>CM028383.1:25647951-25804088 GCA_013146195.2 Codonopsis lanceolata | reverse complement strand
GTTACCAATCCCGATGCAAAGGTCATCTTATGGCAAAGCAAATTCTCCCAACAAGATACTGGTCATCATGGGCACTCATGTGAGCCGATGCACTTTGTTGTATAGTCTCAGCCGTAAAGATGAGCTCATCTTGAACAAAACGGTCGTTGGAAAGATAAAACCGATTCCAGAGTAGAGGGAGAGGATCAAAATACTTGCCATAGTTTGCAACGAGATCTTCTTGGGCCAGATTTGGGGTTGCTGGGTACAGAACATAGGGTCTCACTTGCATCACTTGGTGACTTTCCATGAATGACATCATCACATATGCACCATTAAACACAACGAGATCATCATAAGGAATGTCGACGAAAGATATCAATAAGTATAATAAGATAATATGTAATAAGGCATACAAACTCATGTATCCAAATCCATCATGACAAGTGAATCCATCAAGGTTTATAATTTCACTCATCAAGTTATCACAACTCGATGTTCCTTCATGCAAATCCTTGATAGAACCACAATCACCAGGTTTAAACATTAACCTAATAAATTTCATCTTTTGTATATCCACATTTAACGATGATGAATCATGCAACAATAAGAAATTACAACTAGAGTGCAATCTCAAGGATAAACATCCTTTATGCTCATCATTCAATCTTAAGGACTTTACTCGTGGGACGAATCACATCACCTGCGGTTGTCTTTGGTGGGTTGCCCGCTCTAGAAGCTCCTTTTTTTTTTCTCATCATTTTTGGACTCCGTCTTACATATATATGATCCGTAAGACAGTCTTACACATATTTTAATTTGCCTTTGATTATTTGCATCTCTTACAACAGTTATCAATAGGTCACCCTTCATCAACCCTTTCGGAAAACACCCATCAATCTAAATAATTGACCTACATCCACTTACAAAACATCGTTTAAGAGCTTAGAAACAAACATAGATTCTTTGGAAAATAGGGGCAACAAGTGGATTAGGTTGATGATACTTTATTTGGGAAATGATATCCTTACCACTAACTCTACAACTTTTTACAACTAAGTCTTGAATTGGGAAAAATTGTTTTGGACAAAGACAAGTTTATCCTTCTTCAAAGCTTAGTTGTAGAAATAGTTGTAAGACTAGCAATATTGTATTTATTTTCATAGTACTGCTTAGATTTTTATGATTATTAATAGGTTGTATGATTTCTAAAAATGCTCATGTGATAATTGAATCATACAACACAAGGATGAACTCCACTATCAGATGAGCATTTTTAGAAATCATACAACATATTAATAATTATAATAAAATCATTTTATTTTCTTTATTTCCATTTCGAGCCAAACATTTTTTTAAAGAACAGAGAAATTATTTAAAACTAAAGATACTTGTGAAAAAATTTAAAAAAAAAACGTAAAAAAAAAGGTTTTATTTTGAGCCCTCACTTTATCATACTTGCCCCGTTCTTAAATATTAATCGTTGTGTTTAAAGGAAGGGTCTCTATGATTTACTCAGCATCATGTGTGACGCTAAGTCCAAACACCTCCTTCCTTCAATGGTCTCAAGGGATGCCAGCCAATTATCTAGTCATAATCCAAACTCATGATCATGGTCTAGTACATGATTTATATAATGTCTAGCATCCTCTCTTAAACTTCAAGCCTTCTCCATTTCAAAGGGCAATCAGCTGTTATTGGACACTCCCACATATTGCTACCTTTCAGCATACACATACATTGAGAGGATAATCAATCATAGAAAGTAAAAGACTGCATCACAGTCTCACAGACACATTTATCATACAAAATAGTAACGTGAGACTTCAAACTTGATGAAATCAAGAATTCAAATTGAAGAGTTGAAATTGCAAGCACTATCCTTACTCTCTTGTTTAAAATGAACATCATCAACAGTGTCTGGAGGATCACGCCACAAGCTTCAAGCTTCAAAGTTCAAACTTCAAAGGATGTCAATACATTAAATATTCACTCTTCCTGCTTTTGGAAAACAGAGAATCTCTCTAAGCAGAATTGATGAAGCTGGGATGGTGAGAGCACAAAAGGTCTGCCACAAACAGCGAATTACTTTACAAAAAAGGGAAACCTAGACGATACCATGCTCCGACCCAAAAGACAGCCTCAAGAAATACTCCTCAGATAATATTCACTGCAAGAAAAAGCGCCAACCACAACTGCAAGGCAAAACAATCTATAATGGGTAACACGTGCCCACCACAAAAATAGAGTTTTCCTCTTTTATGTGGTGGATTCTAGTTATCTCTTCCAAGTGGCTTCTAAGAATCATGAAAATGGACATGGCTCAAAAACAAGTAACACAGAAACAGGGCTATGTGGATCAAGCTCATGTAAAATCAAATAAGATAATTGTTTAGGCT
Source organism: Codonopsis lanceolata (assembly GCA_013146195.2). Taxonomy (NCBI): domain Eukaryota; kingdom Viridiplantae; phylum Streptophyta; class Magnoliopsida; order Asterales; family Campanulaceae; genus Codonopsis; species Codonopsis lanceolata. The sequence goes on along the minus strand of CM028383.1, from coordinate 25,801,710 downwards.
GAGCATTATCTACCATCATAGAAGACTTACCCTTATAATTCTCTCCTCCTCGTGCATTAATCATTCCTCATCAGCATTCATTGTATCATACACTGAAATATTTTGATATTTGATTTGAATCAATGTCCTTGTGAGAGCCCCCGTTTCTACGGTCTTTTACGTTGAGACATGATAAATAAGAAAGATGAAATAACAACTTCATCCAAAAAAAAAAATCAAAAAAAGGGCACTCAATTTCTTCTTTCTTTTCATGAAAATAAAGGATGCTGATTTTTAAGTAATGTTGGTAGCATTTATACATATGTATTCTTAGTATCCACATCATAGTATTATTGAGAGTGCATATAGAGACATGTAGTTAGCAAAGGTAATAGTAACTTTAATAGAAACGGAACACTTACTTTTGGGAAAATAATTTTTTCTTTTTTTTATTAAGAAATGGACACTCGTTTTGAGACGAAAGAAATAGAATTTAAGAAGAAAAAGATGCAGTTATATATGACACAATCAAGTTCCTCAAACCTTATAGTAGTCATCTGTTCACTTGTAATGATAATACAAAGATCCAGTTATATATGACTAAAAAACTTAAGCATGGGCAATGAAATACTAAAGAATGAGGCTGATTTGGGGATGGTGAGAATAACAGATAATTACAAAATCAAGTGTGATAAACAATCTTCATTTCCTATATCAACCAACATCTAACATGAACTAAGCATTACATTCACTACAACAATTGTTCTGGGGAAAGATCACGAAGTCTGATTTCAGAATGTTCCTATGGGTAGTTTCTATTTCTATACAAGGCACAATGCGACTTCCTCACCTTGTTCACAAGCAATAGAAGCAGATGAAATTCCCAGATCATGATTCAACAAAGTCAAAGCATTTTCACACACAAAGATTATTCTTGTCACAGAAGACGGCTCACCACCAATTGCTTCAGAGTGCAGATGATCTGACGGTCACAGCAGATTGCTCTTCTCCTATGAACCTGGGTATTTTCAAATCAAGCCAGAAATCTTCGAACATATTCCAGAAATTCCATTCCATGGAAAAGTAAATCTCAACTTGGTATGAAATTCAATGGCAAAGAAAAGAAGCAAAAAAAAAGACAAAAATATTTGAATGAAGGAGGAAAATAGGGTAAAGTCTCAACAAACCCGTGGTTGGATTCAGTTGGCCAAATTCAAAATAATATAGGATTTGAATTATTAAATAGAGCTAATTATCAGCTACACGACTTGAAAGATCCTCAAGCTAACTTGCTGCTCTTTTCAAATCTCAGTTTCCTACCTTTTGCTTCAGTAGTGTGTTTTCTAGACAATGAAATTGAGTATCCAACATGGAGGTTACTCAAAGTTATAGGCATCCTAATCGACAATTATTAATATAGCACATTTCCAAAAAGGTTTTGTGATCGGAAGACTCTCAGCAACAGTTAAAGGAGCGAGTTACGCAAAAGCAGAGACCTAGTATATGAGAAATCCAATTGTCATCAATAATAAAACGAATAACATCTGGATCACTTTAAGTTTTATGTCAGCAGAATTTTTAACTCATCATAACCACTAGAAGATGGAAAAAAATCAAATAAAAGAAGATCTTACAACAGATGTAATGAGTAATGACTGAACCTGCACATCTGCGGGGAGTAACTTGCATTCCTCAGAGAAATTTTGAGCATTTCCACCAAACTGTCAAGCATTCCTCCACAACAATCATAACATAATAGTCCCCACATGATTGACTACATAGCACCAAATCATTGACTAGCGCCAAAAAAAAAGGCGAAGCGCTTCCTTGGATGAATCATCTAACCGGTCATCGGCTAGTAAATCGACAAATAATTCTGTTGTGCTTGCATTCGCCGCAAAACCATCATTTCTCATTCTTTCCAGAAGCTGAACTGCCTTTGATATCTCACCAAATTGAATAAATCCCTTCACGATCGTATTGTATGTAATTTCATCAGGCAAGCAGCCAGTTTCCTTCATTTTGAGGAGCAACTCGTTTGCTTCATTAAGTTTACCTTCCTTACAATATCCATTTATCATGACATTATAGGTCTGAACATCGGGTTTTAATCCTCTAGAGGAGAGATTATGAAAGAGCATTTTCGCAACATATGGCTTCCCAACATTCCACATGCCATTGATAAGGCAGTTGCATGTAATGATATCAGGAATGAGTCCATTGTCTTCCATAGTTTTCAACAATGCTAGTGCCTCATTAAGTCTTTTGTTTTTAAACATGGAATCCAAAAGAGTACTGTAAGTGATGATGTTTGGATTTTGACCACGACTTTGCATTTCCTCAAGAAGCACAAGAGCTTCCCCAAGTTTACCAATTCGGCACAGTCCATCAATTACAGTGTTGTACGTAACAACATTAGGAACCAATCCTCTATGAGCCATTTCTCTATAGAGACCCAATGCCTCATTTATCCTCTCACTCTTACAATACCCATTGATTAAGGTGTTGTAATAGATAACATTAGGAGTAACACCTTTGGTAATCATCACATCAAGCTGTTTTGCAGCATCATCAACTTTGCTAATGAGACAATATCCATTGATTAAGGTGTTGTAACTGATAACATTAGGAGTAACACCTTTGGTAATCATCACATCAAGCAGCTTTGCAGCATCACCAACATTGCCAATGAGACAATATCCATCCATCAGTGAATTGTATGTGACAGTTTCGGGCTCCACACCTCTTTGGATCATCTGTTCAAGCACATCTTGAGCTTCAGTAAGCAACCCTTCTTTACAGCGTGCGTCAATTAAAATGTTATACGTTTGTACATTTGGATAGATATCTCTAATTCCCATCTCGTGCAAGAGTTGCTGAACTTCTTCCCACCGACCGGTTTTACATAAACCTTGAATCAAGGAGGTAGGATTCCCTTTCCAATCATTTCGAAAAGGAGCTCTAAAGCTTCAGTAGCTCGTTGGTCCTTGCAAAGGCTGTCAATGACTGTATTGTATAGCACCGAGTTAGGTTTGCAATTGCAGGTCTCATAGCCTTCCATCTTTCGAAGCAACGAAAGAGCAGTGTCCGTGTTACCCAGTTTGCACAAGCCATTAATAACAGTTCCGTAGGTAAATATATCCGGTTGGAAACCAAGGTCCAGAATTTGATGAAGTAACATAATGGCCCGAGGGAGGTTACCGACAGAGCAAAGTCCCCTAATGAGAGTAGTAAATGTTACAGTATTTGGTTCAAAACCAAGCTTCAAGATTTTACCCAAAACAGAGAAGGCGAAATCCACCCTCTTCAAGTGGCAAAAGCAGTTAATTGCGATGCTAAATGTAAAAATGTCGGGTCTAAGCAAAGGTTTGAATCCGAAAAGGTCGAACTTTCGAATTAGGGAAACGGAAGTGGAATGAGAATTCATCTTTGAAATTGAAGACAAGATACATTAAATGGTCGGATCGGAGGAACAGGGCGGCTGTGAGCCAACTTATGAAAATTAGCTACCGCATCATCGAGGTCATTACCTTTATTATTAGGACTAGCAGAAGAATAAGTATAAGTAGAAAGGAAGGATGAAGGAATTACCTTCATTATAATTATTCCATTTCAAAAGAACAATAGCGGCTTGTTCAGATCTCCACCACCTACATATCCATTAGCATGCCCCATCTCTCCCTGCCAATGCTATCCTCACTGGATTTGACTTATCTGAAAGTGTTTATGGATTATAACTAAACATAAATTATTTTTGAAAGTGTTAAATTATGTACATCTACATATGGCATTTATGTCAAGATGTAGTTGTATTCAAATAAATTAATATAATAAATAATTTTAAAAATATATATTTAAAATTAAAATAAAAACAGTAATAAAAACATTTTTTTTCTTTTAGAGTGGTTTTAACAAAATAAAAAATCGAAAGAATTTTCGAATTAGTGTTCATACATATTATTACTTATTCCATTTATAAAAAATTAAAATAAAAAAAGTTTTTCTTTTAGAGTGGTCTTAACAAAATAAAAAATTGAAAGAATTTTCGAATTAGTGTTCATTTTCGAATTAGTGTTCATACATATTATTACTTATTCCATTTATAAAAAATTAAAATAAAAAAAAGTTTTTTTCTTTTAGAGTGGTTTTAACAATGTAAAAAATTACTTATTCTTTTAGAGTGGTTTTAACAAAAAAAAATCGGAAGAATTTTCGAATTAGTGGTCATGCATATGAGGTAGGTCCAAGAACGGAACAGCTAATGCAGTGACCATCAACTTGTACGTCGTATAATTAATTAATTATAAGAAAAAGTAGCATTATTATGATAAGAATATAAAAAAACTAAAAAAGGAAATATTAAAATATAAAGAGTTTTTTTCTTTTAAAGTGGTCTTAACAAAAAAAAAATCGGAAGAATTTTTGAATTAGTGGTCATACATATGAGGTAGGTCCAAAAACGGAACAGCTAATGCAATGGCCATCAACTTGTACGTCGTATAATTAATTAATTATACGAAAAAGTAGCATTAGTTATGATAAGAATATTAAAAAAAAACTAAAAAAAGGCAATTTTTTTGTTTTTGATAAGAATGACATAATGGTCTGTTCATTTGGTAATTTTTTATTTTTTATTTTTATTTTAAAAAACTAAATTAAGATTTAATTTTGTTTTTTCTAAAACACACTTAAAATTTCTAAATTTAGACATTGCATATTAACCACCAACTACAACAACTCAAATGAAAATGGCGGTGATTGTGCTCCATTAAAGTAAGTTAGTAAGGTGGTGGTAAATCCTCAAGAATGCAAGATTTAATCAAAGATTTAATCTCAAGTTTCCCTGTAGGAGTAGGAGAATTAATTGGAATAGGAATAAATGAATAGGAAGAGAGAGAAAACGGTTGTGGAAAAAAAAAAGGTGAAAAAACAGTTGTAGATGAAATGGAATCCTGGTCGGTGATTGTGTTTCGTAAAAACAAATCCTGGACGGTAAATAGCTTTTGATATGAGTTAATCCTGGCCGGTAAATAGCTTTGTTAAAAACAAATCCTGACCGGTAATTAGCTTTTGATAACCGACCGATCTGTTTTATATAATAGACTAGATTTCGTGCCCGTGCCAATGGCACGGTGTCAGTAAAGACGTGATCAATGTATGAAGCAAGCATGGTGAGAATAAATTAGTATATGCTTGAGATTTTGTACGGGTCGGATCAATATACACTACAAAAAAAAAGATGACTTCCAAAAAATTAAAGAAATAAAACATTTTATTCACTGTAAAATTTTGTAACTCATCCAAAAAGAGTATAATGAAACATCAAAAAAATTATATGTTACACACACCAACACAACATATGTTAATTGAAATAAACTTAAAAATGAAAATTGCAACAAACAAAAAATATAAAATAAAGTGAATGAGACATAGTGAACTAACAAAAGACTATTTTGAAGTCACAAATATTTCAGACTATTAAGGAAAACTTAGCACATATTTAAAAAAATAAAGAAATTAAAATACAAATATTTAAAATTACAAAACTTAGGGATAATTTTTTAAAAATAAATCTAGGTCGGATAAAAATTAATTTGAGATTCAGTTGATTACGATAACAATTAATTAAGAAACTACAAACTAAATATTAATATTAAAATTAAAATACAAATATTTAAAATTGTAAAAATTAATTACAAAACTTACAAACAAATATCTCATTAAAACAACTCAATGAATACTCGAGATAAATTATAGACAACCACCTTGTCAACTTAAACGAAAGGATGTGGTTAAAAAATGTGTTAGAGGAAAGCAATCTTGTAACTGTAATTGGTTGTGGAGATGATAATTAGAAAAAAAAGAAAAAACATAACTGAGTAGCATACATCCTAATATGTTGTCTTGAATATGTCTCTTCAATCTATGTATCACTACGGTAAGATCCTTGTTGTAGAAGACGGTAATTGGAAACTCACTAATCTCCCTTACCATAGTTCTAACTTTAGCATCAGCTCCACATACATGTCTTTTATCACAGCTATATACATATTTTTAACTCTTTATCTTCTTTAATATCGCTCTAGGGGCTCAATCATCCACCCTTTTAAGTCTCAATACAAACCACATGTAAGTCTTTCCTTCCCTTTCCATGTCTTTCCATCAATAAATAGATGCTTCCATTTTTGACCTCCAAGTCATAAAAAATCCCAAACTGATTTCCGAATACATTTGTCTCACATTTTAGATTATTCTCAACAGCTCTTTCCAAAAACCTTCAATGTAAAACTCAATAATTTTATGTATGGTTTGTACAACTTTAATGCCCCCACTTACTTTTCTAGTGTTCCACCTCAATTCCCAAACTAAAGATCGACTTCACCATATTGGATTTCAACTACAAGATTTGCAGAAAATCTAGTAAAAAGAAAATGCAAACAATGTTAAAACAACATAAAAATAATCAAAGTAAATCAAAAACTGATCAACTTCAAAAAACTGCTACCACCAACTAAGCAAGGCCATGGAAATAAGAGTTTAGCAATAGTTAGGGCTGATTACCAAGATATATACTACTATATAACCAAAAACATGGAAGGTTGAGAAAAAATAATTAAATTTACCCGCTTATTGGTCTGGGAATATTCAACCAAAAAATAAGCACAATTCAACCTAGTAAACTCATGTAAGCATTGACCAGCCTAAGATTAAAGAAGGCTTGGTAATAGAGCTATGACAATATTTAAATACATGTACAATCCTCAAGTTCAGATTTTAATAGCTTTAACATTCTCTAGTGACTATACTAAACTACGTAAAAAGCCCATGAAATATTGATACAACCCCCCCCCCCAACAGTAGTTTACTAAAATATATAAAAACAACCTTTTGGCATAGAACTTGGAATGTTTTGGCTCCGATATATCATGATATATCATGCAAATCAAACTGCTCGCATCAATGGCAAGAAAAAGTTTAGCACCTAAATTTGACAGGTACATGGACCGGATGAACTGAAGCTTGAAGAACTGGAAGAAAGGGAAGAACGGGAAGCTTGAAGAGATGGTGGGGCTGAACAGGAAGCTTGAAAAAAAGGATAACAGAGGAGATGGTGAGATGGCGAGGCCGGCGAAACGCCGGGACAGAGGAGAGAGAATTTGGGAAGAAACGCCGGGATAGAGGTCGGGACAGATGAGAGAGGGAGGAGGACGGATGAACTGAATCAAGAAAGGGATGGGGCTGAATCGCCGGAAGGCCTTTCATACTTAGATTCCCGACTTCGTGAGGGTTTGGGGATTTTACTTGGTGTAGGTGAGCGGACCGGGAAAGAAGAAAAGGGGGATCTCAGTGCAAGAATGAAGAGGCAGAAGGAGCCTTATCTTATGAATATGAAGATTGAATGAGACTCTTTTTCGGTGGAGCCTATAGCAGTGGTGAGATGGTGAGGTTGCGAAACGGACGGATCTAGGTGAAGGACGGATGAACTGAAGTCTATTATAAATGAGGATAGAAGAGAAGAGATATAGGAGATGGAGATGGAGTAGGAGTAGGAGTAGGAGAATTAATTTGAATAGGAATAGATGAATAGGAAGAGAGAGAAAAAGGGCGTGGAAAAGAAAAACGTGAAAAGGTCCAAACTGTCCTTCGCACATGTGAAACGTAGACAAAATTGGGATCGTCAGATCTCGGTAAATGAATTGATCTCAGCCCCTGATTAGCTTTAGTCAATTGCGAGCGTGCGAGTATGAGCTCTATTGTATAGTAGATAAGTCATAAGTCATGTATAAGTCACTTAAAACACATGTAAGACCATAAGTTGTAAGTACTAAGCCTAGTGCTTGATTCTACTTTTCAAAAACATGCGAGTCCTTTTTTTAATTGAAATTTTATATATTCCAAGATTACCTTTCTTAATAATAATAATAATAACAAAAAGTAATAATAATAATAATAATTATTATATTATTATTATAAATAATAATAATAAAAGGATTATAATAATATTAATAAATAATAATATGAATAATGATAATTGCTATAATAATAATAAAATAATAAATATAGTATTAATAATGATAAATATAATAATAATAATAATTATTATTATTGCTAATAATAATAATAATAAAAAGTAATATTAATAATAATATAGTAAAAATAATTGTAATAATAATAAGTAGTAATAATAATAAAAGTAATATTAATATCAATATTATAATAATAAAATATAATATTAATAATAATAAAGTCAATAATAATTATATAAATAATAATATAAGTAGCATTAATAATATTATTAATATAATAAAATAAATACTAAAATTAACAAGTAATAATAATAATAAAAGTAATATTAATGTTAATAAAATAATAATAATAATAATGGAAATAATAATGACAATAATGATAGTAATAATTAATAATAGTGATAAAATTTGTATTAATATTAATAAAATAATAAATGATAATAATAATAATAATAATAAAATAAATAAATAAATAAATAATAATGATAATAATATGATTAAAATTAAAATTATTATTAGTAATAATAATAATAATAATAATACTAATAATAATAATAATAATAATAATAATAATAATAATAATAACAATAATAATGTAAATCACATTTTGTGATGATGTTATTTTCGTCTTTATATTTGATTTCAGCATTATTTCAACTTATTAATCAAACACACACACTAACTTATGAAAACTAATTAGCATTTTTAAAAAGCTAAATCAAACATAATCAGCTATTAGTCATTAGTCATAAATCATAAGTAATAAGTTATCAGTCATAAGTAATAAATTATCAGCTGTTGGAATATGCTTCTTGATAATTTAGTTATCAACTTGCATATTCTGTATATATTGATTTGCTTGCCCCCATTACAAGTGAGTCATCACGAGTGGCTAAAAGGTGCTCAAGCGTGGACAACTCGTGTGATATCACATAGGTCTTAGATTAGGTGCGACCGATCAAGTCCTACCTTCCTACATGATGATTGAAACGCACTCAAAGACTTCGCATACACACTCAACACCGGAAGACTTGCAGCTATATCAAAAGCCTTCAGTGATAAAGATCAGAACATCTTGAAGACTCACCACCGGCAGACATGCTACAAGTTAAACTGTTCGCACTAGTAGACATCAGTTCTCCTGAATCGGAAGACTTGTTTCCACTGGCTCGAAGCATTCCACCGACAGACCTAAAATCTGTACGTGCTACAGAGAAAAGTCTAGAAGCAGCTCAAATGAAGACAAATATGCTCAAGCCTCAGAAAGCCTGGCATACTTAAGGCTACAAGACTTTCTCTCACTCAAGTAGTCTGATAAAGTCAAAAAGCAATTACTTTATTGAACGTACCACCCGACAAAGGCAATGCACATCGACCTACTCTTCAGAGACTTATCAACACAGTCTGATAGACAACAAGTTCCAAGATCTACAGGACTAAATCTCTGCTCCAAATAGTCAAAGATCTTATGGACAAAGATCTCTATCCGATAGACTTCAACCACTACATCTCTAAACGGATAGAAACTTCAAATCTTCATCTCTCAACGATCATATTGACTCCCGCCTATATAAACCCTCTCTCGTACCCAAGACAAATAGATCATCGAAAACAACTCACCCTGATGAGATAACAGATGATGAGCAACGAGTAACTCAACTTACTCAAGAGCCTCAAAGAAAAGAGATCTACAACGAGATCGTCTTCACCAACGTATCTCAGATCTCTACACAGATTGTAGCGAACTCATCCAGATCTTAGCAAAACACTTTCAGTGGATTGCTAGGAAGAAAAGCTTGGAGAAGAGAAGAGATTGATCAGAAACTTCAATAGCAGAGATCAAGATCTGAAGATTGATGTTAGATTATGTCTGAAGAAAATGAAGAGCTGTCTGTAGATAGTGCATTCATATCTTCATAGTTGTATTACAATACAAATGTTGTTGATTGTGCAATTATCATTCATCATGGAAGGTCGAGTGCTTTGCACTCAATCGTTCAGATAATTTTTATCTGAACGACCTTGAAAATCTCTTCCTTCTCATAATAGTTTCTCGTTCTGATCTCCTATTGTCCTTTGCTGCTTAAAGATTCTTGAATGATTAATTAAGTAAGGATTGAGGCTTGAGTGGACAAAGCAAGAAACTGTACATAGATTATTTAGACTGATGTAATATGTAATTGTATCCTTGAATAAATTCATATGTTCTTACAAATACCTTATCTCTCAGTCCTTATATATCTATGAGCTTTTTACAAATGAATTTATCTTTAGAAAATCTATTCTCTAATTGATTTACTTAATCTGCATTTAAAAGAAGTCTTAAGTGTGCTGTTGTTCTGAACATATATTCGTGTACAGCCACTTAAGATTTCTCCAAATTTTAGCCTCTTTACTTTCCGCTGCCCAAACTCTTTTTACAAAGCTTTTGATTTGACTAGCGCTTACCCCAGAGTTGATATTTAGAGCAAGCCTACCGATAACCTCTACCGGCAGACATGCTCAACTCAATAAACTGCAATTGGCACTTAAACTATGCTTTATATATATCCAAAGAAAAGTTTTTAAATTGACATCATAGGCTATTCACCCCCTAGCCTATTTGAGCATTATTGTGGACCAACAATTGGTATCAGAGCAAGGCTCTTCAAGCTATATGCCATGACTAACCTCCTGAGAGTTGCGATCCTCGAATGCTCGCTTCAAATGCATGTCAAAAGAAAATTTGTTTTATCTTTCGAAAACTTTTGATAAGGATTTCAGTTTGAGATAATTTTTGAAAAATGTACTTATTTTGAAAAATTATTTTGTTTTCAAAAATTTCATGAGATAGAAGATTACTATGATGAATGTGAGATAATTATTCATATGACAGATATGTATATCAATTGGCACTATGAATAACTATCTCCAGATGAAAAATTCTCAGATGGATGCTTCAATTAAAAGGATTTCTAATTCAAATTCTCTTAACATAAGGCTAACGATTGAAATCAATCCAACACCTTCTCAAGAGAAATTTTTTTTCTTTAAATTCTGAAACTTTACTATGAAAGAATTTCAAAAGGACTCCTATCTATTCTATTGAAAAAGGGTAAGAGTCAAAAACTTTATATCATGAAACATTGATTGATCCCTCTGTTATATGATATTTAGTTTCTAGGAACTTGGCATATATTTCAAAGAATTATTTGAATCCAAGAAAATATGAATCAAAAATCTTACGAGTTGTTTGCAAAGGAAATCTACTCTTTAGACAACATCTACTACAGATTTATCAGCTCAGATTCAAAAAGACATCTTCTAAAGAACATCTACCTCGATCCAGATAACTGTCAAAAAAAGGTACATCCCTTGTCTTATGCTCCTTCTTTTAATCTTTTCTTTGCACAAAAAGGACCAAGGGAGAATGAGAAATTCAAGATCCAGTCTTTCTTTCTCACGGATCTTCTTGAAATACTTGTTCCAGTATCTAGATTTTTCTGGAGCTTCCTAAAGCTCATAAAATGTTGCTAATGATCTTCTTGATTCTTATTCAGGAATGCATATTCTCTCAAGATCAACAAGCACATTTTATTATCTCTCTTCCAGTTCTAAAAAGCTTTGCTTAACTGAAAATACATTACCTTATTCACCTGATTCAGTCGTCTTCCTTCTGGATAATGATATATGACTGATTTTCGTTTATGATTCCTCGTTAATCATGATCATGAATATATCATTTCTACATAGCCTTATATTTGCTTGTTCTGCTTCTATCTATTCTTTTCTAAGCAAATATAAAGCTTGAGTAATTTTACCTATCACACTTTGCTTCTTTCCCTTTCCATTAAAGTATGATCTATGAATTACTCATCTGGTTTGACGCCTCATTTTCAATAGAAAATTTCTCTGTCATCATCAAATCATTTTCTTTGAAGTACTCTTCTGTTGCTCAGTACTTCATAAGCTCAGTTCAATGTGCTGACTTATAGAAGTTTTCACCTTGTAGACAATGTGCAAACTACATGGGTATTTTAGCAATTACTACAAAGGTTGATGTAAAGCCTTAGAAATTGACTATTTCTTAAAAGCTAAAGACAAATTTCATAGAATCCCGGTAAAGATAAAAATGACTTTGAAATGTGGGAATTGTACTTCCCGAAACACTCTTCTGAAAAAGGAAGTGTTTTGTCAAATCCCACTGAAAAATGTTTTATCCACTTAAAGACGTTTTATCCTTTCTAGAAAGTTGAACCTTCTTTTCAAAACCTTTTTAGCTTTCCAAAGAAGTAACTTTACCGGATATCTAGAAATTGATACCAACTCTCACTCTTCCCCGTATAACTTTAATAAGAATGGTTGAAAAGGACTTTTTACTTTTAAATGAGTCGGTCCATTGTCTTGCCTCAGCGAGTATTTATAGAGACATTCCTTCCTTCTTCTCTATCACTCGCAAACTACCCCAAACACTATGATAGACACTGATACAAAATCCCTTTCTTCAAAAATGTTACTTAGGAGAATTCTTAGCACTAAATCAAGGTTTCTTCTCAACAACTTGGAATCACCCTTCCGATTTTTCGAAATTTGTTTGATTAGTTTCAAGGATTTCTCTTGCGTGAAGACTTTCATTAACAACCATTTAGCATGCCTCTCCCAGATTCCAGTGACCATGCTCATGTCAGCCACTTCTTCAAGGCCTCGTAGACTTTCTACTTGATCCTTAGCTGACATGGTTCTCTCACGAGATTAGCTCTTTTCACAATAGTGGACTTTAGAAAGGAAGTCTTGCGAGTTTGTGAAGGTCACCCTGGCTTGAGAGCTAGCTAATGAGATAAGGATGAGGAGGCAACAGGATCACATATCTGTATTTTTTAAAATGAAGAGATTCTGTTTGGCTGCCTCTTTCGACCTTGATCTAGGACCTGTATTCAGTTTGCCAACCGATTAGCTGAACTGGGTCCATGGTCTTCATAGATATCTCCTTGTAACATCCTTCTTTAGAATTGTATCAGGTGTTTAGATTAGTTGTTTAAAAGGAGTAGTTAAGTCACCGGAAGTTGTAATGAACTTTGTAATCTTTAGATTCTTTTTGTACTCTAGTTTATTTTGATCTAAATGAGAACTTGTTCAAAGCATCTTTACTTCATGTCTATCTGCTTTTATATGAACATTCCTTGATAGCATGAAATCTTATATTTGCTTATGATTTCGGTATCTGTACTTTCCATAAAATGTTGTTCCGAATTCAATACAGCAATTATAACTCTGTTGTTAACCCAACAGCAAACCAATCCTTAACCATAAAATTTCCTATTCAACAATTGGTATCTGAAGAAATAGTGTTGGAATATGGATAATTTTAGTTTTGGATTTCTAAGAAGGAACTGCATACCTTGCAACTACTTCATCAGGAATTATAGATCTCATCTCAACCCATGTTGTTCTGGTGAATCTTAATTCCCATCCATAATTTCAGGTCTCTATAGTTTCAACGGTAGACCTTACCTCTGTTGTTGAAACAACGACCTCTCGAGGAACTAGCAGTCTCTTCAAAAAAAATTTCTTATCTACTGCTTCCTCCGTTCAATGACAACTTTACTCTAAACTCTTTCTTGTTTCCCTTGTCTTGAACAAAGATGACTTCCTTTCCCTTAAAAGGTTAGTCATCATCTTAGCTGTTGACCTTGAAGCAAAAGTCATTCTCCTTCAGAACCTTCAGCCAAACTAAGTATGAGTTACTTGCTTCTCTGTGATCCAAGTTCTCTAAAAGGTTGTTGTCTTCCGTTTTGCTTCTAAATGCTCTTATCATTCAATTGGGATTCTTTTATGAAGAAGCATAGTCATCAGTTAATCTTTGCCGATGAAGCAGCTGAACCTCCTAACAGCTGCTAAGGCATAAAGGAAGTCTGCTGGTACTCTACATTCTTCCCCAATCACTGCAGACCCTGTTCTCTCCCAAAAAAGGATCGAAGCGCATATACTATACCATTGAGGAGGAGCCAACTGCAGAATTTGGTATCATTCAAGTACCGATACTACTGTTACTGCTGCTATTGCTTCAATATAGAAAGAAACATCCTGCTCTCCCTCCACTTCTGTTTCGTTCTCTTTGCCGATGAAGCTTATGGTCCATCCTTCCAGAAGCCAAGGCATTCCAAAGGAAAAGCTTGTTGTAATACTCTTCATTCATTTGGTATCGGCAAACCTCAATGTCTGTTGTTCCATCTTTACACAGCAAACCTTCTTGTCTACAAAACTTATCGTTTCATCCTGTCCTAGTAGACTTTGCTCCTACTGACCTCTTTCATCAGCAGACCCTCATCTATGCCGACTCTCTTGTCATTCATTCACTCAACAACGGCATACCTTAATCTCTAGTTTACTGATCACCTATTTTTCAATGATTGATATCATCCAAACAATTGGTATCCTTCATACAATCAATTGGTATCCTTCAACTCTCAAATATCAGTAAACTACCACCCTTCTTGAACACAAAATTCAATTGATATAATAGCTATTTTATGGCTATCTTCTTTAGTGTGTTCAAAAGACTGATAACCACACATAACCATTAATTGGTATTAGCAGACTTTCATTACTACTTCATACTTCCTTAAAGTTAGCAGTTGTAACGGCAGATCTCAATGTCTGCCGGTCAAAACCTGAACTGCAGACTTCCACCTTTGTCGTTCACAATTTCTTGAACTGCAAACCTCCATCTCTGTCGTTCACACTCTTGTATCAGTACACTTCACACTCTACTGGAACTAATCATTAAAATTGGTTTAAGACCTTCCACACTGTTGATCAACCTTGTGTAAAGATATCTTTGACATAAAACGTTTAGGAAGGATTGATTGCTTTTCAAATAATATTTCAAAAATCCTTCTAAAAATGATTTCAAAACAACTTTGTTCTGGAATAACTAAGAAGAATTGGAAGATTGTGAAGACTGTGTGGATGACTCAGAAAGCTCCAAAGTTTCTTCTAGTAAACAAAGAACACAAAAATCTTAACTGTTTAGCAAAACATTTTCTTGAAATGATTCTTTAAAAAAAAATTTGAAATAATTTATGTTCCAAAATTCTATAGATTTGGGAGATTGCTGAGGATTGTGTAGATGATTCAGAATGCCCCGTAAATTATCTACTAGGATATCTGAAATATTTAAAAACCTATCATATTTCCTAAATTTATTTTTACGAAATTCATTCCATTATTTTTGCTCATCGATATCAACACAACTTCATTTCAATACCCTAAACCTTCAATTAATCTGTCCTTCTCGGTATTGAAATCCTCGATTTAAGTCTCTAAACTGTCCAAATTCATACTCCCTAGAAGACTTAAATATCGCAATCATGAATCGTCACCTCTCCAATAAACACGTCCACTCACAATTCAGCTTTGAAATGATTACTTCGGCTTTCTCATTTACAACTCTCATTGGACACTCAAACGACGGTTCTTGAAAAGTGTGTTCTTCCCGCCGTTCTCAAAGTCGAATATATATATATATATATATATATATATATATATATATATATATATATATATATATATATATATAGTACAATAATTGATAAATCTCCATCGTTATCCAAACCAATATGTACGATTATTATCAGTGCATATTCTTTTCCCCTGAGAAATTCTTCATGGCCGCTTCTTCTTCCAACAGCGTCTCTAGCCAAATTGCTCCCCCTGAATCTTCATTCGTCACCAAAGTAGGCCGTCAATCCTACATTCTTGGTCGCACGATTCAAGGAGAACAATTTCTCCTTGACAATACTGTTGGAGCAAAGATTATAGATCTTTTCCACAGTTCTGGACTCGTCTCCATCCTTTCTTTTCGCGAAGAATTCTATAGCCTTCGACTGGTCGATGAATTCTACTCAAGGATGCAGCCGACAAGAGATGGTAAAAGCCTCCACGGTCGCATTCGAGGTACTGATCTCGTCCTCAATGCCGCTCAAAGTCTTCAACCTTCTCTGCCCCCTCGACTCCATCAATGATTCCGTTCTCAACGAATCATGGCTGCACCTGCATCGCTACCAATCTCGAGATGACTACAAGACATATGGGAAATTTTCAATTATCCCTTGGATATATACTGTGTTGGTGAAATTCTGAGCCAATGTCTTCTGTTTCATGAACCAAGCTCAGGAAGCGACACCAGAAGACTTCGAAACTTCACCGTTGCTGTTCTCGACTCTCATATCATCAACTGGTCTGAAGTAGTCTTCTCTCTCATCTATCGGTCTGTTTTGCGAAGACGAGTGAATGGGTCTGGTATTCACAAATACACTAGGATTATCAGCTACTTCCTATGCTCCTACCACACCATTCGTTCCACGATTCACGAGGACGAACGTTTTCCTGTCACTGGAGAATTGCTGATCACTCGAGAATTGTTCGGCAATAGAAGTTTTTCTGATCAGGATAGAAACTATTCTCTAGATTCTAGCACTGATAGTTTAGGAGATTCAAATTAGTATGTACTATTTAAAACTTGTTAGTACTTTCTTGCGTTATTTAGCGCTTTCCTCTTTTGTTATCTTCTCTATTATACTACATCTTCTCTAGTATCTTTCCTTATTTTTGTTTGCAACTGTCCTTCAAGATTACTTCTTATTGCTTGCAACTATTAAGGAGGAGAGTTATGACATATCAGTTAAGGAATAGAGTCAGGAGGAGAGATGACATATCAAATGATGACATATCGCTATGGCATTATGTCATAAGGAGGAAAGTTATGACATGACATACCTATCATAAGAAGGAGAGTTATGACATAAGTAAATTTCGCTTAACCAAGAGCAAATGGAAAACACACACAAATGTGATAATTCACCCTAAGTTGATTCTTAGTGAATCATGCTCAGCCTTTGTGACACTTCTGTTGAAAAACTTGTTGAAAAACCCTCTGTTGAGTCTTACTTTCAACAGAGATCCTTTACATTCAACAAAACCATAAAAAGTTTTCAAAAAATGGTTTTTTTAAGAAAAATTGGTATTACAAGCAATCCTTATTGAACCACCTTCAAAAACATACATCTACTTAAGGATTTCATTGTCTTCGATGTTGATGCTCGTATGTCATTGGATGATGAAGTGAATGTCCCTGATTCATATATCTTTGTGCTTTCAGTGGAATGTTCACTTGATTTCCTACCTTTCCACTTTAGCTCATCTTTCATCATTAGCCACGCATGCTTGTATTTGAAATATTTTTTTACGTATAGAGTGATAAAGACCATGTCAACTTCCTTCACTTGGTAATCGAACCACCCACTAGGATGTTGATCTCTAACTTGAATGAATAATTGATTAAATTCATTAGCCAATGGACTAATTGCGTACCTATGCGACTTCAAGAGGTTCGACTTTCTTCGAATTCCCGTATTTCGGTTGTTGTTGTAGTACTCAGTGATTCGTTTTCAAAACTTCTTATCATGTTGAGAGTTGCCCTTCACGCTATTTGTTCAAATAACGAGCCAAACACTTGCAATCATTTTATCCTCTTCAATGCTCCACTTTGTTTTATGCATGTCTTTTGATTGTTTTCCAACCCCTCTTGTGTGGAAAATGGTGGAATTACAGACTCACCGACACTATCCCTTCTTGTATCAACTAGTGTTGTTGTATTTCCAATACTGTGTGTATATTGATTTCTCATAGTAGAATTAAAATATTCATATTACGAATATACGAGAAATTAAGAATATGAAGGATAAGAAAAAATTGGAACACCTGAGATACCTTGAAAATTTGGCGGAGCTTAAAAATTTGGCGGAACTTGAAAATTCATCGAAGCTCGAAAATTTGGCGGACTTTGAAAATTTGGAGTAGTTTCGACATTCGCTGAATCTTCGACATTAGAAAAATTCAATAAATTTGTAAAAAAAAAATGTTATTCATAACAAAAGAAGTTAAAAGAAGAAATTTTTGTAAACAATAAAAACGTATAGAATTAATGTATGATTGAAAGAATGTGATTTTTTTTTTTGAAACCTATTTACAGGAAAACTTATAGAATAAACAACTAACGGCTATTTTTATTACCGTTGCAAAGCAAAACTTTTTTTTTTTTTTGGATTTTGCATTCCTTTATAGCGGTCCAAGAATATGGAGCTTTTGTAGCCATATCAGCAATAAACACAATCACTCTATAGCCCTCCAATGCCAAAAAGCTTTTCAAAGAGTTTTAAAGAAACTTTTCCACCTCCCGTTGGAAGTGCTCTAAGTGGGGGTGTGGAAAATATCAAATTTTCCCTTAACCAAGTGCACATGGGCGACACATTTCTGACTTAACGGTTCTGAACAAACGACATATATCAAAAGGACTACGCGCTTGTGAAGATTTCGTACTTGTAGGATCAAACTTTTACAAAATATTGTTAAGGGACTATCGTTAGAATTGTTCAAAGTCAAGGGATCAATGGTGCGATTAACCCATGTGGATTTCACCGCTCCAAACAGGTCCTTAATCAATAGTCATCCGTTCGGTTCACCATCTTCCGGGAGCTGCTGTAGAAGATCACTTCTAAAGATGGAAAACGTATTTTTCAATACAACTACAATCTGGGCTGATCTCGTTTTGAGCAATTGAAACTCTGCGACTGTACATCAGGTACGATCTCCTCTCCAAGTTCAAATCTTTCACTCTCGCCTCATTCTACATTGCTTTTACTAATTCTATATTTTTTTTCTTCAATTTGTTTCAAGAAATGCTATTTAGTGTCACGGGTTTCTCTCCAATCTCATCAATTTGTCGCAAATTTCTAATTTTAAAGGAAATTTGGTCGAATTCTTGTCAGTTGTTGCAGTAATAGCACATTTCTATTACCTCAATTGCTGCAGCACTGTTGTATTTGGTTTTTTAATCTAACGTGTTTTTGCTGCAGCAATAAAGGGATAGAGTTCTTGGGTGATATTACTCCCTCCGTATCGATCAATCAAAGAGCTCATGCTTGAATTATCTAATAATTAAGGGATATATTAGTATTCTTGGAGTTGCTCATAATTATAAATATGCTCGAGCAAACCTAAGGTTTGTATATCATATATGGCGAGTGGTACGGTTTAACTTTTGAACATGGACTCTTTACGTGGAACGTCCAAAAAAAATAGTAAATTCTTTACGTAGTGATGGAGGTAGTAGTTCAATGTTCAAATCCAAATTCCATCAATTTATTGCACTAGCAAAACCAACATAAGGTGACTTTGGAATTTCCTGAATTCTAGGGTACTTGTTTGTTGTTGCGTATATTTGATTCATTCTATGCCCTAAATTAGTTAAATCTTATGTTGGTTGTGCTGCCAATGTTAGACTGGCATCACAAAACCCTACATAAATTGACTACTTTTTTTGCATATTTTTCCTTGCTCAGTTATCAGAACTCTGAACTATCAGTAATATATGTTGTTATTTGTTAACATTACTTTCCAAATTTCAACTATGGAGAATACTAGGTTGAACTTCTATGAATGTTTTGTTTAATATATTTTGTTTTGAGTCTTATCAATTATAGACCTGTTATATTAGAGCTGCTCATAATTTTTACAAGTTGTTGCCAATCTAGTTTCCATAGGGTGAAATAAACACATTAGGCCCAAACTTTAACGTTCTCACCACGTTTAGTTAACATATTGAGAATTTTGATTAGAATGTAATAATCACGACTTGTTAAGCTAGTCTTAATGGGTTTTGTATGGTTAAATGTATAGGTAGTAACATATTAGCTCGAGGCGAGGCGAGGTTACGCCTTGCATGTAAAGGCGAGGCGAGGCATGACGCCTTTTGTCGAGGCGAGAGGCAAGCAAAGGCGTACATTCTAGAAAAACCCTTAAAATATGACATACTTTTTACCTTTTTAGGGTTTTAATTTTTAACATGAGCCTATTAACCCCGGCCGTGATGTAGTGGATGATGATGGGTTTGATTCGGGTCTTGAGTGAGGATGTTTGATGTGTTGCTAATTGCTACTTGTTTCGTGACTTATTAGAAGTTTTACATAATATGTAATTTCATCTTTTGCTATTAAATTGTAGGTTCGGATGTTGAACAAGTTTTTTTGGATGTTGCCTTGTTGTTATTATATGTGAATTTTAACTTAATTTCATATATTATTTTCATTTATAAATGCTTTGGATTATGTTACAATAAAATTAATCTATATATATATATATATATATATATATATATATATATACACACTATTTTTTCTTAATTTCTCGCCTTGTTCGCCTTTCGCCCGCCTCCTTTCCTCGAAATGGACCTCTCGCCCGCCTTCCGCCTTTAATAACTATGGGTAGTAAAAATATTCTTGGTGGATCATCTTTGATTATCAATACAAGTTGCTTAATTTTATCTAACTGCATGAAGACAAGAACATAAAATTCTGTAAGGAAATAGTTGGAATGGTCAGGTTATCAATGGTTATTGAAATTGTTATGAGCTTAAACAATTACCATAATTGTTCTTTTTTTCATCTTTTTACAGGAGTTCTTAAGACTGCTCCGGGAGGAATTCTGTTAACTTTTGGTATGTCCATGGCCGGAAACAGAATGTCAAAGCAATGGAGAGGGAAACACAACATTCAGCTACCCGTTTTAGTTACAATTATGATTTTAGTATTCCTAGGTTTGATATTATTGATTCGCAACAATGGAGAGAAATCGAGTTCTCAGTTTGTGCTTAAAAGTCGGAAATGGGATAGCTTTGAATCCTTGGTGCAATTTGACCCCACTGTGGAGTGGAGGAATGGAACTGACGTGATATGGCAAATACCTGACTCGCCAAAAGCTGTTCTCTTTTTGGCTCATGGGTGTGATCAAAGAGCCGCTAACTTTTGGGACAGATCTCCCAAGTGTCCGAATTGCCTTGGATTACCTGAGGAAAGGCTAATTGCTCTTGAGGCTCTTGCCCAGAAGTTTGCAGTTCTTGCTGTTTCCAGTGCTGGTAGGTGCTGGTCATTAGGAAATGAAAGACAGGTTCTCAAAGAAATTATCAAGTGGTGGATTGAGAAGCAGAGGCTTGAAAAGCTTCCTCTTGTCGCACTGGGGGCATCCTCTGGTGGATACTTTGTTTCGGTGCTAGCTAACGAGTTGAAGTTTAGCAGTATCGTGATAATGATCGCGGAAGGTGTGTTTGATCAGATGGATATTAAGAAGGATTACCCGCCTACCCTTTTTATGCACATGCCCAAAGATGAAACTAGGCAGCAGAGGGTTGCTGAAAATCTGGACATTCTGAGGGAAAAAGGCATTGATGTTGCGGAGATCAAATGCATGGAGGTTCCTTTATCACCTAGTTTCTTAGCGGACAGAATTCCAGGCATTGATCTAAGCACTTCGACAAAGTTGTTTAGTCTGTTTCAAGAAAAGGGTTTCATTGACAAAAGTGGTTATATGAGAAAAGATGGGCGTTCAGTACATTTGAAATCAGTTCTGAGGGAGGGAAAGATTCTTTTACCTGATAAGCTTCTGGTTCGTCACATTCAGGAAGAACTTAATCTAGCATTTGCCTATCATGAAATGACTAGCTTGCAGTCTGAGCAAATCTTTAACTGGTTTGAGTCTCACATGAGCTGATCAACATGGCCATGCTTTCACATTCTTCCCTACGTTAACTTTAGAAGAGCATCATGGACATTTGTAGTGGCAAATATCTCCAAGTTGTGACAGTGTTAACTTAGGCTGGTGCCGACGTTGGGGCTGTAATTCTCAAATAGTCTCGCCCGATAATTTATACAAGTGAACAAAGGTATGTGGAAGTTTTGATATGAAATACTGCAAACCACAAGTGTCCATCACTTAATGCCTAACTTTAACTTTCTGGAAATACTTTTGCCCATGAAACCAAAAGTTAGAGTACTTGATCAATCATTTACCACTGTAAAGCCTAATTACTTTTTGATGGTAAACAGATGAAAGGAAATGTAGCATAATTAAATATTGGCAAGAGAATAACAACTTTTCCATGATTTATTTCTCAAACTAGTAATCATGGTATTCTCTTTATCATAATCTTGAGAGAGATGTCACTGGAGTACGATACTGGTCCTGACAATCTGCTTGAGGTCCGTCTTGAGTACGAGACAGTGGCCTCGAGCATATTGTCTCCTCTAAAATCTGCTCGAGGTTCTTAATGATGTAAGCAATAGAGAGTACGCATGGTTACATTAAGCTATTTTCTCAATCGTATGCAAGCCTATCGTGTAAAATCTTATTCTGTTTAATCGAAAGAAAAATATATTTTGTTCTTCTGACAGTAGTTTCTTACTGTAATATGAAATAAATTTTAAATCACAAGCTTCTAAAAATGAAATGACTGAAAATTTTACCTAACAAAAAAAGCTTAAACCACCCTGAGTTAATTTGGATACAAAAACTCGTTTAATGATCACAAATTAAGCAAGAGAACAACTGCTGAACAAACGATCTGGATCCTTCCTCCCAAGGTGAGTCTTCTGAACAAACAATATGCGATTCATCTTTTCCATCTCTCCTCGCTTTTGCAGATTTGTCATAGAAGTTTTGAAATGCGTCACCCAGATAATCTGCAGCCTTGTACACAGTCATGTTTTCCAGTAATTTGTCCGGGAAGGCGTCATTCTTATTTTCGCCTTTCAGTATACTTGCTAGTTTCACCAACTCTTCTTGAAAGTCACCTAGCTTTTCATCTTCATCAGGTTCAAAGTTTCGCATTCTAATAGGCTCCGGCAAAGTCACTGCAACACAAAATTCACATCATGCAACACGTTAAAGTTAGTATGATGCAGAAATTAACATATCAGGGCGTAGAGGCTTGATCTTTGCTAATTGCTAATATACCTGGACAATCTTCCCTGGGGCTACTTCTGCTCGCGATGTCTTCAAACGTGCCTGCCCACGCGTCTCGTTTTGTCAAAAATTCTTTCAGATTGAAAATCTTCTTAAGAGTTGCTAGTATTGAGGAATGCTCAAACTCTGATGTAGGGTATGGGCCTGAAGGTCCATGCAGCACTGCAATTTTTTTCACCAAAATCAGCTTAGACTTTACGCTGATAGTACAACAAAACAACGTCACTAAGAAATATACGTATGAGAGAAAAAAAACACCTACCAGTTCCACGCTCGATCCATGGAGAAACAAGGATGGCCGGAACCCTAACACCGAGACGATCAAACTGGAACTTATAAGGCTCAGGACCCTCAATGTCATCTGGACTAGGAACCCCAACTATCGGAGTTGGAACATGATCATAGAAACCACCATGCTCGTCGTAGATGATCACGAACAAAATCTCGTTCCATTGGGGACTCGATCTCAATGCTTCGTAGACTTTCTTCACTAATCTTTGACCATCGGCAACATCGTGAGGAGGGTGATCATCGTTTCCCGGGACCAACTTCGTCCCGAAATATCTTGGTTCAATCACTACGTAATTGGGCAACTTTCCTTTTTTGCAGTCTCGCTCAAACTCTACATCAAATTGATGGAAGTTGTCGATGTACTTCAATTTTCTAAGGTTCCTACAAAAATTAAGATAACCTCACTTATAAATGAAATGGAGTTGTTAGAATTACACCTGCGGTTTCAAAAAATAATAATTTACCCAAAAAAAATTTCGTTGTTTTGAAAATCGTAAAATATGTAATTCGTGTATTTTTCTTTAATTATTGTCATATTTGAATTTTTAAAGTCAACCAATTTTTTTAAAAAAAGAAATTGACGTGTATTATTTTATTTTTTTGAAAATAATAAAATACGTAATTCGTAGTACTTTAAGTACTGGAGTACTAATTAGTAATTACTTAAAATACTATCACTACTACGAATACCATGTTTTATAGTTTAAAAAAATACACGCAAGATTTTTTAAACTTAATTCTAAAAAATTAAAACGTCACAATAATTTAGGAAATGTGGGAATAACATTTTGTTTACTACAGAAGTAAATGGAAGACCACCATTTATTATTCTTATGAACTTGATAGTTTATTAATGTATTAATATATAACTAGTTTTTTAACCCGTGTGTTAAACGCACGTCAATTAAATCATACATAAACAAAATAAGGAGGATCGGTTTATTAATAATTATACATAAGTATATTACTAATCATTATAGATTCTAAAAAAATTTCTTATACATAACATTTGTTGTCTTATTAATTGGTTATTCATCTTTACCGCATATCAATATCTTCAAACCAAAATGATTTGTTACTCTAGAAACTGTCTATGGCTAAATAATATTTTTTTCAAATAGAGACCTACATGCAATTATTAACTTTGGTACTTGTTAATTGTCATGACATATGATACCAGTAATATAAATTATCTTCTTTGAAACTTGAAAGACAATCTTACATCGGATAGAGTTAATGATAATCTTGGGATAAAAACATTTTCTCCAACATTGCTTCCTTTCAAAAAAATTGTTTCAACAGTGTGATCCTCAAGATTTATGATGATTAGTCTTGTTCAATTGTACAACCATGCAACATGGTCAATGTTTCTCAATAACATTACTGAAATACTAATTTTAAGTGTTAATTCATGGTTTGACACCCCCAAACACTTTATACTATTCAAAAACATTGTATAATTAATGTCTTCGAACAAACTTTAATTTTTTCCGCCTAGCAAATAGAATCTGAACTCAAATAAGTTATTCCTTTTGAATGATTACGTTCAATGTTCTAAATATCGCTAGGCGGGCGCATCAGTCTGCCTAGGCGGGATATCTGTCTGGCGGGCAGAAATAAGACATAATATCTTATTTTTAATATATTTTTTATTATAACCTAATTATTAAACATAAATTTTTTAAATATACTAATACTAAATATCACCTAATAATTTAAAAGTAATAATTATATTATAATGTTAAATTTAAAAAATAAAACTAGAAATTTAATATCATCTACGGTTCAAAATATTATAAAAATAGTCAACAGTTCAATTATCCATAGGTCCGTTGACAATTACAAATTTACAAAAATAATTTAATAATTTGAAATTGATATTTATTATTATTATTATTTAAAAAACCCAAAATGACATTATTTAGGGCCAAAATTTTTTTAAAAACTAAAAAAATAGGAAAAATCAGCAGTTGGCCGCCTAGAGCGCCTAGCTCGCCTAGTCGGGCGTCTAGAGCGCCTAGGCGGCGTCTAGTCCGCCTAGCCGATTTTTTCGCCGATTTGCCAAATTTCTAGGCGTCGGGGCGGCACCTAGCGCCTGCTTAGGCCGATTTTTAGAACACTGATTACGTTTATTAAATTATATTTGTATTTTATGAATAAAGAAAATAAGCTAAAATCAAAATAACTAAATTATTTTTACCGTTAACTATTATTTTTGTTTTGTAAATTATTTTGATTTTAATAACTTCCATTATTTTTTTTTGTTTTATTGACTTCGTAACTATTATTTTCGTTTTATTTTTAAGAATTTGTTTTACAAAAAAAAAGTTATTCCGTAATTTTTTATTATTATTTTGCTAACATCGGTTTTAATTGTTTTGTTTTATTGATTCTGTAACTATTATTTTTGTTTCATCAAATATTTTTATTTTACATAACTATTTTTATGAATTTGTTTTAAACTTTTGTTCCGTAAATTATTTTTATAATTTTACTAAAGTCAGTTTAAATTATTTTTGTTTTATTGACTTCCGTAACTATTCCATCAATTATATTTACTTAACTAATGCATTTTTGTTTTACATAGCTATTTTTAAGAATTTGTTTTAAAATTTTGTTCAATAAATTATTTTTATTATTTCAGTAACCTCGGTTTAAATTATTTTTGCTTTTATTGAATTTGTAACTATTATTTTTGTTCCATCAAATATTTTTATTTTACTAACGTATTTTTGTTTTACATATATATTTTTAAGAATTTGTTTTAAACTTTTGTTTCGTAAATTATTTTATATTACTAACATCCGTATTAAATTATTTTTGTTTTGTTCATTCTGTAATTTTTATTTTTATAGTGGCTTGTTCTATAAATTATTTTTATTTTACTAACCTCTTATATTTTTGTTTTCTTGACTCCGAAACTATTATTTTTGTTTTAGTAACTATTTTTTATGTTTAAAGAGAGAAAAATGTTTAAACATAATTAAAAAAAAGGAGATGGTGGTGATGAGGGATAAAATATGGAGAAGACGAGAGAGAGAAAGATAAATACAACCGGAGAAGATATGAGAGAGAAAGAGTGAAATGGTAACTCAAAAATTAATAATTTAAAAGTGAGATTTTGGAGGGAGAAATCCACCCTAGTCATTATATATATATAGATTTGATCCCTAAACTTAACCTTTATTCTTTTAATGACCATAGATGTTACAATTTTTCTATATTGGTCCTTGAACATTACTTTTGTTGGTATATTAGTCATTTGTACAGTTATCTTAAACAGAATCGTTGCAAAAAAACTTGAAAACACCAAATTGCCCTTAGCTGAGTCTGAAGATCAACATGGCTAATATGTTGCTGAGATGGAAAATGACCAAGTTTATAGATGAATAAAAAAGGGGAAAAAGAAATCTAAAGTCAATACCATGATCGGCCAAAGAAAATAGGGTGACCAAATCAAGATTTAAACCATAAAAAAAATAAGAAATCTTTTGTACTCCTTTTTCTAGAATTAAATATAAAAATAAAAAAGAAATACTTTTTACAAAAAAATCTCCGCCCTCACCGTTTTCTCTCCCCTAAGACACAAATTGACTAACACATACTTTGAGATTTCGGCTCGGGTTTTTCGAGTCCCGAATCGATCCAATCGGGTAATAACCGATCGGGTCGGTTAATTTGGGTCATCAGATTTAGCTGAGCCCGACATTAATATATCTGATTGGTTATCGGGTTTTTATTTGATATCCAAATTACCCGATCGGGTACCCACTATTTAGTATTATATATGAGTGATCATAAACGTAACACCATTTAATACATAAAATGACATAAATATCTCTTTTAACATTTAATAGACACTTACATATGGTACACATTTACGGATGTTTTATAAAACATCCGCAAGTGTGTAGCGGATAAACTAGCGGATGTTTTATCCAAAATCGAAAAAAATATATACAAATAAACGATTTTTTGTTCATAATTAAAAAGAAAAAATAAACCGAATCAAAACCAATCCAATTAACATTCGATATCATGCCTAAACAATGAGAACCGAATCAATAATGGTACGTAATCAAAATTACGTGAAGGGGAGGAGAGAGGGAGGTGGTAGTATAGTTTAAACGTGAAGAGGGATAGTAAAGTAATTTTATCTTTTAAATGATGTTACATTTAGGAATTTTAATGTTATATTAAGGTATTCTATATATATATATATATATACCCCCACAAAAATATCCAGCTCCTTCGGCAATTGTAAGGTAGTTAATTATTTAATCTATTGAGACTTCCTGTAAGGGGTGCAATTTGCAAAGCTTCTCGGTTGCAATAAGAGCATGTTCAATGGTTTTGCAAAATCAAACTTAAAATCAAACACAATTTATTAAAAATTAATAATATAATTTATTAGATATTCATTTGATTTAAAACTCAAAAACCTTCCTAATTATGATATAAAATCTAATACATTTAC
Organism: Codonopsis lanceolata; assembly: GCA_013146195.2. NCBI lineage: Eukaryota > Viridiplantae > Streptophyta > Magnoliopsida > Asterales > Campanulaceae > Codonopsis > Codonopsis lanceolata. The sequence goes on along the minus strand of CM028383.1, from coordinate 25,774,101 downwards.
ATATCCTACTATCTTTATCTCTATTAATTTAATATTTTTACAAAAAATAGCTAGAAAAACTTGAAAAAATCATATAATTTTTTCTAATGTCCAAATAAAACAAACTAAGTTTCTATTTATAGATAAAAATGTATATTTTAATTCTGGGGAAAAAATAAAAATAAAATACATTTTTAGCTGAAACTTTGTTAAGAAAGACAATGAGAAAAAATAAAATAATGACCAATACAATGTTGAGTGTTGACACATGGAAATAGGGGGAAGTGGAAATGGGGGGAAGGGGTAGGAGGCTTATGCCTTGGAGTTAGAGTCAATTGAGTTCTTTTAATGATTATTTTTTCTCAAAATCAATTAATGATTTGGTTTAGATTTTTTTTTTAAATCAACATTGAATTGCAAGATTTGGTTTAAAATTTTTAAAAACCTCCATTGACCTTGGCTCTAAAGAATGGACGATGATTAGCCAATAGTAAAGAAGGAAGAGAGAAACTTCCTTAGTTCCTTATGCGATGCATACAGAAGCTCTACCATTAGGGAAAGGTTTGTCTCCTTCCCCTTTTATCTTTCCTCCCTTTGAAACCAAATATTTTGACCATGCTGCCGCCCTCTTGTACTCCCCAAAAGACAGTCGCCTCTCCAGTCTCCAAGGCTTGGCCGCGTGCGCGTGACTCGTGAGAGTAGAGTGAGAGAGAGAGAAAAAAAAGAGACTCACCGCGAGAGAGAGAAAGACACTGTAGGCGTGATTGACTGACTGGGGATTCGAGTTTGGTGGGACGGTTGCTGGTGGGTAACGTGCCGACAGTGGATAGGGGGGAGGAAACCCAAATCTAGATGGGGAGTCGATATGCGATGTGAGAGAATGGAGATTGGAGAGAGAGGGCAGGGGGCATGAATGTGGAGACTTCTTTCCACTTTTTAGTTTTTAATTTTTAATTTCTTTACTCATTTCCACTTTCTAGACTCTAGATTTCCACTTTCCATAATTGAAACTTACCGAAGGTCACTTTACCACTTTAACATTACTTTTTACTCTACTTTAATTATGGGATACATATGTTTTAAAGTAATAATAGTCCGCCGGATCAACTAGGACGATTATTTAGAGACGGAGGGAGTACATGATTTCAAATGAAGTATTACCCGAACCGATTAAGCGATTACCCGAAATAATTGGGTACTCGATATGCGGTTACCTGTTTTTTGTGGATTGGTTTTGGGTAGCGAAATATGCTACCCATAAATCGGGTACCTAAAAAACCTGAAACATGACCCGATGCCCACCCATAGAAGTAAGATTGATTGTTGCCATCCATCCATTTCTACAAACAATTTCATGACCGTAGAAAAGCATACCACCAAGAATACCCCCGCCAACACATATCAACACCCACACCCACACCCACACCCACATTCAAATTCGCATTATATCTTCTTTCTTCCCTTCTTCACCACCACCATCATCAACCGTGAAAATATCAAAACCAAGGCCACCAAGCTTGATGGAATAAGGAAAGCAGAACCTAAAACAAAGTTTTAGAGAGAGAGGTGCGTGTCAAAATTGCAATCACAATCCAACTTGCTTGGAATATTCTTCGATATCTTCTTCCTTTTCATAATTGCAACTTGCTAAAGTTAAAGAAAAAAATATAAATTGGATGAAACGTCATGTACAGCAATATATCATTTGAGAAATTGAGTGGGGAGAGTTGGGGTCGAGGTGGGTAGTGAGGGAGTCAGCTTGGCCTATGGGAGTGCAGTAGAGGGAAAATGTGAAGGAGGAGGGAGCAGGAATAAGGTAGAAGCTGGAGGACCGGGAAGAGGTGGCGATGGAGAGGATTTAAGGGTTTATTTGGGGAGAGTTAATGATGAAGGAATTGGGAAGAGGTTGGTGGTGATGTTGTCGGTCTATTTGGGTGGTGGTGCCTAAGGTTGCCGTGAGTTTTTTAATTTTGGAGTACATAGAGTTTGTGAGTGGAGTAGAAGATGATAGTTGCACTAGGCACGACGGTGGTGAAGGAGGAAAGAGGGGGGAAAAAGAGATGAGTTCAACGACAGTGGTGTAATATTAATTTAAAAATATCATTTCATCGACATTAGTGGTCGCGTGGATATCCCATTCATCCTAAAGAGAGGGTAATTTTGTCATTTTAATTAATATTTAACGATTTTATTTAAGATAATCAATAATAGTGAAGTTGAAGGACCAATATATGAAATTTGAAACATCTATAATCATTATAGGAAAAAAGATTAAGTTTAAGGACATATATTAATCATTTATTAATTAATGGAATAATTGAATAAAGCACGTGGTTGGACTAAATATGGGTCGGTTGAAACCTTATCAAAACATATAAAATAATGCTTTAATTTTAACTTTTATGTGGAAAAAAGATGTGTCAAATAATGATGCTTAATATTAAATTAAGGTTATTATTATTAAATAAAATATAAAAGGATGTATGATAACTAAGACACATCATTACTAATTCTAGATCGTTAATCAAATTTGACCTATTTTTTATTTATTTTTTGGGATCTATAACAAACAATGTGGTCGTTGTCAAGGAAGGGCACATGTATTTATTTAAACAAAGGAGAAATTACGTGTCAAACTATATAATAAGAATTTATAAAATTTCGTAATGCCTCCTTAAGCACCAAAATAAGATGTACATTTAAATGACTAGGGTTTGAATATGGAATCGGATCCTCTATTTCAAAATTGTATTTCATCTCATATTTCATCATCGGATTTTTGTCACGTGTCAATTATTAAGTTGATTGTGTTTCCATAATAATAAGAATCCGTGAAATCTAGTTCAATGTTTTCTTTTGTAAAGAATTCTGATTGACACGTGACAAGAATCCAACGGTGGAATAGGAGATGAAATATAATTTTGGAATAAAGGATTTGGACTCGTTTGAATATAGTTTGATAATTGATTGACTAAAATAATTTTGCTTATAAACTTTTAATGTATTGAGCTTAGAATTTCTGAAAGCTCTATTGAACTTGGGATTTAGCTCAATAAGGCAAACTTGCTTGCTCCTTTTCACAGTAATAGAGAATGTAGCTTATTTATTACAAAATATTGTTGATTTTTTTTTCTTCAGGTTTTGCTTATTTTTATTACGATTCTCTCAATCTCGTGAAACACAACTTGGATATTTGCCATTTTGTCATGATTGATACGAAACAGGTACCCAAACGTACATTGAGATCTCAATATTAAAAAGTACATAATTCTCATGTAAAATCGTCTTCGTAAGATAGTGTTCACTTTCTCGTAATTTAACTCACCAACACACATTGGATCGAATCAATAAAATTTATTTTATGTAAGACCGTCTTACTTAAGCTTTTGTCACCTTTTTAATCATGCAATCAATCAATTGCTTATATTGCTGGTATATTTAACGTCTAGCTATAGCTAAGTCAACTATAGCACAAGGCAATCTTCCTATTGCAGGTAAGATATTTAAAAGTTCATTGTTTTGAAAAAGTCAATGGAGAATCAGAGTGAGAAAATGTAGTCAAAATCAAACAACTGATAAAGAAAGCAAATCAAGAACTTCATCACATAGTGCTCATAAGTCATAATTACTAACCTCAAGAATAGTGTTGATGGAAGATACTGATAATAAATCCCAAAAGAACAACCACCCTCCTCCAAGGACTCAAATATTGTCTTTTGAGGATACCCTTTAATCATCATACTATTATCATTTGTGGTAGCACCATAAGATGTTGCAGAATGAATGTACAACCTATTTGGTTGTGTCAATGTTGGTATCGACGAAAACCACCGGTCACAAACCGCAAACTCCGATATAAGTTCTTTAAAAACCGGCAAATCGTCTGGTTTATAGCCGCTCATTACTATCTCTCCCATCCCACTTTGTATAGTCTCCGCTTGTTGTACGAATCCTTCCATCGTGGGAGTCAATTTTTTGCTTCCTCGGTTGATGTCCACGGGACACCGTAGATTTGTTCAAATGTGGCTTCGAATGAGTGACCGGGGTCTGGTTGGATGTGTGTGGCTTGGTTAGAGTGGTAGAGGCGAGGGGAGGTGGGGTTGGAGGTGGATAGAGGGTTGGATTCGATTCCGGAGACACCGTCGATCTCAGGGTTGAGGGACTTCATCCATCCTAGAATGTGATCGAATGAACGGTTTTCTTGAACGAGAAGGACTACTGTTTTGATGGGGTGTGTATGTTGATCAGCCATTGTTGTTAGGGAGTTCCTTGAGAGAGAGAGAGAGAGATGAAATAGGGGAACCAAGTAGTTCTTTTTTATGTATAATTGACTTGTTTAATAAGAATGGAGTAAGTAAGGGTGGTTTTGGAGACCAGAATAGAGCTTATAAATTTATAATGTGAAAAGATTTGGAAAAGTAGTAAGAGACTATCCAAAATGAATAATTAATAGGCACACGAGAAATGTATGAAATATCCAAATTGCGTCTTGAAAATTGACTATATATATATATACACACACACACACCAGTACTCTTGTCCGTGTCGATGGTACGGCGCCAGTTTGTTAATTTATCAATAAATAAAGAAGATAATGTGGAAATGAATTAATATTTACTTATAATTTGTCTAAGTTCATTATGATAACAGTTAAAAAAAAACAAATATTTCAAATTACAAAACTTACGAATTTTTTTAAAATTTATTTGTATACGAAATTGTAGGTCGGAAAAAAATTAAATTGATTAAGTTAATTACGATAACAATTAAAAAGAAAAAAATTAAAATAGAAATATTCAAAACTTAGACATAAATTAAATTTGGATTCAGTTACAAAAAATAAATTGATTAAGTTAATTACGATAACAGTTAAAAAGAAAAAAAAATATTTCAAATTACAAAACTTACGATTTTTTGCATAAAATTGATTAATTAATTAAAATATCGAAAAGAAAATGAACGTGGGTTTGGTGGAGAAATGATTAGCGGCCACCAACAGTGAATAGTGGGGGGAGTTGGAGAGAGAGTGGGGGTAGTTGCTCAACCGCCGTTCACATGTGAACTCGGAGAGTGATAATGGCCGTAGGATCTTAGTAAAAGAATCAATCTCAACCCCTAAATAGCTTTAGTCAATTGCACATGTGCGACTATGAGTTGTATTGTATTATAGATATATGTAATATTTTCATTACAAAACTTAGACATAAATTAAATTGGGATTCAGTTTCAAAAAATAAATTGATTAAGTTAATTATAATAATAGTTAAAAAGAAAAAAACAAATATTTCAAATTACAAAACTTACGAATTTTTTTGCATAAAATTGATTAATTAATTAAAATATCACCCGCCACCAAGTGAATAGTGGAGGAGTTAAGTTGTTGTATGAATTAATAATGACCGTAAGATCTCAGTAAAGAAATTAATCTCAACCCCTAAATAGATTTAGTCAATTACACATATGCGATTATGAATTGTATTGTATTATAGATATATGTAATATTTTCATTATCTTATCTTTTGAATGGTCTTAGTGATAGACATGGGTGTGTTGGGGAGAGGTATTTATGCTAATTTATATCAACCATTTGATTCACGTTGATTAGATTTTTCTTTGTTAGAAGCAATTTGTTTTGGATCTAAAAAGTACGTAACTAATTAAACTAGCTCTTCTAGATAACAAATAAATGAAAATTGAGAGAAGCTCGGGGCCGGTCCCCTATGACAACTTCATTGGTTCCTTTTTCAAATCTTGTAACCGTAAAAATTTATCCTTTTTTTTTTCAATTATAAAAATTTAATTTTTGAAATATTATTTAAAAAATGTCATCGTTTTTTTCAATAGTTTTGACAATATATTTTGAATTTGAAAATCACCATTGTTGAACAACGAAACGGTGATCGACTTGCTCGGTCAGATCGTGGGAGTAGAGGGTGCAGCACTCCTTCATGTGGGTTTGGGGGCAACGCCCCCGAATTGTAAACGATTTTTTTGATTCATGAAATACGAATTTGTAATGGATCTGGTTTGAATGATTTTTCAATTGGGACGAAGGCGGAGAATGAGAAGGAAGAAGAATACTTACAACGGAGGAGATGGAAGAAGAAAGTGGAGGACGTATTTTGGTTCATTATCATTTTGTATTGCGGTGCACAAATGGATTAGATAATATTTTATGTATCGCGGTTCAAAATTTGATTAGATAATTTAGACTTATGTATCACTGTTCAAAAATTGTTTCATTGCAGTGCATATTTGGATTTGGTAATAAAGACTTATGTATCGCAGTTCAAAATTGGATTAGGTAATTAAGACTTATGTATCACGATTCAAAAATTGTTTCATCACAGTTCAAAAATTGTTTCATCGTGGTGCAAATTTGGATTAGGTAATTAAGACTTATTGTATAGCGGTTCACGAATTGTTTCATCGTGGTGCAAAAAATGATGCAACAAAATTTATATCACGGTGCAAAATTTAATTAACCTCCATAGCGTGCCTTCGGTTCATTAAGGTATCATAGTCATTTTGCCCCCAAAAATGACTTTTTCCGGTTGAAAAAAAAAAGATACTTTAGCGATTAGAAATTTCAAAAAGTGGACCAGGCCGCAATTTTTTCAAAACTTTTCAGCTATTTTACATCTCGTTATTTTTTCGAAACTGGAAACATGCACGTCATAAATCGTGATGCACAAAATAAGACACTTTAATGCATCACGAGGCAAGATTTTGTGCATCGCGATGCATGACGTGCGCTTTTCCGTTTTATAAAATATGGCAAAACACACCTTTGTACTTACCCAAAACTTGCAATTCGTCAAAATTTTCGGGATGGCCAAACTTATCTTGCACGTTAACCCATTTTTAACCGGACGTTACCCGCTATCTTTAAGTGAAATACCCTTTTGCCCTCTCCTTCATCACTTAAACATCATTTCTTTGGAATTCAAACCAATAGACCCAAACAAGCAATTTGAATGCTTAGATCAAACCAATAGACACCAAATCCAAAACGAAAATCAAACCCAAATTTGAAGGGAGAAGGGCAGGGGAATTCTCCAAAGCTTGTATGAGTTGGATTTGGGTTTGAGGCAAAAACGAGGTCGGCTTTGATGAAGTTGAGAGATGAGGTATGGTTTAGAGAGAAAGCGTATGGTTTGTTTTATGACAAAAATTGAAAAGTAGGTGTAAGATTATGGGCTCAACTGGCCAGATCCGGTTCGCTGGTGTTGAGGATGTGGAGATGAAGGATGAGGGGATGGCGAAGATGGCGGAAGATGAAGGCTGGCGGCATGGAAATCAGCCGGAGAAATTAGGGGTAAAAGGTGCGAACCGGTAGAGAGAGAGAGAGAGGAAGGAGGGCGGTGGTTTGAAGATGGAAAGGGAGATGGCGCGGTTTCTTTCGGTGGATTTGGCGAAGAGATTGGGAAGTTAAAATAGGGGCGACATGAGGCGGTGACAAAAGCCGGGTGTGATTTAAGGAAAAGAGATGCTGGACGGGTAAATGGCGGCGAGCGGAACACAAATGCGTGGAAAAAAGATTGAGATGGGTGAAGGATGAAGGGATGAAGATGCAGATGAACGGGGATTGCGTGGCGTTTGGATTTTGGGGCTTTTTGTTTGCGGGAGATGAAGATGCGGGTTGGGTTATGGGGGGTATTGGTGAGAGATGAGAGAGAGATGGGAGAAGAGAGAAAGGAGAGAGAAAAGTATGTAGACGCCTTTTCCCTTTTTCTTTTAAGGTTTGATTTTCTAGGTTTGAAGATGTTGATGATGAAGACGGGGTAAAATAGACATTTAACCTAACTTAACGTCCAAACTTAACGTTCATCCAAAAAAAGGGTTAACGTGCAAGATAAGTCTGGTACAGTGGCCATCCCGAAAATTTTGAAGTCTCAATGGCCTAATTGCAACATTTTGTATAGTACAGTGGCCCGGAGGTGTGTTTTGCCATAAAATATCAAAGTGTAAAGCGGTTAAAAACTTTTAAAAACATGTAGATGCAATTTTTCCATGAAAATAGGGTGAAAAGTGGGTCGGCCCCCTTTCTATAAGTTTCAACCGCTTTAAACCCCATTACCTTTTTTTAAACCGGTAAAAGACATTTTTATTGCAAAAAGACGAATATACCCTTATAAACCAAAGACTTGCGTGCAAAGTATCACTTCATTTATAGTGATGCATGAAATTTAATTGTGATGCATGAAAATGTGCATCAAGATGCATGATTTCAAATCATATAAGTGTCATTTACATTTCATAGCGATGCATTGCGATTCCGAACCGATGCATCGTGATTCAAATTGATGCATAGCGATTCAAAAAGGTGTTCAAAGAACCCAATAAGTCATTGTTCAAGCATTTCATCTAATTATCACCGCTCCTAATTAGCAAATTGATTTTTCCTGTAAGTTTTGTCTTCCCTTCCAATGAGATTTATTTCCCTTAGTTTTGTCTTCCCTTCCAACGAGATTTCTTTCCCTTACGCCCATCAAATTGGTTTCATCTGCATTTCTTTGGCCTTCTTCTTCCTCCTTCATCATAAGCCTTGGACTTAGGTGGAGTTTTGAATTCCTTCTTCCTTTCCTCCACTTGTTTCGAAGAGACATGACCTTTTCTTTTCCTTATACCCATCAATTGTGATTTCCAAACAATTTAGATACGATAACAAAATAGAAAACATTAAGGAAGAAACCAGTTTGATGAAAGGAAATCGCGTTCGAAATGAAAGAAGATTTCATTGAAAGATTTTTGGAAGAAACAATCAAAACAGCGAGTTACGGGGGCAATTTAGGAAAACTTTTACAAAATCATATTTTTCTCGTTTAGAAAAAATAGAGGACTAAAGTGTTTGGAAATTTTTCAAAGTATACTAGTCCGCAATTATTTCGTGAAAATATCTTAAGACGATAATTTTGGGCCCACTACTACCAAGAACTAAATGATCCACAATTTATTAGACACTTTGAATGATAACCGGCCGGTCCCCTTCCATCAATTTCCAACCGCATGATTTTAGTTTTTAATCGGTCAAAAACACTGTTAGAGGTAAAAATACGAAGATACCCTTAATGAAATTGGATTGGGGCGCGTTGGATCGTAATTCCAAATTATCGGAAAATAAACTTGTTCGTCGGCATTTACTAATTTTGAATTGTGCATTTGAAAATTTTTCTGCTGAGTAATCCATTTTACTGCATCGGCAAAAAAATTGTACATCGCAAAATCAAATTTTTACATCGGAATTTTCGTCATGAGTAATTGAATATGTGCATTGGAAAATAAAAATTGTGCATCAAGAATTATTGTGCATCGCAAATCCAAAATTAGACATCCAGATTTTGCTCGTATGTAATGTAGATCGTGCATCGGGAAAAAAAATGTGCATTGCAAAATCAAATTTGTGCATCGGAATTTTCTTGAGGGTAATCGAATTTGTACATTAGAAAATAAAATTTGCGCATCAAGATAAATTGTGCATTGCAAACCCAAAATTAGGCATCTGAATTTTGTTAATGGGTAATTCAGTTCGTGCATCGGAAAATAAAAATTATACATCGGGACTTACTTTTGTATACTAATTTCAAATTGTTCATCGAGATTCGGGATATCAAAATCCAACTGTGTAAAGCAAGTACCGGGGTCTATTCCTTCTTTCTTAATGAACCTAATATCTCACTTCGAAAGTCTTGATGGCCATACTTAGTCTGATGCTTTTACGTTGACTACATTTTCCTAAGGTTACCAAACACCGAAAAATGAGGAAAATATTTTTTAGAAGTCATTTTCCGTGAAACAAACGGAACCTTAGTCCGATGTTTTTCTCATCTGACGCCAATCTCGTAGATTCTTATGTATTTTTTTTATTTTTAAATTTTTTTTTGGAACTGAGGAAGTATGGTTCTTTTCCATTCCCAGAAAGAAAATTTCAAGGTTAAAATTGAAGCTCGAAGTCTAATTTTAGGCTTAACGTACGAGGACAATTAAAGTTAAAAACTTTTTCCCATCCACCTAATTTTCCAACCCAGCTTGCAAGATTAGTCATAACGTGCAATATCTCATCGAAATTTAGGGTGGAGCACGATCGTAGCATTAAGACCCTTTCTATCAAATATATCAAAGTGTGAAATTATATTTCCATTCGTTTTCCCTGGAATTGGAAGAGAAATTAGGAGACTGAGTGGTCGGTCTCAATAAGAGAAAGACGAGGATTGGACATTATTGGACCAAATTTATAAAAATAGACTTATGTGGTTGAAAATAAAAGGTACCTAGGGGTTAAATATTTTAGGTAATAATTAGGTCGGTTCCTTTTGATGAAATTATAACCGCCTACGTCCCCTAAATTTGTTTTAAAACGCTAAAATACACTTTTTAGAGGAAAATAACGAAGATACCCTTAATGAAGAAAAGGCGCGCGGACAAAGGTACTGCCCAAATTTGGGCATCTCAATGAACAATTGAAATCTGTCAAAATTTGAGCATCGAAATGAAAAGTCACTGCTCAAATTTGGGCATCACAATGTACTATTGAAATTTGTCAAAATTTTGGCATCGAAATGCGAAAAACTACTGCCCAAATTTGGGCATCGCAATTTTAACACCCCAACTATTTCTATATGCATTATTTTATTATATTAGGTGTGTAAAAATTTTAAACAGTATGTTTAAATGTGATTTTCGGGTTGTGTATGTTAGTATAATATCCTGCTAAATTATTAAGGAAAATGATATCCTTATCACTAACTCTACAACTTTCTTTACAACTAAGCCTTGAATTGGGAAAAATTGCTTTGAACAAAGACAAGTTTACCCTTCTTTAAAGCTTGGTTGTAAGGAAAGTTGTAGAAATAGTTGTAAAGCTAGCAATGTTGAATTATTAATAAGTTGTACAAGGTTGTCCATTGTTTTTTTGTCTGACATTAATTGCTTATAATTTCAACTCCAATTAATAATTGTATTTTATCTTTTATTACATATGAGCCATTATTGTAATCGAGTTAGTAGTGGTCAATTTAGGATGTGTTACCGAATTCGTATGAAAATATATTATTAATAATTTGTCATTAGGTTGGTAAGTAATAAACATATTTGATACCACATATATTACATTTGAATATATTATAATTTGTTGACTTTTTATTTTTAATATAGGGATAATTTCATTTTTGATCCCCCAAGTAATGTCCAATTTCATATTTGATAACTCTGTTACCCTACTCATCAAGATTGATCAATTTCATCGCTTTTGGTATTTTTCGTCACTTGGCTATCAAATGTTAATGGCTAACCTACTAAAGAAGATTAGCAACATGCTTGACATGGTCACAGGTGAGAAAAAGAGGGTAAGTATTCGAACCCATGTCAATTATCCACAATTTCTTCTCCATTCTTGTTCTTGCTCTAATTCTTTCCCCAGATTCTTCCCCTTTCTCATTTCCCGTCTGAGTTCTTCCTCAATTTGTTCCCTCGTTTGAGCTCTAACCATTGGTTTGATAAGAGAGGACATTACGTGACCCAGTAGAGCCCTTCGCACAACCTGGTGATAGGCACGCTAGTTCAATTTGACTGACTAAGGCTATAATGGATTGTAAGGTCTGCTAAAATTGTGCACCTTCTGAATCACCCAAATCATAGCCACAAGGTAAGTAAACTTGTAAGGAACCTGATAATTGAACATGGCAACTCCTTCATTTACAATCCAAGCCTGAACACATATTTCAAGACTTTGCGGCACCTCATCTATAATAACTTTAGCTATATGCTAAACAATAGTAAGAGCTAGGCAATGCAGAAATAAATGGCAGGGGTCTCCACTACTGCAAAACAACGATAACATAGCATTAGGAGTGATTTTTAGTAGGTAAATGTCTTGATATATAATAGTGTCCCAAGACTCTGGATTTATGGAATCGAAAGCCTCCACAATGCTTTTCCATAGTTTAATGTGAATCATTGATGCCTCTTGCATTACTGTCAACTTAAGTGCCTCGATCTCGTTGCAGTAACAGTCAATATGCTGATTTAACCGAAAACCCATGTGGAACTAGATCCGAGATAACTTAATCTTCACAGTCTTTTGGCAAATATACATCTAGCAACAATGGAAGAAGAAGGGTCGTAACAAGTGACACATTCGACTAATGATCTTGAATTGCTACTTCGCCCGCCAAATTCGCGCAAAGAGATCTGGTGTAGTTGTATGCATCCAAATTCTAGGAACTTAAGCAATTGCATTTGATAAACAACCTGAGAAAAATCGAACCAGTGTGTGACATTGACTTGCTACAACTTGTGCAAGTCAAAGGGTGGTTCATTGGCAATCAATAACACGGAAACCAGAAATGGTTCACATTTACTCGTCTCTTTTTCATCTACCGGACTCGTATGGGGTTGGGGAAGAATTTGGGAAAGAAATTAGGGCATGAACGAGAATGAAGAAGAAATTGGGGAAACAGCCAAGGGTTACCTTTTTCCACACATGTTGCCAAGTTGGAATCGGTTGCTAACCTTCTCTAGCAGGTTAGTCATTATCACTTGATGGTACAATGACGGAAAGTATCAAAAGTGATGAAATTAGAAAATGTTTGTGATCAAATTTGATGAGCAATGTAACAGAGGTACCAAATGTGAAATTAGGTATTACCTGAAGTACCAAAAGTGAAATCAAGCCTTTTAATATATATAACTAGTACTTTTGCCCGTGTCGATGGCACGACGCCAGTATATTTCAAATATTTCAAATTACAAAACTTATTATTTTTTTAAAATTTATATGTATACAAAATTGCGTGCATAAAATTGATGGGTTTGGTCGAGAAAGGATTAGCGGCCACCAACCGTGAATAGTGGGGGGAGTTGGAGAGAGAGAGAGGTAGTTGAGTATCAACCACCGTTCACACATGTGAACTCGGGGAGTGATAAAGACCGTAGGATCTCAGTAAAGGAATCAATCTCAACCGCTCTTTATCTCAAGTCGATTGCGAACGTGCGACTATGAATTGTATTATATTATAGATTAGTATTTTGGTAGGGATAGAATTTGGCCTTACTTCCTAAGCCTTGTGGTAGACCCCACAACAAAGTAAGCACTAAGAGAATGAACGATTGTTTCAATCAAACAACTCAAAACAAATATCAAATCAAATACAATTCATTAAAAATCAATAAAATAATTTATTTTATACTCATTTAATTCAAACCAAAAATTCCTTCTAACAATGACACAGAATCCAATACTTTTACATATATCACCATATTTATCTCTTTTACTTTTTTTTTTTTTTCTTCAGAAAATGGCTAAAACTTGAAAAAATCATAGAAAATTTTTCTGATATCTAAACGAAACAAACTAAGTCTCTATTTATAGGTAAAAATGTATACTTTAATTCATGAAAAAAATTAAAATATTTTTTTGGCTGAAAATTAGCCAAGAAAAACATTGGTGGAAAATTATTCCATCCACTCACAACCTGCCATGTGGAAAGTGGATGGGCTGCAAATTTTCAAATGCTAACAGTGGTTGTCGGCCGCTTTAATTTTTTTTTTTTTTGAAATTTTGGGTATGAAACGATACCGTTTCAATTCATACTATTTCAACCCAAAACGTGATAATTTTATTATTTAGATGATTGTTTTGATTTTTTTTATTTGATTTTGATTTGTAGCCTATATTAATTCAAATCAAACCAAATCAAATAAGAATTAGATTATATTTTATTTAAATATATTATTGTAAGTTAAAATTTGGTTTTATTCGGTTGTTCATGTTGTAATACTTTATTGTTTGATTTTGTTTAACTAGTCTAACGGTAGGCGGTAGGAAACGATTTTGATGAATAGCTCCCACCGTGTCATCCTATTAGCCATGCAACATTAGAAACTAACACCTGTGCATGAGTCACCCTTATTAGAGCATCACCAATGTTTATTTTTTTATCACAGTTTTTTAACTAGTTCTGATTATCACGTATACACTTTTTTTCTTCTTACCTATTTAAGAATATATTTTTCTATTGTATATTATTCTAAATATATTTTTAACTGGGTCCTACTGTCACCTCATTAACTTTACTTCATTCTTATTTTTATAATTATCAATAAATAAATTTATTTTACGTTATTTAATATATTTTATATTTAAATATTTCGTATAATTAAATAATTAATTTATAAATTAAGATATAAATTAATTTAAAAATAATAATTAAATTATTTTAAAAAAATTTTATAATTTATAATTTAATTAATAAATTATATATAAAACATATACACACACCCCACATCCCCCTCCCCCACCCACACAAACACCACATTCGCCCACCTCCCCCAAAAAAAAAACAATAAAAGTGAACTCTTCATCAGCCCCCCCCCCCAAACCCCAAAAACCAGCGGCCCCCCTCCCCTCACATTCTGAAGCCCGCTCCCCTTCCCAATGTAAACAGTGAACTTCATATTTTGAAAGTTTTGTTTTCCTGCCTCCTACATGTAGCTTACATGGATGGATAAGAATATTTTTACCATTGTTTAAAAGTGAATTCTTAATAGAAAATTGTATAAGAAGTGGGTATTTTTAACAATGGTGATGCTCTTAAGTCTTAAGCAATAAGCAATCCTTTTCATTTGTCTTTGCTACCTTGCGGGTTGAAAGAGAAACCGAGAGAGAGAGAGAGAGAGAGAGAGAGTAAGCATACATATGTTTGTCATTTAGGACACAGATTATTTGGATTCCGTAATATTTGTGGGTTTGATTTGAGGATTGTTATGGAAGATTTTTTTTACAAGTTTTTATTGGTAAAATTATTTTATTTTGAAGTAAGGGAGACTATACAATGCTGATTTCGTATTAGTTTAATTACGTGATTATTCTTGTAATATTCATATTTGGCTCGTACTTTTATATTATTGAAACATGTTTATTGTTATTGGTAAATATTTTGTATTGATTTGACTTTTAAATTATTCAATGTTAATTACCAATATATTTTCTTGAGTTTTTGGTATCTATTTGTATGTGGGTTTGTCTTGATTTCACATGGATTAATTTGTTAATTTATGTTTAATACATAGAAAAGATATCTATATATGTATTAATTTGTATGTGTTGTCGGGTGTATGTATTTGTAATTAGGATAATGATTTTGATTTGGTAAGTGGTTTAATAATATATGGAGATTGAAGGTAAAGGGAAAAAAAGGAAAGAAAAGAATTTGTATGGGAAAAGGGAGAATTACAGTAGCTGGATTTGAGGTAGAAAATAACAAGATTTTGGGAATTGCAATTTAGTCCATTTAGTCAGGCTTCTGACAAAAAGCTTGTTTTTATTAATTCTCGATTGGTCTTGGTGAATTTTTAGAAAATGTTACTAACTTTAAACGGTTATATCTTACTCATTTTAAATCGAAATTAAGTGATTCAAAAACCTAAATTGACTAATTTCAGAGTACTTTCTAATGGGTTTAGTTTCAGAATCAGATTCTCTGTTTATTTTGAATTATGATAAATTAATGTATATTGTAATTGTAGTAATTATAATTAATGTTTATCATTGAAAACACAGTACTTAAAGTTGATTCTTAAATCATTTCACTGTGTTATATGCTTAGATTGAGGCGTTTAGCCGGTTGAGTATTTGGATTGTCTCAGACTTGAGGTAAGAGTTCTTGCCAACCTAGTTACCTTTCGATTCTTTCTATTCAAAACCTTTGATTGATATTGTTCTTATCAAGTTTGGATTTGAGCTTGTTATCATTTATTCATTGTTTACCTCATTTGGAATCGGTAATTCGTATTTTTTCTCTATTCCGCTATATATACTTTGAGTTGTTACTATGTTACGATTTGATAGCGTAACAAGTTGACTGATCAATCACCAGTTGTTGATATTTGTATTTGTGGCTCTTGGTCAAAGTGTCATCTGCAGTGGCACTTTGATGTTTGAGTTGATTTGTTTGCAGGTTTGGGCATTTGGTCGACTCAAGAGTTATAGAATTTGATTTGATATCATTGTTTATCGTTATTGTTAATCCACTCTTCGATAAAGAGATATGAATGTTTGGTTTTGTTTCACAACTATTGATAAAGTTGCTTTGATATACTTTCAATACACTGTCATATCCTTAAATGTTGGCAGGTTTCTTACTGGGTAATTTGTACTCACACTTTCTCTTTTCTTCCTTCCAGGAGATAGTTAGAGGGAAGCTTGGTGTTTGGCTCTAGTCTTATGGCTAGAAGTGGTTTAGTGATGCATGAGTCAGCTTACTTTTGGACATTGTATTTCTATAGTATAGTGTGTAAAGCTTTTGGAGATTTGTGGTTATTCAGGTTGTCAATGGACTCTTTGAGTTTGCTTTGTATCCAGAGGATAGTGGCTCTGATGTACTCGTACTCAGTGGTATATATGTTGTATTACGATCTATTTTGATAAGAACACTTTTCTGGATTCGGCTTTTGCTTTAGATTTGTGTTCGGTTTTGTTCTTCACCTCTCGTGAGACGTGTAATCACGATCTTCGAGGTGTGACAGCAATGCACAATTGAAATATGTCTAATTTTTGGCATTGCATTGTAAAAATCCTTAACCAAATTCTAGAATCGCAATAGAAAAATTGGGCATCATAATGAATAAATTGAACACTACCACCAAATATCAACATAATTGGACGTCGGAATGAATAAATTGAACATTATCGTCAAATATCAACAAAGTTGGGCATCGAAATGGACAAAATTGACGTCATAATGAAAAAATTGAACAATGCCCCCAAATATGTGTGTAAAAAATTGAGTATCAGAAAAACTTCTGAAGCACAAAATAGTACTTAAACAATGTTTTTTGGTCTTAAAATATAGACATCATAGGATAAACCTTAATAGTCTTGTAGATCACGTTGAGAGCTTCGATTTGATATGTGGTGGATCCCGTGGTTCATCCAGGATCAAAAGTTATTTCATGTCGAGAGAAGAGTCCTCAACTTTTTTATTTCTACTAAAGCATCAGTTTCAAAAACTGACAACTAACATCCTTAAACTTTGTTTTCTTCCCAAAGCTTTTAGAAGTTATGTGATTCATGCATCGGTAGTCCCTCAGAGCGGCGTTGATGTTGGTGCGCTTAAAGCTGCTTAGCCGGAGAAGATGACAGGAGATCGGCGATACAGAATAGAGAGATGGAGATGGAGATGAAGTGAATGGCGAACAGATCTGAGAAGAAGAAGACGAAGACGAAGGGGAGGGAGAAGAAGTGAGAGAATGAAGAGAAATAAGAGAAAATGAGAAGAAGACCAAAGTAGCAGGTTGCATGCAATTTTGGAATAAAATTATGAAAATAGACTTTTGCGATTTAAAAAAAGTAATGGAGCGGTTACAATTCCAGAAAATAGTACTAAGCCACAATTATTTCAAATATTTGAGAAAGTGGATCGGACCGCAATTATTCTAAACACTTTTGGAGTTGGATTACGGAAAGAAAACAAATAGAGTAAGCTTTGTATGTGTGTGGTTTACCCATGCCCAAACTGGGCGGATTAGCCTAGCCTTACGAACCCAAACAATAGGGAAAATTGCGGATCGGTCTCCTTTTCCAAAAATTTAATTGTTTTAGTCCCGTGTTTTTATTTTCAAATGCAAAAGGTCACATAATTTTTGTATCGCAGTTTACGAAAAAAGAAATAAAATGTCATAGTTATTCATTTTTGTATCACGGTTCAAATATTTATATATCGTGGTTTAACTACTTTATATTAATATTTATTATGCTTATTATAAATTTTGAATCGCTGTTAAATTGTTTCTATATCGCGGTGTAACTATTTTCTATGAATTTTTTATTACGCTTATGATAAATTTTGAATCGTGGTACGGTGCAAAACATATATTTCAAATTTATTTTGTACCACGATATATAAAAACTATGAATCACGATACAAAAAGGAATATATGTACATCGTGGCATATAAATATGTGAACCGCAGGGTAAAATATGTGCACCGTGATATATCTTTTTCAAAAAATTTACTATAAATAAATAAAATTAATAATTTGCACCGCGGTATATAAATATGTGAACTGCGATGCATTTCCTAACTATTCGTAGCACGCCTCTTACTCATTAAGGGTATCATAGTCTTTTGACGTCCAAAAGTAACTTTTTCCGATTAAAAAAAAAGAGGGACCAAAAATTATACCCGCTACTCATTTTGTTTTTAAATTATTATCATACTTTCCATTTTCATTCATTCAAAAAAAAATAAAGGAAAAAGTAAGTGGTAAAATAGTTCGAAGTCGATGCAGAGAAAGTAAAAAGTATTGGAAAATATACTCTTCACTTTGTTTGAGTGTGTGAGAGAGAAACCAAATAAAGGAACGTAAGCCTCACTGACACCCCTGACTTTACAAAAGAAAGTTCGAGGCATCGTTGTTGTTAAAGCCTTATCCAAATGATTTAGCTACTCACTTATCTTAACAGAGAAAGACTTACTACCTCAATCGAGAAAAAGTGTTGCCCATATCATATATATATAATTCTTCAAAAAAATAAAAATTTTTGTCCTCCAACCTTTGAAAAAAAAAAAAAAGAGTGTGTGAGAGAGAAAACTTCGAATTTTTTTTGGAGAAATGGAATACCTCTCTCTCTCTCTCTTTCTCATCCTTATGAATATGATATATTCAAATCAAACCAATAATCAATGAGCAATAGAATATGTGATGCTCGTTAAATTGGCGTTATCAATAACCAATTATTGTGTGTGCATTGGGTCAATTCTTTGGCCTACTTCAAAGTTCAAACAATAATATAGTCCTTATCACTCCGTAGTCGGTTGATCAAAAGCAGTTGTTATTCCCTTCGTCCGTAAATTATTGTCTTTTTTTTTTATTCGTCATAAAATAATTGTCTTATTTAAAACTTTTTTTTTTATGATAACAATTTTATCACTTTATCCTTACTCTTTCATCCTACTTTAATTATGGACCACATATACATAAGCTTTAAAGTAATCTACACATCAAACTAATATTAATAATCTAGTCAAATGTGTTTTCTTAAACCGTGTATCAAATTCGCCAAAACGATAATTTAGGAACTGAGGGAGTATTTGTTAGACCAACATACTTATTTTTTAGCAATATGATCCATCTGCATTTTGTTTTTATTTTAAACTTCCAAATATATAGTGCTGACAATTGGGTCGGATCAGAACGGATAACAGGTCGTAACAGATCATGACCCATTATGGACCAAAATTAAACGGCTCGGATTGTGTGACATGCCAAAATGGGCCAACCCGTTTTAAACCATATTTTTTATCAGAAAACTATATTTATGTAATAAAAATTAACGAGTAAAAATGGCAGCGGGTCTAACCCTTTTTAACCTGACCCGTTATTTTTTAGGTTGAAATAGGTAACTTGTTTCGATCCCAAAAAATAACGGATCGCGTTGAATAATTTTTAAATCAAGTTGAATGAATTAACAGGTTTTGAGTTATAATTATCAGACCTACAAATATATAATAATAACCCAATAAGATTGTACTTTTGACACGTTAATGTAATGAAAAACTTTTGTATTTCCGGTGTTCCAATAAAAACTTGTACTTTTAGAAAGGAGGGTGTATTTGTTATTTATGAAACAACAATATAAGAAACAATAATACGATGCTTTTATGATGGGTAGTCCCATGTGTTGGCTAAGATAAACATATAGGGAGAAATTAGGGTCGTACCCTAGACAATTTTAATCGCTTTAATCCCTTATTTTTTCATAATTGGAAAAACACATTTTATGTATCATGATGCACAAAATATAATGAGCTGAAATGATTAAAAATTTAAAAAGTAGACTGACCCGTAATTTTTCCAAACATATACTTATATGCCGGTTGGATTTTGAAAAGTACAACAAAAATCAATTATTCAAGTGTGATTACCAATATTCTTTCTCTCCATTAACAAGACTATTAGCAGTATTTTGATTTCCATGTTTGTAAGTAAAAGACGGTTCCAAATCGACAATCTCACTTTCTGTCACATTTTTTGTTGTATTGAATTTTAATTTTATATGTATCCTTGTACAAAGAAGATCGTGTAAAATAATAAGCATACATGTTTTGAGTAAATGGAACACAGAATGTTAGAGGAGATCTATATGAAAAGTGATATCTCAGTGATACACATAAGTGGTACAGGAGATCTGAACTCGTTAGAGGGAGTGGGACTTACTATTTTAAGCCGTAAAAGACTAGGAAACATAATAGCAAGCAATTATGCAAACCTTGAGTATAACTTAGGAAAAATGAAACACTTTCCATGGAACTTACCATGTTAAAAGTATTGCTAGTAACAAAACTAGAACAGGACAGTCATTTTTTTTTTTAACTTGGGGGTAAATGTTATGAATTTACATAATCAAATAGTAACAATTTTTTCCTCTATACTCAAGAAATTCAATTCCTCAATTAGGGAGAATTGATTTCTTTCCTTTATCATTCTTCATGAACATGAATCTCCCTGTCGAACCAGATCTCTTCATTGTTAAAGAAACTCTATCACTATTTGATTTCCTGGTTTCCCCATCCGACGAACCGATTCCTCGTAACTCGTCGTCGTCGTCATCGTAGTCGTCAATCTTTAGTATATCAGAAATCAATAGATTGGGTTGACAAGAAAACGATCCCAATGAAACTGATCTTCTAAATTCTTGACCACCCAAGTCTTGAAATGGGTGTTTTGGTGTTGATGCTACATCATTAACAAAGCTAACAACAACTTCTTCATCTCTATATCTCCTTTCTCTCTCCTCCACTACAAGAATGGTCTCGTTCCTCCTCTGGAATTCAAGGGAAGATATATTGAGATTCGATGTGGAGGAGGTGGTGGTGGTGGTGGTTTGGGAAGGTGGTGCGGTTGGAGTCGTGGTGAGATTGGAACGGCAAAGAGGACAGTTGGAATGTGACCTTAGCCAAGTATCAATACAAGGAACATGAAAAGCATGGTTACATTTTGGCAATAGCCTCAAACTCTCATTTTCTTCAAATTCACTTAGACATACTGCACAATCCAATCCTTCGATCAATCCATCACCTTTAACAAACTTAAAAACCGTGATGGATTTGATAGCGGATTCGTCTAGGCCAGCAGCAAGTTGCCATTGGTCATGTGTCATTTGGTTTTGGTTAACTTGGAATTCCGAAGTTGGGTCCGAATGGTTTTGATTCCTTCTCTTACAATACTTTGAGATAATAGTGTAGTAGCTTACCAGAAGGAACGCGCTCGCCAAGATCCCGATCACAGCGATGATGAGCGGAGAGAAATTCGTGCCACCGGAGTCATCGTCCGCGGGAGGTGGAGGTGGGAAAATTATGTAACACCACTGTGGACAATATATGCTACAAATTCCTAATGAGCAATCTCTATAACTATCATATGGTGGCAAATTTCTTGGGTTGCCTACTGAACCCATGTCCCAAATTGTATGTGACTACAAAAAAAACTAGCCACCAACACCTTGTCTATGTAGTGACTACTTTGTTTAAAAAAAAGAAGAGAGATAGAGAGGAGTGTAAAGGTGGAGGGGCTTGAATGAGAAGGGAAGCAAAGTGGGGAGGGGGGTGATGTGTCTTCTCATACTCTTTATCTTTAAGCAATAAGTACTTTAAGCCTTTAATATTTTTTTTTATCCTCAAATTTATTCTCTTTATTTTAACAAGTAAGTGCAGCTTAGTGGTAAGGCGCTTCACCGTACCTAATAGGTCGTGGGTTCGAGTCACCAAGGGGTAAGTGGAAACCACTATTGATCCTCTATAAAAGAAAAAAGAAAAAAATATATTCTCTTTATTTTTGGCTTTACTTTAGCTTCTTTTTTTTTCAAGTGAAGATGATAGTTTGTTGACCAAAGGGGGATTGTGGTTGTTGGGCTTTGGTTGAAAGTGATGAATCAACTTCTATGTATCACCCAAGTTAGTTGATTATTGATATGTGGAGTGAACCACACCTTAACCAATACTTTTAATAAATCTACATCGGTCATTTAATATCCTCTTCGTTTCTAATATAAAAAAGGCATGTTTTATTTCATTTCTTAAAAAACATCATGTTTCACTTGATACACACAAATCAAACAAATTAAGAAAACGTAAGTGATTATATTATAAATATTAGGGCTTGTTTGGTAGTCGGACAAGGATAAGCAGTATTATTAATCTCAGTACTATTAGTGTCCTCACTACTAATCATCACTTATATATCGGGGGTAGTTTTGAGATTACAATTGTTAATCCCAATTTTTTTTAGTGTACCACCCTTCCCCTTGGTATAATAGTGAAGGGATAATGACTTTATCCAGGATAACTCACTTTATTACCACCATATTTACCAAACATCAAAAATTATTAATCTGATCTAGCCTTAATCTTGGCTATCAAACGACACCTTAGTATGTTATCAACGATAAAAATAATTTCCTAAAATGAAAAGATTATAAAATTCAACATTTTTTTTGAGAAGCACTGAGAATGAAATATAAATTCATTTTTAGGAAAGAAACCATTGGTTGATGAGCCATGAATCATGGAATAAAAGATTAAAAATCTGGGATAAGTCGAGTCGGTGGACAAACCTATGTTTAAATTGAATGATTTACTATTTTAAAAAAAATTGGGATTAGTGCTAAGAAGGATCCAAACATATGCATGTCCATAGTTGAATTATAATTTAAGAGATCAATCTTTAATTATAATTAGAGGGTTGTGTTTGGTGCACCACCCTAGAGTTTAGAGCCCCCAAATAATTTGATTATTAAACTTTACACGCCACTAATGAGTAATGACTAATGAGCAATGATTTCTTATAGAAGCTACTAGACCTTTGAAATTTGGCATCATTTCTTTTTAAGTTTGGCAGGACCAACCTATTTGTTGAGGGGGTAGAAATTGGCATATTGAAATTGTTGGGGACCATGGAACAATTCTTTCTTTCTTTTTTAAACGGGGTGGTGTTCAAGCAAAGATGTTAAGAGTACAAGTTTGCAAAAAGAGAACATTCGCATTCATCAGAGTTTTTTTTTTCTTTTGGGAGCCGAGCGACTAGATAACGGTTTAAGGAGTGGTATTTTCAACGAGGTGTGTGTTCAAACATGTGATGGGAGATGGTTTAAGAAGTGGTATTTCATCGAAACAATTGAAATAACAAGTGGTATTTTCAATGAAACAATTGAGATGTGTTCAAACATGTGACAAATGATGGTTTAAGGAGTGGTATTTCATCAGAACATTTGAAATGCGTGTTTAAACATGTGACAAACGATGATTAAAAGGAGTGGTATTTCATATCTCAATAAAACAAATGTTCCAGTAATTAACACCCCCCCCCCCCTTTCACCCCCCAAGTTTGCAGAAGAGTGCTTAAAAGGGTTCAATCAGGTACAAGGCCTAACAATCTGGTATTAGTTGTAAGAGACAACCTCATTAAGTAAAATCCCCCCAACTGCCTTCCACTGGTATAAGGTAGGACAATGCCCTTACATAATAAAGGGTTAATTGCACCATTGATCCCTTGACTTTAAGTCATTCTCGGTATTAGTTCCTTAACAAATTTTTTATTAAAATTGGGTTTTAAGAGTATGAAATTTTCACAACCGCAATCCTTTTGATGGATCGTTAGACAAATACCGTTAAGTTGCTCATGTACATTAAATAAGGGCTAAAATGAAAATTTCTCAAACCTAACTTATAATTCAATTTAAAATCGAGACTCTAGAGTTTGAAAAAGGACTTTGAGGTCTTCTTCCCCAATACACTATCCAAAACAATTGTAAATTAATTAAAAACCAACTCAAATCAATTGACAGTTACGTATAATTCCTTTATTTGAACTCACAACCAACCAAGTATAAATTATCACCTGAATTATCTTGATATTATTAAGAACCTTAGCTAAAGATATTCTCAGTTTTGGTTGTAGTTTATTCCCCAACGTCCCCTTTTGGTTCCAACCCCATGTAAACAACGGATATACACACACATACCACAAAATAAAAAATCCCCAATTACCAAAATAGAGATTTTATGTTAAACTGAAAATCCCAAAAACATGTAAATGTAATTAGGAATATCAATATGCGTGAAAATAAGACTATGTGCGTGTAGGAACCTTGTCATCGTCACAAATGGTCGAGGGAATTACGACTACCGGTGACGACTGAACGAACATCTTGGGAATCGAGGGATTTGATTGAGGAACCCACTCTTTCTCTTCATTGTCTCCAAGTCCCAGTTTCCCGATCTGCTCTAGCTGGATTCCCTAATCATCCACACAAAGGTAACTTGATGATGTATCCTTCTTTTTTATATAGTATATTTTTCAATTTCGAAAGTTAATACTTCATTCGCAGAATTCTGGAGCATGTGGTACTCGTCAGTCTCATTTGAAATCATGATATGTTTGTTTTTGGAAGCTTTGATTGACTAACTTTCTTTGAGTTTACAATACACCTCTTGAAACATCGTGACTCTAATTTGTGGATAGGGGTTATGCATCAATTTTTTAATGTAGGAGTTGCTGCTTAGTTTTCGTTTTGAACATGAGACTTTGGGACTTGGTATTTTCATTTCATGGTGTCCAAGTTTTTTCCATTTCAATTGTCATCGTTTATGTACTTGTGTTTCGATGCCACATACAAACTCTTGGACTGTGTAAAACATTTAGAATCTAGGTGGAGTTAACAGTTCTGGAATTGAAGCAGTTTTGAAAACTTCATTGGTTGTGAAATTGTGATTGATTGGTATTGGGGAATTTGAGGAAGAAGGTCATTTTGTCTTTTTTCATACCATAGGGACTCGATTGCAAATTGAAAAAAAAAATTAGGTGTGAAAATTAATTTAACCCTTACACAAATACATGTGGTACTTAATGCTCCAATGGCATCCATCAAAAGGACCGACGGCGTGAAAATTTAAAAAATTAGGACCCAATTTTGACAAACAAAAAAACTATTAAGTGACTAATATTGAGAATGAACCAAAATTAAAGGACCAATCGTGCAATTAACCCAATAATGAATAGACACTCATTATGATTGAACACAACACTATATGAAGGGCAATTATATTCTTACATTGATCTTTTAACATTGAACGTGCAACCCATTACAACATAAAATCTCTAAATTGACCCTCTGCTGGGAAGAAACGACACCAAAGAAGATAAGACAAGAAAAATGATGCTAAGGGTTAAAAAAAAGATAGCTTAAATCGCAATTTGATCACTTTACTTTCACATATTTTACAATAAGCAAATTCAACTCTTTTTTTTTTTAATTTAGTCATTGTACTTGACTATATATTTCCAAAATAAGATTTTAGGACTTCAATGTATATACTTGCCCAATATGTTCCAAACATAAAAAGACATTTATATCTTTCCAATCATTTCCGTCCAACATAACTAATGGAAATAACTTTTGGTGACCAAAGTGTAACATATAATCAAACTACAATGATTAATTTGAAAAAATAAATAATAGAGTTAGCTTATTGTAAAAAATATAAAAGTAGGATGACCAAATTGTTATTTAAGCCAAAAAAAAATGCAAGTTTTTAATAATATTGAATTATTGGAACGTGTGAACAACTTCTTGATTTTTTAAAAAATCTCAAGATAGTAATGTATCCCCCAACAAAATGTGACACTTATCTTCAGAGACTTCCAAGTGGAATTGCCAAAATACCCACCATAACGGCCACCACCAATCTTAATGACCACCTTCAAAAATAATATTTCCTCCATTCCGAGTAAAGAGTCTCTGTTTGAAGGTCAAACTTTTTAAGAAAATGACATTTTTAATAGTTCATTAGTAATCAAATAACACTTTTATGCCTTAATTTTTTAAAATTGACTCTTTAAGTGAAACATCTCAAAATAGAATAGTGGACTCTTTGCCCTGAACGGAGAGAGTAAAAGATTTTTTTTTAAAGGGTAGGGACAGAATTGGAAAAGTTGCAATGCAATATTGATGATGGATTGCTATATTAGGGAATTTACCTAAACAAAGTAATAAGCACATTACAAGAAGAATAATCAATGGTCAAACTTCTTAGTACAGCAAGAAATGGTCACCCAAGGAAAATGCAGGATAAACTACCAAAATCCCACAAAGAGCAATTGCTAACTTAAGATGGTTCTACAGCAATAACAACCATGTTCAATGCCCTTCCGCGATCGGGTCATAAAACTCTTCTGCAGATGGCCCTCAACCTATATCGAGAAATGCAGGGTCTCATCGGTCACAGAAAGTAAAAGCCATTTCCCCTTGCCCCCCCAAAGGTAGGTGTTGCTATCAGGGCAGGTACACGACACTTGCTACGCCTACTTGACTTTATCCATTGAAAAATTTAATCGAATGATCAAATCCCAAATGTTATAAGAATGCATGGTAAAGCAACATACTATCCTATAGGCTAAAAAGTAACCAAAGATGATGCAGGAAATCAAACCTTACGAGGGACAGAAAGTTTAGTAAGATAAAAAATAAAAACGTTAGTGCACATAAAATTCCTGTAACAAAATTCATGCAATCTTAAATCAAGAAATAACTAGGGGAAAAACAAAATCTTTGATATTTGATAATTTAAAAAAAAAATCCATCATCAATGTTAAACCCCTAGATGTCACAATAGTCAATGAAGTACGGTACTATTGACTAAAACCTCAAAGAGAACTCTACCAAACTAAAAGCTAAATCTGTTTTTGTCTATGATACATGTCTCTAAAGACACCTTCCTATATAAAACATACAACAAAAGAGATATTTAACCTCTTTTATTGATTTCTATCTAATCAACAAACCTTACTTTCTGTAGCTTTATTGTTCTTTCCTTCATTTTCTACAAAGAATTTGCTACGAGTATCTAAACTGTGCCTATATGAAGACCAAGGTTTATGCTTTTCCCTTCCTCTTTTCATCCAACGCCTGCATGAGAATTAAAAAACTCTATAAATACTAGTAGCAGTTTTAGTTTAATAAGGACAAATCACAAAATAGAATTTAGAAAGCTTAACTATTAAGTGTTTATCAGTACAAAATAGTTGAGTAATTGCCTGTACACAACCTCTTACTATTTTGGATATGAAACACAAAAACACAAAAATGAAAGCACATTAATAGAAGCTCCCCAGAACCTGTTTTCATTTACCTACTAGATGTCCAAAATCCCCCCCCCAATGGGTTCACAGTTGTTCACAAGTCTCCATAATAATCAACAGAAATTGTCACCTATATTCCAAGAGCAATGGTGGTCCAAGCCTATGGAGGTAAATCATGCGCTGTTAGTATTATGGTGAAGATCGATTAATCAATTTCTAAGTTGACTCAGTCTGCTGTCCAGTTTAACTTAGATATTTTACTAGCACAAAAATTTCCCATATACCCCTTGACCATTAAGGAGGGCAGCAAGACAAATCCAAATTCCAAAGGCTTGAAGTGCCTTGTGACTAAACCAAAACAAGTATGGGGGTGGCAGCAGGAAAATTGTGACTGCTTGAAACGAGTCTAAAATGTGATTTTTCCTTAGAAACAATATCATGACATGCGGCAAGCCAAAACAAAAAGTATGAAGCACAAGAAGGAAAAATAACAATAGTGCTTTGTTTGACATCAATATCAATCATAAGTTAATTTTTATTTCTCCGCTTACTAGGACATGCATTCTTTCCTTCAATATGATAATGAATAATTTGCAAAAGGGGTATTTACTTCAGTATCACAAACACTTGCTAGAGATTTGTAGTCTTCCAATTTCTATATACCAATAAAAGTGCACATCGTTTTTGAGACAAATAATATTGATACTTTAACTCGGCATCAGAAGTCTCCTGCTAGAGATCCTATAATCTTACAATATATACACACCTTATCATTTTTGAGAGAAATGAAGGAAAAAAAGTCAATAATGCTCCATAAGGATTTCTATCTAACCCTCACTCCTAGAGCTGAAGTTAAAGGAACTAAAAATTCTTTACTGCGTACATGCTAAAGTTCTAAATCATCTTGCATCAGTGAACACTACTGCCAACATATTTGATTAGATAATAAAAGAAAAGGAAAAATGACAAAATTCCAAGCTATAGTCCACATCTTCGAGAAATTGACATATAATCAATGTATAGGGTGTAGGGGTGTAAGTCCGAATCGCGAAATCGAATCGGTAGGTTTTGTTCGGTTTTGACGTAGGACGGTTTGGTTCAGGTTTGAAAATTTTATAAATCGGCCGATTCGGCTCGGTTTGCGATTTGTCACCTCTAAACCGAACCGAATCACCATATTAAAATATTAATTTTTTATTATATATACTATAGAAATATATTTATAATATAATTCATATTTAGTTATATAATATAAAAATCAAAATATCTCATGGTTTTAGACAACTATTGACTATAGACCAAGACTTAAGAGTCTAAGAGACGGACAGCCAAAGGACTCCCACTTCCGGACCAAATTTCAAAATTTCCCAAAGTTTCGTCTCTCTCTCTCCCACGGACCAAACCCTAGAACCTCGCACCGTGCTCGACTGTCGGTGCTTGCACGCCTCCCTCGCAATCTCGCTTTATCACAATCTCAGACTCCGTCTCTGTCTTCACTCACTCGCAGGATCTCGCTTCGCCGTCGCCATCGCCATCGTCTCACTCTCTGGTCTGAGGTCTCCACTGCTACTATGATAATTTCGTCGTCTCCTCTCTCTCTCACTCTATTTCCCTCTTTCTCCATAAGTTTCTCCCTCCCTCTTACTATGTTGATGTTGGTTGATGGTTCCTTCTCGATCTGTTACTATATGACTACATGTTATGTCTGCCATTTTAAGAAATTTTTTAATTTAATTTTTGTGACTTTTTTGGAATTTATTTAATTGTTGTGCCCTTTTAGAATTTAGAATCTTAGATGCAGTTTCTTTAATTTATTTAGAATATTAGATGTAGTTTCTTCTAAATTATTTAGAATCTTAGATGCAGTTTATTTAATTTCGTACTTTTTTCAAGCTACACAAGAATCTCAGAAAGATAAAAATGTTGTTGATTTGGTTGGAGGTTCAAGAGGCACTCAAGCTCATAATATCATTGATTCAACTACACCTACACCTAGAGCCTACTACAAAGACAACTTTTCCGGTAAAATAAAAAAGGTATAAATCTGAAATTTTGCAACACTTTGAACAATTTTTTGTCGGAGCAAAAGATAAAAAATATCATTCTGTTTGCAATTATTGTAAGGGGGTGTATGGGAATACCACAGCAACTTCTACACTATGAGCTCACTTGAAGAGATGTGTGTAATACCCTAGTAATAAGAAGGATAAGAAACAAAAAACGCTAGAATCATTCAAGACTAAGGAAGGGGATAGTAAATTAATTTCTTGGAAGTTTGACCTAGTTGAATGTCGATATGTTGTTGTTGAAATGATTGTAGTTGATGAGCTGCCCTTTAGTTTCAAAAAATTATGTAATGTTGGTATGCCTAGATTGCAATTAGTATCTCGTATTACAATTACTAAAGATTGCTTGAGATTGTATGATGATTTGAAAATTCAATTGAAATCTGTTTTGGCCTTTCATGCTCATAGAGTTTGCCTCACTTCTAGTCATAAGGGTGTAGCGATCGGAAATGCCATTGAGTCATGTATGCTTGAGTGGGGAATAAATGCTTGATAATGCATCTTCTAATGATACTGCTATTGCTCACATGAAGAAAAAGCTTTCCAAAAAAAAATGCTTTTGTTTTAGATGGTGAGTTTTTTCACATGAGTTGTTGTGCATATATTTTGAATTTAATTGTGAGAGATGGAATAAAAGAGGAGGCAGGTTCAATTGAAAGGATCCGTTTAGCTGTGAGGTACATTAGAGGTTGGTTCTCCACAAATAGTTGAACAATTTAAGACTTTTTGTGAATTAGATGAAAACCCTTACAAAATCAATTTGGTTCTATATGTCCCAACTAGGTGGAACTACACTTACCTTATGTTGGAGACTGCACTTAAATTTCATAAGTCATTTGAACGGTTTGAGGATATGGATCCTAATTTTCATCTTGAGCTTAAAGATAAGGTTCCCGGGGAGTACGACCAGAGAAATGCCAGAATTTTTTGCAAGTTCTTGAAATGCTTCTATGAACTTACAAATAGGTTGTCGGGGTCTCATTAGAAGTTGGTCGAACAGTCATGATTACACGTTGAAAAACATGGCTTTGAAGAAGGGTGATAAATTTGAAAAGTATTGGGGAGACCTTGATAAAATAAACATGATGCTATTGGTTGTCGTAGTGTTGGATCCTTGCTACAAATTTAAGTATGTGATTTATTGTTATGGAAAATTTTACCCCAAAGAAGTGATGAGTAAGTTGGAGAAAAAACTTAAGGATACATTGAGCCGTTTATATGCTTATTACGATTCAATTAATTCTAGTTTTGACTCAAGTAAAATTGGTGAGAGCACAATTGACAATGAAGACAACCAAGGTGAAGGAATAATTGAGGAAGAACATTTTTCATTTAAAAAATAATTTTGGAATGACGAAGTTGACATAGGGGGTTCGAAGTTTGAATTGGAGATGTATTTAGATGAAGTGAATATAAAAAATGTGCCCAGTGAAAATTTTGATATCTTGAAGGGGTGGGAAGTGAATTGTTTTTTTTGTTTTTTTTGGTTTCAACTATTACGCAAGACCCTAAATATGCGAGTGTTTTTTCATCTCCCTTGACTTAAATTTGTTTCAATATCACAGGTGTGTATTCCCTTGTTTTGTTTTTAGGATATCTCGTTCTTTTTATTTCCTTTGTCATGAAATGAGTTTTCACTATCCGTTGTTCTGGTTTTATGAAAATTACACCATATTTTTGTTGTTACAACATATTTTTATGAAAATTACACCATATTTTTTACAAGTCTTTACTAGTCCAAGTGAAAACTAGGACTGGATTTGTTGACTGTTGTTGTTAAAAAAATTAGTAAGTGATGAAACCAATCTGAAATGATTCTTAGCAGCATTATATTTGGATATCCTTGTACATGACATAAACTTTTTCCATTAAATGATTTCAATTTTTCTTTTCTGTTTTGCAGGTTTTTTAATAATATTTCTCAGTGCTTGCTTGGACGTCGAGTCGCCGACAGTGCATTCAAGAAAATTATGTGTACAAGACTGTAAATGTTAATCTTTTTTATTGCTAATTAGTATTTATTTGAGATTTGTAATTTGCAAGAGAATTGTGAGAAACATGTTTGTTTAATCTTTGTTCATTTGGTTTGAAAATCTTATTTTTAATGTTTGATGTTAAGTTGTTAATTAGCCTAACATTTTTTTATTTTTTTTCTATTTAAACCACCAAACCGAACCGAACCATTCGATTCGGATTGGTTCGGTTCCACACATCATGCGATTCGATTAAGTTTGGAAAAAATGGAACCGTTACAAGTCAGTTCGGTAACCGAACCAAATCAAACCGTTACACCCATATTCCCTAATAGGGTGTAATGCACCTTTCTTAGTATGGAAGGAGATGGAAGATTGGGTCTATAAAAACAGAAGCAAGAGAAGAAAATACAACTAAGACATACTGCAAGCCAAGGAAATATAAAATCTATGTTAGTAGATTGTGCAGAAAGAATACCTTGCTCTGGAACATTCTCAGGGTCAACACCAGAGTATCACGCATTCTACAAAGGAAAGGAATGAAATAAGTTTCAATTCATCACTTAAAGAAGAGAGTGAATCACAGGCGTGTACAAGTTGTCAAAGTCCCGGTAATCTTTGTAGAATTATAATCTTAATAAATAGCAGGAAATTCACAAGGAAAATTAATCTAATGAGAAAAGCTCTCATTCCCATAATCTATATAAAATCTACAAAATTCGTGTAGCGTGCTACCACTTCTGTTCTGCTAAGACTTTGAGAATAACAAGTGTCACTACCAAATGTTGGGCTCTGGGGAAACTCTGTAGAAAACTCATTTAGAAAGGTTTTGCAAAGGAATTTTAACCAACACACTGAAACTCTATGCAAAGTTTTGAAATGGAACTCTTTGGGGCTCTTATAGTTATAGAAGTTCTTTTTCAGGAAGAATGGTATCCTCTCACCATTTTCAATACGTTGTTTAGAGTCAAGGAAAGAATTAACAGTATACACCTATTCCAGATTATACTGTGTTAGCCTCTACTATCTGGTTACCAAACTATCAAAATGATGAGACCCTAATCAAGGAAGATATCTTTCCTCCACAGTTTATGGTCGTCCATACAAGGAAAATGAGAGTAGTCTTGTGATTAGACCAGTAAGCTTCCTAATGCAATTGGAGACAATAGGTACTTTGTTCTCTTTTCACTCACTAGACAAATTGTGCCGACCTAATAGGATCAGCTGGAAGAATCCTGCTACGCCTGTAAACTCGGTGTTAGGATTTATCTTTTCCCAAACCTAGTTGTCCATTACTATTATATCCATTCAGTTTAATATTGATAATTCCTACGTAACCACTTTTATTAGTGTAATACCACTCCTGTCTCCTCTCTGGCCCATTTCGGTTGCTTATATCCAAACAATGAAAGAATTTTTTTCATATATTCATCTGAGATACATTTACAGTCTTGTAGTTGTGTTCATTTCAATTTCATATTTTCTTTTTTACCACATATTCATCCTAACAATCAAATATACCATCCAATTTGAACTTCTATTGTTTCAGTAGTCAACAGTTGTCTAGTGGAGCAAGGCCAGTTTCATTGTCATGATAAGAAACAAAGTTGTGATCAAGATACTCAAGAAACAAACTAAAATGCAGCTAATGCTTTACCGAACATCATTTGTGCTAAACGGATGTGAAGAACCATCCGAGCATGTTAAAACAAATTGTGTTGAGAGCCCAGCTGGAATTTTGATCTGCAAAAATCAACAAGGAAAACCATTTAGACAATAGCAGGAAAGTCTTGTTATGTTTCATCAATAGTCGAAGTAATGAACATTTGTAACGACCCGAGCCCGAGAGTACCACAAGCCGACTCAAAAGTCATGTTGGTGCCCATAGGTAGTGTGTGGCACCTTATAAACCACATACAAGTCCTATATCTACCCAATGTGGAATGGAGGCATCACAACATTAGATAAAGAGAGGATCGGGAACATTTAAAATTTAAATTTTGATTAGCATAAGTGTAATTAATATTTGCAAAATTTCTTTTTATAATATTAAGTCGTAATATTATTTTGTTTAATATGTGTTGGGTTAATTTGTTTGGTTTAAGTGGGCTTTGTCGACTTCAAATTTTTTTTTTTAACTAAATAACTTTATTTATTAAGTAAATAATTAGTAGAGTTTTTATTGTATAAAGTGCGTGTGTGGGTTGTGTTTTATTTTAATTAGAAGACTTTGAAGGCTAAAGATACGAGAGAGAGAGAGAGAGAGAGAGAGAGTCATTAGAGGACTTTTAATAAAGAGAAAGAAAAAAATAAGTATTTAGAGGAGATAGAGAGAGAGGCACCCACTTGGAGAAGAGAAAAATAGTGGGTGGTAAACCTAGTACCTGAAAAGAGAAGTCAAGTAATTGATTTCAAGTACTCTATTCACTAAAATTACCTGGTACTGTTTTGTTATCGTGTTGGAGTGTATGGTGTCTTTTGATTTGGAAGACAGAGAGGGTTGATGGTGATAGGAGGACAGAGAAAAGAGAAAGGAAGAAATAGAAAGTGCGAGAGATGGTTGTGTGTTTTTTTATGTCATGTAATCTATTGGAGAAAAAAAAGGAGAGAGAATGAAGGCGACAAGGAGAGAGATGGGGGGCGGGACTGGAGGGGGGGTGCACGGCTGTTGGGAGGAGGGAGTGCATGTGTGTATGTGTTTCAGTATGTGTGTGTTACTTGTTTGCGTGTGTAGGTTAATGCGGGGAGTTAATTGCTTGTGCAGTATCTGTTTTGGGTGAGAGTTTGATCAACCATTAGTACAAAATAAAGGGATTAGCATTATTTGTACGATATTAAACTAGTAATATTTTACCCTATTTAATTTAATGTTATGATTTGATAAATGAATTAGTATATTTCTTGAAAGACAATTAACTAAATTAGTATTTGACTTTGAACAAAGATTAATAATATTTATTTGGGCTGTGTTTTGTCTTGAACAAATATGGGTTAATGACTAGTGTATATTGTGTACGTTTGAATTTAGATTTTGGCAAACGAGTTTAGGATGACCGTACGTGTTCCAAGGTTATGCTTCGCTACGAATATCAGGCAAGGGATTCTACCTCATTAGGTCTTTT
This sequence comes from Codonopsis lanceolata, assembly GCA_013146195.2. Taxonomy (NCBI): domain Eukaryota; kingdom Viridiplantae; phylum Streptophyta; class Magnoliopsida; order Asterales; family Campanulaceae; genus Codonopsis; species Codonopsis lanceolata. The sequence continues at coordinate 25,739,826 of CM028383.1, read as the reverse complement.
GGATTCCTCATTAATTTGTAGGTTTCCAATAATTCCTAGATATTGTATCCCTGAACGCGTCATGTCCGACTTCATGGCTGTAGTTGTTTTGAACTCCTTCGCGCTTAGTTTTGTTCTTACTCAATCATGTGATATTTTTCGTACATCTCACTTAGTAGCTTCAGCATTATGTGAGATACCTTATTGTCCTTGGAATACGGTTTAAATCTGTTTTATCACACCATTTGAAGTTACTTTTTGATATTTGAATCACTGTGATCACCAAGTCTAAACAACATGTCATTGGGGTTAATGACTTAGCGTGACACCTTTGGCCTGTTAAGGCAACTTTACACCACTAGGCATGCAGTGGGGTAATCCGGATGTACCACTTTGCATCTGTACCATTCAAGGTAATTTTTGAGCTCTTCGGAGCCACTATTTAACTAGGTTCTTACATGATCATAGTGTGTGTGAGTAGTCTCCAAGTGGTTAGGGATGGTTGGTGGCAATTAGACTACTCGAGTCCGTTTTTTGTGTCCTTATCTTTCTTTTAAAATTCTGAGTAATTGTTTAATATTGTGAACCGTGATAACTATTCCTTTAACATTTGAATATTTGACATTCTTTATGGTCAACTTCTCCTAAGAAACCGGAGGGGTTGTATTATGAACTTACTCAGCATTTTTGCACACCCTTTTAATAATTCTTCCTTTTGAGGTCGCTATAAGTCAGGAGAACGCTCTTTAGCAGCAAGCCCAAGTTTTTGAGGTCTTAGTTGGTTTTAATTATTGTGCTAGATAATTATGTTATTTATTTTCTTCTTGAGAGTGTGCAAACAGAATAAGTTATCAGACATTTGAGGTTGTACTTGAGCTTTAACTTTGAGTTATTGATTATCATTTATTGTGGACATTAATTACTGAAGTTAGTTCTTAAATTTATGATTGGGTGACGTGGCCAAACTATGGGACCACCGACCACAGTGAACTGGGTTTGGGGCATTACAATATGGGCTGACACATCTTTTCTTTACTTCCATATATTCCACTTTTACACTATATTTGAAAAAGATACCTTTTGTTAAAAATGTTGTTACATAGAATTAAAATGAAAAGAGAATAATACATAATTCACACTTGCTTTGTCACTGCGACCAACGTTATATCCCCTTTTCTATGGTAAAACTGACGCATAGATTCTTACCATTTCTTTCCTTGACCTCAAAATATACAAACCAAACAGAATCTTTAGTTTCATTATCTTTCTCCATAAACTTTTAATTGAGTGGGGGTTTGGTTGTATACTTCCCTGTGTACATAGGAAGTGTCACAATAATTGTCAAAGGCGCTCGCCTTTGGCGCCTGAGGCGAGAGACGACGCAAGGCGTGGGTTTGTCGCCTGAAGAGGTCTGGGCGAGGTGGGCGAAAACTTCCGGCCTAGATCTGATTTTTTTAATTCCAGACCTAGGCTTCAATCTTCAATATTAACCAAATATAAGAATACAGATGGTCTCGTATGAACCTGGCGAACTCATCTGTGGCTTCGCCATCACCGGAGATCGAAAGGGTCAGCCGCACGCACCTCACGCGCCGGCACCGGAATTTTCTGGTCGGAGACCCACAGACTTGGTCGCTGGCTCCCAACAAACTTCATCCCGAGGTTGGTTTGTTGGCTTTGGGAGATTAAGCCTGGTTTTATAATTTTTTTTGTTTATTTTATTTTTCCCCCTACTTAGGGTTTTTTTCTAATGTGTTGTGTTGTTGCATCTTTATCACTACTTAGGGCTTATTTTCCTTTCATTTTTAGGTATTTTATTTATTATTTATTATATTTTTAATTTGGGATTTGGGATTTTTTTTCATTCTGTTTTCTGTTTTTTTCTTGTTACTTTACTTTTTTATAAACCTTATTTTCTTTGGTTGCTTAACTTTTATTATATTATTTAGAATTTAAACTAGCTCAGAATTTCGTTTTTTATACTATGTTAGAACTTAGTTTCATGTATTATACTCACTTATAACATATTTTGTTGATATTTGTTAAGTTATATGTATTTTTCCTTAGTATTGTTTCCGTGAGCGCCTTTTGGGTGCCTTTATAGCGCCTCGCCTCTCGCCTCAAATATGGGCCTCTCACCTTTTTAGCGCCTCTCGACTTTGACAACTATGCGTGTCACTTGTATAGACGTATTTTTTATATACTAACTTTACTTATAAAAAATACTCTCTCCATTCCGGGCAAAGAGTCCACTATTCCATTTTGAGATGTTTCACTTAAAGAGTTCACTTTCAAAAATTAAGGCATAAAAGTGTCATTTTGTTACTAATGACCTGCTAAAAATGTCATGTTCTTAAAAAGTTGACTTTCAACCGGGGACTCTTTGCCTGGAACGGAGGGTGTATATATTAATTAAGTTAGCTGCTACTGTGCACCTAGTGAAAAGTTTTCTTTCATCAGCCACTGCAAGGTTTCCTACTTATTTCCACTTCCAGTTGAAAATAACACATCAAAACAATAGACATACCGATAAATCGTTTGAAAATTTCTCTTGAATGACAGCCTCTTGTGTTCTATTGACCTTTATTTGATAGGCAGATCGTCTCAGAGTAAGAGTTGTTTGTTCCCAGTTCTCAGAAGAATCCATCTGTCCAATTTTTTAACGGAACATTTTATACATTAAAATTGATAGGAAATAAGTTAAGAACACGGTGCTATAAATCATCTAACCAGAGAATCAATCAAATGATATCTATACTTCTTTTTGAAAAATGGTCTCAAATATAATATATATGAATTTTTGAGTAAAACTCAAAGACAGGAGAATACTACACTATTTTACAAAGATTAAGAAACATAAGAGGAGGTTAAATGAAACCATCTCACTTTCTAATTCATAGAAAAAGTCTTTCCATTAGACATTAAAGAAAAAGAACTCATTCACTTTTGCATACTAGTTTATTCTAGAAGTTGATGACCTTTGGCTTTCTCCAAGCAGGTTACAGTGCATAGAAAATATCTCTGATCAGCATGAACCTTAAAATTGCCTTCCCTACGAGTAACTTCAGTGAACATTTCTATCATTTTGCCAAAAAAGTAATTCAACCGTATACCTTCTAGAGCAAAAAAATAAGACACCTCCATGTTCACAATTGAAGTAGTTGTCTACATACATTTCACCAAACAACTACAAGTAGTACCTTTTGATGCACTCGTGACGTTAATCATCTACCTCAGAGCACTTGATGCAAATCATTAGACAGAAAAATTACTTAGAATTTACATTTTACCTACTGATTCTTTAAACAAGCAGTTCGCTTTTTGCTCCTAGAAGAATATACTACATGGAATCTATATCCACTTGATCCTCACCCCGATAGCTTTGCAATATACTGTTGTTTAGAGTAACATAAATTTATGCAAGCACAAGCTCTTCGTACCATTATTTTTAAGCCTAAAAACAAGCACCCCTAAAGAAATATATGCTGCTGACATATCTCGTGGCTAAATATATTACAATATAATATACTTAGAGATCACTTTTTAGCTAATTACTAGTAACTATTTTCTTATCCATCAATAGTAAAGTGGAAATTCTGAAGCAGATCTTATAACAAACTAATAGTTCATTCTAAATTAACAGATAACTAACTCTCTACAAGTTGAGTATATAGAAGATAACATATCCACAAATATCAAGGACTGAAAAATTCAATGTTCAACCAACCTACCAGCATCAAAGCATTAAATACGGCTCGGCTAGTCGACATATATCTATTGATTTCCTGTTGCATATCAGGATCTGCAAAATGCCATTTTGTTCATCAGGAAAATAGGAATGCATTCCACAATACGAAAGAGAGAAAGAAAATCACAGACACAAATAGAGAATAGCGTGTTTTTGAAATGGAAAAATGTATTATAAATCTAGTCTCTTTAGAAATCATCCACTCTGGCAATGCTAATTTTCTAAAAGTTTTATGGGAAGAGAGGGAGAAAAAGGACAAAATGTGAACATGGAAAAGGAAAAAGGGTAGCGGAGAGAGCGAGAAAAGGATGGCCAGATGAAAAGTTAGGAATTATGCTTGTTTGCCATGTGAGTAGTAGTGGTACGCTTTAGAAAAGGGTTCCTCTTCTGAAGCCAGAGTATTATTGCTAAAAAACCAAAAAAAAAACAGCAGACAGTTTTCACAAATTTTCTCAGTGACTGCTAGAATAGGTATTGACAAAAGTATGCTTCTTTTCATTAATTTTTCCATGCATAAGAGTAAAGGTTGGATAAATATTATGTGACAAAGTTGAGTTAGGGGAAGACCAAAACTAAGTAGCATAGCAATGAGTTAAGAGGACCTGAGTGTGGTATAACAAAAAACTTTACTTTTTTTTTTTTTTTGATAAGTAAAGAGTATTATATATCAGGCACCAAAAAAGGTGGCGCGCCCTTGTACACAGGGGGTATACAAGACAAAAATATTATATAACAAAAGATCTATCCATAGAATATACAGAAGAATCCCCTGAACTGGGAACATCTTCTAAGCACCAAAATCTAAGGGTCTAGAGAAAAACTTCCTTAATCCCTCCTATATCAGTCTCAACGTTCTCAAAGATCCTTCAGTTTCTTTCCTTCCAAATGATCCACCAAACCACTGAAGGAGCAGAGATCCAGAAAGAATTCCTGTTTCTTCTTTTGTACAGAGACCAGTAGACCACCCACGTAGAAGCTCAATAACAGTCCGAGGTATGACCCATGAAACCCCAACCAAACTGAAGAACAGATTCCATACTTCTTGTGTTATGGGGCAATGCAAGAGCAGATTATTCACATTCTCCTCCTTTTTACACAAAAAGCACCAATTGACGTATATCTTACCACGAGCTCTCAAATTCTCCCCCGTCAAAATGGCTTCCTGGGCTGCCTCCCACACAAAAAACTTTACTTGTCGGAACACAATGATAAAAGAACCGACCTGAGCTGAGTTGGGTCTCGAATTAGTAGAAAAATAACCTGACAAACACTTCTCAATATCCAATATATTGACCCAAATGCCTTGAACCACAGTTTTCAAAATGATCCTTTTTGACCAATTGCAATTCTCTTCCACTAGACAAGTAATCTACAAAAACACACAAGTACATGTGGAGGCTCACTCACACCCACATACAATATCTCAGACCTTGCCTCTCACCAAAATCTTACTGATGTGATCCTTCCACCCAACTTTCCCCATTATCGGTGATTGTATAGGTATGTTGCCAATTCAGTATTATTTCCATTATCCACAATCAATCATTATTGATAACCTTGTAGATAAAAAAAATAATACTTCCTCCATCCCAATGACTTATTACGATAGTTAAGGAAAAGGTTGAATAACCATTAACTTCCTAAAATACCCTGCCACAATTTTATGCTGATTTAGTTGATCTGACATGATTTTATTTATTTTTGGATAGGTAAGTGTGTGATCCTTGTTGGTATGGGGATTGGAACCAAGGACCTCAGGTCTTTGCCTAAATGCCCTAAAATAATAGTTTCCCCAAAAGGTGTTGAAGACATGTTAAAATAATAGTTTCCCCAAAAAGAAAGGTATTTGTCCCACTTCAATTGGGGCAAACTAAAAAGGAAAGTGTATCTCTTCAATTGGGATGGAGGGAGTTTAGAATACAATACTTTTATCATAATGAAAAGAAATTTCAAAACTTTTATCACCAAAACTGGCATCCCATCTTGAATCATATTGAAAAAATATTCAAAACTCATTTTTAGTGCCGACAAATTGACTCTTCCAGTACGTTAGTTTTACTAATCAGATTGAAGATGATTTTCTCCAAGAAATCATTACTTATCAAGTAGTAACTCAACTTGGCCTTTGTCCCAACCTAGATCCAATAATCCGTCAAGGATAGACACCACTCTCAACCTCAAACCACATATTATCGGATTAAGAGCCAATCAGCTGTAGATTTGCAGATTCAAAAATCACAATACGTGAACCCAATCTTCGAATTCCAAGACTTAGCCTCTGATTATGGATTTTCCAGAGCAGATATGAGAAATCAAACCCTCCCCGATTCACCTCTAAGGTGAAGCAACAAAGAGGCAATAGAGATCTGGAAAAGAAATTGAAAGGAGAAGATATCTCAAGATTTGCATAATTGTAGACAAGGACAAGGAACCAATTCCTGATGGTGGTTATGCTTCCATGAATAATCCAATGAGACGTGCACAATTGTTGCCCACTACACCAGGCTAACCGCAAGTTCACAACTTCACAAACATCCTAAATTGCCCGACATGGACCGAGGAGCTAAATTAGAAGTGAGTGATTTCCATGGTAATCATGATCCCAAGGTTTTTTACAATTAAGAGTATAGTCTAGAGGCTTTCTTTGGATAGTATCGTTTGAAGGAGGAGCGTAAGCTTTCCTTTGCTGAAGCCAAGTTGAAGGGGGCTGCTAAAGTTAGGTAACTAAGCTACAACAACACTGATTTCCACTTGTTCTTGCATGGATAAGATGAAGCTTGCAATGACTCAATATTTTGTACCTCAGAATTATACACAGAGAAGTCTGTTGTGGAGTTTACTCATAACTATTATGCTTTGGCTACGCGTTCAGAAATTGCATGGGTTGAAATGACATTATTTCATTGTAACGACATAAGTTCAACTCAAATCTCGTGGATCGACTAAGGCAACTAAGGTTGAGTTGAGTTGAGGATTACTTGAGTACTTGACTATCTTAAATGTGTTCTTATTTTAAATTTATCTTTTTTACCAAGTATCCATCCAAATATTCTTGTGTCAATTGTACTCATCTTATGAACATGTTTCATTATTAAGCTAGCAGCCCAAACCAGTTACTAATTATACTGAAGATGAATGTAGAAAAATTGCCAATCAAATGATTTCAGATTTCCAACGATTATTCAGTCCCAAAATTTAAAATGTGACTTACCACACGTTACTAGTAACACTGAAGATGAATGAACGAAAATTGCCAATCAAATGAAATTTCACATTTTCAACAATTACTCAATCCCAATATTTAAAATGTGACTTACCACATGTTATTTTGTTCTGATCATTCGCAAAAAGTCTTTCTATACTCCCCTGATACAAAGACATCAGCACCAAATTCAATGCATTAAAAATTGTACTGAAAAACAAAAAGGAAAGTCTATGCAATAAATTGTTTGAGTTCTGTTCAGATATATAGATAGATCCCCCTGATACAATACAAAGACATCAGCACCAAATTCAATGCATTAAAAACTGTACTGAAAAAAAAAGACTGCAATAAATTGTTTTAGATAAATAGATAGATAGATCCCCCTGATACAAAGACATCAGCACCAAATTCAATGCATTAAAAACTGTACTGAAAAAAAGAAAGAAAGACTGCAATAAATTGTTTGAGTTCTGTTTAGATCCAGAAGAGCTCCACTAATGCAGCAGGATCAACAAGCTTACTTTTTTTTTTTGATAAGTAAGGTATAAGCAGTAAATATAACATTCATAACTCATTAATGGTATTTGTACGCACTTTCTCTCTCACCTAAACCTCTGAAATCGTATACCTAGCTCCAACATTTTATGTCTAGGAATTTTATTTTACTTTTCCAAAAAGAAGGTAGAAATTGCCTAAATTTGCTTCCCTATTCCTTCAAAAGGAGATTTTACCAATTTAGATTGATATTATTTACCTTTTTCAGCTCATTTTTGTCTTATACAGAGTAATTTCTCTTATGCAGAGTAATTAGTTTGGATATACAACTACTTACGAATTCTGATACGAGTAGTAAATAAGAAAAATTAAGGACCATGACATACCTCAATATAATTTCATTTCACGTTGATATCTTAGCTGAATTCAACAGATCCGTGGTCACTTATATACCAATATGCACATTTCTCCTCACAATTTTACAACTAAGCCTTGATGAAGGGTAAAGTTGTCTTTCTCCAAAACAACTTTGCCCTTCATCAAAGGCTTAGTTGTAGTAAAAGTTGTAGAAAAAGTTGTAAACTTGATATTTTTCAAAAAATAATCCTATTTCCTTATTGGAAGGTCAACCAACGACAATATCAAATCACTATTTAAGATACATCTATTATGACTTTGGTAATGAAATTTCAATTATTGATACAATATTAAGAATACTATCAAAACCACTTTTATAGTTTCGCAAGGATAAGTAAATATTTATAAATATTTAGTCAATGTTTAACCAAGTTGATTAAGAAAAGTCAAAATGGGACAATTGTTTTGGGACGGAGGAAGGATATTTTTAAACAACTGCCCCAGGGTCACTAAGGTTCCATTTATGGACATTAATCACCATGCACTGAAAACACCACAATGTAGAATCCTAATCTATTTCCTCAACAAGTGCCATGAAGGCAATTGTTTGCAGGATCCAATACGTATACATACGTTAAACCACTTTGAAGGTCTGGACAATTACTGATCTTTGGAATATATAAAGTTTCTGGATTCTTTCGTTCTGATGTTAACCGTTAAGTTTGATATACATTGTTGAGCCCCTATGTAATAGCTTAAGCTTTTAGATGAGTTAGTTGCTTAACATGGTATCATAGCTCTAGTTTGGCAAGGTCATGGGTTCGAGTAGTCGTGCTTGCATTTGTTACCCGAAGTATTGTGAGTGCATGTTAGCACCATGTTTGGATTGTGATGCCCCCGGTGAGGCATGTTTGTTTATCTCTCCACGTGAGGGGGAGTGTTAAACTTGATATACATTGTTGATCCCCTATCTAGTAGCTTAAGCTTTTAGAAAAGTTGGTAACTTAACATTGACCAATGTACTAAATATAGATCGCCTCCAGAGGAATGTTTTGCAGTCTATTGGTCTGTGGTGCTTAAAGTTGAATCTTTCCTAGGGGGAATCTTTTGTTAATATTACGGATAGTTTAGTCGAAATATAATTGTTGGTTTCTTGTATATGTCCCGTGTACAAGGATGCGCCTCCTGTTTAGACGCTTTTATATTAATACACTTTATTTATCAAAAAACAAAAAAACATTAACCAATGTACTTAAGTACTTTTCACACAACATGACTTCTGTGATCATTTAGGCTCACTGTATAATTATGGCTCGTTCAACCACATACATAAGACACGGACAGCTGAATAACGAAAAATCATAAGACTGACTTTCACCAAAGAAAGTACACAAAAAACTAACTAGTTTTTGGGAACTCATCTCCCCAAAGAAGCATGACAACACACAGGATCCAAAGCAACCACAATTTCAGGCTTATGTGTGCATATAGCTATACGAAGTATACTCAACGTGAGTTAATAGAACCTTATTTCAACAACTTGGTCAGCTACATAAACAAGCCATCAAAATCCTAGACCACCTCATCTTAGCATAAACATCAACACAATAACCGGATCCAAGGCTATCGTTATATTCCACTACTTATCAAGCCATCACAATCCTAGACCACCTCATCTTAGCATAAACATCAACACAATATCCCTTCCCTCCCTCCCTCCCTCTGTCTCCCCACAAAGTTGCAACTATTAATCCTTGCCATTCCTGCCTCACAATCTTAGTCGGTTCTCCTAATTTATCTCCCACATGGGTTACCTCCATCATCCAACACCCATGTCTCTAATATTGACCTCTAAACAAAAAACACCCCTAAAACAACCGAGCCTAGATGATCAAAAGCAATGAGCACCCAAATCCTCTTTATCTCCATAACAAATACTTATATACCGAGGCCATTATACATCATACTTTACGAGAATATAAAGGCGTAAAATTCGTTGTCAAAAGAGAAAAAATGATTTGATCATAAAAATCAGTAGAGTGGATCAAGTTGATGGACTACCTGACGACCTTGGTCATCCATTGGTATGCACTCGACAGCAATAACTTTATCGACGTCATCAGCTGTGACTACATATTCTGGATTTGTGGCCCCTAAGTGGAAATAAGGAAATTATATTTTGAAGCCAGAGTATAGTATCTTCACAAACAGTAGTCCGAGAAAGTTGGAAGATTTCGAAAATTTATATTTAAAAGCTTACCCTCAATGTACTGCCTAGTGCCGTCCTGAAGATGACGAACCCACTGACATGGAGACAAACAAGTATAAAAATGAAAAACTTAGTACTCAAAATACTGCTTTGGAAACATGGTACTAAATGCACAAGTTTCCTAGTAGGAGATAAAAACATCTGATGGTTGCACCAGGAAGCTTCTATACCTGAAACATACAGAGAGAAGTTCCACGCACGGGGAATCCACAACCTAAGATTTTGCCACCTGGTTTCGCATCCCCAATTATTTGAAAGCCATCTATTCCGGGGCCGTCTTCTGAAGGCAACACAGTAGCATTACATTTTACAGCAGTTGATACAACAATTCACAATAAATAGATTCATTACCTTCTACAACAAAAGAAGCAGACGAATCATGCATGGCAGGGGAATAAAAAAAGTTGTCATTGGTACTCTGAGTAGGGCGTGCAACTTCCCTGTAAACATAATCCACAATAATCAAGAACACTATTGTCAAAGAATATGCTGAAAAGGAGCACAAACAAGAAACATAAGTTCTTTTACAATGAGAAAACAACATCAGTTCGACCAAAATTCTAAATTCTAGGCTGGCTCACGAAGAAGAAGTATTCACAGAATAGAGTAGCAACCAATCAACAATGACACAAGAAATTTGTATGTTCATTCAAAGATAAAGAGTGCATGGCTCGCATTTGTGAACCTATGAGCTCAATAAAAGGCATGTATGTGTTAAGTTACCAACTCATCTAAAAGCTTAAGTTGTTAGATAAATAGGGGCTCACAATGTATATCAAGCTTAACACTCCCCCTCATGTGTAACCCGTCCACACGTGGAAAGATACACAAACATGCCTCACCAAGGGCATCACAAAGCAAACAGAGTGACAACATGCACTCACAATATTCCGGTAACAAATGCAAGCGGGATGACTCGAACACACGACCTTGCCAAACCAGAGCTATGATACCATGTTAAGTTACCAACTCATCTAAAAGCTTAAGTTGTTAGATAGGGGCTCAACAATGTATATCAAGCTTAACTGTGTGAATTATGACCTCGGGATGCAAGAGATCCCAATAATTGCTATATCGAGTATGTTGAATAAGAGTTTGATTTGCCAACTGTAGAGTGATTATCAGATACCTTGATAGGTTAGGCATCAAGAAGGGGGAAGGCAATAAATAGTGAAACCTACCTTGAAATGTTAAGTAGCGCAAGCATAACAATCAACTATAAGAAAGAGCATATGTAGTGTGAAATTGTGACGTCTAGATTTTAGTTTTCAAAACAAAGCACAGGCTTCTTACTCATGATTCTGTGTGATATCTAGTCTCAGTTATCAAAATGAAGGAAAAGTTTCTTCAGAACTTTATTCGGGTAAAATTCATAGGATAAATAGGACTATTTGAAATTTACAAGATGATATTTAGAAGAACAGAACATAAAAGGAAATTAAAACTTGTAAACACAAGCTTTGAGAATGGATTTGGCTAATATGTGAACATGCTTCAATAAATAGGCTATTTAATATTCCCTCCGTCCCTAAATTATTGTCATGTTTGACCTGGCACACGAATTAAGAACAAAAATAACCCAACTATTTATATAGGTATATTATGTAGTTTCCTTAAAAGCCCAAGTCCATGGAGGTCATGATTAAAGTAGTAAGAAAAAGGAGTAAAATGGTAAAGGTGTTATCCTAAGAAGAAAAGTTTACAAACAAAACAAAAAAAATTGGACGTATGAAAAAGGAAAGTAAGACAAAAATTTAGGGATGGAGGGAGTAACATGTTTGCTTTAAATTTTAAGCACATTTAATGTAAAAATATCAAAAATAGTGCAAGTATTTGCCGTATTTAATAAAATACACAAAAATAAATATAGTTGGTTGCCTCAAGGTCAAAAAAACAACACAATCTAAGTAACGCTAAAGATTTAATAAGAATGTGAGTCTAAGAAATTTAATAAGCCCCAAAGCCATATGCTGGCCTTCGCCTTTGAGAATATAGTTTACATATAAAGAAAGAGCTGGCAATTTCACTCAAAAGTCAAAACAATCAAAATGAGAAGTAAACAAACAACAAAACCACAGTTAAAGAAAAGGTAAAGAGATCACTTTTTGCTACTACCATCTTTTTCTAGCAATGGATGCATACAAATCACTAAACTCTTCTCCAGCTTTGTCCAAGTGAACATTGGATAAGACGTCTCTGGCACATTGAGTCACTTTCATTCACATACAATACCATCACAAATTATCACGAGAAGATAGAGATGAAAACCTCATAAGGCAGATTCCTAAAGATGCTCTTCTCCCACTACTGAACCGCAACACCATGTTTTTTTTTGATAGGTAAGAGTGACCCCTTGTTGGTGTGGGGATTGGAAAAGTCCAACTAGATATCAACCCCCAGTCATTATGCATCAACATATGAACAGTTCGAGTGGGTTCTTATCAGTTTTGCAATCTAATAGTCCAACATGAGTGTTTCAATGGTGTTTATGGTTGGTGCAGTAAAGAAATTTCATAAATTGTAATGACAATTAGGGTTATTGGGGAGGAAACATTGCATTATAGATGGAGAGATTTCCATAATTCTACTAAGATGTACTTCTTGCTACCCCCACATGATTCCGTATTTCTACTAAGACGAATTACTCCCTGGCAAGTGGCAACAGGATGAGAGTGGATACGCGAAGCAATAACAACTTAATCCTTCGGACAAGAGAGATTGACGCGATGGTTGGGTTCACTCAGAGAGGCTTTACTTTCAGTCACTATTTAGCCAGATTCTCGTCGATTGCCCTTAGACAAGGGCCATCTTCAGGGGCAGGTGTGGGAAGCTCACTTTCCTTCTATGTCGATTCCAAGAACAGTCATTCATATCTTCTTTTTCTTTTATAGAGTCCCATATAGCCCGGGTAACTAAGTTGGTAAGGAAGAAGAGAGAGCTCGGCTATGGAGTCAGAGGGATAACCAAGACTTCTGGTGTTAAAAGTCTGTACTTATCAGCCCAACGTATAGTGGTTTTTGTCCTTATATAATAATGTTGATGACAATGATGCTATGAATTATACAAATAACAAAATCAATAAAAGTGACGCCTTTATAGAAAAACCTTGAACTAAAGGAAACACCATCTCAATGTAATGAATTAACTTTTTTCTTCTTTCCATTTAGCAACACTGCAAGTAGTAAGACTTGCGAGGAGAGTGTGAATCATCTGCTCCTGCACTGCCAAGTTGCTGTAGAGCTGTGGAATTTTGTGCTGGGCCTGTTCAAGATGTCTTGGGTCATGCCGAGGTCGATTCTTGATCATGTTAGGGGCTGGTCTATTGGGTGTAAGAATAGGAGAAACCGTATTTGGGAGACGGCCCTTTTGGGAGTATGCTGGATTCTTTGGACGGAAAGAAACCATAGGGCTTTTGACAACGAGGAAATGTCTGTCCCGGATCTGAAGAATTTTTTGATTCGCACCCTTCACTTTTGGTGTTCCGAGGCAGCTCCTAGTCCTAACTCTTCTTTTGTAGATTTTGTAAATAATATTGATATTGGCTAATTCTTTTTGTGAGGTATACTCCTAGTGTACAAAGGCCGCATCACCTGTTTTGATGCTATTTATTTAACTATTACTTATCAAAAAAAAGTAGTAAAAACCCATGATGCAGACTTTTTTCTTCTTTTGGAAGTCTACTTTAAACTCCATCTCATTGCAATGAACAAAAGCAATACAGAGAGATGTATTGAATGCTCTGTAACGCACACATATAGTGCTTTACCCTCTGGTCAGAAGTAGAATCTTATTTTTGATGCTCCAACGGTATTGTCATTTTTTGTCAAAATCTGACATGGTCACTTTATGCCCTATGAAAGAGCAGTACCTCTACACTATTACGGTGCGCAAAGATTCACCAGAAGAGGTGGGGTTAGCCACTTATAAGCCAGGAATCTGGTACAGGTCCAACCAATAGATAATCCCTATTTGTGAATCGGGCACCTGTTTTATGGTCCTGTTTGAGAGTCCACCTCCTTACTGATGCTACATCAATTCTAATCCATTTGTAAGACGTGAAGATCGCTATTAATGTAACAATTCTGTATTCTTTGTTTTTCTAGTTTTAAGTGCGACTGCAACACACACACACACCCTACCAGTCGTCTCCCCCGCCAATAAGATTCCCTTCATGTTAGTCTGCAACCCTTTCTTAGATTACAGATCATTCAGAAATTTCATCACAAAAACCTTCCTTTTGATTTCTGTTGCAATAGAAAAAGAAATGGAACTTTACCATAAGATATTACTCTAAAGAGAGTTTTTTTTTACTCGGCGCACAGATTAAGAGAAGCTAATTGACTATATTATAAGTATTAGAATATAGTGTGTTTTACAATGATGCCCATGTGGGAGTGGGACCCATTACTTAAAGTGGGAAGCACAAATGGTAAAAGTAACATCCTACATAAGAAAGAGTAAAAAGTACACTTTTTCTGGTACGGCCTAAAAATGAAACATGGACTCGTTTTTAGGAACGCAAGATGGGACTGTTTGATTTAGCTTAAATTTGTAGTTGATGACCAATGACTTATGAGTGATCGGCTAATGAACTCATGCTGTTTGATTTAGCTGTTTTGAAGTATTGATGAGATGTCCGAAGTTTGTATATTAACTTACAATCTTAGTAGATGGAAGGAATGAAAAGAAATTTAGTTAGAAAATAAGGGTAATCTTGGAATATAGAAAATTTCATTAAAGAAGAGAGCTTCTGTGTTTTTGAAAAATATAAACATCACAAGGCGTAGTGCTTACAGCTTATGGCTTAAAATGTGTTTTAAATGCCTTATACCTAACTTATGACTTATCATCACATAAGTTGAATCAAACACGTAAAAAACAACTTATGGTAAGTCATAAACCATAAACACACAAAAGATCAAATCAAATCAAAAATGCCTATTTATTACTATAAATCCATAATAGAATATATTTAAACAACTGAATTGGGAGTCTTCCTACATAAGGATACTAAAGGTTGAAAGATAAATGTCATATTTGTACCTTACTATGTTAAATTTATATATTCCTATTTTACTATTTCCCTACGAGGTTTACCAATATAGCAACGGTATTTGGTTATGAAGGAAAGCTAAGAGCTAGTTGTGTTATCACATTGTGTTACTTTCTTTACAAAAGGTATATACTCTAATTCCGTCAATATAGTGGAAACGATTACAAATATAATAAATCGTCGATTTGCATTTGTTTTTGACAAGTACTGCATAGAAAATAACATCAAGAAAGAAAAGTGTACATTGAGAAACGAGTACAAGCATAAACTCTTAAATTATTCAAGGCAAATGTATAGAAAAAATACGTCAAAGATTTTTCGCACATACTTCAAAAGGAAATGATCTATGCAATGAAAAAAGATCAAACCACAAGAGCAAAACTAGGATTGGTCATGCCAACCTATCAGTGCTGGATGCAAGATTTGGCAGATTGTTACTATCTGCTGACCGATTGATCTGCTCATTGAGCGTTAAGCTTTTCGTTTGAGTCTGGTTCCTGTCAGGGGTATATCTAGGCTCATAAGAGCGACCATCTACATAATTTTCGTAGGTAGGAAAACGTTGCTGACCCTGCATCAAATTAAGGTAGATAAATCAAAAATTCAAGTGAAGACCCCCTCCATTGCACTTTGAGAATCTGTTTTTTTCTTTTCTGATATCTTCCAAAAACGGGAGCCCCGTTCAAAACATAAGCTTAGAAGTACTGTGGTTCTCAGTTTACCCATCATGCATTTAGGGAAGAAAAAAAAAAGGTGTTGAGCAACACGGCACCACCATGCATTTTCATATAACCATTAGTGACAGTAATTACTTACTCCTAACACTATTTTGACGTTTCAACAGGGACACTCACTGTAGATGGATGGGGGATGAGGCAAGATGTATCTTTAAATAACTCGTTCAACACATCAAAGCTATCGAAAAAAAACAATTTTACCACTGATGCTTGTGGAAATTGGCCATTCAGCAGATTAGGTGCAGGAATATCTTTATCAAGAGATCCATTTCTAGCTTGATTTCTGTCCAAAGAGTGCAGCTCTGCCATTCTAGCCTGCAATCCAGTAAGTTCACTCTTAATAGATTCCCAGATTGTGGATCCACATGTTAAACAGAGACTTCATTATTCACTAATATACTTGCCATAGCCAGCAGCAAATACAATGAGATGGCAGCACAAAAACAAACCTGACTGAAACATACTGAATGCCAAAGCTACATGCCAAACCATCTAGCTTCAACAAGGAAGCAACAAGAAGAAATGATTTATAATAACAGTGCAGCTATGCAGAAATATGAAGAACCATGATATAGGCATAACAATTTCCAATTTAATTTATTACTCCCTCCGTCCCAAAATAAACAACATTTAGAAATTTGCACACAGATTAAGGAAGCTTATAAAAAGACTGATGTACCTTTATTTAAATGCAATTATTATTGATAAGTTGCATGATTATTTTTATTTCCTCTTAAAATCCCTCTTTGAATCATCCTACTTTTCTTCAAAGTTCGAACAACACAATTAATTAGCGTAATCAATAAGGGCAAATTTGGCAAAATGTGGATAACTTTTTCTTGAAATCCTATAACGTCATTTATTTTGGGACAAAAAAAAATTTCTAAAAAGTCATTCATTTAGGGAGGATAAGATTTACCAATGTGATGTATCTAAGTTTGAGCAATGATAGATATCAAGTAATCTAAGAGTTAACATTATTCCCCGACTGCCAGCTGGGCTGTAAGCAAACCCAGCAGAGTCCAGCCACATTATTCCCCAACTGCCAGTTGGGCTGTAAGCAAACCTAGCAGAGTCTAACCTTGATTCAAACTCGCCTCTATTATCTTCTATCGAGCTTGAGCTTGTCTCGAGCCAAGGAACCCAGATTCAAAGTCAACTCTCTAGTCTCTATTACTTCATGGAACGGTCTATAACAAATCAATATCTAGTCGAGCCTAAGTTTAAACAATACCATTAACTACCCACACAAAAGATACAAGCATAGAATGTACTCCCTCTGTTCCTTGTAAAGTGTCATATTTGACTCAACACAGATAAAGAAAAACTAATTGACTCTATTATAAATATCGATATGTTACGTATTTTAATGTGCAAGTGGAACACATCATTAAAGTAGCCGGGTAAGTAAAGGTAAAATAGTAAAAATAACTTCCTAAAAAAGAAAGATAAGAAAGTAGACACTGTTCTTGGAACGGATGAAAAAGTAGGGAGATATAAATATATAATTTGTGATTACCGAGCTTAGTCGAGCCAAGTCAACCTGGCTTGTTCACACCTCAAGCTTACGATCATGTTCCAGGTTGACTCAAGCCCTACACAAGTCGAACTGTCGAGCTTTAAACGAACAAACTCAAGCCAGCTCGATTTGTCAAACAGCCCTCAATGGCAGCATAGCTTAGCCAATGAAGAATGATTCAAGCATGTCTTCCAGAAAACAGTAGAGGTTGCAGATCTAATACTGATTAGGAGCCATGTAGAAGATAAATGAGCAAGTAAAACAAGAACAGAGAGGGAATGACAATGCTTTTCTAAGCTCAAATAATTTATTTGGTTTTATCAGCAAAAGGCCAGGGGTAGCCAGAAAATCGTAACAGAACAAGAAGTGAAAAAATCGCATCCAAAAGATATTCCCTCCATGCGAAAATTATAAGTCACTTTTGACAGGGTAAACAGTTTAAGGGAATATGTTTTAAGACATTATAGTCCCTCCATCCTATTCAATGAGTCCCATAAATATCGCCCTTGAGAGCGAATATCAAAAGAAAACCGTGGAAACTTATAAGCTTCAGTCTTAGAAAGGGACTCTCATTGATTCGGAGATCAAAAAAAAGAACAAGAAAGAGAGAGAGAGAGAGAGAGAGAGAGAGAGAGTCCCCAAATTGGATGGAGGAAGTATCAAGTTAATTCTGTCAAAGTTCCATATCTACCATCTCCAATGTTGAGAATCATTGGATGACAAGATTTTTTTCAAATTTTAAAATAAGAAGCATATTTGGAACAAGAGCATCCATTGATGCTTGGGTTTTCAAACTATGAGATAGATTAGGAAGATCAAGTGTAAGATAAATTTGAGAGATGAAAGAAAAAGCGGCCTAAAACATTGGGGCACCCGGGAAGACGTAAATATGTATCCATCTGTTTTTCACTAATTATATATGTTTTTGACTATCAGCACTACCTCCAACAATAGAGAAAAATACGTTCACTCAAAATTATACTGAGCATGACAACATGATATTTCATACTTAAGAATTGGTGTTCATGGTGAAGCTCTGGAACAAAAAATTTAATAGTCATTCAAGCGGAAGAAATAGCATTTATATCTGAACAAGAGATTCATGAAGTTCACTCTAGTATAAATTTCAAGGAATTGAGATTATAAGATATGTATCTTACATGTGCCGTTCTAATCTTCAACTGCATTTGATCATGTAAGTACTGCAAGAAAATTACAAGGAAAATGAAAGTAAGATTGTAAGGCCTCTATGAGATACATATGCAATTAAGGTTGCTATAGAATAACACTCTACTGATTGTAATACAGATAAAGAAAAAGAAGTTTATGAATAAGAAAAACTGGAATTTGAAGATATTATAATGCATGCTCAAAGCCAACCTCTAGATTGGTTTTAATGGTAAACTCAAAAGAACGAAAATATAACTTACCATGGAACTTGTTGTATGAGCAATACGTAACGAACTCCCAATTGCTAGTTGATTGTATCTTTTACATGTATCACTCTGTGTTTCGTTCAAATCCTATTTTCTATTTTGGAAATTTCCACATAAAAGGTCTTGGTTCAAAAACTAAGCCTATAAAATTAATGAGTTAACAATTTTATACTATGCTTAAAATTAGTAAAATAAGTTTAATTGTTGAAAGTAAGGCTATGTTCAGAAATTTGTCTTAATCCTTAAAGTATTAAGAGTTTCAAACATGGACTTTTTGGGCAGGGCAAAGAGAGTATGCAAGGACACTTTTCGCAAAATGGATAGAAAGTCTCTTACAGGCCCTTACTGACATAATCAAACAAGCCCCTCGGCTTTTTGAAGTCACATTAGAGCCCCTGATGGAAGTTCTTTTCAATAATAGATGAAGAAACGAACTTCACGGCAATTAAAGAGGTCAATATTTGTGAGGTGTTTGACACGTTATTAGATAATAGAAAAGAACTTACGAACCAGAACTTTGATTCTGATGTATTTGAGATAAAATACAATAGGCAACCCGCATAAGCGCCCAATATAAAAAGCCACAATATTGGTGTGTTAACATACCATTACAAGGTGAGCTGTACATTTTATACCTTTACGCTGTCAGAAAGGGCAGAGGCATTTGTGGCACGAGGCCAAACTCCATATTCAGCTAATAACCCCACCAAACCTGACATGAGTATATATCTCTCATCCTCAGCAACCTGTTTCACTATAATGTGTCAAGGAAATAGAAAAGATGTAGACATCATAAAGAGAGAAAATATGGTAGGTGGAAGTTGTTTGGAATTAGCACAGCTCAAGATGTTAAATAGAGAAAAATCTACAAAAATTTATATGTTAGTATCTCCAGTTCACTTGAATCCAGAAAATATATTGATATATTATCAAACTGCAACTATACAATCGCGACCCAGACTGTGTGCCACTTTTGAGATTTTTTTTGACCCTAGATGAGTGTCTTTTTATAGTTCAAAATGAACATACAAGTCTAAATACATTAGCAAAAAGTTCAGACTCGTTATATGTTCCCCTTGAGGCAACACATGACTTTACAAGCTAGGCTAATCTGCTTATCTTTGATAAAAAGATATAAAGAATATAAATATGCACCATGCAATGTCACATCATGGGCTATAGTCTATAATTAAAACACATATAGACGAGTTTAAAATACATATAAACTATAGAGCAAGAGCATGCAAATGAGTTAAAACAATTAATAATAAGAAAATCCTTACAGTCTGCTAGAAAAAGCTTATCAACAAAATTCACATTATTCCTCTAACATGTATTTTTAGATTCTACGATACTGACACTAGATATTGATACGAGGTCCACGCCTTTATCTTTCTATTTTCTTTATAGTTCATAGAAAGCAACAAATAGAAAGAAGCACGAAATAAATGAAATATAATTCCAAAGATACAGATAGAAAACATGAAAGAGGTGAAATGCTGGGAGAACAAATGTCTACTACATTTTCCATTGTTATCTATGATACTTGAAAACAAGTACACCTTTCATGTATAAAGTGTGTGCGCTTAATAAATTCATCTATAGAATTCCTCGCCTTATCCACATTCTTAAAAGAACCATTAAGTAGTGACAAAGGACTAAACATTGGGACCCAGAAAGCAAGTGGTCACTCAGTGTTCAGTTTAGAATTTATTAATGCCTCATAAGTATATCATGCTTTGACACCTATAAGGCATTTTGAAAAGCCAGAACAAAAAAGTGCAACCATTTTTTGTTCCATACTTCCATGTGTAAAATATGCTTTAAGTACTAGTAGCCATGAATATCATACATAATGGCCTCAAAATTATGCCGCATAGCTTGCGTTCCATATCAGTTTAAACACTGGTAACTACCAGAAGTACTGGATGGTACTACTGGTGGCACCAGCTACCATCGCATCTGTCTTACATTATTCTTAACTTTTACACTTTTTTAGATTTTTCTTAAATTGCATTTATTCTTACATATTTTTATTAATAGTGTGATTCTATATTTGCTTCTTAGCGAGCGATAACTTTGTTCTGATTTTAGGAGCCATTATATTCATAATAGGATTTTATATCTATTTTTGTTCTCTATTGGCAGTAACGGGTTGGTGAAAACATATGTTTTTTACAGAGCAAATATTCTAATGAATAGGTGTTGTTATAGGTCATGATAAACCCAAAGGGTATACTGTCATATAGAGCAGTACAGGTAAGTACTCTTACAACAGACAAAATGATGTGCGCCACAAGGACTGATCTTTATCCTATGCTAATGACAAGTTGAAGTGCAGGAGCTATAACATAATTCTATTGAATATATTTTCATTGCAAGCTAGGAGAATCACTGTTCAGCTGTTCCTCCATTATCCTGACTAATGAGATCTATGGTGTTGTGTTCACAGAAGTGTGGAGGAAAGTTGGGCTTCTACACCTCTCCACCACTCAAACACTCTTATACTATGTAATTAAATCACTCTCTGGTAGCAAATTTTTCACATACAATATGTATAACTTCTTTATAGAGAAATTGGCAATTTAGTTGGAACAATGAAAGATCAAATCGGAATTATAAAAGTAAAAAAGAGTTTACTACAGTAACTATTTCCAAACGTCATGATTACTGTTTTATGGCCGATAGGTGCCAACCATATATAGCTACAGTAACTATTTTCCAAGGAAAGGAGTTGCTTCTTCTCTCCCTAGCAACTCAATGGACAAAATAATATTGAAGGAGTATCACTAAGCACAGATACTTCAATCAGAAGAATATATCCACACTTGGAGGCTATATCAGTTACAAATCAATTTTTCAACAATCAGGCATAATAATCGTAGGATACCTGGGGATACGTATCAGATACACACCATAGGCATTAGATTTTTCACCTTCTTAAAACAAGAATATCAGGACCAAATACAGCATTTGAACATTATGCAGTGGTTACGGATCAAATAGAACGAGTTTGTACGAGTTTTACCCTTTACTATCTTGATTCAAGTATTTAACTTATTTCTTCCATGTTTGCTCTCTCTCTCTCTCTCTCTCTCTCTCTCTCTCACAAACACACCATTTTTATTACTTCTTCATCTTTCTGTATTTCTCTTTCCGATTATATCCTCCTTTCATATTTTAGGATATATGCTAACATCTCCCTTTAAACAGAGGTCTTCAATGCATGTATGATGTATTCAATTTATAGAACTCAAGTAGAAGTTAACTCTGGATTTATCATAATAAATGAACGCTTTATTTAGTCAAATCGTACCCATATCCCATTCATTCGATTTTGAAGCATCACCACATCTGCATCTTGTATTATCCATATGTCATCCATATTTTTGTTTCAAACAAGAGCTCCATTACACAAAACCCCAAAAGTCTATTATGCCAAAGAAAACACCAGAATTGTCTTCTTCTGTGTACATACTCCAAAAGTGAATCACCAAAAGTAACTCATCTGAACCTAGAAATATAGTCCGCATACATTCTAGCCATTTCCAATGTACCTAGTTCAATCTTGAGATAGCAGCATAATCCAACGTATATTATCTAGACTTCTAGAGGCTACATAAAGGCATGCGAGTGATAAAACCTACAACATACCTTTAACTCATGAGCCAGTCTTAGATTTTCTTCAAGATCACCTTTCCTGCGAGCCAGTTCATTAGAGGCAGAAGCTATGGCTTCACTTTGCTTCTCATCAAGAGCCTATCACTCAAAACAATTTTGGTTTATATTTTACGATAGATCGATGAGACACAAACAACAGCTAAAGAAAAGCTAATTACTTCCAAAAGATAAGAAGACAAACCAATCGTAGCTCGGCAAATTTCCTTTCAAGCATATATTTCTCATTCAACAGCTGTCTTTCCTGACACCATATAGTCAAAGCATGCAAGTTGAATAAAGAAGCATGTGGGTATTACCAGCAAGGTATAATCTGAAGGCCTGTGACCAAAGGCAATAAGGGCAGTAGGGATACCTTAACACTTGCAATGGTAATTTGTTCCCGAAGACGCTGTATTTCCTCTTGTCGTGCTCTGGCCCGTGCATAGCGTTCCTATCAAGTATTCAGTAAGATGAAAAGGCATACAGCACATCACAGCACATCATTTGTACAACTCCAATACCAGATATCCCACAGAAAAACACCTGCAGCATACCTCTTGCTCCTGAGAATAGGTATTATCATCATTTTCTATCGAATTCTTTGAAACAGAGCTAGCTTCAGGATTATGACTGCAAAAAGGAACAGAGATTTAGAATTAAGGAAGTCTATGGGAAACGTACCAATACAAATGAAACCCTCTTTTAGGCGATCATTACCTGTTTGACGGATCAGAGGTTTGTGTCTGAATAGGAATGCTATTATGCTTATTCATAGGGCTCTGATTGGAAGACATTGCATTGGCAGTTTCAACTCCTCTAACAAACAAAACTTAGTTGCAACAAAGTTAATTTTTTCCATCACCAGAAGCAGGATCTAGCATTTCACCTCACGCTGTTCACATGATCCATTTAGTACCCTCTTCCAACGCGTTGCAACTAACCAAACCTAATAACAATCATGTATGTCATTGAATATCACAAAATCCAGATGATGAAAGGGGTAGGGCACAATCAACCTGGCCCCTAGAAATGGATATGTACGTGCACAGCCATACAGTTTGAGTTGCATGAGAATCCAATTTATTTTGCGTTTTCCCCTTGTAACAAAATCAGTATTTTCTAACAACGTGAAGGCATCAAGTGACTGATATACAAATAAACAAGAAACATACACTTTGTTAAGCTTGATATACATTGTTGAGCCCTATCTAACATCTTAAGCTTTTAGATGAGTTGGTAACTTAGATAAGTTTGGCAAGGTCATGGATTTGAGTCATCCCGCTTGCATATGTTACCCGAAAATATTGTGAGTGCAGGTTGTCACTCTCTTTGGTTTGTGATGCCCCTGGTGAGGCATGTTTGTGTATCTCTATCTCTCCACGTGAGGGGGAGTGTTAAACTTGATATACATTGTTGAGCCGTATCTAGCAGCTTAAGCATTTAGATGAGTTGGTAACATAATCAATATTGTTCGGTTATATTCCAGTATAGAAAAGGTATAAGGCTAATACTGACATGTGATGGATGAAGTATAGTCAATAGCCCGCTAACACCACATAATGATCATGTAACATGCAACACTTATAAGCGGACTAATATTAACCAGAAACAGAGGTTCGTTTTGCAAGCAAATGAACATCCCAAGTCAAGACTGAGAATGCTTAAAAAGCAGGTTGTTTATGTGCTCTATCTTCTATTTAAAGTTTCTCTACCTTAGATTGAAATGCGTAATAAGTGAACTAACAACATTGAATGTGATATAGAATGAGAAGATGTCTTTCTGCTGGTTAGGCATCCCAAGAAGAAGATATACAGATCAATTTAAAGGGTTGCTTTTGTGTTATTGTGGGAGTTATGTTCTATTTAATGTTTCACTTTGTTAGGTAGCATCTCTAGATCCAGTTAATAGGTATGTGACTTGTAGTCCTCATGAGACTTGTAGTCCTATATCCACGTACAAATTGTCCAAGTGCTTTCTCCCGTATTTTATTTCTCTGGACAGAATAGTAGCCCTTACTTTAGAATCAAATATTTGATAAGGGGACTCTTCTAACAACAAAAGGGGATGTTAATAGTAGTATTCAGCTTTTAAGAAGTATTATGAGTGACAATTTAGCCCGCTAAAGCAGCTCGTTTCCTCTCACTTTTCTCTTCCTCTTATGTTTATGCTATTCAAGCTTGATATAGCTGTTTAATTTTCCTTCATCCAGATTTTTCTTTCCTTCCAACGCGAGCTGATAGTAATATTGTCAAGCAAGTTCTATTCCGGTAGGCTTCATGCAAAAAATTTGGATCTTTATCTTAAGTCTATCAACATGTCACCAAGTGGTATGAATCCGACTCCAAGACCAACCATTTAACGCATTAAGAATTCATCAAACGATTAAAAAAAGGCTTGCTGAGATAGCAGATCTAAGAAGGCAGATTGAAGCTTCAGCCCAATGCTATTTGCAAAATCCATCCCCATCTCAAGATGGTAAGACAATGAGGAAAAATCGCAGCAGTTCAGCCCACGCCTTCCCCTTTGATGATACGCGTAGGACAATGGTTTAAGGTCAAGATTCAAAGACTTTGACGGAGATCTAACCAAGAAGATTTCATTCAGGGAAGGAGCATTTTCTGGGTAGAACCTGACTGATATAGGGATCCAGGTTGTATTCTGCTCTAACTTTTTTCCCACTTGATGAGTTTGTCTAACCCAACTCCATTCCCTCTTGCTTCATTTGTTAGGCAAGCTCTGGTCCCTTTCAAAGTGAGAGCTTTTGCTCGCTCCCTGTTTCTTTATGAGCTTAACACCAATGATGTCCTGCAACTGACCAAGACCTGCAAGAAGATCTCCCTTGATTAGTGTGCGATGTGTAAATGCTCCTCCAAGTCTCACGATCACCTTTTCCGTCAGTGTGGAGATGTTAGTTTCCGTTGGAATAACTTGACCAGGCTTGTCACTTGTATTGAAGATTTGAAGATCTTCCTAGTTTGATATCTTGTTACCTCTAGATGAATTTCTGAGGTTTTGGTGGGGATAATGATGATAGTATTCTGTGGCAGTGTAGTGTATTTATTGTATTGTGGTATTTTTTGGGATAGAGAGAAGCTAGAATATTTCTTTTTGATAAGAAAAGATGATTAGAGTAAAATAGAAGAACATACAAAAGGACACATGAGAACTCGATCGTATAAGCCATATAGAAACAATAACGCTGAGAATAACACTAGAAAGGTAGTGCATTAGCTGAATTTCCGAAAATGGAACCCCATGAAAAGCCCCCCTCACTGACACTAGACACATGCCAAAAAAAAAAACAAATTTATTTACTTGGAAGAGCCTGATCCCAGTTCTTGGAACTTCTCTCACTCCAAATGCACCAAAGAACTGAGAACACCATGCACTACCGCAACAAGTTAGCATCAACACTTCTCCCAAAACCTCTAGCATGCAACTGAAGAAAAGAAGGAAGAGAAGCAAGACTGACCCAAGCCTCTGCAGCCACTCCAAAAAGCTTAATGTTATAGGAACCAAGGTCCCCCACAATGAAGAAAGAAATAATGGATTATGAGGAGTTCTTACCCATCACGCGCCACGCTGGACAAATCCTCTTATTAGGCACTACGTTTTTGCAATGTGCAATCACTGTTAAACATGTTAAACAAGAGACCAAGCAAAGGACAAAATCTTGAAAAGCCTTCTAAATGAATAAGAGAGAGGAAACGCAACCGCACTGGGTGATTGAATCAAATGTGATAAAAGCGATTAACATGAATAAACCCAGAGCCCTCTGAAACCCAATTCCAAGAATCCAGGTTAGGAGAAAAATGCACTCCTGAGGGTATCAAGAAGAGTAAGAGTCTCTTCAGCTATCAAAATTATGAAAGAAGAGTCCCAGGAAGCTGCAACCCCACCCCTTGAAACAACTCAGAATAGGAGCCATATGAATCGAGGAGAGATGAAACAAATTAGGAAAAGTGGACTGTGAGGAGAAACACACACGCACAACACACCAGAAACGAACACAAACACCATCCCTGACAATATATTGGGTTAGCGGGAGAAACAATGGATAGCACTAAGGAATTCACCTCCAAAACGTCTGAGTGGCAGAATACCAATGCCTAGCATCACACCCAGTTTGATGCAACAATAATTTTCTCTTAATCACATTATTCCAAATAGAGAGCAGTCTCCCAGGAAACACACACTCAACACACCAGAAACGAACACAAACACCATCCCTGACTATATATTGGGTTAGAGGGAGAAACAATGGATAGCACTAAGGAATTCACCTCCAAAAATGTCAGTGGCAGAATACCAATGCCTAGCATCACACCCAGTTTGATGCAACAAGAATTTGCTCTTAATCACATTATGCCAAATACAGAGCGGTTTCCCAGGAAAATGTCAAAGCTACTTACAATTTCTTTCATAACAGATTCCCAAAAGTCAAGCCACCACCCTTTTTATCCCACACCACTAAGTGATCCCTCTCACTGATTTTGTTGCTCCTTTTGGACAAAGTTGTTTTCTATGGTTTTGCTTTAAGCTATGGCTGGGGAGCCTTTCTAGACCCATTTTAGAGCTACAGTAAAATTGGATTGCTCTACTTTCTTAATCTTTAGTTTTCTGGCTAGAGTACTTTTTTCATAAAGAACTTCCTCTTGGCATATTGTATCTCTCTCTCAATCTAATCTTTTTTTCTTATCCCAAAAAAGATAAAAATAACAAACTAAAAGCTCCATGGCTGAAGTACCTAAAGAATCCAATAAAGCAACTCTGTCCCTAGAGAAATGCAGAGGCATGCCCTCAACCCTAGATATCTAGGGATCCTTGATTCCCAAATGCAGCAAAAATGGCAAGGCAAAAGCTAACAAGGGCTCTTGGGTAAATAAAGGCCAAAGTGCTGATGAGGGCAAGACAATTCCGAGAAACACAGAAATCCTCCAAAACACCTTACATGCAAAAGGACATTACAGAAACAATGATTAATTTCCGCATGTTTATGCAACAAATCATAACTGTTGAGCCTTCAATGCACAAAGATCCTAAATAAAATCCATAAACATTTTACATGCACATTAGCTTCCACCGTACCAAGCTTAATCCTGAACTCTTTATGCTAGAGGGAATGCGAGTTTAAGAGCAAGAGAACAAAGACTTACCCAAAAGAAAAATGAAGCACCCAATACCCAAAAACCCTTCCCCTCCCTCCTTCAGCTTATTGCACAGTAGCCCAACTCAATTTTCTCCGGCCACACCAAATGATCCTCAACAAGAAGCACTAAAAAAATTACAAGAACAAGTTCAAGAAAATGGGCACCCAATAAAATTCAGAAGCAGATAAATAAGCAAAACAAGTGAAATTCCCAATCAAAATTGCTGACAAGAAAGAAAATGAAAAAGGGGCAAAAACCCAATTCAAAATTCAATAGTGAATTTGTTGAAGAACAACTTGAATGTGTATGAATTGCAAGTGTTTACCTGTTTGCCCTCATGTATAAAGGATATGTGAATATACGCAATGGAGCAAACGAAAATGGCAGATCTATGAGATTGGAGATAATAGACAGAGAAAGAGAGATATGGAGAAGGGAGAAAGGGGTTTTATGAGGTTGGCTGGAAAAAAAATATATATATATTAATAAGATCCAACAAAAAGTCAAATGTTGGTCGTTGAAATTTCCTTTAACCGTAAAGGGTTCCACCCCAGGTATGAACATGCGACTAGAAAGAGAAAAGTTTTAATATATTAATATATTAATATTAAAAAATGACTGGAGCCTGGAGAGGGAGGAAAAAGTGGGCAGTGTTTTAATATATTTCCTTTAACCGTAAAGTTGATTGATAAATATTCATGCGGAGTTATTTTATTTATTACTCCTAATAAGTTTTATATTTATTCATAATATAAATGCAATTCTATTAAATCAGAATTTTTACATTTTTACCCATATCCTATAACGGTTAGTTGCTGATTTTTATCTATCTCCTCCAACGGTAATAAACGGCTAGTTAACGGTCATAAACAGTCTTTTTTTTTCTTCATATATACCGCAACATCTTAATAGATTACTCACATTTTTACTATCTCCTAACAAACTCTCAATATCATTTCTTCTTCTATAAAATGTTCCCTCCAATGTTGATGATTATTATCATACTTGTTATTGCGTGCACCGCATTGGTTTTTGTTGCTGAATTCCCTCCAAATGATTTTCAGATTTTTATTGTCTATCTTTGTATCATGTATGTCCTGTTAGCAGTTACAATAGCTTTCAACATACATTTTAACGTGTACTGATTGATTATCATATGAATAAAATTTCCATGTCATCATTTTATTAATATATATGTTTCATTTTTATAGTTTTTTCTTCACAAATGGCAAACATTGCTAAGCTTGAATTTGAAAGGCTGGACATAACTGGGAAAAATTATATGTTTTGGAAAATAGATGCTGAAACCCACCTGGCCGCCAGAAGCCTTGAAAATACTATCCAACAAAGTAATAATGAATGGATAAGTAATCAACACCGGGCTCAAGCCATGATTTTCCTACGACACCACGTCCACGAAGACCTAAAGATGGAGTACCTCACGGTTAATGATCCACTCATCTTTTGGGAAAGTTTGAATGAAAGATATGACTATTTGAAAACGGTCATTCTCCCAAAAGCACACTATGATTGGATTCATATCCGCCTACAAGATTTTAAAACCATCAATGAATATAGTTCAATGATGTATAAATAACCTCACAGTTGAAATTATGTGGGGAAAGCATCATTGAATATGATATGTTGGAGAAGACTTTCTCCACATTTCATGCCTCGAATATGATCCTGCAGCAGCAATATCGAGAAAAGGGATTTAAAAGGTACTCTGAATTGATCTTTTGCCTTCTTGTAGCTGAGCAGAATAATGAGATTCTAATGAAAAATCATGAATCTCGACCAACTGGTTCAGCCACATTCCCTGAAGCGAATGGGACTATGTATGATGAAAGACAAGGGCGTGGGCATGGTAGTGGTCGTGGTCGTGGTTGTGGACGCGGTCGTGGTCGAGGCCAAGGAAATCATGAACAAGGCTGAGGTCATGGTCGAAATCAAGGCCGAGGAAGAGGCCGTGGACGAAATAACTATCGTCATCATCATCATCCATATAATGGAAATTCCTCTCGCCACCTGAAATGGAACAGAGATGATGATAGAAACAACTATTCGAGTGAGCAAAATGTGCGACAAAACAATGAAGAAAGTTCATGTTTTAGGTGTGGCATGACAGACCATTGGGCACGCATATGCCGAACAGCGAAACATCTAGTTGATCTTTATGAGAGATCACAAAAAGGAAAGAATGTAGAGACAAATTTCCTTGAAAATGATCCTGAAGATCTTAATTTTGATTTTGGTGATATGGCCAACGTCGACATGACCAATACCATTAGTGATGATATTGGTCATGAACAATAAATTCATATAGGAATGAAGCTATGGTCCAAGTTTGAGATAAAAGCTGTGGAAAAAGTAACATGTTGTTATGTAGAAACATTATATGTTTTTCCTATGTATACTAGCATGCTTACAATAAAGTTTATATATGAATTTTGCATTCAATGTGTTATCATATTTATTCATCTTATTTTTCTTTCTCTCATATTAACATAGATCACAAATATGTTTGAATCCAAAATCCAAAGAGGAGATTTATGTCTTACAGACAGCGCTACTACGCATACCATACTTAAAAATAAGAAATATTTTTCTTATCTCAAAATTGAAAATGTTAATGTCAACACTATATCTGGTAATGCCAAAATAATTGAAGGATTTGGCAAAGCAATTTTCCTAATGCCTGGAGGCACGAAATTCATGATAAATAATGCATTGTTCTCTCTTAAGTCTCAAAGAAACTTGTTAAGTTTAAAAAACATTCATCTAAATGGATATCATATTGAGACTATGAATAAGGGAAATGATGAATATCTTTGCATTACAACAAACACTTTCGGAAGCAAGTATATATTGGAAAAATTGTCATCTCTATAATTTGGATTGTATAGTACAATCATAAGAATATTTGAATCATATTCTACAGTAAACCTGAAGTTTACTGAAACATTTAAAGCTTGGCATGATCGACTGGGGCATCCAGGATCAATAATGATGCGTAGAATTATTGAGAATTCTAGTGGTCATCCATTGAAAAACCAGAAGATTTTTCAATCTAATGAACTCCATTGTGAGGCTTGTTCTCAAGGAAAGTTGATAATTAGACCATCACCAACTAAAGTTGGATATGAATCACCATCGTTTTTAGAACGAATTCAGGGTGATATATGTGGACCTATCCATCCACCAAGTGGACCATTCCAATACTTTATGGTATTAATTGATGCTTCTAGCAAATGGTCGCACGTATGTCTATTATCAACTCGCAATACGACATTTGCCAAGTTCCTTGCACAAATAATCAAACTGAGAGCACAATTCTCAGATTATATGATCAAGAAAGTTAGACTTGATAATGCTGGTGAATTTACATCTCAAGCATTCAATGATTATTGTATGGCAATAGGGATTGATGTTGAACATCCAGTAGCCCATGTTCATACACAAAATGGTTTGGCTGAATCATTGATCAAACGTATTCAACTCATTGCCCATTAATGATGAGAACAAAGCTCCCTACTTACGTATGGGGTCATCTTTGTTTACATGCGGCCGCCTTGATTCGCCTCAGGCCAAGTGCATATCATAAGTACTCCCCAAAACAATTGGCATTCGGGCGAGAGCCGAATCTATCCCATCTAAGAGTTTTTAGTTGTGCGGTATATGTACCAATTGCTCCACCACAACGCACACAGATGAGACCACAAAGGAGATTGAGAGTTTATGTTGGGTATGAATCCCCTTCTATAATAAAATATCTTGAACCAAAAACGGGTGACGTTTTTACGGCACGCTTTGCCGATTGTTATTTTAATGAAGACAAGTTTCCACCTTTAGGTGAACAGGGGAAACAAGTGGGAAGAGAGATCAAATGGTGCACATCATCATTATTGCACCTTGACCCTCCCACAAAGCAACGTGAACTGGAAGTTCAAAAGATCATACATTTACAAAATGTAGCAAATCAATTGCCAGATGCATTTATAAATACAAAGAGAGTGACAAAGTCACATGTAGCTGCTATAAATGCTCCTGCCCGAATTGAAATACCAAAAGGGCTACCAAATGATAAAATGGCAAATGAATCTAAGACACGCCTGAAGCGTGGACGACCCATTGGTTCAAAGGATAAAAATCCTCGCAAAAAGAAAGTGATTGAAAATCTCCAATCACATGAAAGTGTTCAAGAAGAAACACACGATCGTGAAATTGTTCCAGAAGAAACACACGATCATGCAAATCTAGTAAGCCCCGCAGGCAATGATAATCATGAGATTTCCATTAATTACATGTGTAATGGAAAAATATGGAACCGAGATGAAATGGAGAATATTGATGATATATTCTCTTATTCGGTATCCCAAGAAATTAATGACGGGACTGATGATCCCGAGCCAAAATCTGTATCTGAATGTCAAAAGAGGCATGACAAGATAAAATTGATAGATGCCATGAAGACTGAATTAAATTCGTTGAATAAACGAAGAGTATTTGGATCTATCGTTCTCACACCTGAAGCTGTGAAACCCATTGGATACAGATGGATTTTTTTTCGAAAGCGAAATGAGAAAAATGAGATTGTGAGATACAAGGCTTGCCTTGTTGCACAAGGTTTTTCCCAAAGGCCTGTGATTGATTATGAAGAAATGTATTCTCTTGTAATGGATGCTATTACGTTTAGATATCTAATCAGCTTATCGATTTCAAAAATCTAGATATGCATCTCATGGATGTTGTAACGGCTTATTTATATGGGTCATTAGATGCTAATATCTATATGAGAATTCCTGATGGAATTAAGGTGCCTGAAGCACTGAGCTCAAAGCCCAAAGAATTATGTGCTATTAAACTACAACGATCACTGTCTGGATTGAAGCAATCCGGGCGCATGTGGTATAATTGCTTAAGTGAGCATTTGTTAAAAGACGGATATGTGAATGATCAATTATGTCCGTGTGTCTTTATAAAGAATACGACAGTTGGATTTGCTATTATCGTTGTCTATGTATTGGAACTCCCAAGGAAATCCAAGAAGCAGTTGATTACCTAAAGGGAGAATTTGAAATGAAAGATCTTGGGCAGACCAAATACTGTCTTGGTTTACAAATAAAACACTTTCATAGTGGAAAATTTGTACACCAATCAAATTACACAAAAAGGGTTTTGAAGCGCTTTTTATATGGATAAGGCAAACCCTCTCACTAGCCCCATGATTAATAGATCACTGAATGTTGAAAAAGATCCTTTTCATCCTTGTGAAGAGAATGAAGAGATACTTGGTCCTGAAGTATCATACTTAAGTGCTATTGGAGCTCTCATGTACCTTGCTAATTGTACCAGACCGGATATAGCATTTGCTACAAATCTATTGGCAAGATATAGTTCATCTCCATCACGGAGACACTGGAATGGTATAAAGCACATATTTCGTTATCTTTAAGGGACGATCGATTTGAAATTATTTTATCCCAAAGGATCAAAGGATGAACTGGTTGGTTTTGCAGATGCGGGTTATTTGTCTGATCCTTATAAGGCCAGATCACAGACCGGCTATGTCTTCACGATGGGTGGTACTGCAATTTCCTGGCGTTCTCAAAAGCAAACGCTAGTTGCTAGATCATCAAATCATGCTGAGATGATCGCACTTCATGAATCCAGTCGAGAATGTGTATGGCTTCGATCTATGACTCAACATATTCAAAATGCCAGTGGAATACCTGTCAACAAAGACCCGACAGTATTATTTGAAGACAATGCCGCATGTGTCGCCCAAAGTAAAGAGGGATACATCAAAAGTGACAGGTCCAAACATATCCCCCCGAAGCTCTTTTTATACACTCAGGAACTTGAAAAGAAGAAAGAAGTCAACATCCAATATGTTCGATCAAGTGATAATGCTGTATATTTATTTACGAAGACACTCCCCACTACAACCTTCAGAAAGCATGTTCACAATATTGGGATGCGAAACCTACGAGATTTACAAAGGTGATTTCTCTTGACCCTTGTCAGTTCAAGGGGGAGCATATATGGTTGTACTCTTTTTCCCTTTATCATGGTTTTTTCCCACTGGGTTTTCCATGAAAAGGTTTTTAATGAGACAGCCCATGCACACAATTCAGATTTAAGTTGTGTACGTTTTTCCTTATGTCCGATTTTTTCCCTACTGGGTTTTTCGACTTAAAGGTTTTTAACGAGACACACTTAGTCAACTTACAATGCTATGTTCAAGGGGGAATGTTATGAAACAAAAGTCAATGGCCTATGGTGTACCTAGCATTGGTAAGTTAATGGCCTATGGTGTACCTAGCATTGGTAATAAGTGCACTTGTAATGTTACGAGAATACTCGGCTATAAATACCGAGCATTCTGTAGTTTTATCCGACAGACGAATCATACTTTGAATAAATCTCTCTCTCTCTCTCATACACTCATTGTTCTAATTAGTGGTTACTTTATAACATAGAAGAAATATTGAAGGAGCAAATATAAGAATCAATCACACGCACAAAGTTAATTAGAAATGAAATGTTGGGTAATGTTGGCCTTTTCCCTTGAAAATGAGCTCAAAGAGTAAAACTTTGGGTAAATTTCAAATAGGTACAATTTTTAAAACATCTTTTCATCTAGATCCATCAATTTTTTGGACATTTCATATAACTACAAATTGGGTGTCAAATGACAAAAATACCATTAATAAAGATAAATCTTATCCGGCCTAAAAAAACCAAAAAATGTTAATGTTAAGGCTTGGCATCAGCACTATTTTCACAGTTCTTTCAACCAAAAAATTAAAAAATATTGATGCCAAGGCTTGGCATCAAGTTGACAATCCAAGCATTAGGTTGACAATCCAGGCATCAGGACTGTTTATTCAAAAATTATTTCAAAAAATGCTGATGTCAATGCTTGGAATCAGCACTGTTTTCACAGTTTATTCAACCAAAAAAATTTCAAGAAGGTTGATGTCAAGGCTTGGCATCAAGAATTCAAAAATGTTTCAAAAAATGCTGATGCCAAGGCTTGGCATCAGCACTGTTTTCACAGTTTATTCAACCAAAAAAAATTCAAAAATGTTGATGCCAAGGCTTGGGATCAGGAAGACCAAAAAAATAAAAAATGTTTAATCCAGACATCAGGTTGACAATCCAAGCATCAGGTTGACAAACCAGGCATTAGGTTGATGCCAAGCCTTGGCATCAGGACCTCTCTTCCCTGTCACCAACCTCGCCATCTTCACTCTCTCTGTCGCCCACCATTCTTGTCGGGTATGCTCCCTCAATCTCCATCCCCCGCTGCCTTTAACCAACCACGATCTTCAACCATCAAAGCCCATATGGCCGCCATCCATCTTTCCCTTTCTCACATTCTCCGACCAGTCCAGTTAGACTCCAACCCCCCTTGTGCCTATTGCTTCTATCTCCCAGGTCGCCCATGCGCTAGCTCCGCCTCCGTCTTCGTTCCCTCTTTCCAGCTTCAGAACAGCCTACAAATCCGACCTTCATCCTCAGTCATGTCGCTCCACCTTTGGCCAAAAGCTCTAGCAAAGCCGCCAAGGCAAGAAATATCTCCATCTTCGTGCTCCCATTAAACCCCAGTTCCGACTGTCTTCATCAGAACCCCAGCGCCATCTTCGTCTTCCCCCATTCAAATCACCGGCAATCATGTTCGTGATAGGGAATAGACCCAGCCAAGCAGAGGGGCAGTGATGTACTTTCACCCTAAAATTGTACCTAAAAGATATGTCTAAAAAATGATTGGATTGATTTGAAAACATGTTTTAAAAGATGTACCGGCTTGTAATTTGTTCTAAAACTTTCCTTCACTCTTACTAATCAAGTACCCAACCCATCATAGGCTACAACCAATGTGCAAAACCCAACAATCTCCTCCCCCCCACCCCGAAACACATTGGGCCTTAGGTTAACCCGTATCTCATGGAGCACAAGACGGGGATGTCATAATGCCGGGCTTGATACAAATGTTGAGTACTGTTTGGGCCTTTTTTAGAGGTGAGGCTTTACCTCACACTTATTAACCATCTTTTTTTATCTGCAACAATAATCACGTCCTACTCATTTAATCGTATGGGTGATAACTGGGTCGGTACTATGCGGTGGAATTATAACTGTAAAAGTCTATTATTATTATTTTTAAGAACAAATTTCAAGTTGGTACAATTTTATAAATATGTTTTCATCTAGATCCATCAATTTTTTGGACATTTCATATAACTACAAATTGGTTGCTAAATGACAAAAATGTCATTCATGAAGACGAATCCAATAATGTTGATGTAAATGCTAGGCATCAGAACTATTAATATTTTTTTCAAGACAAAAAAAATCAAATAATGTTGATACTAATGCTAGGCATCAAAACTGTTAACACAGTTTTTTCAAGATAAAAAAAATCCAATAATGCTGATGTCAATGCTAGGCATCAGAACTGTTAACACAGTTTTTTCAAGACAAAAATATCCAATAATGCTGATGTCAATGCGCGCCAAAAAAAAGGGGGGGCCTTTATAAAAACGAAATCATTTAAAGTATTGGGAAAAAAAATAGAAAGTTCATAGCAAGAATTGAACCCACACAGACTAAAAAAAAGTAACCGACTAAAACAAGCATCAACCCATGATTCAAACCTAAGACCTTTAGCTTAAATCATAAACACCTTAACCCACCAGGTTAAGGCAATCAATTATAAACTCTTTTGACATTATAATATATATACTAAATATAAAGTAGTACTCAAACATTTGGGGCACTAAAAAATGGGGGCCCATGTTGGTAGCCCCTCCAGCCACCCCAAAGGCCGGCCCTGTCAATGCTAGGCATCAGAACTGTTAACATTTTTTTCAAGACAAAAAAAAATCCAATAATGCTGATGTCAATGCTAGTCATCAGAATTGTTAACACATTTTTTTCAAGACAAAAAAAAATCTAATAATGTTGATGTCAATGATAGGTATCAAAACTGTTAACAGTTTTTTTAAGACAAAAAAAATACAATAATGCTGATGTCAATGCTAGACATCAGAACTGTTAATACAGTCTTTTCAACAAAAAAAAATCAATAATGTTGATACCAATGCTAGGCATCAAGACTGTTTTCTTCTTAAACATTATGAAGTGAAACTGGAGTGCCCTACACTTTTGTAATGAGAACATAAAGTATAAATCTCCACACAGTTCTTTGATTAAGATGCCATCATGCCAACACATTTCTCTGGAAGCTGAAAGGAGATATTCAATGGTGTGCAGCCTTTTAGGTTGTTTACAGCTGTAATTTCGATATATATTGTTCCGTTTGGTGTTTGACGAACGTGAAAATTCAGATATCATATTAATCTGCTTTTGTAATTTGAGGAGTTGAAAGATTGATTAAGGTTACCAGATGTGACATCGATGTTGTTTATTCTTTGTTGGAATGGCAAAATCAACTTCAAATAATCCTCACATTCTACTTCTAGCTTTCCTTTTTTTTTTCCAAGACAACTAAGTGGTTGTATCCTAGTATCTTTGATTCTTATTGTAGCATAACAATGATGACTCTGTGATTTGGTGGAATCTTGATGTTTAAAGTTTTTGTTTTCGCCTCTTAACATTGGCAATAATACTCTAGTGTGTGTCTACCGGTGTTTTTCGATCAAAACATAAGGTTGATCCTTGGTAAGTGACATTGAAAGTTGAAATTAATTTTGGGGGTCGCAGAAAGTGTTGTTTTACTCCATCAGCTTGGTGGGTGGCGTGGATGAATATTTTGTAGGATTCATATGCGCTCTGAGTGGAGTCCCGATGGTGAGAGTTGATTTGATTATCTTGGTGTGATATTATCACTTGAAGTTTTGATGAAGTACCAACTGGAGTGTTGTTTGCTTGGAAACTAAGCCATGAATGAAGGGCAGTGACGTACTTTCGTCCCAAAATTGTACCTAAAAGATATGTCCAAAAAATAGCTGAATTTATTTGAAAACATGTTTTAAAAGATGTACCGACTTGTAATTTGTCCTTTTTTTAAACCGATACAATGCACTTTTTTTGGGTAAAATGATGAAAATATCTTTAATGAAGGAAAGGCGCGCACACAAAATCACTGTCTCAATTTGTGCGTCAGTAAAAAAAAATTGGACGTCGCTAAAAATTTTTGGAGTGGCGGTAAAAAAAATTGGGGCGTCGGTAAAAAAATTTGGGTGTCATTCAAAATTTTGGGCGTCGCTATCCAAAAGCCACTGCCCAAAATTTGAGCATCGTTTGTCTTTAATGCCGAAAAATACGCATCGTACCTCATTCTCTTTTATCGCTCAAAGGACATCGCTAAAAACATTGGGCATCGCTCAAAATTTTGGGCATCGAACTAGTATTGAAGAAGCGGAAAAGACGAGGAACAACCTGGAATTGTCAACTATTAAAAAAATACTGACAACTAATGACTAAAGAAGGCATTAACCAAGTGTTGAAGCAACATCAGGACCAGGGTGCCCAACATCAAAGTCTAACTTACTTCAGCAGCACCAAGAAAGCAATTGGGAAATTTGAAAAAGGACTGAAACATTTTACACATTCACAACAGAGTGGACTCTTTGCACCTTTTTAGCCGGTACACAATGACCTAACCGAAAGCTCAATTATCATGGGAGCCCTACCGCAGCAGTGCTTCATGTAAGAGTAAAACCCCCCATCAACAATTTCAAGTTTTTCATTCCCCAAACAGGTCACTCCTCTTCCAAGAGAGTTGTTTCAGTTTTCAGTTGTTTTTCATTGGGGAGTGGGAACGATGAGATTTAAGGAATAAAAAAGGAAAATGTACTTTTGTGGTTTTAAAAAAAGAGTAATTCAGCGGTTAACATTTTAGAAAATGGCACTGGCCCGTAATTAATCCTAATTGGATTACATCCTTTTTACAAAAAATGTCGCAGTTCTACAAAGTGACAATCTAACTTGGAAAGGTCAATTGGTCAATTTATACACAAATGTTTCATCAATCCAATGAATTCTTTTTTTAGAGAGATAATGAAAATCAATTTTAGATCCCTTAAAACTTATAAAAATCGATAGCGAGCTTTTGATGGAGAACTGCTAAGGGAGAAGCAAAAGGGTAAAGAGACAAAGTAAGGAGAGGGAATCAAATGTGACGATGAAATGATGGGGTTGGTGGTTGGGATGGGCATGTATGGTGGTAGTGCTATCGGCACAACATAAGTAAAAAAGGTTCTCGTTTGGATAAACAAATTTGGTGATGGATGTGTAGAGAACGGAAGGCAAGGAAAGGGGCCTTGGATGTGTTAAATACACTTTTATTTCACTTGAACTCAAATGAGCGAAGTATTGTTTTTCTTTAATTCAAGGTAGTAATTAACTTTTTCTTAAATTATTTTTCATATATTAACTATGTTTCCTAACTTTATTTTTATTTCTCGTAACTCCTTCATTTCTTTTTTTCTTTTTTGGAATCTAATATCAAAAGAAGAAAAAGAAAATAAATTTGAGTCACGACCCTTCACAATTTTTTTATTGTTTCTTTTCTTTTTCTTATCATTATTTTTCTTTGTTATTTTCATTAATTTGGCATGAAGAATTTAATAGTGATGGGCATTCTCATCATTCGAATATGAATTTTCCATTTATACCCTTTAACATTAGTAACATGTCATGCACATGTCATTTATATGATTTGTTTAGCTTATTAAAATGACAACGGACCTTCAACTTTGAGTGTGCTTAACTCTGATATATAATCAATTATTATATATTGTGAATATTGAGTCAATAAATCGATTATCCTTGCTTCACAATCTCCAAACGTAAATTTGTGTTATCTTTTGATGTATTCGATCAATACTTTTAATGCTCAAAAGCTATTAAAAGTTTGTAGTGGTTACCTTATTTATGTATTTCATATCCTTCTATCTCTAATTCTTTGCCCTCTTTTTTAATTAAACATTTCAATGGTGAGACCACATCATATGTATCACAAAACTAATCAAAATGCTCCAAATCAACAACATTATTGATGTATGATCAATCAACAACTTGTTTCCAACATCAACAAGGTTACTGATATGGTGCATTTTAATAGATTGAGATTACCATTTCACTTTTATCACTGTTACACTCAATTTTATCCCTTCTTTCTCCCACTTACATAAACAGATTCAATACCCAAAACTCAAGCATACATTCACATGCATAATAACTTTCAAGTTACCTCATCTTATTTGTTGACAACAATTCGTGCACATACGTGTGTGTGCGCACACACACACATGCACACACTTGTCTCCCTTGTCTCTATATTCGCTTTCACCCATCTTATAGCCTCATTTCTTCTATATGGTGATGAAAACTCATGCACACACAAATTTGCCACCTCTTTTATTTCTTTGTTCTCCTAATTGTTTGGCACGAGGATCGACACATTATCTCTACCTTATCCCCCATCGAGTTTGGCTAGGTTTCAATGGTGAGATTATATGAATCTTTGTACAATATAAACCATCAATCATTTAGACGTTCATTCTTTCACACATGGGTGGATCTACATGGTTGATGAGTGGGGCTCTAGCCCATATAAAAAATACATAAAACTAAAATAAAATTTGTTACACGTCGTTATTAATCTTAAGCTTTTTATAATTTTTATATTATTGGTCCCAAATAGGCTCAATCTAGGCTAGAAGGTGGGGTTGAATAGCCTAGATGTACTTTTAAAAATCCTATTAAAAAAATCAAATTGTTTTATCCTTTTAAAAATAACTAACTCTTAAGAAGAGTTAGGGTAGCAGAATAAATAAAGGAAGATAAAATAGTTGGGAAGGCTGCTGCTAGCAATAAAGTACAGCAACATACTTGAACAGTTAAGAGCAGTAGATCAGAATCAGTTCATACAAGGTAAAGAGAAATAGTTCAATCGAGACAATACGCAAGGATGTAG
Organism: Codonopsis lanceolata; assembly: GCA_013146195.2. Lineage (NCBI taxonomy): Eukaryota > Viridiplantae > Streptophyta > Magnoliopsida > Asterales > Campanulaceae > Codonopsis > Codonopsis lanceolata. The sequence goes on along the minus strand of CM028383.1, from coordinate 25,699,265 downwards.
AAGTGGTTCGTACTTTGAAAAGTACTACGTCCACTACCAAATTGGTTAGCTTTGGATTTTGAAAGGTACACTTGTTTATCCACTAGTGAGAAAGTAAGATCTCTAATGGATCGTGTAAAATAGTTTTTCAACCAAGTGTTTAATGATGAGAGAAACAATCAATGAATAATTGTTCTCTCAAGTGCTAAAGTAAAGAACAGTTAATTGCAAACTAAACGAAGCTGTTAATGAGTCGTGATTGGTAGATCTACAGCTTCAGGAAATTTGTTGAAGTGTTAGTTTTTGTCCTTTGATCTCTAGAATACTTTGAGTATTGAAGATGAAACTTGAGTATTGAATGCGTAAGAGATGTGTGTTGTTCAGATTTTCAATGCTTGAATATATACAAGGGAGATCTTCAGGACCGTTGGATTGAGATGGGGGAGGTTGTATCCAACGTTATAATGCATTGAATGCATTTCGGCGCTTTGTAGGATGAGTGCAGCAAGACAGTCATCAAAGATACAGTGTTGTAGGAGCAGACATACCAACCAGAGTAATATTGCAGCTTGCATGCGTTACCGATTGAAAGTATTCTTAGCCAAAAAAGGTAATGTCATCAGACTTCATAATTCAGACAACAGTGTGGACATATTGTTTGTACAGTTGTCTGGAGTCAGATAAGGATGTGCTTGACTTCATTGGAGGGAAATCTGATGAAAGTAATTTGAATATTATTTGACTAGATATTAAAAATATCTTGATAAAATAATATATAATCTAAATCCACGTGTTTGGCTGAGCTTCATTCTTGAGCTGAGCAGACTTGGAAGTCTGTTGGTGAGATGTGCATTCAAGGCTGCTGTTGAAGCCTATTCGTCCGTGCCTTTGGAGAAACTAACATTGAACTATTATTGGAATATGCTTCTTAATAATTAACTTATCACCTTGCATATTCTGAATATTTTGATTTGTTTGTTCCTATTACTGTGTGTCATAACAAGTGGCTAAGAGGGCTGCGTACCAATTAGTGTGGCAACTTGTTTGACAACACATACGTCTTAGGTTAGGTTGTCCTAATATAGTCCTACCTTCTAAATGATGATTAAACAGACCAGCACTTCATATGCACCAGGACAAGCAGACTTGCTGTAGTATCAAGGTTTTCGTAAGACTCATTACCAGCAAACTTGTCATATGCACCAAAGGACACTTTGAAGACTCGCCATCAGCAGACGTGTTGTAGTGTCAAAGTTTCTCAAAGGACTCGTCACCAACAGATTTATCAAGTGCATCACGAAAACACCTTGAAGACTTGCTACCAGCAGACTTGCTACGGTTTGAATGTTCATATCAACAACCAGAAGTCCTTCCTTACAAGAAGACTCACTATTGAACATCACACCAGTAGACTTAGTTCTGTACGTGCTACAAAGAGACAGAACCGCAGTAGATCAAGACAAGACAAATGTGTTCAAGCTTCAAAAGAAATTCAAATCTTTATGAAGCCTGACACCAGTGATGTTGTAGAACTTTCTCTCACTCACGTGGTCTGAAAAAGTCAAAACAGTCTACTTTATTAGGCAGACAACCTCATAGTGCATCAGACGTTAGGCTCACTTTTCAGAGACCTATCAACACAGTCTGACGGGCAACAAGTTCAGGATATGTAAGACAAAGCTTTTATCCAACAACCAAAGTCCAGTGAACAACATCTCTATCCGACAGACTTCAACAACGACATTATCTCTAACGGATAGAAAAATCATCTTCAATCCTCAATGATCAATTGACCCCGGTCTATAAAAGAAATCTCTCATCCTTTTCTTCATATATACACACACAAAGTGAATACATCAGTGAACAACTGATCTGCAACAAGAACTTCAAAGAAGCTGTAAGATCTACAAGAGATCGTCTTCACCAACGCATCTCAGATCTTCACAGAAGATTGCAGTGAGCTTACCCAGACCTTAGCAAAACACTCTCTGTGGATTGCTAGGAAGAAAGACTTTGAAGAAGAAGAAAGAGATTATAAACTTCAATAGACAGAGATCGGCGTCTTGGTCAAGAACCCAGTTTTTGATTTGAGTTCTTCACCCTTCTTCGAAGAACTCAGCCTTTAGCTGAAGCTTCATGACTTTATTCCTAAAGCTAGAGGTCAAGCTCTTGGATCGATTTGAAGATTGGTTTCAGATGGTGCCCAAGGAAGATGAAAAGTTGTCTGTAAATATTGCATTCATATCTTCAGATTTGTATTCACATACAAATACTGTTGATTGTGCAATAATCAATCATCATAGAAGGTCGAGTGCTCTACACTCAATCGTTCGGATATTTTATATCTGAACGACCTTCAATAGTGTCTTCTCATATCAGTCTCTCGTTCTTGTTTCCTATTGCCCTCTTTACTTAAGAATTTGTCTATGAATAATTAAGTAAAGATTAAGGCTTGAAAGGACGAGGACATAGATTTTCATAAAGAGTCTAGGACGATGTATTCTGTAATTTATCTTTGAATAAATTCAGAATTTCTTTCAATTGATTTATCTTTCATCACCCAGTCTTTAACTCTCTATAAGCTTTTATAAATTGATTTATCTTTTGAAAAGCTATTATCTAATGATTTCCTAAATCTGCATTTGGAAAAAGGATTAAGTGTACTGTTTTTCTGATCATATAATCGTGTATAGCCACTTAAGACTTCTCTAAATCTAAGTCTAACTATTTTCGTTGCTTAAACTCTTTCAAACAGGCTTTTGATTTAAACGGCAGTTCACCAGCAGAGTTCATAACTCTTCTGAGAGTAAGTCTGTTGTTCCTTAAACACCAGAAGACATGCTCAACGTGCTAACTACATACGCCTTAAAAACCTATGCTTTACTTACATAAAAAGAAGAAAAGTTTTAAACGACAACATAACCTATTCACCCCCCCCCCCTCTAGCATATTTGAGCAATCATGTGGACCAACAACTATTCTATTACAACCTTGATTCTAAAGACAGTTGCCACACTAATCGGTACGCAGACCTTTTAGCCACTGTACAATAGAATTAGAGGATAACTCAACCAAATCTAGAACCTATGAGGGTCAACAATCTCTTCCTATTTGGTTGATATCATCATCTCAGCTACTAGCAGACTTTGAACATACATAGAGATAATATCATGTCTTAAAAGAAAATTTTATAAATGTAACAGCAGACATGCCTCTCCGAACAGTAGTCTTAGTAGCGAGAGAGCTAATCTAAGTACTTACAAGATAAATAAGTGAAGAGCAAGTACAAAGAAGAGTAGAGATTAAACTTCACGGAGTAGCAGATAAAAAACAGCTTAATGATTTAAACACAAAGTTTAAATGGACATGATAAATAAGTAAGCAGATATAAATGCATCATGATCCAAAAATATATTGTTTCTGTAAGTTAACCAAGATGTTTGACAGCAGAGTTTTTATAAAAGCATAGATGAACCAAAAAGTAGAACAACTGAGTATACCAATTCCGAAGAGGTTGGGTTGTGTTCGGCGGCGTTCCATGTAGTCACCAACTCAAATCCTAATGCGGTCATCCAGTCTTTTTCTCAGTCTGTTATGTTCTTCTATTGGTGCTTGATTCAAATGGTGCGTAGCTGTCTCCTCCCTGATGACAACAACCCTTCTTTGATCGGCATCAGTAACTCTTTGGTTGGCGCACTCAACATGGCGAACAGTAGTGAAGTTGCCTTCGACGCGATTAGCAATGACGGCTTGGGCAAGAGAAGTCTGGAGCTTATCGAAGAGTTGGCGAATACTGATCTGTTGAAAGTGGAACATGCTGATTAAAGACTGCTGTTGATCTTGAACAAAGAACAGATGGGTTGTGAAGGCCTGAGCAGTGTCATTGACAAGTTACTCGACAATTTTGCCAGTGTGTGGCATTCAACCCATAGTTCATGACCTCAATCTGCTGGGCCATGGTGGAGACCGTGCCGTTGAGACGCTCAAGCTGGGCTTGATTGGATCGGGGGAGGTCAAGAAGAGCAGGGTCAGCAGAGTTGTATGGGATGTAATTGGGGTTGAGGTTGAGGTTGATGTGGATAAAGTCCCCAACAGGGTTAGGATGAGGAGGGATAGAAGAGGTTGAAGTGGAAGGGCCAGCAGGGTTGGAAGAAAAGGGGCCAATAGAGCGTGGAGAGGAGGGGTCAGAAGGGTTTAGAGATGAGGGGCTAGTAGGGTTTAGTTGTCAAGGAGGAGTAGAAGGTCTAGAGTCAAGCTACATGTTAGTGTCTGAATCATTGGTAGAGGGAGAAGGAGGGAGAGAAGAAGGTTCTAAGAAGGATTGAGGAAATGAAGATTTGGGGAGAAGGATGAAGTTTGAAAAAGAAGGATCGAGAAGGTCTGTGATAAAGTTATGTTCAAAGATGAACTTATGGGTGGCAGAAGAGATAGATGGGAAGAGAGATTGGTAAAGGTCACGGGACAGAGAAGGCTTCAGGAATATGGTAGGAGGAAGAAGTAGAGGATGAAGGGACAATGGCAAGAGGACTATCGAGTAAGGAAAGTGGAGAAGACGTAGAGGAGATAGGTTCAGGAGAGGAAGGAGGAGGAGAAAGAGGGTTAGCAGCCACAGACTTCTTACGAAGTCTGCGTTTCTTCTTCTTAGGAGGGGGTGTAGAAGGCACCACCTCAACAACAGCAGGGGTTGTTAAGGGAATGAAAGAAGAGGGTTCTAGTAGCTCCTCCCCAATAGCAGCAGGGTCTGTTGAAGAGTTGATGGGTGAAGAATCAATAGGAGGAAAAGTTGAAGAAACATGAGAGATAGAAGAGGCATCAAAGGGTATGAAGGGTTCAGAAGGTTGAGGTTTGGACTCACGTTTGCGAGGGCGAAGGGGAGAAGGTTCTTGGTCAGCTTGAGGCTCATCTGACACGGGAGTAGGAGCATGAGGAATAGCAGTCGAAGCGGATCACTTTTTCCTCTTTGGAGTAGTAGTGGTTGAAGAAGGGGGATCAGTAGAGGCGACAGCAGAGCTGGAAGAAGACTTCTTCTTCTTCTTCTTAGCAACAATCTCCTCCTAAACAGCAGATTGATGTCTCTTGGATTTCTTTGAGGGAGCAGTGTCACTCACAAACTCGTTAACATGGGACCCATAAGCCTAGCGGTCATATCTAGTAGGGCTTCTGAGCAGAGATCATCAATACGCTTCATCTGAACCTGATCAAGAACAAGCCGCGCATGCCCGACTAGGGGCGATGCTCAGGAGTCACATTAATCACCACAAGAATAACACCATGCAGCCGGGCAGGGCCATGCCTGCCCGAGCAGGCATCGAGCAGGGAATCTCAGAGACTTGCTCTCCACGACAAGTCAAAGGTTTTCTTATCCGAGCAGAACACATTCCATACCTACTCCGACAATCACGCGGACAACCGTGTATCACGCCTACAAGTTATGAGTTTCCCCTAAACCTACTAGGTAACTATGGAATTGAATCCCACAAGGATTCTATGTCATTGGGAGCCTATAAATACCCCTCCATAAACCCCAAACAAGGTACACACTTTCTACAGCCTCAAAACACTGTCAATTTTCCTTTTGACATAGACGATACGTATTCTCACGACGGAGTGGTTTCGCGAGGCCAAGTCTTGCACTCCTACTAAGGTGTCGTTTGTGTTCTTAAACATGTTTTAAAAAGATTCAATCCATTCAATAGCCCAATATCCTATACACCAAATCGGACGGCCCAAGACTGGTTTTTGCATCACCAGTTTGGTTCCATTGCTAGGAATTGAACCCGGGTTTCCTGGGTGAAAGCCAGATATCCTACCCCTCCACTGGTCAATCGAGCTCACTGAGTTTCACATCGACTATCAACCCAGGAGAGCAATTAAAGCCCAAGCTCTAGCCGATTTTTTGGTCGAAACCAACTTTACCGAGCAGGAAGAATCTGAAGCCCTTCAACCCACATACTAGCACGGGCACGAGGAACTTCCAAAATCTCGGCCAGCCTACTGTTGGGATTTATTTATTGATGGGGTAGCAAGCAAGGTCGGGAGTGGAGCTGTCATACTTCTCGTAGCTCCCGACCAGGGTACTGAATTTGAGTTAGCTTTACGATTCAAATTACATGCCTCAAATAATGTAGCCGAGTATGAAACAACGATCGTTGGTCTCGAGTTCCCAACAGACATGGGCATGGAATCTGTCACAGTGTACTCAGATTCACAGGTTGTGATGAACCAAGTCCAGGGGGGAGTATATGATGCATCACCTATCTCTGGTCAAATACTGTAAGCTTGTCAAAGAACTTTTGAAAATTTTGAAGTTCTGGGAGATCATCCGGATTGATCAAGCAGACAACAAACAGGTAGATTACTTGTCAAAGATTGCCGAAACGGACCTTGCAGCCTTGAATCCTTCAGTTATGATTGATCACATTGAAACTCCAACAATCGACAGAGTGATAGTCATGGACATTGAACTAGAAAGCAGAAGATTGGTCGACGACTATAAGGATTACCCGCATATAAGACAAAAGCAACAACGGTCAGAAACCAGGCTTGTCATTACTTGGTGGTCGGGGGAATTCTATACAAGCGATCTAAGGTCACACTTATGCTTCGTTATGTCCCCCAGAGTTAACTCAATGAGTCCTGTACGAGGTTGATGAATGAGACTGTGACAGTCATCCAAGTAGCAGAACCCTTGCAGAGAAGGTTTTGTGCGCATGATACTACTGGATCACATTCAAAATTGATGCATCAAAATATGTACAATAGTGCGACCAGTGACAACGGTTCACGGACATACCAATGATGTCTTCCACTGGACAGACTCACATGGTTGTTGCGTGGCCGTTAGACATGTGGGGAATTGGCTTGATTGGTCTGTTTCCTCCAGCTTCTTCAAAACACAAATATGTTGTGGTCGCCATCGACTACTTCACAAAGTGGATCGAGGTCAACTATTTTGGAGGACAACATCATCAAGTTTGTGCACGACCAAATCTGGTGCCGGTCTGAGCAATCATTTCTGACCATGACACCCAGTTTTCAGACAAATTCACTACAACTTGTATGCGTGTGGGTGTCAAAGATCCGTAATCATCAGTTACATATCCGCAGGGTAACAGTCAAGCCAAGATAGTGGCCAAACAAGTCCTGCACACGCATAAAAGAAACCTTTAAGGGAAAGCAGGAAAATGGGCAGAAGAACTGCCAGCAACCCTATGGGCGGTCAGAACTACTTTTTTTGGTCCCACGAGGGAACTCCTTTTGCACTTATATACGGTTTTGAAGCTATGATACCAGTGGAGATGGTGCTGCCAAGTTACATAGTCTTTCACTACAGCGAGTAGAACAACAAGTTGGCCTGAACAATAAATCTAGATCTACTTGAAGAGGGAAGACGGGATGCGTAGATGCAAATGATCAAATATAAGCAGCGGGCAAAAGCCCACCACGACAAAAAAGTTCGAGGAAGGTCAATTATGGTCAGATATTAATTGGGTCTTTAGAAAAATTGAGGCCACTGGTCACCAAACAGAGATGTGTAAGCTCTCGCCAAATTGAGAAGGACCTTTTCAGGTAATATGTATTATCCGGGAAGGTACTTATACGCTGCAGACACATGAAGGCAAAGATTTGAAGCATCCTTGGCACACATATCATTTAAGAAAATACTATCACTAAGAAAGGTCTCAGAACTGTTCAATTGGGAAAAGGCCCTGTAGACACCTCAATTTCGTACCCCTGGTATGTGACTGACATAAAATATCAAGAACTGTTAAAACTTAACAAATGTCAAGTTACAGGAGTTAAAAATGCGAAAGGAAAAGCAGGATGCGCGAAACAATGAACTACAGGGGGTGAAAGTGCAAAAAATGAAACTTGAATAGTTGTGCTGGTGCCGCACCAAGGCCCCTTAGTGCCGCACCAAGGGTCTCCTTGGTGGCACCAAGCATTTCACTGTAGCTGCCTCTCAGATGGAAAATGTACAACTTTTGATGCACAAGGTACAAGTCGTTGAAGCTGCTGAACAAACTAAAGAATTCCGGCCGCGTCCCTGCTCCTCGACTATAAATAGGAGGCCTCGGTTCTCATTTCAGTTGTTCATTTCCGCGATTAAAAATCGCAACGAAGCTCTGCTTCTTTGTTCTGCCGATAATATTAGTACGAGAGGTGCAAGATAGGTGAGTGGAAGCCCCTAGAATCTCCAAACCCCGTCCAAACTCCGCCAAAATAAAAACCCATAGGTTATAAGTGATCCCTAGCCTAGTTGTTAGGTATCCACCTCACTTCCCCGGCCCAAAAATCCCAAAGTAAGCCGTTACTCTGCCCGAGTAACGAGCTGAAAAACAAAAAAACTAAGCCGTGGTTCCGCCCAACCAAAAAGGCCAAAACCTACCCAAATAAGTTGTCACTCTGCCCGAGTTGACAAGTCCAAAGCCTAAGAAATAAGCAGTCACTCTGTCCAAATCAAAACAACAACCACACAACAAACAACAAAAGACTCCCTCTCCCTGAAGGACAGAGCGAGCACACCACCGCTCTAAAAGGTAAAAGCCTTTAAGGGTGTTGTTTATTTCATTTATTTTATTTTTCTGTCTTTTATTTATGTTTGAAATTGTTATTTAAATCCGGCACAATGTAGCCAATATAAGCCGTTGTGCTGTCCGGATTAGAATAGGAAATATTATGTAAAAGAGCCGTTATAATGGCCAAATATTCTTAAATATGTCTGTAATTATTGTAAGGAAATGGCTACGAGTCCGTAAATAATGTAGCCACGGATGTATTTGTTTTAATTTCCTGTTATTTAATGCTTTATTTATCTGCTAAATAAATATAACAATAAGCATACTTTAGCCAAAAACCATTTTGAGACCGAAAGGGCGAGTTGGGTGCCTAGCACCTTCCCAACTCGTAACTTAGCTTCCGAACCCGCTTTTTATCTCTGGTTTTCTTTTTCTGGTTTTTCTTTATTTTTGCCTTAAAATAAAGATGGCGACTCTAAAACTTTCAGATTCAGTGGGGCCTCGCAACATTCCTTCTTTGCACTTTCTCGTTCTCCCCTAAAAAAGGGAGAAATGGGAATGGAAGGGTGATGTATTCTCATATCCTGGTATCCCCTAAACAAGGGATAACTTGATGCGGGAAACCCAAAGCTCCCATAGTGATCTGAACGGGTCATAAGACTATTTTTAATAAAATCCATAGTGAGGGCGTCGCAATATCCTTTTTTGCACTTTTCCGTTTTCCCATAAAAAAAGGGAAAATGGGAATGAAAGGGTAATGCATTCCCATATCATGGTATCCCCTAAAAAAGGGATAACTTGATGCGGGAAACCATAAGTTCCCATATTGCATACAAAATCCACTAAAGGCAACCGAGGCACATTCCAACGTGCTAACATAGACAACACTCCTCTCGCACTTTTGATTTCGTCTTCCCCTAAACAAGGGAGGGTGGAACGAGAGCAGTGGTGTCCGCATCCGCACGTATGCGCACCCTATCAGGCGCGGGCGGCTGGTCGCTCCCGAGAACCTCACAGTGGCGACTCTGCTGGTGAGTTGTTTTATTTTAAATAAAATGGAGGGCTAGACTCATAAAATAAAACTTTTTTTTGTTTTTATTTGTTTCTGGCTAAAGTATGCTTGTTATATTAATTTATGCATTTGAATATTGCGTTCCTATACATCCGTGCCTATATTTGCGGATATGATCCTCCATCTTGCAGCAATTTCGTTCCGATAACTGTTACATGTGTATTTAAAAATATTATGTAAAAAAATCAAAAAATAAAAAAAAATTCGAAAAAGCAAAAAAAAAAAATTCAAATATATATATATATATATATATATATATATATATATATATATATATATATATATATATATATATATTATATTTATGTTGCAATAAAAAGCACAATAAAAGGTAGGGCTTTATTTTAAATATTGCTTTATTCTCGGCTCTGTACTATTATTTCTTTCTGTTCATTTTTCTTTTTTTATTATTCTGTACATTTGTACATATTTGCATTCATTCTGTCATTTTATTTTGGGGACATAGGACCAAATTTGTAATTAATAGGGATAGATTGTTTCCCAACTTTTCTTTTTATTTCATAATGTGATGTGTTTGCTTGCTAGCGTTCAAACTAAAAAGCCGAGAAAATCTACACAAACAGCAAGACAAGTCATATATGTTTTATTTTTCTGTTTATATATCTGTAAATAAATAATGATTTTACTGCTTTATAGATACCACACACACGCACATGCATATAACTATATTCCGAACTGTTACCCTACACCATGACCAACCTACCCCCTGCATGAGCCAACATTAGAATAATATAGATTCTCAGGACACTTCATTGACCGACCGGTTTTTGCATCTCCGAATTGTGAGTCAGCCCCTGCAAAAAAAATGATATATGAAAAAAAAAAAAAAAAGAAAAGCAAAAAAAAATATATATATATATATATATATATATATATATATATATATATATATATATATATATATATATATATATATATATATATATATAATGCGCAAGTTTAGAAAAAAAATGAATGATAAAAATAATTGTGCAACAAAAAAAATGATAATAAGCAGGGATTGATTTATTATTCTCTGATGCTCGACCTAGACCATTTCGAATGGTGGATCCTGGAAAGAGTATAAGCCCTTCGCCTGACGATCCGGTCTAGGGAGTCGAAAGGCAGGTGGAATACGTTGGTCCTATACTCTGGAGAAAGAATCCACTGTTCCAAGAAAAGTCCTGAGACCGTCAAAATATAGCAAGTTCTTATCCGGTCAAGTGTAGGGCAAACAATTAAATAATAATTAAAAAAATGCTAATAAAGGCACGCTGTACTCCAAACCCGTAAAAGCCTTTCACCACCTCCCGATACCTCCATAACCCATTTTCCTCGAAAGCCCGAACTTGGAAAGGCGAGATAATCTTGGCCGATTGATCTGAGGAAAGTAGTCAGAAATCGAAGGTATGAGTATCAGATTAGACAAGCGGCGGGCAGAGAAAGATCCGAGCAAGATCCGGCGGTATGGCAGATGATGAGCGATCCGATATGGGTACAGATTCAGGGGCTCCAGGATATGCTCCGACTCTGGCAATGCAGCAGTGGCTAGACCAGAATCTGGATGCACGACATGAACGCTTGCTAAGCCAAATAGCAAATCTTATACAAGGTTCGAAACCCAGTGGTGAGGTGAATTCTTCCCCTGCAATCCCCCAGGAAACATCAACATCCCACGTGCCTCCAAACCTAACTCCTCAGCCAAACACTAACCCACCAAATATGGCCACTACCCCAAATCCCAATCCTCCACCAAGTCCCTACTACCCAAATATCAACTCTTACCCGTCATATCCTTCCTATCCTGCTCCAAACACCAAAATTCCCCAAAGCCCAAATGACCTCCCTATTCCCATAACCAACCCACTCCAGAATAGCCCAAATATGGACCCAGAAAATTATAACCCGCCAGGCCAAGTTACCACTTATTTACCTTACAATGATCCTGGCCGCCCAACCGAAACCATCCAAAATCCACCTACCCAAAATCCACCAACCCAAAACCCTTATCCTACCCAAGCTCCACCAGCCCAGAATCCTTATCCAGCCTAGAATGTGTATCCAACCCAAAACCCTTACCAGACACCACAGCCAGAAATTAACCCAGCCTTCCCTAATCCAGCCAGTATATACCAACAGCCAACTCCCCCAGCCACCAAAATAGAGGCCGATGTGGAAAATATAGAAGCTATGTTACTCAAACTTCTCAACAAAGGGGAATTTTCTACGCGGGCACTGACATTACAACCTGCGACAGTATTGCCTTTCAAATTCAAAATGCCCGACATAGGAAAATTTTATGGGATTGGATGCCTTATATCCCACTTAAAATCTTATTCCACTGGCATGCAGTCAAGGGGAGCTAGCTTTGAGGCTATGACTTCCAACTTTCACCTCACCCTAATAGGGGCTGTCAAACAATGGCTAATGTTGTCTGATAGCAGCACCATGAATACGTGGGACCGATAGTGGCGTTCCTGGAAAGGTACAAAGACAACACCATCCGAAAATAGAAAGGACCTTGAGTCGTGCACCGAGAAAAAGAAACGAGTTCGCGATCGGTGGAAAAGAAAGTTGGCCTGCATTTGACGGACTGATCCAAGAGTCATGCCGAATGTTTATCAAAAACCTCCAGCCCATTTACCTGGAACACATGCGGTACCTACCCTACACCAATTTTAAATAAATAGTAGAGATAGGCGCTCGTATTGATGATGGTATACGGACTGGCCAATTACAAGTCAATACGCCTCCTAGCTCTTTCCGTTATTCTAAAGGGAAGACACACCCGCACCAACCTGTCAATGCGGTAGGAAATGCATCAGCCCCTTTTTCTACCCAAAATTATGACACTGTTCCATGGTCTTATGGAGCGGACAGGTCTGTCAACACAGTCGGGGGGAATAATGGCCCGAGCAGAAGTTTCAGAAATCAGAACCGCCATTATGATGAGTTGCAAGCCTCCCAGTCTGTAATCCTGCTGGGGCTAATGGCACAAGGAGTGTTAAAGCCTATGGAAAATTATAAGCCACGGACCACGCCCACGGGACACGGAATCATGCCCGATCTTGTGAATATCATCATTGCGTGGTCACCTCACCGATAAATGTTATCTGCTCAAAAATGCTATTCAGGATCTTATAGATGATAGGGTTATTGAAAATCTCACTCCCAGACCAAATATAATCAATAACCCTCTACCTCAAATCAACATGATTGAGGTTGATGATAGCTTCCTGGGTATGATAGGCAGAGGTACTGATTACGAGAAGCTCCCTGCTGAGTTTGGGTCTACTTCTAATAAACCTCTGCAGAACTAGTATACTACGACCGGCCCACTTTTGACGCCCGCAGATTTGGTGGACTACTTCGGATATATTACCCCTATTTCATTCCCTAGCCTTACGGATTTGGTCATCTACCAATCCGCTCCCTAAAATTGAGGATCTCAAACCCCAGGTCCTCAATAATGTAATTAAACATGTACGGTGTGCTTTTAATAATAATCTAAACGTCTTTGCTTATTTCTTAGTTGCACCTACATTAAAAGACGCATTAAAAAAAATTATAATAATGAGTCATTTAATAGGACCCAAAAGAAAAAAAAATTATTATTTGCTTGAGCTTGTAAAGTCAGCAGAGCACCAGAGACAACATCATCAACAGCAACTGAAGACTGACCCACTATCAATCTGGGGCTGGATAAGGAAATCAAAAGAAATCAGAATCGGCAACTACCTGCAAGGCTCCAAAAGAACACCACCCACTGATCTCCTCAAAGAATTCGTGGACATGTTTACCTGGTCCTATGAAGATGTGTCGGTGGTAGACCCAGCCATAGCCAAACATCGGACCCTCATATGTCCGGATGCTCGGCCAATCAGACAAAAGCTCAACCGCATCAAGCCAGAATGGTCACTACAAGTTGAAAAAAAAAAGGGAAAGCATGAAACAGCCGCACGACAACTTCACTCGGGTAAAAAAAAAAGAAGAAGAAGTAGTAAAAAAAACACACAAAAAAAGAAGAAAGAAAAAATACCCGATCTGGCTGTCCAATATAGTGATCATTCCTAAGCCCAACAGTTTTTTTTCTTCAATGACATGCTGGGTTATAGTCAAATCAAAGGCAGCAGGAGACCAAGAAAAGATCCCATTCACCACCCCTTGGGGGACCTACTGCTATCATGTCAAGCCGTCTGGGCTAAAAAATGCTGGGGGCTACTTATCAAAGGCTGCTGCCCCTCTCTTCCACGATGTTTCGTCTATTGTCAAAGAGATCCGGTCAGGAGATGTCATACTCCTCACAAGCCAGAAAAGAAAAAGACCTTGTTCAGCCCTCCAATCTCCACAAGCTTAAAAGGTATTATGCTTGAACCACACTATCCGACAAGTGCTTCCCTCTCCAGCCCGCTAGGCTGAAAACCCGAAAGGGCGGCCTAGGCAAAAGTTAGGGCATAACAAAAATAATAAAAAAAAAAAGAAAATAAAATAAAAAGGAGAAATAAGGGCCCGCTAGGCTGAAAACTCGAAAAGGCGGCCTAGGCCAAAAGTTAGGGCACATAAAAAAATAAAAAAAATAAAAAAAAAGAAGGATAAATAAAGGCTCGCTAGGTTGAAAACCCGAAAGGGCAGCCTAGGCAAAAGTTAGAGCCAAATAAAATAAAAATATATATCAGGAGAATAAGGAGAGGGAAGACACTCTTTGAAACCTCGACATCTCACGTCCAGTCTTCGGCATGCAAGGGGGCTCGTCTGACAGAAGAAAAAGAAAAACCACGACATAAGCTCGCAATAAAACATTAAAATATAATATTACAGGTCATAAGGTGCAACTTAGGAATAATTGCTAAAGAAATTTAGGTTATGCATTAATTGTCTGTACATATCTATTGCCTCTACCCCTTGTTTTCCCCAAAACTATCCTTCATTTGCAGCTTAAGCCCCGGAGCAGTCCATCAGCACCTGCGGCGTCCGCCCGGCCGGTCCCATGTACTTTTTCTGCAAGGCACAGAAGAGGCTCAGTCTCATCAGAATAAGAAGCACCAGAAGTGTCCTCGTCCTATCCATCATCTGCGTTGCCACTGTCCTGAAGCAGCCATGCTCGCTAAAAGCCTTGGCCAATACCAAGCACCCTGCTTGGGGAAGAATGTTTTCCCGAGCAATGAAGTTTTTGATCGCTAAACTAACCTTACTATTTTTAAGTTTTCTATATTAACTTGCACAAGTATGCATGATCGCATTCAAACACCTGCAATACTCTGTATAATATGCTCGCTAGTAGGCTAAGTGTTGGCACATATTTATAAGTCCTAATCATTCACAGGAAACTCGAGCGAACAATAATTGATCAAAACAAAATTTCCATTGAAGATTGAAAGAATTACATCATGGAAAACAAAAATTTGGGCGCGCAGGCTAGACAAATCAATGCTAAAGAACTAAACTTGTTTCAACGGAGAGGGGAAACTCGAGGCAGCAGATTCAGCATTAGTGCCCGAGGCATTTATCTCCATCTACAACTGTGAGGAAGTTCGACCTGGGCTTGTTACTTTGCACACTTTTAGCCTTGATCAGACTCCAGACATTGATAGCTAGCGGTGTGAGGGCAATCCATGGCTCTAGGCCATCATCGACATCATCTTGACTCAGGGCCTCCAACTTAGCTTGGGTATAAGGAACCAGATGATAGAACTTCTGGGCTTCCGAGATCGAGCAGAACCAAATTCGCCATTGTCTGCATGTCTACCCCACCACGGCCAGCGAGTAAGCGAATGATATGATTGTTTCCCACCGCGTAGTAGGGAAGAATTTCCTTGCGTACAAGGGAGTCATACTCGGGAGAAGCCTTGAATTATTCCACCGCCGCTTCCTTAGCCTCAGCCAGCTTCACCGAAAACGTAGCCATGGTCACGGCATCCTTGGTCGCATGGGTTTTCAAAACATCCCACTCTATTAGCAGTTATGCCCGTTGCGCGATCATGGCCTCTTCAGCAACATGGGACTTATTTTGTTGAGCCACCAGCTCGACCTTCTCATTGGCCAAGGCCAGTTTCTCCCCTTCAAGCCTCTTCACCGAAGCCTCGCTCTCCTTCAACGACTTATCTAGAGTGGAAAGCTGCCCCCCTTGTGTTTCAGCGTGTCCATCAGCTCACTCTTCTCAGACTCAAGCTTCTTGCAAGAATCCTTCTCCTCAGAATATCGATTGTAAATATTGGTGAAGGAGGAGGTAATCTGGAATGTAAACAAAACACGATCAAGAAAAAGGAATAAGAATAAAAGTCATAATGAAAGGCAAGACTATGAAGCCAGCATACCTCGCTCAAGTAGAGCACCACGTGTCTGAGCATGACATGGCTGATAGTCTCCCTATCGTGCAAGACACTGTCATGAAGAAGCTCGCTTAATGATGCCCTTGCCTACCATTGAGCATGGGGAACCATCACCGATCACGCTCATAAGGGCCCTCACCGAGACGACGGTGGTGGCCATCTCGAAGTCAGGTCACTGCCACGACCTGGTGTTGCTTGTGGCAGATGGAGGAGTGGAAGAGGTACGCTCGACACCCGTATCACGGGGGTGCGTAGATCGATCAGAAGAGGGAGGCGAGTTTCTTTTCATTTTGCCTGCTGCTTTGGCATCCTTGGCAGCAGCAACATCGGTCTCACCAACATCTCCTCGGAGGCGATGAGCAGGAGCATCAGGTCTCTTCGTCGGGCTAGAAGGTTTGCCAGACATAAAGTGTTTCTTGGCTAAAGGGTCGAACGGGATCTTGGGGTGCCCGGCTATCCGACTGAGCAACCCGTCTGCTCTCTTGTTCCTCAAATTTTTGGATTTACCGGGGGGTCAACATAGCTGCAAGAAGAACAAGACAAAATCAGTACAATAGCCAAGTGCATATTACGTAAACAAAGCTTAAAAAATAGTAAAACAACCACCGTCAGCGCCTTCCAACACAGGCCGACAATTGCGACTAAGCCTACAACATTTCAGACATTCCACTTTAAACCGTTGCCCGTGACAGTCCCCTCAGTAGGGGTGAGTAATCTCAGGTTCCAAAGTAAACATGGGTTATACCCCGAGCAGCTCTACACGCAGGATTCTGCCCAAGCGTAAAATTCTTGGGTTGCATACAAGCTCTTTCCAGTCGAGAAAGTATTCGTGACCGACTCGTTTGTCATTATCCTTGCAGACATCGAGAACATTTTTTAGTGCCCACTGCCGTGTACCCTCTTCGGAGCTAAAGTCCCACTTGGAAACTTTGGGGACCTTCGCCCCGCTGCTCTCTGTGGGCTTAATCGGCCATCCCACCTAGGAGTCAATTATAATGGCCCTTTTGCCCCAGGCCTCAACCTTGCCTAGAACATCGCTCAGGATCCTCATAAAGCTCGAATTCGATCGAACCTTGATCCGACCAACAGTACTTGGGCTGAAAATAAAAAGTTTGCGGAAAAGATACATGTCCGGCTCAAAACCAATTAGGTGGCACGCCACGTAGGCCATTATTGCCAGAATAGTATTCAACATAAGATCACAGGGCGTGGACTTGGTCTCATGCATTAAGGTGACGAAGAAAGGGTCTAGGGCAGACACATTCCAACCCGAAAAAAAAATCAGCAAAAAAATAAGAGCATGCCCCCGAGCTCGCTGGATAACTCGACACACAGTGAGGTGAACCAATCAGTCACTTTGGCCACAGTATCCAAAGATGGCTAGTGGATAGTGTACATACTTGATGCAGGAGCATGGGGTCAAGACATCATCAACCTAGGAGACTATGAAGAAATGCATGGGCATGGTAATGGGAAGACATGGCAGCCTTGGGATGAAGGGGGATTAAGAGTTACAAGAGGATTAAAGGGCCAAAAGACCGTGGGCATGTCAAAAGGGTTCAAGCCGCATATGAGGTGGAAGTGGTTCGCGGGCTTAGGGCACGGCTACAAGGGAGATAGAGCTTGGGCTCGAGTGGACAAGTGGAAAGATGACACGGATCAATGGAGCCTTGCATGGCACAACATGCAAGGAAGGAGCGTCCTAGTTTCTTGGAAAGGGGGACGCCTACCATGAGTTCTATCTTCACAAGGAATGTTAGATTAGGAGTCAAATCTGCCATTAGTTATTAGTTATTTTATTTCCTAAATAGATTAGTTTCCTTTTATTGTTTTAGTGGGTTAGGAAGTCTTTTATTAGGTAATTAAAGGAAATCCCGTTTTTGGGAATAAGTCCTTTAAGGACTATGCTTTAAGTTAGGTAGTTTCCTATTTTAATTGATAATTAGAGTCCCTTAAGGACCTAGAAGGTATTTTACTTTCCTTATAGAATTAGGATGTTTTTGTAAGCCTTTATAAGACATTTTAATTCATGAAATAAAGCAGATTTGGTTTTTAGAGAAAAGATGTGATTCTTTCAAGAACAAGGTTGTTCTTTTCAAACCGATTTATTCTTCTCAAGGTGAGTGAAGCCAAGAGGGAATTGATCGTCGGGATTCTTTACGTTAGGTGAGTGAAGCCTAGCCGGTGAGCCCGTTTCTATCCTTTTATTTTATGTTATTTTCGTTTTTATTTCTTTGTGAGTTTCGGACAGCCTTGTTATTCAAGAAGAATTCGGATTGTTTGAATTGTTGCCTTGAAATCTCGGCCAAGGTAGGTTTTTGGGAAGATTATAGGCTGTTTAAACTTACAAAACAAGGCTAGGTTCTTGGGCATACTTGTAAGGGACCTTGTTGATAATTAGGCGAGAGTTTTGGGGGAGTTTAGGACTGTTTTGTGGCTGATTTTGGAGCAGTTTCGGGACTGTTCAAATTGCTGGAACAGATTGTTGATTTCAAGCTTCCGCGTTCGTATAAAGTGGTATCAGAGCAAGGCATCCACGATTCCAACTTCGTGGACGATCATGGAAGACAACGGAGCATTGTTTGATCAAGAAATACAGAACTTGAAACGTGAGGTTCAACAATTGACGAAGCAACTACTACAAGCTTGTGAGACACGATTGCAACACAGAAAAATTGTCAAGAAGGTAGCAGCTTCAAAGGGATTTTGTGGCTCCAAAACTTGTTCTAGGGTTGCAAATTCAAAGGGGTTTTATGACTACGATCCAAGGTCAATTTCCATTGTCTCTTCTTATCCTTTCGATTGCTATAAATGTGAAGGTAATGGTCACCCCTCATCCGAATGTCCCTTTGGAAAAGTATTGACGTTGGAAGAAATTGATGAGTTAAAGCTGAAAAGTGAAAAAGAAAAAGAAGAAGAGAAGAGACTTGAGCAAGAAGAACGTGAAAGAGAAAAAGAGAAACGACTTGCAAAAGAACAACTTGAGAAAGAAAGACGTGAAAGGGAAGAAGTTGAGAAAGAAAGAATTGCAAAGGAAAAGAAAGAAGATGAGCGAAGGTTAGAACAAGAAAGAATGGCAAGGGAGGAAGAAGAAAAGAAGGCGATGGATTTGGAAGAAAGCAAGGACACAAATGAATCGTCGGCACAGATATTTAAATACGAAGGTCACAGATTCAAGTTTGTTTGTCATATGATCCTTGAACAAAAAGAAGTCAGAGAATGGGCAAGTTTCTTGGACACCTTCTTTAAAGCATGGAAGCTCTATGATCAGTCAAGAAAAGGACGTCAAGACATAAAGATACGCTTGGGCAGCCTGTTTGAAGAAGCGAAAAAGAAGGCTAATGCTTTGGGGTTTGATTTAAACATTGGAGATCTAAACCAAGAAGAAGCCACGAAGGGGAATGAATCATGCAAGCATGCGACATTGGAGAGGATCAATCAAGGGACGTCCGCAAGAAAGTTAAGCTACCAAGAATTGTTCGAGTCGTCGCAAGTCGAGAAGAGTCAAGGATTGAAGGCAATCCTTTTTAAAGAAGGGGAGTATGATGGGGAGCATGGGGTCAAGATATCATCAACCTAGGAGACTATGAAGAAATGTATGGGCATGGTAATGGGAAGACATGGCAGCCTTGGGATGAAGGGGGATTAAGAGTTACAAGAGGATTAATGGGCCAAAAGACCATGGGCATGTCAAAAGGGTTCAAGCCGCATACGAGGTGGAAGTGGTTCACGGGCTTAGGGCACGGCTACAAGGGAGATAGAGCTTGGGCTCGAGTGGACAAGTGGAAAGATGACACGGATCAATGGAGCCTTGCATGGCACAACATGCAAGGAAGGAGCCTAGTTTATTGGAAAGGGGGACGCCCACCATGAGTTCTATCTTCACAAGGAATGTTAGATTAGGAGTCAAATCTGCCATTAGTTATTAGTTATTTTATTTCCTAAATAGATCAGCTTCCTTTTATTGTTTTAGTGGGTTAGGAAGTCTTTTATTAGGTAATTAAAGGAAATCCCATTTTTGGGAATAAGTCCTTTAAGGACTATGATTTAAGTTAGGTAGTTTCCTATTTTAATTGATAATTAGAGTCCCTTAAGGACCTAGAAGTTATTTTAGTTTCCTTATAGAATTAGGATGTTTTTGTAAGCCTTTATAAGGCACTTTAATTCATGAAATAAAGCAGATTTTGTTTTTAGAGAAAAGAAGTGATTCTTTCAAGAACAAGGTTGTTCTTTTCAAACCGATTTATTCTTCTCAAGGTGAGTGAAGAAAAGAGGGAATTGATCGTCGGGATTCTTTACGTTAGGTGAGTGAAGCCTAGCCGGTGAGCCCGTTTCTATCCTTTTATTTTATGTTATTTTCGTTTTTATTTCTTTGTGAATTTCGGGCAGCCTTGTTATTCAAGAAGAATTCGGATTGTTTGAATTGTTGCCTTGAAATCTCGGCCAAGGTAGGTTTTTGGGAAGATTATAGGCTGTTTAAACTTACAAAACAAGGCTAGGTTCTTGGGCATACTTGTAAGGGACCTTGTTGATAATTAGGCGAGAGTTTTGGGGGAGTTTAGGACTGTTTTGTGGCTGATTTTGGAGCAGTTTCGGGACTGTTCAAATTGCTGGAACAAATTGTTGATTTCAAGCTTCCGCGTTCGTATCAATACTCTCATCTACAACCTCATACTAGTCAGGCACAACAGTTGAGAAAATGGCCTCGCCTTTTGTGCGGCTAGAACTTTTTCTCCTCCTAGCCAAGGGGACCTCAGAACTTGCTCCACCAGAATGGGAAGCTTCTTCAGCAAGGGCACCTTGTCCGAATGCAGAACTCATCACCTCATCACCTCATCACCGCCCTGCTTGACTGCGGGCTCTTCTTCCCCAACTAGCTGTCCGGGGCCATGCCCGCCAACAGTTATTCCTCCCCTTGCACCTTCTCCTTCGGAAGGGCTATACCCGCTGGAAGAATCAGCCACTTCAACTACGTCCTTAGGGACATGCCTGCTAGTAGCCTCGTCATCTTCGGCCTTAGTAGCATCGACCACTTCTACGTCAAGGGAAGGTGTCTTCTCGTTACTCAACGGGTCATTCTGCCCGCCGTAGTTATATTCTTCTCTCTCACTGCCTGTGGATTCATCGAGCAACCTCATTTATACAAAAGAGACTGAGGAAAGGAATGTCAAGTTCTGTCCGAAAGACAAACAGATCAAAAGGGGTTTAAAAACCTAAGTCTAGGTGCATCAAGTGGCCATGCCTGCATAACGAGCACAAGAGGTCCCCTCATTTCCTCGATCTCTACATATGGTCTGTTTCTAGCCTATGAATCCTACTAAAAAATGTAAGAAATAAAGGGGAGAATGCCAAAAAATGAAGAACACAAAGAGCAACACTAGAAAAGAGAAAAGGCGAAATACTTACTGTCAGAAATTGATGAAGATTCTTGGTTCGTTTGAATCAAAAACATAATGGGAAATACAATCGGAAGCCGGAAACATGAGTGCTGGAGTCTGTAAAGCTTCAAGAGCGACAACAGCAGCTTGAAAAAATTCTCTTTCTATAAAAACTCAGAATCGGTAAAAGAGAAGAAAGGGAGAGGCCTTGCTTTATATAGGCAGGTGATATGAGTTTTGGGGGGGGGGGGGGGAAAGCGGAGGAGCCAAACAACTCTTTCATCATACTGACGTCACGACAGTCACGTTCGTCTTAAATGCATCGCTTCGTAAAACATACCCCACTGCGATGTAAACGACAACGACGGCTCACGTGCCCTACGCCTACTTGCCTTGCTACTCTCCAAACGACAAACCGCTGCATAATGCATCCAGCTGGCTGCCTTTCTACCTTTCCAGCCATATTACAATCGACTCGAAATTTACACAAGTGTTGGAGCTTGTTGCGGACATAGAGTCATCCCTTCCGGACTAGAACACTCCTCACTCCGAACATGAATACTCGCCACGCAAGGAACAAGGGGCCACTGATGTGAGGGCCCAAAGCTAGACACGATTAAGGCACATGTGAGCATCACATGCCAGTCACAAGCTCGTTAGCATGGGACCCACAAGCCTATCAAACATAGCTAGCAGGGCTTCCGAGCAGAGATCATCAATACACTCCATCTGAACCTAGTCGAGCACAGGCCACGCCTGCCCGACCAGGGGGCCATACCCGGGAGTCACATTAATCACTACAAGAATAACACCATGCAGTCGGGAAGGCATCGAGCAATTTAGGGGTTTAAGTGGTTCGGTTTGGTTTAGGCCAAAACCACGAACCGAACCACCCTTATCGGTTCCACAAATTTCAAATAGAACCGAATTGAAGAAGGATTGGAATCGAACCGAACTGAACAACTCGGTTCAGTTTGGTTTGGTTCGGTATTGTGGTTTATGTAAATTGCTTTTAATCAACTTAACCATCATTAAGAATAAGAATAAAAATAAGATTTTAATCTGGAATTAACATCAAAATTAGATAATAACCTAGTAAAATAAAATTATCATAAAGATTACAATACAAGTTCCAAAATAAACACAAATAATTGAAGAAATAATAGTCTTCCAACAATCAAGATTTTATTTGGTATGTGTTTAGAATAGTTAACAAATGATATATAATATACATTATATAATAAATAAATAAAAATATATAGGTTGACTTGGTTACATACCAAAAATCGTGAATCGAACTGAACTGAGCGATTTTTCAATTTTTGAAAGTGAAACCGAACCGAACCGTCTTCGATCAAAATCGAACCAAATCGACCGGTTTGGTTTGGTTTAGTTCGCTTCGGTGGTTCCGATTTACACCCCTATCGAGCATGGAATCTCAGAGATTTGCTCTTCATGACAAGTCAAATGTTTCGTTATCCGAGCAGAACACTTTTCATACATGCTCCGACAGTCATGCGGACAACCGTGTATCACACCTATAAGCACGCCTACAAGTTAGGGGTTTCTACATAAACCTACTCGGTAACTATGGAAATTGAATCCCACAAGGATTCTATGTCATTCGGGGCTTATAAATACCCCTCCATAAATTCTAAACAAAGTACACACTTTTTTCAACCTCAAACTCTGTCAATTTACCTTTTGTCATAAACAATACTTACTCTCACGTCGGAGTGCAATGTTTGGTCTCGCGAAACCACTCCGGTGTGAGAGTAAGTATCGTTTATGACAAAAGGTAAGTTGACAGAGTTTGAGGTTGTAGAAAGTGTGTACCTTGTTTAGGGTTTATGAAGGGGTATTTATCAGTGTTCTAAAACTCCCCGCCTAGCTCCGCCTAGGCGCTAGGTCCCTCTCTACCGCCGCGACTTTCTTAGTCGCCGCCTAATCGACTAAGTCGACGTCTATGCCAAATCTCGCCGACCTTAATTTATTTTTGTAGCTTTGATTTTGTGGTATGCGGTGACCGGAGAAGGAAGGGGGACGAATTCGAGAAGGAAGGGGGAGTGGTAATGGTGAGACAGAGAGGGATGAGGTAATGGGGGGCAAACTTGAGTAATATCTTTTTTGTTTTTTGTTCTAAATTTGGCTGGTTTATTGCTTTGGAGTTGTTGAGAATTGAGATTAATTGTATGTTTGTATATTTTTGTTCAATTTGTATTCAATGTGTTCGATCTTTGATGTAAATTATCAAAAAACTGGTAATTATGCCTTAATTCTAGGCCCCGCCTAGACCCCGATTACGCCCCGACTAGTCCCCTAGGCGCTAGTGTGCCGCCTAGCGGCCGCCTAACGATTTTTAGAACCTTGATATTTACAAGCCCCTAATGACATAGAATCCTTGTGGGATTCAATTCCATAGTTACCGAGTAAGTTTATGAAGAAACTCCTAACTTGTAGGCGTGCTTATAGGCGTGATACACGGTTATATATGTGTGTGTGTGTTAAAAGACGCATATGGGTGCCGATTTTCATTGAGGAGGGCCGCATAAGACAATTGGCCTTTAAAGGGGACAACCACCAAAGGCAACTGACTCTCTTCGGCTCCCAATTTTTTAATAAATATTTTGTGTAATATATTAACTTCAGTTTATTTATGAAAAAGAGTAATACACTCTCTCAGTTTTCAGATAATCATTCTCTTTGACCCGACATACCGTTTAAGAAAAAAATAATTGACTGTATTATAAATATTGATGTAATATGTTCATTTAATGCCTTTGACCATGTGGTAATCATTAAAGTATGTTGAAAAAGTAACTGAAAAGTGGTGAAAGTGTTTTCCTAATAATGAAAGTTTTAAAAAAGGATAATTATTTTGGAATGGATAAAAAAGGAAATGAAGATAATTATTTAAAAACAAAAGAAATAATAATTTATCTTTTTAAGTGAAGCGACATTCATCGGCCTTTTGGGGGGTGCGATGTTTAACATTACTCATAACGAAAGGGGTGGGACGTGGATGGAGCCAAACAGAAGGGGTAGATGTAGAACGGGGTCAAACTACAGTTGGTGGCTACTGGCTCGGCTGAAATTTACCTGCATCACCTAGATTTTACTACGGGTAAAACCTCACTCACTTCACCTAGACTACTGCACTTTGGCACTTGGCAGTTCATTTGACGCCATTTCCTCTTTCTATTCAATTACTTGAAGAAAGCAAACACAACGATGATCGAAGCCTGATCGCTCGAATTAGGAATCTGAAGAATTTTCTAAGGTAGAAAGAAATGGCGCAGACTAGTAGCAGCAATGTTCCTGTGAGCGAAATCTACTGGTCGCTAGTTGCTAAGGCAGACAAAAAGTTCTCTAAGATTAGGGATTTGCCCTACTATGAACGCAACAGGTCAATCTCTCTCTCTCTCTCCCTATTTCATATGTAAATTCAAATTGGGACAATATTCTGTTGCTTGTGTGATGAGCTTGCATTGAACCTGATCGAATGGCGAAAATGGATTCAAGTAACTGGGGAGTTGAGTTGAGTTGGATAAACTCTATTGGCTAACTGCTAGTTGTTAGGGCATTGTGAATATGGAATATAAGTATACTCCCTCCATTCCCGGAAAAAAGTTCCCTATACTATTTTGGAATCTTTTACCTAAAGAGTCCACTTACAAAAATTATATCTATAATTTCCATAACGTTACAAATTTAGCCTTCACATTTGATATTAATATATTGATTATGCCCAAGCTTTTCTATAATTATGATCAATTCTAATGCTAGGTATATATCCTTAATTATTAGATTTTTCAAACATGGACTCTTTGGGCGAATGCCATTTTTTTTAAGTTCTGATTTTTTCATGTAGAAATGTTTTACCTGGATATAAATTAGAACTGCTTTCACTGCATAGTTTTATAGAAATGAGTAGTGCTAAGGTTACGAAATGGATACAAAATTTTGGATGCGAAATGTCGGGTGACAGTTGTTAGATTGGTCATAAAACTGTGGGTCCTGCACTAAACAAAGTAACAAACTATGCAACCAAATTAACAGTTGAGCTTTATATCCAAAATGTTGTATCCATTCTGTTACTTTAGCACTAATTGATAGAAATTGGTCTAAGCCCTACATGTCTGTAGCTCTACCGAAGATGCATTAATGGTCTTTGTAAAAACCTTGGTGTTGTACTGCTGCAAGAGCTACGGGGTTGAAACCCTTTTGGTAATTTGTGATGTTAGTTTCATAGGTAATACTCCATTCGTTCCTCTCAAAGAGTTCAGTTTCTATCTTTAAAAGTCAACAAGGGCATTTGTCAAATTGAAATTCAACATAGATTTAATTTGTTTTAGGTAATAAAATTTCAATCTTCATTAAAAATACTATGAATTGGAACTTTTTTTGTAAAGACAAATAAATTTATATAAATTTTCAGGCAAAATATAATTAAAGTCATCATGGGCATATACAAATTGATAATCAACATACATTTAATCTGTTTTAGGTAATAAAAATCTCAATAAAAATACTTGGAACTTTGTTTTTGTATAGACAAATAAATTAATATAAATCTTCAAATTGTAATCAAGTGGATGGAAAAAGTCAAAGCTGGACTCTTTTCGTGTAATAGAGGGAATAGGTAGAACACTGACAAATTACCTCCTTCCCATGAACAGAACTTAGTCTTTGTGGTGACTGTAATTACTTGGGTTTGGCTGCATGATCTTTTTTTGGTTGTTGTTGTTGTTGCCATTATACTGTTCTGATGTGAAACAAGGTTTTCTGTCAAGGGACATGCAACTGTACTTGTTTTTATTTTTGGTTTTCCCTTACATCTAGTGTTGCGACCATGCTTGGTTACCATTTCGCATATGTTCTAATTTTTTTTTTTTGGGGGGGGGGAAACTTTTTTTTTTGTCATTGTTAACTTTCTATCTCAGTTTCACCCAAAACCAAAATGGAAGATGGAGATAAAGAGGAAAGGAATCATTGAAAACATGATGATGTACAGCACAGCCTTAACACTCCCATGTGTTTTTTCATTTGCCTTTTTTACAGCATAATGCATAATGTCACTCTTTCAATCTTAATGACCATTTAAAACATGGACAAATTGGTCTTGTATCAGGTATGATACATACTTCTATAAGGTCTTTAAGGTCTATACGCAATTGTGGAAGTTTCAACAAGAGAATCGGCAGAAGCTGGTTGAAGCGGGTCTTAAGAGATGGGAAATTGGTGATATTGCATCCAGAATTGGTCAGCTTTATTTCGGGCAGTATATGAGGACAAGTGATGCCAGTTATTTGTCGGAGTCTTATATTTTCTATGAAGCAATTTTGACTCGGGAGTATTTCAAGGATGGACTATTTCAGGATCTCAATCTTGCCAACAAACAGTTAAGGTTCTTTGCTAGATTTCTGACTGTGTGTTTGGTGTTGAATCGGCGAGAAATGGTGTACCAGTTGGTAAATCAGCTCAAAATGTTGGTTG
Organism: Codonopsis lanceolata; assembly: GCA_013146195.2. Lineage (NCBI taxonomy): Eukaryota > Viridiplantae > Streptophyta > Magnoliopsida > Asterales > Campanulaceae > Codonopsis > Codonopsis lanceolata. Next base: position 25,672,492 of record CM028383.1, on the reverse strand, counting down.
ACGAAGTGCAGAAGAACTTTCCAGGTCATTTCTTGTTTTTCACAGCTCCACACTCTGGAATATCTTTTATTGAATACCTGTGTTTCAGGCATCTCTTATAAAATGTTCTTAGTTGTCTTTCATGGTTATAGTTTTTCAACTCAATCATTTGTCAAGAAATCAATCAGGGAAATTGAGATGCATCAGTAGCAGTTGTTGTTATTTATGAAATGCACATAATTAGTTAATTCTGTTAACACTTGTGTTTGAAGACTGGATGCGTATCCAAGTTGTTGCATCAGTTTAAATATGTAAACTGACGTGGCTTTGTTTTTTCTAAAGCAGATGTCTCTGCTTCTAAGTTCTAGAGATGGCTTCTTTCTTGACAAGTAATTTCTACTAACAGCCCAGTGGTTAAGTAAATAGATTGGACAACAAACACTATTCTCTTTGAAGTTGCATAAGATGTCCATCTAAAACCAAGTTTCTACATTTTGGATATCATAATTACACATCTCTATATTGGAGAAAGTATTTGTTGCAAGTATCAAAGCCAGCATCCAAGCTATCATGAAGCATTTAAACAAATGCAAGTCTGAAACTTTAAAACTGAACGCCTATCATTAATCTGATCATTGATGGTCAAAGAATTTTTGTGATTGCACCATTATTGAACAGCCCCATTTCATCATGCCATAGATGGACCCTCTTTATCTTGGGAACATTATGGTTAAAAGGAAAAACTAAATGATTTAAAAGTCTGTTAATGAGTTTCCTGTGTGGATAGATAGAATGACTCTCAGATGATCTCATCTCCAGGAAACAGATTTTAGAGAATGGAAGCTGGTGATTCAGGAAATAGCTAAATTTCTCAAAGCTGACACGGCTTTTATGAATATCAGGCCTTTGAGATATAGCCTTGTATTGGACCTGCATCCAGATTGTCTACCACAGGTTGTTGATGTTAAGAGAAGGTTGAGATTAAAAGACGCAATACTTTGCAGCTATCATACGAATGAGGTTTGCTCCCTTTCATTTGTTTAGTTATGGTGGCAATGAAGAAAGAATGTATATTTTCCAGAGAAGATGGTCAGCGTAAATGAATTCTGAAATGTGGTGTCACTGCCCTGAATTACTATGTTTCCATTATTTACTTTGTTAATTTCACGAGCAGGTCAAGTTTTCGGAGCTCACCCTTGATGCTTTCAGAATGCTTCAATGCCTTGAGTGGGAACCAAGTGGTTCATTTTACCAGTCAAGTGGAACTCCTACCAGTGGAGCTGGGACTGTTATCGGTCAAAATGGTTCCCATCCAGGGCCCAGTCGGATTAACTACTCGCAAGATATAACTGATCCTACCTTGCCGCCTAATCCACGTAAAGCAGTCTTGTATCGTCCATCTGTTACACATTTTATGGCAGTGAGTATCTGGCGTTGTTATGGGTTGTCTTTACTTCATATACATTTTACCTAAAAATACTATCCTATGAATTTTTGGAGAGAGAATTAATTGTCTGCAAATGTCGCCACCTTTTTGTTTTATCATTCTATGGCTGCCCTTCTGGCATTTTGGTACCACATAATAACCAGTGGATGCTTTGAAGGTTTCAATAGCCTTTTTGTTATAAATACGAGGCAAGATTTATGGGAAAAAATACTCCTCTGTCCCTAATTGAGTGCCCTTCTTAGTTTTTCGCAAAATTAAGGAAGTTGACTTTTTGGCCATTTTAGTAGTGCATATACATCAATGCCCTAAGTGTTCACATTATAGCATCCCAAGTTCATAATGGGAAGTGATTAGCAAAGGTGAATTTAGTACATTCATCGTAAAAAGACTCTAAAAGGACAATTTTTTTCCTTCAAAAAAGGGACATTCATTTAGGGATGGATGGATTACTATTTTTCTAAATCTTCGGTTGCAAGTTCTTAAAGGATCCTAGGATGTTTGCTAATTGCTATGCAGAAAGCTGTCTTTAAATGCAATAGCATGTTATTGTGCTCCTGATGACAGGTTCTGGCGACTCTGTGTGAAGAGCTCCCTCCTGATGGAATACTCTTAATATATCTATCCGCAGCAGGTAAACAATTTTTTGCCCAACTCCATTCCTTTGGTTGCTGGAGAGTGATCGTGTCTGCATTATTTTTCTTGCTTCAGGAAGCAATTCACATACTACGTCATCTTCGTCCCGTATTGGAAATACTGAAAACATTATCAAGAGCTTCCAGTCTAACACAATATACTCTGATGCTGCCTCTAATCCATTTTGCTCCCCAAGTGTTAATAACCCAACCTTTTCACCTGAGCAAAGTAGAGGGGATTGCTACCATTCTGGCTGTTTAAACATTGGGGCTCGTGGAAGTGGAGGTAAAAGTATAGAAACCCCAACTTGTCAAGTATTCACTTGCTTTCATTTCATATTCTCATAGTTACACATTATTTTTTTCCTGGTTCTTGGTAGCATTCCACTTATCCTGGATATCATGCATAGAATGAAATTTTATGGATAACTACTATTCTATAACTTCCGTTCTACACCTATTATGCTTGCCTCTCTGGCACTTCTGTTTTCTTGCCTTACTTCACTCTTCAGTGATCTCTGGGCCTACCTAATGAAGATGCCCCTGAAATGCCTTTGAATCAGGGCAGTCGTGTTTTTATTCATCTTAGAAATCGGAAGTGTCTTTCTGTATACTGCAACCTTGTCAATCAATCATACATGTGCATCTGCTAGTACTGGCGACTAGTTGGACCTTCCATTAAATGACATCTCTTTTGATTTTTGCCGGAGATATTTTTGTCTGATAATAGTTTTATTTGCAGGCTTGAATTTCATTTATCCTTGTGACTTGATTCCATTTACAAGAAGGCCACTTTTTCTGGTTATTGACAGTGACAACAGTAAAGCTTTCAAGGCAAGCTTCTTAAGACTTAATCTGTGTTGAGGAATTTATTGGTTCTCTTATAGGACTTTCAAACATAATTGTAATAGCCTTTAAAGAGAATTGCAATATATATGCCCAGTTTCTCGATACCAAGTGTAGGACTTGAAAGATAGTAAGAGATGAGTTGTCCATGGGATATAATTATTGAACGAATTAGGATGTACTTATACATTATGGAAATGCTGGAACAAATGAATAGTCTTGAGAAATTTCACTGTCACCCAGTTCGACTGTTTAAAGGATTTATGTAATCGACGAGAAGTTGTTGGGACAAGGCTCAGTTGAGTTTTTTTGAGTTGAGTTTAGTTATTAGTTTTAGTTTTTCTTTTTCTTTCCGGCTCTTTGAGCCCCTTGTAACATTTGGTTTCTGTTATTACTATGGTGTCTTAGTGGAAGACAAGGAGGATATAAAAGATAGGATTGTGGGGTTTTATGAGAGGCTGTATTCAGATGATGGTGAGTGGTGCCCTAAAGTGGATAATATGGATTTCAAGTCTCTGGATGCTGGGGAGTCGGCTGATCTGGAACAAGTGTTTTCAGAAGAAGAAGTTTCTGCAGTGCTGCAAAGTATGGTGGTGACAAAGCCCCGGGCCCAAATGGATTCTCAATGGCTTTTTTTCAACATTGCTGGGAGGTGATAAAAAGTGATGTGTTGAAAGTCTTTCAGTTCTTTCATGATAATATGAGTTTTGAGAAGAGTTTTAATGCAACATTCATAGCTTTAATTCCAAAGAAGAAAGGAGCCATTGATTTGAGAGAATACAGACCTATAAGTTTGGTTGGAGGTATGTACAAGCTTATATCTAAAGTGTTATCCCGAAGGTTGAAACGGGTGATTGGTCAAGTTGTCTCGGATTCGCAGCATGCTTTCGTGGGTGATAGGCAGATTATTGATGCGTCTCTGATAGCAAATGAAGCTGTGGACAGCAGATTAAGGAGTGGGGTTCCGGGTTTGTTATGTAAGCTGGATATTGAAAAGGCGTACGACCGGGAGTTCTTGATTTACTTGTTGGACATATTGGGATTTGGGCTAAAAGGGAGAAGTTGGATTTTGTTTTGCATATCTACAGTCCGGTTCTCAGTGCTGGTAAACGGAGAGCCTTCAGGGTTTTTTGGCAGTTCTAGAGGATTGAGACAGGGAGATCCCCTTTTCCCGTTCCTGTTCATTACTGTCATGGAGTAGATTCTTGGATAAGTCTATGGCGGGAGGTTTCATTCGTTGTTTTAATGTAAGTCGGCATAGAGATCTGGAGGTCTCCGTGTCCCATCTTCTTTTTGCAGATGATACGCTGGGCTTTTGTGATGCAGACTTTTCTCAACTAGGTTACCTACTCGGCTACGTAGTTCTGTTGTGTTTTCAGATGGTCTCGGGTCTTTGGATTAATATTGCAAAAAGTGAGATTCTGCCAGTTGGAGGGGTTGATAATGTTGAGGATATGGCTCAGTTCTTCGGGTGTAAGGTACGCAAGCTTCCTTCCAACTATCTTGGGTTACCCATTGGAGCTAAGTTTAAAAACAAGGCGATGTGGGATCCCATCATAGAGAGATTCGAACGTAGATTGGTTGGGTGGAAAAAACAACTCCTCTCAAAAGGGGGGCCTCTCACTATTGTTAAGAGCACTTTATCCGGTTTCCCACCTACTTTATGTCCTTATTTGTTCTCCCTCAATCTATCCGTAATATTCTAGAGAGACTGGAAAGGGATTTCCTATGGGAAGACAATAGTGAGAGCCATAAGTATCATTTGGTGAAGTGGGTGAAGGTTTGCCATGGTATGAAGGAAGGAGGCTTAGGGGTTAAAGACTTGAGCGTTTTTAATAAGGCGCTGGGTAAGTGGCTTTGGAGATTTTTGGTGGACAGAGATGGTTTGTGGAGGAAGGTGATGGTGAGTAAATATGGGGAAGGGGTTGGGTAATGGGCCCCTAATGAGGTTTACCTTTCTTACGGAGTTGGTGGTTGGAAATGAATTAGGAGAGGATGGGAGGATGGGAATCTTTCAAGAGATTTCTGCGTTTTGAGATTGGTGATGGCTCGTTGGTGAAATTTTGGAAAGATAAATGGTGCGGCGACATAGAGTTGTGGAGATTATTTCCGGATTTGTTTAGCATAGCTAGTGTTAAGGACTGCTTTGTTAATGGAGTGCTTCATGTGGAGGATAACAAGGTGATTTGGAGTCCTTCATTCCGTAGGAACTTCCATGACTGGGAGATGGAATCATGTGTGTATTTACTTGATTTTCTCTATTCCATGGTTGTTGGCAGGTAAGTGGAGGATAAAGTGTAGTGGAAGGGTCCTAAAGACAAGATTTTTTGTCAAAGCTTATTATGAGTCTTTATCACCCAAAGATGGTTTCTTATTTCCATGGATATCAGTTTGGAAATCTAGAGCTCCCAGTTGGGTAGCGGTTTTTGCTTGGGAGGCTTGCTATGAAGCCATTCTAACCGGAGATAATTTGAGAAGAAGACATAATACTTATGTGAATCGGTGCTATATGTGTAAAGGCGATGAGGAAAATGTTAACCATTTACTCATCCATTGTTTTGTAGCTATGGATCTTTGGAATCTTATCCTTGGGCTCTTCAACATTTCGTGGGTTATGCCTAGATCAACGAAGGAGCTATTTCAAAACTGGGCTTTCTACAAATGGAGAAGAGGGAATTTATCTTGGCAAACTGCTCTTTTGTGCGTGTGCTGGACCATTTGGCTTGAAAGGAATAGTAGGGTGTTTGATAACAAGGAAAGGCCCCTGTCGCAATTGAAGGACTTGGTGCTGCGAACTCTCCAGTCTTGGTGTTTAGTAGATGCTAATACTTCCATTCTTCACCCTTATTCCTTTGTAGATTTTCTTAATAGTCTATCCTTAGATTAGTTTACTGTGTATACTCCTAGTGTACAAAGGATGCATCACCTTTTTTGACGCTTCTTGATATTATACTCTTACTTATCAAAAAAATATTGCAGTAACTCATTTTCAAGTTTAACTACTGATTGTTAGTTGATTGAGGACATGTCTTACTGTTATTGTTTACTTAATTGTTAAGCCAAGTGGGCTATTGTTCCTTAAAAACAGTTAGTTTTTTGCACATAGTTGGACAAACCTTGCACTGTTATGAAATTTTCTTTGTGAGAAGAGATAAGGGGAAGGACCATTTTATGTGCTTGAAAATTTAAATTACATGCACATGTGGTTTTAATTTGTTTCAAACTAATTGGGATTATTTAATATTCTTTTTATCTTTTACTAAACAAGAGAGGAAAGGTGGTGAAGAAGGGCCTCAACTAAAATGGAGGTTTCAGCAGCACCCATGATTTCCCCTCAAAGTCTAGATTCCCAAGTGCAGCTTTATACCATGTTTCAGCTTTGCTTCATTACATTTGGATATTGTGAACAAGCGGTACTTCAGTTTTGTTTGATCAGTGGATGACTTGGCCAAAGGCGATCCTTTCATTTTTTCTCTGAAAAATCTTGAGTGGTGTCTAGTAATTACACTTCTAGTGATGCATGTCCTTGAAAATTTGGACCCATGATCAAATGGGCGTTAATCTTTAGGAAGGAATTTTCAAGGGTCTCCCTGTTTCACTTGGTATTTAGTAGGCTTGAAGAGTTAGGATAGAATTTGTAAGTGTGGTGTTGACTCTGAAGTTTTCCGGCAGACTTGAAGATTGTTCTGCTAAAAGGCTGATCTTCAATCTTCTGGCAGATTTTCAAGTTCTCCAGCTGGGCTTCATTGTTTTCTCATAATTTTTCAAGTATTTCTGCCAAGTAAGCCTCTTCCAGTCCTTTTTAGGGGAAGTTAAAAACTTCAAATGGATTGGGGAATGCCAAGTATCAGTTGAAGAGTTAAATGCCAGAAGGTAGGCATCCTGTATTTACAGTTGGCAAGAACACGGGTGGCTCTTAGTGTGGTGCTCTTAAAGAAGAAAGCAAACTCCAAAGTCTCATTCACTATGTGAGCGAGGTACTACAAGGGGTGGATAAATGATATCTTTAGATAGAAAAGATGACCGAGGAGAGTTTTACAAAACTTTGACGTATGAGGAGGCTAGTGACATGGTAAGTGGAATTGGGCGAATTTGATTTTCAATACAGGCCTAGGCCATCCATCAAAACTCATTTCTTGTGGCGGAGCAAGAAATTAGTGTGAACCTTGCTTGGCAGAGTGGACTTAGGCAGAATTTAGGTTGCAACTTTTTGCACTCAAACAAGTAAGTGACTATATCTTGTCATAACCCCTCTCCCCCTCTCTCCATCTTAGTCGCACATACCAGCCTACCTATCACCCTCACAGAAATAAGCGGCATATCTAGGTAGCTTTTTTTTACCCAACTAAGTGTAATTTTCTACTCTGTGAGAGTTGACGTTCATAAACATTGCTCTGTTAAGTGGGGATGTTATCATCTAAATAGGCAGTTACATCCTCGTAATGAGTTGGGTGTTTTGTAGGATTATCATTTGCTTGCATTCTATAAGGTTGTCATCATAATTTCATGAGAAAACCTATCATATTGCATTGAAATATTTCCCTTGATTTTATATAAAACTAATCAAGCTGATTACATGCGCAGGCTATAAATAGTACAGAAAAGGCGAGCCAGTTGCAATTCTACTATCTCCATGCTCCTATCCTATACTTGGTGCTGCAGATTCTTCTCGTCACTCAAGTGGAAGCCTCTTCACCTGTTTTCTCACAGCTCCTTTACAGGCTTTTCTACTCTTGCTTGGTTTCTCAGGCTCTGATGTTCACATGGTGTGCTAAGTCAACATTGTTTTCTGCCCTTATTTTTTGCCAAGTATGTGTCATGGGCTTAAATAGAGAACATGTTTTCAGGATCTGTTTAGCAAGGCAGAGAAGGTGCTTTCGTTGTCTTTTAATCACTGGGGGGAGATGTTGGCATCATCGGACAAACTTCATCTTGTTTGGGCCCAAGTTTTTGGTGATCCATTTCTTAGAAGACTTCTTTTAAGGTACATTGCTAATTACCACATATATTTCTTGTCTGCAATATTTCAGCCTTTACATGATAGTAGTGAGTAGCTAGATGTAATTAGGGATCTCATAATGGAATGAACTGTGATATCAGATTTCTAAATCCTTTTGGGAGAAAAAGCACACACCACCCCCCCCCAAAAAAAAAAATAAAAAAATAAAAATAATACTCCCTCTGTTCCTAAATTAATGTCTTGTTTTGACTTTTAGAGTCAAACTTAATGTTTCACAAATGAAAATTTAACGCATATTTTTTTATTAAAACATAAAACATGTAATTTGAAGTAAAAATTTAGGAACGGAGAAGTAATAATATGAAAAAAATCATTAAGGTACAAAGAAAAAGAAAAGAAAACAAGGATTACTCCGAAAGGTACAAAATAATTCCTTTATGTCATTAGGTAATAGTTGTATAGATGAAAATAACCTTGCCCCACATCAACAGGGTAGCAAATACAACTAAAGGCACAATAGCAAGTTTACCCAAGAGCATAGACAACCCTACCTAGCTTAAATTGAACAAACTTTTCTCTTGTAAGATGAAATATCAAATAAGGTCACCTCTGTCTACTTAAAAACTAGCTTTGCGACCTTGAAATTATTGTTGGGAGGGAAAGATTCTAGTGAGTGTCATGAATTTGTACTTAATGGGGTTTATTCTATCAGAAGTGCTCAACGCCACCCACAGATTGGGGAGAATAGTAACCGAAGAAATTCGTTAATTTGATTTGCATCTACTTTCATTCATCACAGCAAGATTATCAAGAAAGAAACTTCCATGTCTCATAATCAATAAACAAATATAGGTGTCTAATGTATTCGTAGGCTCAATTTTAAATTATATAACAAATATGGGTGTCTAATACATCTCAAATCATGTTGGTGAGACTGACATGATTTTGAGCGATGGTGCTAGTTGGAAGGCCTGTAAAGTGTAAAGAAATGGATCCCCTTGGAAAATGGGTATTCAGTTGGTTGGATCTTTATTCTCAATTGATTCTTTCTCAATAAAGTTTCAAGCAGAACAGGTGGTGCTGAAGGATGAGGGGTGTCAGTGTGCGGCTGACTTGCCTCCTGTCGAGGACTTTTCCACATGGATTAAACACTGGTATCTAGTGACATGTTTATCGAATTGGATAGGCATCGTTTCCACTTCGAGCTCTGATTCACTTGATTTTCAAGAGGAAGGGAATAGAAATATTGTTTAATCCATTGATAGTGTCCTTTCTCTGATAAGGGTCAAATTGGTGAGTCCTTCTGGAGATGGCTATGAAAGTGAGTGTATTGTTGGCCAATCGTAAGAGAGATAGAGTGTTAAGTAACCAACTCATCTAAAAGCTTAAGCTGTTAGCGAGAGGACCAATAATGTATATCATGATTTATGTTTTATACTTTTACACCCCCCCCCCCCCACACCTACATGCATATGTGGAGAGGTGCACTTTTATATAGGGCCGATGCGTACCCTTCGTAATATTTTTAGGATAAATGCAAATGAGATGGTTTGAACCCTTGTCTTTGCCAAACCATGAGCTTCGATACCATGTTAAATATCCTACTCATCTAAACGCTTACGTTAGAGAGTGGACATACGACGTATATCAATTATCAAGCTTTAAGTTTTATGCTTTAACATAGAGTGGTCACAAAGATCTTAGGGCTCGTTTGTTGTGGCTGATGACTTATGACTTATGACTTATGGCTGATAGCTTAAGCTGGTGGCCGAATGACTTGTGGCTGATTGTATGATAGACTGTTTGTTACAACTGTTGAAAAACTGCTTATGAGTTGTTATAATTATTTGTTAATTTTTTTTTTGAAAATTAGTATTCATATTTTTATGTATATTTCATAAAAGGATGAAATGGGGATAATCAAATATTAATTAATGAATAGTTTTCTTCATGTTTTAAAAAAAACACCAAAAAGCTTAAAATTTTGGCTTTGGCTTTTCAATGCATAAAGGGTGTTGTACTTTACTTATTGGCTTTTGGCTTATAAGCTAAAACAAACACTCTAAATATGGCTTTTCAAAAGCCAAAAGCCAAAAGTCACTCCAAATAAGCTGCAACAAACGAGCACTTAGCTTGACGTTGTCTGTTTCATTATGGAGAGATGGGACCTAGGAGGAGGGGTGATGTCGGCTCTTTAATTTTACCTTAAGGATCCTGAGTGCTAAGGTTACAGCTTCTCTACATGGTCATCATGTTGGTAGTATTTGGGAGTTAATTTCCTTGTATTGGGCTGTTGAGTACATTTTTGTTGATAGTTGGTGTCTTCTTTCATTTTCTTTTTGGTAGTGTCTCTCCCTTTTTTTTTCCTTTTTTTTCTTCCCTTTTTGGTTGTAATAGTGGATTTCTTATCCACATATCTGTTTCCTTCTAGTGAGATTTTCTTTTTCTATGGAAGAAGAGTTGTAGAATAAAAAATCTCAATTGATTCTATAATTTCAATGGCTAACCATTCAGAATATAAGGGATAGTGGTATGCTGTTAGAATGGTGGTTGCTGGGGTTGGGGGCTTGATTATCGGCTGCTGGGATGGTGAGGATTGGATTGGAGGTTTCTTGGTGGTGGTTGGGAACTTGGGATGGAAGCTACGGGAAATCAGCAAAGAATGAGGGAAAGACGAGAAAGAACTGACACCCCCACCCAACTAATAAATGTAAATCTCACATCCAGCAGCGTTGTTCATCTGTCACCTTTATGGAAGTTATCAAGTTTTTTTTCTTTTTGGTGCAAAGTTATTAAGTTTACTTGATTGCAATCATGGATAGAACCTTAGTCAGATGGGCCCATTCAATTAGAGAAAGGAGTAAATGTTATGCATGTACCTTAGGGGTCATTTGGCCTTGTTATTAACTAGTACTCCCTCCTTCCCAAAGTAAGAGGTATGCTTTGAATTTTCAACTCTTTCAAATGGACACCTGATAGGGATTTACTAATTTTTCTTAACCTATAAAGTGCATGGTTACATTAGTTTTAGTGTATTTTATAAAGGTTATATTTTTATTTTCTCCAACTAGATATGAATATGTTGAAAATCTATCTGAAAATTGGTCACATTGACTGGAAAAGGTCAAAGCATACCTCTTATTTTCTGATTGGATGGAGTAAGATTTATCTCAACAAGTGAAATGAAGTCTACGTATCATCTTTTCTTGCAGAAAATAAATATATGTAAATTTGAGGAAGAAAGTTGGAAAATAATCACTTAGAGGGTACTGTGAAGATAAATATAAAGGAGGTTGTCCTGCAATCCAACTACTCTTACTAGTATGAAAGCTTTGGGCAAATTTAGCATGCTGAAGGATGAGACAAAATTGTCAATATCCAGTTCAATCCCACTTATTAGCTGCATTGACCAACTTGTATGAGAATGGTCTTTTTTTGTTTGAATGAGGAGCTTGACTGCTTAGTTATTTGATAACTGAGATGCACGTGCAGAACTAGAGATTGATTTGGAACTGTGCAAGAGTGGCGGACAGTGACCTTGGGCCCTTCCCCTCTTTGCAATTCCAGTTGCATTTGGCTTAAATTCATGATATTAGGCTAGAAGTTAAATTGGTGAAGTATAATGTACAAGTATCTTGATTGTGCTCCTGCTAATCAGCTTTTATGTCTTAAACCTCATTGTCCATATAGTCTCAAACATCAAAAATAAATTCTTATATGTTCTTATCTGTGAAGGGTTTCAGTTACAATTGCATTTCAAAATCTTTTAAAGGCTACTCCCTTTTCCCTAAATGAACCTTTTTAATGTCCCTAAATGAGTCACTTTTGTGATGGATTAAATTACTACATTCTCACACGTCAACTATCATGTCCTAGTGCTTTTGCAACGATAAATGGACACTAATGACTTAATGTGGGTACTAAGGGTATTCAGGTGTACATGTAATGAAATTGCTTAGAAGTAAACATCATTAATTCCATGAAAAAATAAAAAGTGATGCTCATTTAGGTGTGAAGGGTAATGCCTACTTTGAACTTAACCTCATTTACATTTGGTACCTTGTTAAGGTCTTTTTCTGTTCAATCTTGCAGGTTTATATTCTGTCAGGCCACATTAACATTGTATGCTCCAACCTTCAACAAGAAAGATTATGTTCCTGAATGTACTCCTTGCCTCCCAGAGGCTGTCCTGCCAATTAATCCTTCATCTCAAGCAGCAGTTCTACAAATAGCCAACATATTTGGTGTAACAAATCGGTTCATCTTCTCAGAAGGAATCATTCCTCCAGAAAAAACACACGGATGAGCAGATTTTATCTTCTTGACACCAGCGCCGGTGCTGGGAATGACTTGGCAAATGTAAATTTTGTGATTTTTAGTTCATTTTTGTGCCCTCTTTTCTTTATTCAACTCTTCATAGCAATATTGGCTAGTGGATCGGGACAAATTACCCATTAGAGATTACACTCAGTTGGCTGTTGTTGGGTTTGTACTTTGTAATAGTATATGTGAATCACATTTTTGAGAACTTGAAATTTGATTCATAAGTGTCTTGTACAAACAAACATACACCCCCTTCGGAACAGCGTGGTATCTTACTTGTGTTGTATTCTAGAAAGATTACAAATCCGATAATTGGATGCCTTCATGAGAAGTCATTAGCGGTCAACTTGTCGTGTTTCATGATATAAAATGATTGGACATTCTAATACTAGTCCAGTATCCAACTTGTTTGTTGCGCACAGGTTGGGCTCAGGTAGCCAAACTAGTGCTCTTTATCTTTGGGGAACCACATCATGATACCTGAAAAAACTTTGAAAGAGATCTAAATGTTGTTGTTTTTGTGTGTGTGACTGTGAGCACTGGGGTGGGCGGGGGAGCTTGCGCTCTGTTTGAAGAAAGCTTGGGAAACATGGAATACGAAGGAAACTTGAAAGTCATGAAGTTGCCCGACTTTTCACTTCAAGATATGAACGCTTCGATTGAACATGAACATGAACATTACCGTAAAACAGATACTCAGTAAGCTAAAAACTTGCTCATAAGTCATACCCAGCACAATCAGCAAAATATATACTTGCCGAACTAGGACCAAAGTAAACCCACAAGAGAGAAGGGAAGCTGCTATTTTATTAGAATTACAGTCATAATTACATAAACTGTACAATTCACAGTTTTATATGTACACCCTAAACATAACAGATAGTTGGGCTAATTGACCCTTCAAACAAATTTCCTACCCCTGCTACCGCACATTGTACAAACAAGCTTGCACATAATCCATCTTCAAGCAAAGATTTGAAGAAAATGGCTTATATCTGAGTCTACATGAACAACCAAGTTTACTAATCACCTGCTAGTGGTACAACAGCAACAATAACAATAGGCAATTTTTTTGCAGTTACCTGTGAGAATTTCGGCTAATACCGGCAGGCAGAGGTAAATTCCGGTGAAGTCCGATTGCCGGAAGTAATGTTTGGCGAACTAGGTTGATAGCATTGAGAGATGGTGAATTTTTTGTCATTACAACTTTTTTGTTGTATTTGAATATTGAAGAAAAGAGTATACGTGAAAATTTTAAAAAATCTATAGCTTAATTTTCAAAAATTGATTCTTTAAGTGAAACATCCCAAAATGGAATCGTTGTCCGTAACAAATACCTTGTCCTTCCCCGCCACCCTTTTTCATCTGGGGAAGTAAATAATGCCACAGATATGTCACTGAGCTTTTTTTTGCTCAAATGGGAAACCCTAACCGGTTTAGGAGCATTTGGTGCTTCCATCTTATCGAACTCACTCGAATCCTCCAAATCAAAAGAACTTCGAAAAGGCAGGGCTCTTGTAGGAGTAACATACGCAAAATGCCATTCCTTGGCGATCAAAGTCTGTTCATTTACAAAAGAAAGAACTAAAACTATGAATATTCAATCAAATGAGAAAATAACAAAACAAAATCAAATCAAAACTTCCACCATCAAAAATAAATCAAAAGGAAGATCAGAACTTACAGCTTCTCTAATCACTTTAGATACATGGAACAGCCTCTTCAAATCATCATGATCAACACCACACAATATCCTAATCTGTTAAAAATGGAATTCACAGTAAATCGCCATTAAAACTTCAAATCAAATCTTTCAAAAAGTGCACACATCAAATCAATCTGTTAACTAAGAGCAAATGCTAGTGAGTCGTAGTGATCCGCGGGATCACATAAATCACCTAATGAGCTTCACGAATAAGTCGTTTGGTGCGTAACCTATTCAAATACACATCAATCGCGAGAGTCAAAGTTGAGTTCTTTGCGAATAAATTAACAGGTGGTACTTACAAGTATTTCTTGAGGCAGAGCTTCAACCAGAGATTTCTTTTCACAAGTGATGAAATCAGAGTTGTCAATGCAATAAAGCTGCTTCTTGGTAGGTGTAGTGGTACAAGTCAAATCATCATTGAAAATTAAAACCCTCATTTTTCCTTCTATATACAAACCTTAAAACCTACCCCTTCATTTGCAGGCTTCAAAATCAACCCAAATTTCTCTCCTGAAGCCATTTTTTTCTCCCTCCAAAACCTAATCGATCTTCAAACTTCTCCAACAACACCTAATCTACACACACACACAGAGTATATACAGAGAGATTGTGAGAGCCGGTTAGTTACATCACAGCGAATGATTCTAGAATCAGCGACCGAGGCAGTAATTCCAATGTTCAGGACAACGGTGGTTTTCATTAGTGGTTAAAATTGCGTCAACACGGCGAAAATGCCCCGTGGGTGGGCCCCACGATGATGGAAGGCCGGCAACTGTGTACGGTGGATGATGGAGTCTGGTGGAGGAAGGAAGGAAGTAGATCATTTCTAGCGGTTGTTTTATCGAAAAGTACGCGGATGGATGGCGTCAAGGAAACCGCCAGCGAAAAGTCTAACCTAACCCCATCAACTAACTCCCTAAGACCACAATACCCCCCGCGACCATTCATAGAAAGAACAGCACCAGCAAACAAAAAACTACGAATTTAGAACCGCAGAATTCCCAAAAAAAGTTCTTGCTAGGGATGACAACGGGTCAAACTTGTCAATCTTCTAGTTCACTCTTAGGTCTGTTTGGTGTAACGTTTTAAAAACGCAACGTTTTTTTTTTTTTACGAATACATTTAGGATATATTTTCAAAATGCAAATTTCGTAAATCTGAGTATTTATCAAAATAACGATTTTACCATTTCTTAAACAGTATCATACTTCTAATTTATAGATATAGCTTTATTTAAATTTTTATATATCAATAGAAGTACTTATGTCATAACACTAATGTAAATTTAAATTAAAATACCAAGTATAATTTAAAAAATATCTAAACATACTTATTTAGTCCAAAATACATATTTAAAATAAAAATGAAGTCTAAATTTTTCAATAATTTCAACCAATATTAAAGAAGAGTTGTCCAAATTAACACACAGTTATAATATCTCAAATCAAGTTTAATAAAAACTACTACAAATAGATTCCAACAAGGATTGTTGAAAAACATCCATCATATGATTTTCTTCCCGACGATTGTTCGATTTAAGGACTTTAAGCTCTCCCTATGAATTGTGATTTACATCTTGCTCATCATCATCTCTATCATCATTATCATCACTATCATCACATTGACAATCTTTTTCATGGCGAAAAAATATTTCATCATCAAGGCGTGTCTCATGTCGAATTAAATTGTGTATTATCATGGTTGCAACCACAATTAGCACTTGTGTCTTGAAAGGGATTGCTGACACAACCTTCAAAATTTTAAATTTTGTCTTCCAAACGCAAAAAACCTTACAATAACACTTCTTAAAGAGGAGTGTGCTTTGTTAAATCTTTCTTTCCTAAACCTTGGATGTTGAGATGTTCTTGAACCCCTTCGAAAGTCAGGTAGGTGATACCTCACATTTTTATAAGGTGCAAGAAAACCTTTTGTATTTGGGTATCCACTATCGACAAGATAATATTTTTCTACAAATGTAACATTAAATATAAATATTTACTTGAAAACATGCAAGCAACTAATATTGTAGAAACAATAAAATATCATCGGAAGGATTTGGAAACTTTAGCTCTTTTCTTGCTCTAGCAAGCTCAAAGATGCGAAAATCATGAGCGATCCCTTCCCAGCCAGCCCAAACATATGTGAAGCACATATCAAAATCGCACACCGCCAAAATATTATGTGTGACATATCATTTTCTCCCTATGTATGCAGTTATGTTTTATTTAGGTGGTACAACACGCACATCAGTTCCATCAATCGTGCCTATACAATTTTGTATAATAATTGATCTAATTACTTTGAATATTTTAAAATGATTGCATTTATTAATAAATTAATATTCATTACCTCAAAGATATGATATTTGGAATTTCTCCTTATTTGTAGATGAACTTGAACACCTAATTCTTTATTTGGTTTGATGTAATCAACTGACATCTTCATTACCGCATTAAGGGCATCATAGAAATGTTTGTCAATCGTCCACCCTGAACGTTGAAATATATCTTGGGCTTGTCTATTTGTTGCCCCTTGCCCCACGATGTATAAAAAAATGACAACTCTTTCCTCTGTAGTTGAATAACTAGTGTGTTTCAAACCATAGATAGTCTTTAAAGTTGCACAAATTAGTAGTAGTGGTGGTGGTGGTGGTAGCAGTAGTAGTGGTGGTGGCGACCTAGTAGTAGTGGTGGTGGTGGTGGTGGTACTACTACTACTATTAATTACTACTACTACTACTACTAGTAGTAGAAATGGTAGTAGTAGTGGTGGTGGTGGTAGTCGTTGTAGTAGTAGTAGTCGTAGTAGTAGTGGTGGTAGTAGTTAAACTTCATAAAAAACTTGTTTACCTGCAGAATATATCATTAACATTAGAAACAATTAAAACTTAAAACAGATCCAAAGATTAATTAGACTAAAAAAATTAAAAAGATATACCTTTGCGATTTCATTCCACCATTCCTTAGACACCACATGTGTCATCTTTTTCGAATCTCAACCTAGTCCACTAGTTTTTGTTTTATAATTATCCAAGCCTGCCATTCTTTTCTCATACCATCCCAGTGATTTTTAAGTTGTGCTCGAGTATATCCTTTCTTAGTTTCTTGATTGAAATGCATCTACATGGTTTCTCAGGCTTTGGTACTGAAATGTGTAGTTGGCATGCTTCCCTTGTTTTTCTCCTCTACACAAAGTCTAACAAAAACTGCAAGGGATTCACTATCCCAATTGGCCCTCTCGGCAGTGTCATCCCCGTCAACTTCACAAACATCCTCATTGTGTTTCTTTTGAACTCCTTTTGCTTTACCTTTAAGTGTCATCTATCATAATCACAATCAATGATTTATACTATGCTCACTGATGAAACAAGCATCGAAAGTGGACCGTTGAATATGAAAAGAAAGAAAGAAAAAGTTAAGAAACATGAACGCAATTAGAACAATCAAAAGTGTTAAACGGATCTGATTAGAAATCAGTTACAAAGTTGGATATTAGGAGTAGTTTCGGTTTTGATGCTTTGATGCATGTTACAAAGTCAATTACTTTTGACATGTATTTGCTTCTGTAGTTGGTCAATAACACAAGATTCATTCATATATTTTTCAAGCACTTACATTTGCATGTATACTGAGCACTGCAGTATTTTTATCTGTTTTTCGCTCTCCTCTAAATTTGTTTTGAGGTTCACTTGTGCTGATGAAGTTATGACCACTCTAGCTAGTAGCTACTGTCATAAAGATAATTGTTAAGTTATTAACTCTTCTAAAAGGATTCCAGTTGGGAGTTTTTTGTGACTGCATGGTGATTCTTGATAATTGTTGTCTCCAAACTTATAATTTATTTAATCTAGAGATCAAGTAGTTTGTTTGAGATGATATAATGAGTTAACTCATTGTTTTGTTCACAGTGAGTTGATAGGGATTGCTTCTTGAGAGAAAATTGAAAAGGAGTTGAAAGAAAATGCATCTAGTTTTCATGTTGCTACAGTCATCTTACTTTTTGGTTTGTTTTTTCCTATGAATTCAAATTTCTACTGTTTGCTGTCATAACCTCATTCAGTTTGGAGGGCACATGTTCTTGTTATTGTGCTGATGTGCTCTCATGGTGTTGGCAGCAAAAAGAGGATAGAAAAATAGGACGCTCCCAAATCATAATTAGTAAACCTCAAGCAACCTCACCAGTCACCAGTCACCACCAAGAGCTTTTGATGGTGTCTTCATTTTCCATTCATATTTCTTGTGCTAAATGTATCAAACTATGCAAATTAGATGGTTTGAAACAAAAAAACAGACAAGGTTGTCCAAGCATATTCCTAAAAACATTTCAAAAAATGACTCACTGACGAAGATCCTTTACAATTGAATTCCATACATTATCTAAACAATGGAATTGCTATGATTTTAAAAGCAAATTCTAAGTTATTTAAATTCTATAGAATTTGAATATTTATCGAATTCAAAATCAATGCATCCAAGCGGACCCTCAATGAAATCGTTCAAAACTCGATTTACCTACATACCTGGAGTTGTGTTGCAAAACAAATAGCTTCCTATGCTTCTGAGAGCTGCGCGACAACTGAGAGAGATGCAGGTCGCACAACAACAGATCAGAGAAGATGAAGGGGAGATAAAAACTCATCAAAAGCTTTTATACTGCTGAAGGGGGTAATTCCGGAAAATTATTTCTCAGCAGCGTTTTCTTTAATTTCCCGCTCACAATTCCGACGTTTAGAAATGCCCGCCATTTCTAAAACGCTCCACTTTTAAACGGGGCATTGAAACAACATTGTAGGAAAACACTCCATTATTTGGTAGCGTTTTTGACAAAAATGCGGTACCAGACACACTCTTAATCTGATGTATTCCTACGATTCCTAAATTTTTGTCAAATCTAGTATTTTTTTAGTGAAAATTTGACGTATATATTTTTTAACTATTTTTAAAAACTAAACACGCAATTTGTAGTACTAATATCATATAGTCATTTTGATTCACAAAAATCAAACATGACAATAATTTAGAAATAGAGAGTATATGTTAAAAGAGATACATATACTCCCTCCGTTTATTTTACCAGACATATAGATTTAAGAAAATATAATTAATTCTATTATAAATATTTTAATAATATGTATTTTTTTAAAAAAAAAAAACAATGTGAGAATGTCCATTGATTAAAATGGTAATTACATCAAGGGTAAAAATGATAAATAACATTAAAAAAGAAAAGATTAGAAACTGGACATCTTATTTAAAACAACCTAAAAGGGAAAGACTCTCTTTTTAGGAACAAACGAAGTATTTTTATTTTTTTCTAACTAAGGTAGTGATCACGCCAAAAAATGGGTGAACAAGTTCGAAAGTCTGCCTAAGGCGGAAATGCTGATCTATGCGGCTTAATTGGATATCTGAACTTGGAACAACAACGGGAACTCAAATGCTGCCTTAGGGAAGGCTTGTGAGACGTTCGTTTACCTATGGATCACTTGACAACCAACCGTTAGGGAGCTGGGGGGAGGGGGGGGTGAGCCTAGCTAGAACCCTCCAAATCTCCAATGTACATGTATGGGAGAGCAGTTTCCGGTGAATCACTTGGGAACACCGGAGATTGTGAATATAAGAGTGTGTGTGCTTGAGTAGTGAAAAAGAGTCTAAGCTAATAGTGGATGCCCGGAGAAGTATTTATAGTCGGTTGGGCGTAGATTGCGCTATTGAGGGAAACCGACCAAGGGGACAATGAGGTGGCTGGTCAGCTAGCTGGAAGTTTTTCATTGGTTTTGTATTCTGGCCTCCGTACCTGACATGTCATTTAGTGGGTTGGTAGGGTGGATCCTGCTCTGTGGTGAGCACATCCATGTCTACCGAATGAGATTTTGCCACTTGTAGTTTCGACAGAAAATGGGGAGCTGAGCTCAGCCACCTCTGCCAACATCATGGTTGTGCCAAGGGAGAGCCAAGGCCGATGATTCTTCTCGTCACATTTTCATTATACTGCCGAGTTATCGGGTGAGGTGTCTCGAAAGCATGCCATGTGGAAAGGACTAAAACGGGTCGCTTCAGGTTGGGTATAATAACAATTGATTTTTAGCACCAGTTTTTTTTTTTTCCTTGCGATCTTTCAAAGGGCACTGCTAAAATGGTAAGCATACTCAAAAATCAAAGTTGACTTGGATATTGTAGTGATCCTATTGTTACAGTCACATTCCATAGATATTCAGGAAGGCTTTCCATAACATGCTTTTATCCATCTATCTTGACTCCCCGATGAATCAGAGGAATACAGATGATCAATCAACCAAGAACAGAAATCGAAGCGTTAGTCAAGAACAGATTCCGAACCACATTCAATATCAAAGTGAAACAAGAAACATCAAACCTGTTCCCGGATTGGTTTGAATCCAAGGAAGCTTTTGATTGTTATTGCACATGCTTTGATGCAGTGACAAGTATCAAAATCATTCATTACATTGATACAACAACTGATACTGTGAGAACCCTGTTTCAAACAGACAAACACTGTCAATGTCAACAAAACGGGGTTCTCACGGATATGGGAGAGAAAGGAAGAAGAGGGAGCAGGCTGAAGAGAGAAAAAACTCAACTATCTCATTACTGTAACAAGCAACAGAAATAGTGCAATATTTCCACTTATACCACTTAAAGTCTAACAAACTTACAAAGGCTACAAAGTACTAAAATACCCTCCCAGTTGGAGAGCAATTACAAAGACACAAGACAAAGATTAAATTCACTTGGCTAAGGCTTGTCTGGTATTCTGGTTCTTCACAAAAAAAGCTTCAAGATTTCAGCCAATTAGTTCTACTGGTGCTGCCATTCTCTCTTTCTGAATTTCCAACATCATCTCCGATACCACAGATAGTTGCACTTACAAGATAAAAGCAAAGCAATAGACCAGGCTATAAACTAGAAATCATATCATTTCAATCCCAATGAAGTATTTGAGCTTTTCATCAGATTTTGACTATTTATTTATTTTTAAAATATTTTTTTACATCAGTTAAGCTTGTATACAACAATAAGATGTAAGAAACTTTGATTTATCCTTTCAGGTTTGGTTGGTCTTACCAGTAGTGTGCAGCACCGGCTAAAAGATTTCGCTGGGTGGGAATTTATTTACTGTCTAATAACTCTGTTTGAACTATAGACAAAATTTTCTTCACCAGCAATGGTGGAATTTAACCTTCCAGCAGCCCAACCATTGTTTAATGCACGGACAGGATCCCCCCCAGCGACACGAGTGCCATCCACTTGCTTTTCAAATTCTGGGAGACCATTTGCCTTCCTCTCTTTTCTTCTCTTCTTGTCCTCATCTCTTTCCGTTCTCAACCATTTCTCCACCGTTCTCTGCAGGATGTCCAATTAGGCATGGGGAAAATCACAAAATAAAGTTTGAAGAGTTGGTCAATAAAATAAAAAACAAAAACATGTTTTATCCATATCCGAATCCAATCCACAGAGTTGATTGCATTAGCTACCAGGCATTGAAGATATTCACAAGAAATCAGAGGAATAGGAGTTAAAAATAGTATGAGGTGTTCAAGCGTGGGAACTAACCATTAGAGACAAATTGCTCGTCTCCTTGATCTTATCCATAGGCATTGCTAATTGCAACTTTCCACGAGCCACATAAACCTGGTGACAACAGAATAATGATGACCCTATATAGAATATAAAAGCCACTTGGCTATATACACTGCCCCCATTCCTAAGTTAGTGTCGCATTTGGTATGAATTTCACGTGACACATAAATTTGATGGTAAATCAAACTTGTATGAAACAATGTCAACGAAAAGTGATATCCATTTGGGATGAAGGTAATGTAAGAAAATGGGACATAATGAGAGATGATGCTCTTACCATGTGAGATGGCCAATCCTCAAGGCCATCAAATATATGTGTTGCGTAGATGATGGTAGCACCTCGCTCTTCACATTCCTTCTTGAGAAATCTCAGAAGGTCAGCCCTTGCAAGCACATCTAGGTCAACTGTAATCTCATCAAGAAGAAGAACCTAGATACATAGGTAACATCTGTTACAACTTAGAACTAAAAAGGAAGAACTCAACTTAAGCAAGGATAAATTATTCAGTGGGGTGAAGTTCCATTTTTTATTTTTTATTTTGATAGGTAAGTGTGACCCCTTGTTAATATGGGGATTGGAACCAAGGACCTAAACAAAGGATAGCCTAAAATCTGGGGTAGTATAAACATTTTACAATTTACAAACATCCAGCCCAAGTATTAGTGTTGCATAGGAGCATCACACGATATTACCAGTGGCATGGGTTGGTTGTCACATGGTCCTAATTAAGGAACACTTGAATTGCTAATCCACTCGGAACGAGCAAATGCATTTTTTCGTTGAGAAAATAAGGTGAGGAAAGAAATACCTTGAATGGCTTCAGGAGCCCCATACATATCTGCACTCTTCTTCTCTGACCATCAGATACCTTGTGCATTCTCCATGACAAATCAACATCTAAAACCTACATTACACCAAAAGAATGCAGTACATATTAATAGTTGAAATTTGCAACATGTCAAGAAGGTAAACAATACGTGGATATATTTGTAATTTATTATTATTTTTTGATAGATAAGTTTAGCTCCTCGGTATGAGGATTGGAACCAAGGACCTTGAGGTCTTTGCCCAAGTGTCCTTGCCATTTCTCCCACGTAATTAGGTGTACATCAATTCATTTTGTTGGGTAGTTCTTGGAAACATAGCTATTAAGGTCTATAACTTAATAAAATGAAATAAGAACACCAAATGTGGAAATAATGTCTGCCTAATGTCTCTTTCAAAAGGAAAAACAAAAGTCGGCAAGTCAGACTACACCTTAATCAGCTCGGCTCTTCTTTCAGGAGCGATTCCGGCTACGCCAAAAAGCATTTTCTCAGCAGAGATGTCCATCTGTATTGGAACATCAAATCCAGCAAAAGCAACCTCTCGTCTCCACTACAAAAAAACAAACATTCATTGAGCTAAACAAGTTATACAAAAATGCATTCAGTTATTTGCATCTGTAGAAACAGCACATTTATTGGAAACCTGAATCAAATAGTAATGTACCATAAAAATTGACAAGTACATCTCCAGTTTTCATTTCTCTTAAAAGTACACAAATATTTAGGATTAAGCCAATAAGTAATAATAATATGAAAATAAAAAGAAAAAAAACCTTGTACAATATGAAATCAGTCTGCGCATTTTTTATATTTTTTTGATAAGTAATGAAATCAGTCTGCGCATTTACATCTCACAACGATTCAGCCATACAAGAAACAGTTCTGTTATAAGTGATTTCCATTTATTTATAATGTTACTGAAATATAGGCTACATAGGTTTTATAATATTCTTAGAACAGATCTTCAAGGGGATCCAACAATCTCACAAAGTTTTAGGCTAGCTGTACGAGGCAAAAGAGTTCATGTAGCCGATCCCAACAACTGGGAGTCTGGGACAAGGGTTGAGTCGAGTCAAGTTAAACTACACATATAGCTTGCCTTCAGTAATCTCTAAACCATAAAAGTAATAACGACAGCATGAAGCAAAATGCAAAACAAACCTCTCCACCAAGATAACAAAGGTCACCAGACGATGTTAATGCAGTGTCGTGGAAGGCGGATCTTCCTAGCACCCGAACCATATCAGGCTCCACCATGTGCTTCCCACCTAGTATCTTCAGTATTGTTGTTTTCCCTATCGAAATCACATTACAAAATCAGTTTTTATCAAATTTCCAAATGTCCAAGGTGAGAAATATGCAGTTCCCCATATGATG
The DNA here is from genome assembly GCA_013146195.2 of Codonopsis lanceolata. Taxonomy (NCBI): domain Eukaryota; kingdom Viridiplantae; phylum Streptophyta; class Magnoliopsida; order Asterales; family Campanulaceae; genus Codonopsis; species Codonopsis lanceolata. The sequence goes on along the minus strand of CM028383.1, from coordinate 25,648,791 downwards.
GCAAAAAGATGTGCAATTTCCAATGTAATAGGGGAATGCATGCCATTTGCCCTGTTTGGATTAACCGGAATCTCTCAATATGAGAGGTTGCAAAATTCCTCAAGTATTCGCAAATTTGATAGATTTCATAGCGAAATATTTACTTTATAAAGTAAAATTGAAACTTTTCACAGCAAAAATGTTTGCGCAAATCCTAGACTTATTATGAAACTCCCAAATTGATCCTTGTTTGGGTGACGGAATTGTACAAATATGAGAATTCCCATATAATGGCAGTAAATATGCAATTCTCCATATAGTGGGGGGAAATAGTATGACATTGGATGCTGGAAAAATGGATAAAGAAAATGTAGGAACCTGCGCCATTAGATCCGACAAGGAGGTAGCGCTCGCCGGAATTGAGAGTGAGGGAGAAATCTTCGATGAGAGGGGTGGAGCCGGGAGGAGGATGGCCGTCGATGCCTGGGTAGGTGAAACGGAGGTTGTTGATCACTATCATTGGATTCGAGCTGTTGTCGTCCATTACTCCCAGTAGAGAGAGGTTTTGTGTGTGTGTGTAGGGAGGATGGAGGTGGTTTTAAGGGGGAGGGAGCGTTGGCGAGTTGGTGCGGGAGCTGTCGACGTTGGCAGTTGTAAGATGGTCGGAAAATTCAACCGCTGTCGTGGCTCTGTTTAAGACACTAGTGCTCTTCATTGCGCCCATCGATTTAAAACTATTACCAATTAACCCAATCAACTCAACTCAAACTCAATAATAAAATCAATTTATAAGACTATAAGAGTTACCCAACCTAACCCAATTATTCTTGTGGGTTAAATTGGATTAAACCCAATAAATTA
>CM028383.1:25587951-25645451 GCA_013146195.2 Codonopsis lanceolata | reverse complement strand
TAATAATAATAATAATAATAATAATAATAATAATGTAAATCACATTTTGTGATGATGTTATTTTAGTTTTTATATTTGATTTCAACACTATTTCAACTTATTAATCAAACACACACACTAACTTATGAAAGCTAATCGGCACTTTTAAAAAGCTAAATCAAACATCACCAGTTATTAGTTATCAATCATAAGTCATAAGTAATAAGTTATCAGTCATAAGTAATAAATCATCAGCACATATCAATAAGCTAAATCAAACAAACCCTGATTAACCCCATTATCAAACATTTGAACCTAGCTCGGCACTCTCTCTTCATTCACTCGATCTACTTTTTCTTTATTAACTCGGTTTGTTCTCTCACTTCTCCATCAACGACCCAAACGATTCCCTTCACTTTCGCTCGAGATTTTCTTTCTGTCTCACTGTTGATCCCTCTCGATTACCAATCGAAGGTTCGTAATCGCCTTCCTCGGTCTCAATGGAAGTTGTTGGCTTGCGAGCATGTAGGTCTACGATGACTTTCGACACCGACGCAGTTGCTGGTATCAGTTGTCTAGTAAGGTAGACTTTATTTGTTGGAAATGGGGGATGATTAAGGGGGAATTCTTTTATGTTCATATCATTACGATTGTCGTCATTGTGGAATCGACCTGCAAAGGTGAACTTTATTTGTTGGTAATGAGAGCCGATGCCTAATGTTGGCAAGGGTACAATAGACATTTCATAAAGTTTTGATATTTTGTGAAATCGGGAAAACTACTTTTTATGTCAACGAAGTATTTTGAGGAAACCAAAATAACCTTTTCAATATTACAAATGTTTCCGGTGTACTCAGTTTAAGTGGAAAATGTTACAAGTGTATAAATAATTTGGACAAAATGTCACAAATTTCATTAAGTTTCCATCAAAATTAATTAACGAACTGATGACGTGGACCTTTAAAGGCTTATTTCATAAAATTTCAAAGTAAAGGGTATTTCCTTGTAATCATGCTTTTTAATCCTCCAAAATCCTCACTTCTCCTTCAAAGAATTAACAACCAGTCCCCTAGTCCCACCACCACATCTTCTTCCTCGTGCTCTAAACAATCACAACAAGTCTGTATGCGACATCAACGATTCCATTCTCGTGATTTCCTTTCCTCGCCAAAACCTTATACTCGTCGTCGCCTATCAACCAAGAGAACACCATGACGATGCTCCTCAACATCTTAATAACCTCAGGCGAATCCCTTATGTCCATGTGCGACCTTTTGGACGCACTATCCCACATGTTGCGTAACCCTACATCTCCCTCCACTGCTCAATGTGCCGCTGCCACCATCTTCAGCCTCCTCACCGTCGATGATTATAGATCGATCATCGGTTCCAAGCGGGACATTATGTATGCCCTGATTGACATTATCCGAACCACTTATTAGCAGCCGAGATCGATTAAGGACGCACTCAAGGCCCTGTTTGGAATTTCTTTGTATACGTTAAATCAGGTCATGGTGATTGAGCTAGGTGTTGTTCTGGCGCTGTTTTCGTTTGTGGTGAATTATGGGAGAGATGGGGTTGTGAAGGATGCAACGGCGGTCATCACATAAATTGTCGGGTGTCGGGAGGCTGTGGATTCGTTTCGAAAGCTTTCGGGGATTGGGGTTGTAACGCCCCAAACTTGATACCGATATTACGGTCTCACAGTTTGGCAACGTCACTGATAATCAATACTTAAAAACCATAATAAATCCTAACACTAATAATTAATCAACATTAATATCCTTCAATTGTAATTAAATACAACCACCAAATGTCTGAAACGAAATCTAATATAAAGCTAATTAAAATTAATAAAATTTTCAAAGTACGAATGAATTATAAATGTCTAAAACTTAACCATCTTCATTCATCTACTCGAAACAATTCATCTAGCTAAACTAAATGTCACCTGGAAGAGAAAGAATAAGAAAGGGTGAGTGAACAATGCTCAGTAAGTTCATATACAACCCCTCCGGTTACTAAGGAGGAGTTGACCGAAATAAATCAAGGAATTAAAATCGAAATTTCAAATATGTATAATGCAAAAGTCAAATAGTCAAAGTTCAAATATATTTGCAGGATTCCAAGTGAAGGATAAAGATGCAACAAACGACCCGAGTAATCCAATTGTCACCGACTGTCCCATACCAGCTGGCGATAACGGACGACTCACAGATAAATATTTAGGATTCCAAACGAAAGATAATAATGCAAAAGACGAATCGAGTAGTTCAATTGTCACCAACTGTCTCATAACAACCGGAGACAACAGACGACTCACAGATACCAAGATCACATAAACAGTCAAAGACCCTGTTCAAACAATGTTTTCGAAAGATTCTAAACACCCATAAGGGTAAAGGTTCCTAAGAGGTATATCCTGATAACTAACCATATGTCTAATGGTTAAAGGGTTTCGAAAGGTCACATTAACCTCGTGACTAGGTAAATCTAAAGGTCACATTAACCTGTGACTAGATATGAGTATCGAAAGGTCACATTAACCCGTGGCTAGGTAAATCGAAATGTCACATTAACCCTTGACTAGGTTGTTTGGCTTAGTGATCAAGGTAGAAACTTTTAAAGAAAATAAACAATTTTCTCAAACCCAAACATAATCAATAATCAATTCATGTATAAAACAAATGGTATCTCACATGAGAATTTAACAAGTATGTGAGATTTAACGAAGAAGCATAATCATGAGTAATCAAATGAATGAAATCGATGGAGTTCAAAATCAAATATCAATACAAAATTGGCACATGTTTTCAAAGAAAGGCATTTATCAAAGAAATAGCGGAAGTCTAACAATATGGAACGAAGAATTCAAAAGATCTAAATGAGGTATAATCCCTTACCTGATTAATTCTCTGAAACTAACTTGTCGATCAAGTACTCTGCTACACGTGACGGTCCAAATCTAGAATTTATGACAAATTTTTTTTTTAAAATTTAGTAATTACACTATTCATAACAATTTTAATAGCTAACTTAAAAGTTAATAAATCAATTTGGGTAGTAGACATTACCCATCTCTCACTTGAATTTCCTTCTAGACATACAAACCCAACCAGAACATCTACCCTTTATTCCCACAACAACTCGACTACATATCCTCCCCTTTTCATCCTATCTATATTAATAATTTCATTATCCCTCTCACCATCCATCCCGGTATCCGTCACACCGATTTACAAATCACAGGAAAACCCAATACATTTACTACCAACAGAAACTGAAAACAGAAACTTAATTTAGAAAGAGTTGACGCATTGTTTACCTTGCTTAAGCTTTGTTTCAAAACCCGTCTTTAAACCCGTCTTGTTAGACTCTTCTTTAACAGATATTTGGATATTCGCCACTATGATATTTGCTCAAGTGATATCTGTAGTTGGCACCCAACAAGATAATCCAATGTTTGAGTGTTTGTCAATAGTTGGTAAGGACATGGACTGGTTGTGTACAATGATGACCTGACCTAACCTAAGACCTAAGCAATGTTCTAGTAGGTTGCCACACTAAACGATACACAACCCTTTTAGCCACTTTTGGAACACGCTTTGTAATGAAATCAAGCAAATTACTGACTTGGAATATGCAGACATAGATGTTAGAAATAGTTACACTAACATGCTCGGAATGATTAAGGAGCATAGTTTGTAAACGCAGCGAAAAAATAGATCGACATACCTCCAGCCATTGCACCGAAATCGAAATCGGAATGAAGTCGGAGTTACACTGATTGAGAACTTGAAAGACTTCTAAACTCTTACTCTCTCTTTACTACTGATGGTGTGTATTTCTCAAATGAGAATGAGTAAGTTTAGGGACCTCCAAAAAATTTAATTTATAGTCTCTTTCCATCAAAGAGAAGTTGCTGAATATGGGTAGTTTTTTTACGGTTTCCACGTTCATGTAAGTGGCTAAAGATGGTGGGTGGTTATGGAGTGGTTGCTCTATCCACAATGTGGACCACTAATAGGGAAACTAATAGGGAAAAAACCCAACATTCTCCCACTTGGTCCACAAACTCCACCATGTATCTTAACGAGGGACAAAATGCATGAATCATGGCGATAGGTCCTCTAATTATGAGTATTATCTTCCATGTATCACAATACATTTAGTACCTCAAACACTAACCCAAATAACTTAATGAATAAACCCTATGTTTATTCAAGGTCCAAACTTAATAATATTTTCTCAAAATGAATGTGCACTACTGAATGAGAAACATCAAATGAAGTAAGAATTTCATCAAAATAACAAACGTACTTACAATGAAGATTTACATAATGGAACCAAGTCCCATTCTAACTACATGATCCTTAAAACTCTTTGGTGGCATGCCTTTAGTTAAAAGATCGGCAACCATCAACTTAGTGCTAACGTGCTCAATGACCACTTTATTTTCCTTAACACGTTCTCTAATGGCTAAGTACTTAATGTCGATATGCTTACTTTGACTACCGCTTTTGTTGTTTTTAGCCATAAAAACAACAGCTGAGTTGTCACAATACAATTTCAATGACCTAAAAACCGAATCAATGATTCTAAGCCCGGACATGAAATTCTTCAACCACACACCGTGTGAGGTAGCCTCAAAACACGACACGAACTCGGCCTCCATAGTGGAAGTAGCAGTCATGGACTGCTTCACGCTTCTCCAAGATATAGCTCTACTGGCTAACATGAAAATATACATGGATGTTGATTTGAGATAGTCAACACATCTAACAAAATCTGAATTGGAGTAGCCAATCACCTCCAAATTTTATGTCCGTCTATACATGAGCATGTAATCCTTCGTTCCTTGAAGGTATCTCATGACCTTCTTTGCAGCTCTCCAATGGTCAATTCCTGGGTTACTCTGATATCTCCCCAGCATCCCAACAACAAATGCAATGTTAGGTCTGGTGCAGACCTGAGCATACATAAGGCTTCCAACAAGCTGAAACATATGGAATATCTTTCATTTGTTCCCTTTCGAGCTCATTCTTGGGGCACCGGTCCAGGCAAAACTTATCACCCTTCACAATGGGTGCTACACTAGGTGAACAATCCATCATCCGAAATCTCTCTAAAACTTTGTTGATATAAGTCTCTTGAGACAAACCCAAAATGCCTCGAGACCTGTCTCTATGGATTTTAATGCCAATGACATAAGATGCCTCTCCCATATCCTTCATATCAAAGTTTTTCAAGAGAAATTGTTTCACATCGTATAGCAATCCTTTATCACTGGTTGCAAGCAAAATATCATCCACATATAACACAAGGAAACAAATCTTGCTCCCACTAACCTTGAGGTATATGCATTGATCCATAACGTTCTCTTCAAACCCAAATGAAGTGATGACGTTATGGAATTTTCTATACCATTGGCGGGAAGCTTGTTTTCAGTCCATATATAGATTTATTAAGCTTACATACCAAATGCTCACCACTACTAGAGAAAAATCCTTCAGGTTGTTTCATATAAACCTCTTCCTCTAGATCACCATTAAGGAAAGTCGTCTTCACGTCCATTTGATGTAACTCTAAATCAAAATGGGCTACCAATGCCATAATTACTTGAAGGGAATCTTTCTTAGATACAGGGGAAAAGGTTTCTGTGTAATCGATTCCTTCTCTTTGTGAGAATCCTTTGGCAACAAGTCTTGCCTTATGTCTCTCGATGTTACCTTGTGAGTCTTTCTTTGTTTTGAAGACCCATTTACATCCAATGGCTTTTACACCATTTGGCAACTCGACGAGATCCCAGACTTTGTTAGTTGCCATAGAATCCATCTCATCTTTCATGGCATTGTACCATAAGCTTGAATCGTTAGAACTTATGGCTTGTGAAAACGTTTCAAGATCATTTTCGACTCCAATATTGTAGTCACACTCTTGTAGATACACGACATAGTCACTTGGAATTGCTGTTATCCTTGCCTTTATAGATCTTCTTAAAGTTGGATCAACATTATCCTGAGGAGCAGGATCATGTTGTTCAGCATGTTCAACATTTTCATGTATTAGTTGAACTTCATCTATTATTGGATTAGGATCAGCTCGTGGTGTTTCTAGAACATGTTCTTCAACACATGTTTGTTATTGAGGAGTGTTGTTAACAATAATGACCGGTTCATAACTTGAAGTGGCACACTGAGCATTAGAATGATCTTTCATTTGATCAATGTCCAAGAATCGATCGCTCCCACTGATCAAGTCATTCTCAAGAAATTTTGCATTTCTTGATTCCACAAACCTAGTGCTGTGAGATGGACAATAAAATCTATATCCCTTAGACCTTTCGGCATATCAAACAAAATATCCACTTATTGTCCTTGGGTCCAACTTCTTTTCTTGTGGATTATAGATTCTCACTTCAGACGGACATTCCCAAACACGTACATGTCGCAAACTGGGTTTCCAACCTTTGAATATCTCAAATGGTGTTTTTGAAACGATCTTGGTTGGAACTCGGTTCAATATGTACGTAGCCGTCTTAAGTGCTTCGCTCCACAAGGACTGGGGAAGTTTGGAGCTAGCAATCATGCTACACACCATATCCAATAATGTTCGGTTTCTCCTTTCAGCTACTCAATTCTGTTGTGGAGTACCTGGCATAGTATATTCCGGAACAATACCATTCTCTCGAAGAAACCTCGCAAATGGACCAGGTGCTTGTCCATTTTCAGTATATCTACCATAGTACTCTCCGCCTCTATCTGATCTCACGATCTTAATTTGCTTGCCGCATTGTTTATCTACTTCTGCTTTAAACACCTTAAAAACATCAAGTGCTTCATTCTTATTGTTAAGCAGGTAAAGATACATGTATCGTGAGTAATCATCTATGAAGGAGACAAAGTACTTGTCACAGTATGCATCCATATATGGACTACAAATATCTGTATGTATGATTTCCAATAAGCCTGAGCTTCTTCTGGCACCTTTTTTCGACTTATCAGTCTGCTTACCCTTAATGCAGGCTATACAAGTCTCAAAGTCTGTAAAATCAAGAGTATTAAGTACTCCATCATTTACTAACTTCTTAATTCTATCAATGGAGATGTGTCCCAATCTCCGGTGCCACAACATAGAAGACTCTTCATTCATAACACATCTTTTGGTACCAGTATGAACGTGCATAGCAGAGTAGTCATCATCATTTTGCAAATTGAGGTTAAAAAGACCATTTGATAAAACACCGTTTCCAATAACATTTGATTTGAAAACTAAATCAAAACCATTTTCTGAAAAGTTAAAGGAATAACCATCTGATACAAGTCTAGAAACGAAAATTAAATTCCTAGAAAAACTGGGAATATAAAAAGTCTTTTTCAAACTTAAATGAAAACCACTACTTGAAATTAAATTGCACGTTCCGACGGCTTCTACACATGAAGGCGTCTGATTTCCTGAATAGACGTTGCATTCATTTCCCACTGGTTTCCGCAGGTTTTGTAATCCCTGCAATGAAGTGGTAATATGAATTGTAGAGCCATAATCAATCCACCATGTATTATGATTTACAACAGTCATATTGGATTCATAACAAACAAAATAAAGTTGAGTACCTTTCTTATCAAGCCAATTCTTTAACTTAGGACACTGTTTCTTAATGTGCCCCTTCTTTTTGCAAAAGAAGCACACATGATCCTTCTTAATGTCCTTGTTGGGGGGATTTTTCCCTTCCCCTTGTCCTTAGCTTGATCCTTTTTCTTGTTCTTTCCAAGTGTAGTGAAATTCACACTCTCCTTTTCCTTCTCCTCCATAAGCTGCCCTCTTCCTAAACACACATGATCATCAATTCATTGATTGTCCATTTATCCTTATGTGTGTTGTAGGATATCTTGAAGGGGCCATACTGGTGAGGTAAGGTGGAAAGAATATAATGAACCAAGAAGACTTCCGACATCTCAACTTCTAATGCTTTCAATTGAGCCTCAATATCCCTCATGCGCATGATATGATCACGCACACCCTTAATGCTATTAAGCCTTAGGGATGTAAACTGCATGATGAGGGTACTTGCCATTGACTTATCTGAAGTGGCAAACTGATCATTAATAGCCTTAAGTAATTCCTGAACCTTTTTGATATGCTCGACTGAACCCCTTAGTCCAGAAGAAATTTTTGTCTTTATGAAACTCACACAGAGACGATTGGAACGGTCTTATTTTTCATAAAGATCAACAGCATCCGGAATGCTAGTCTCAGTCATCGGAGGGGGTTCATTTTTCCTTATGGCTTAGTCAAGGTCCAACCATCCTAAATGAAGGAGAACTCTTTCCTTCCACACTTTGTAGTTGTCCCCTTTAAGCTCGGGAACATCACATCTCATAGCAGGGTAATCAATAGATTGAATTGCTGCAATAGTTAAGTGTCAATGCTCATATTAATAAATTTGAGGCTAGTAATTATGACATGTTCTACCAATGTAAAAACATGCAAAACATGAACCTAGTGACATAAAACTTGCCTGTGGGCTAAAGCTCTAATTCAATTAGGTTCATTTTATTTTTTATGATAATACCATCAAACTTCCCTTTTTCTAATCCCTGTGGGTAAATTAGAAAATATAGTTTGATATTTTACCCTAATTAATCATACATAATATAATAAAAACTAGTCTTTGTGCCCGTGCCTATGGCACGGCGCGAGTAGGGGGAGATGCCAGTATTGGAGGGTGTCAATATTTAAATAAATCAATATATGTTTTAATCATGTTTCAAAAAATTCTAAAATAACAAATTGAAAATGAAGACCTCTCGATAATCAATTAAAACATTATGATCATTCAACGGTGGAGAAAAAAAATAAAACTTTTATTTGTAATTTTATTTAAGAAAACAGAGGTGATACCTTGTTAAATTTTATTAATAGAAATAAAATTATAAATTTGAGGAGGACAACCAGCTTTGCTCTTATACAATTAATAATCTTTCGTTAAAATATAAACTTTTTTTAACACATACACCAAGGGTATTAATTTTTTAACTTTTTTTTAACCGCGTAACCTGTTTTATATTATAGATTTACTGTGGAAGATAGACACTAAACAATTAATATCTCTTTTTTATGTTGGTATAAAAAAGTGACTATGTGTTTAATGAAAAGTGTATTTTATATTTTATACATATTATTAACAACGTAAAAAATCGGAAGAATTCCAAATTAGTAATTATACATATTATTACTTATTCTATTTTTTAAAAAATAAAATAAAAACAGTTTATCTTATAGAGCGGTCTTAATAACATAAAAAATTGGAAGAATTTCCAATTAATGGTTATACATATTCTTATTTAAACCAAAAAATTTCCAAAAAAAAAAAGAGCTAATACTCATTTTAAAACCCAAACCACCTAAAGAAAAACTCAATAGATTGTGTTTTAGATATTTTTAAAAATCGGAAGAATGTTTTATACACTCAATTTAAATTATTGTTATCACTTCTATTGATTTAAATTGACTATTTTTCAATTTAAAATTTTGGCAAGCAAATCCTCCAAGACAGACTGCTCGTCGGGGTCCATTCAAGATGAAATCCAGGATCCAGGACTGTGCCTCAAGGCAAGCAATTCAGTTTTTTGTGTTTGATGTGTATGATGAGTCCTTCAAAAAATTTACTTTTAAATTTATGTTTGTGTTTGTTTCTGAGTTTTTTGTGAATGGAGACCTTCTAGATTCTTTTCTAGTTTGATGGGCCTATGCCTAAGGAGATCATCTATCTCCCTTCCTTTCTCTTCTAGTCATGGAAGACTTGAGCTGGTAGGTAGATGAAGAGATGTTTCTCAATTACATTCACAATAATGTGAAAAAAACTTGCCATAACCCTTTACAGAATTCAAGAAAAATTTCGCACAACCCACAAAGATTTTTCGAATCTTCATAGCCAATACTTTGCAATTCAGTTTATATGTGCGTTTGTAGTGATTTCAAAGTGTCATGGAGATTAAATTCAAAATTCAGCAGCAAAACATAAAAGGTGCAAATTAAATTAAAGTGACCAACTCCACCAAGAAAAAGCAAATAGAAGCAGGATAATCATGGAAAAACATGATGATCAACTACAAAAAATTTCTGCATTTCTCAGTTTTTTGTGAATGGAGACCTTCTAGATTCTTTTCTAGTTTGTTTCACAATAATTACTTGATCATCCAAGAAAAAGCAAATAGAAGCAGGATAATCATGGAAAAACAGGATAATCAACTACAAAAAATTTCTGCATTTCTCAGTTTTTTGTGAATGGAGACCTTCTAGATTCTTTTCTAGTTTGTTTCACAATAATTACTTGATCATGAAGAGCGGTTTCTCTTTAACAACTAATATAAAGTTTCTCTTTAACCGATTGATTAGGGGCTTAGGCGAATGATATAAGAAAACCCATATCCTCAAGTGAAGCCACCCATGGTTCTTGGTCGGGTGTGACAAATCACGAGATGTCTGCTACCTCGAGAAAACCTCCACATAAAAGGCTAGAGCGAAGGGCGAAATGGGAGTTTTGTCAAGGGGAGGAGCAGATGGCGGTGGTCAAGAGAGTTAGAGGAGCTGTTGCTTAGTGAGGAAATTTTTTTGAAAAATCCAGTGCGTGGTGAAGGAAGAGGATAGAAACACTAAGTTCTTTCACAGGATGGTCAGTTTTCATAAGGCGGAAACCAAATTTGAAGTGTCTCGATTGGGGGTAGTCTTCGGAATAAAAAAAGCCACCCATGGTTCTTGCTCATTGACGAGAATCCGGAGATGTGCGCAACCTCGAGAAAACCTCGATGGAATCGGTTATTGAGTGAATACAAATATGATTTAATTTTTTATGTGAGGCCGAAGGGACCTTAGGCGTGACAATTCAAAATCCCTAGTGCATTCTCAACCTAGCAGTTGCTTACACTGAACAAAATTCCGCCACAAACTTTTATAAATACCTTGGCCAACTTTCAAGAAATCATTTTCTATAAATTGAGTGTCTATTTCCACCCCCTAATATCATATTACACCACAACTAAAGAGAGATAAATTTATCCATCAATAACATCTAACATTCCAATTTAGTGCCTCAGCTTTTCATTGCTTCAGTGAGACCTTTTTAAGGTCTTTGTTGTTGCCACTATTGTAGGTTTACTATTAACATAGACAATCCTACCATATGCTTAGGTTCTTTCAGATAAGTAAAGTGTCTCGAACACACAAAACATATGCTCATAAATAATAACAACAAAGAACAACTTCATATAAGCTAACAGAGAATGGACAACTTTAGTATCGAAGCGATGATGAAATGAATCCATCAAGTGATCTTGCTTTTCAAATGTGTCTTGCAATGCCTTAGAAATCAAGTGTGAATGAACATGACGAGAATGATCATAATTCTAATCTCTGTAACTAAACATTATGCACATTTTCATACAATCTCATCTCGGCCACCATAGTAGTATCAACCAAGAAAGTTCATAGCCTTTCTTTGAAGCTTCATCAATGTTACCTACCATATAAAAGGTCGTTTAATTCTATCACAAAAATATACCTTGGCCCCGCTTTCAAGAAATCATTTTCTATAAATTGAGTGTCTATTTCACAAAAGCTGGTTCAAACATAAAGAAGAGTGGAAGCAAAATGCAAGTAACAGAGAGGAATTGGTGTAAATTGAATTCATAACTGAACACAATTGCAAACCCAAGAAACTGGAAGCAAAATGCAAGTAAACCAATTTTTAAAAATACTTTACTACCCACAATATAAAGCAGTATTCTTTTGAGATTTGAATGAAGCCCAAGTAGATGAGATTTTAAATCACCCAACAAATTGACTGAGGTATTACTTCTTCCCGCAAACAGGATAATCAAATTAAAGTGACCAACTCATGACTGAACATTTGAATGAAGCCCATGATTTAAGCTGTAAATTTAATAAAAAACCAAGATAAGAGGAATTGGTGTAAATTGAATTCATAACAGAGGCGGATGTTTAATGCAAGCTGGAAGCAAAATGCAAGTTCCATTGAGATCCAAAGCAGAAGATAAGATCAAAACTTAAACCATACAATTTTTACAATTTCACACAGTTAACACTCTATTAGAAATTTATAATCAGAGCAAAGGATGTCCAAATGGATAACAATTTTTACAATTTTTACAATTTCACTAAAACATAAACCAGAGCAAAGGATGTCCAAATGGATAACAATCCTTCAAGAAACCAAGATGAGAGGATTGCAGAGAGAGATACGGGACCGAGAAAGAGGGAGAGGCGCACAAAATTGGGAGAGATCGAGCAGGCGACTAAGTGGGGCTGAGCAGCGGGCGGCGGAAGGTTGAGGCTGGAGGAGTATGTTGGCTTTGAGAGTCTGTTGGCCCTTAAATCGAATCGCCGGGCAGAAGGGCGAAATGGGCTGGCGCGGGCGGAAGGTTGGAGGCTGGAGGAGTCCGCTGGCTTTGAGGTGTGTGTTGGCCCTTAATGAAAGTTCGCAGAGATACTGGAGGTGAGAGAAAGAGGGGAGAGAAGCGCACATAATTGGGAGATCGTCGGCGAGAGAGGCGGGAAGGGAAGTGGAAAAGGTGGAAGAATGCGGGTGGAACCAACTGAAAAAATAACGAACGTGGCTGCGCATGTTATTATGCGGCGATAAAAAGTAATTCATCGTTACATACGGAACGTTGGATCACCGTAAAATGGTAAATCTCAGCCACTTTTTATATCTAATCAATTGCACACGTGTTTTCCAAGTCCTTTTATAATATAGATTCTTGTGAGATAAAATTTATTATATAAAGTATGATTAATTACAATTAATGTTCATTCCAAATTTGTGATCCTAAATCTAAATATATAATTTTAACTAATTAAAGATGTTGTGGCTACTCCATAATTAATTAAAATCATATGGATCACGTAAACATTAACAATTATTGCATAAACCGCAAGCAATATTATATGAATTTATTTCAAATATACTAGTGTTTTGTCCAACTTAAGATGATATGCATAAATAGGTAATTAATAATTTATACAAGTCAACTAAATGACAAAGTACATATGATACTTTATTAATATAGCATGTATATAAGTGCATTTAAATATGTATATGTATTATGTATAATTAATCCAAGTATATATACTAATCCAGTTTACATATTTAAACACATTTAAACTGAAGTTGAGGAAGAATCAGTAACAATTATTGTTTATTTATGTATCCGTAGTCCAAAATGGACACCAATTATGTCCTTCTAAATAACCTCTCAAAAGTGAAAACTTAAGATCCTGACAAAATTAACATTGCAAACGACATTTTCTCCTTTGGCTTTAAATTATTTTGTTGTTTACTAAGCAATAGCAGTACTCTACTACTCCCTATTAAATAGTATCAGACTACTAAGTCAACAAAGACAAATGCCTTCATGAATATAAACAGTGTAGTACAGTACAATAGTTGGACCAATAGAAATCATAAGACATACACTTTTCTCATTATTATAATAGCAAAACAAGTGAAGAACGATTTCATCTTCAACCTTCAGACGGGTCAATTTAGACCCATTTTGGACCTGTTTATAAACTTGAAATATAAAATCCAGATTATCAAATCCAAGATGCTTATAGTCTCATTTCACAATCAAAATTTGCAGAAAATCTGCTTTATGACAATTTCAAGATCTCATAATGTTCAAAACGAAAAATAGAGCAAGACAGAGGTATATGTTGCTCTGATACCAAAGGTTAGAAATAGTTACACTAGCATGCTCGGAATGATTAAGGAGCATACTTTGTAAACGCAACGAAAAAGTAGATCAACATACCTCCAGCCATTGCGCCGGAATCGAAATCAGAATGAAGTCGGAGTTACACCGACTGAGAACTTGAAAGACTTCTAAACTCTTACTTCCTCTTTACTACTAATGGTGTGTATTTCTCAAATGAGAATGAGTAAGTTTAGGGACCTCCAAAAAATTTAATTTATAGTCTCTTTCCATCAAAGAGAAGTTGCTGAACATGGGTAGTTTTTGACGATTTTCACGTTCAGGAAAGTGGCTAAAGATGGTGGGTGGTTACGGAGTGGTTGCTCTATCCACAATGTGGACCACTAATAGGGAAACTAATAGGGAAAAAACCCAACAATATAAAGCTTGGAATATGCAGACATATAAAACAAATATTTCACAAGCATATTCCTAACAATTTTTTTCTTGGTTTCTGGATAAAAGTAGTTATGATTAAGCATTAAGTGCGTTAAATAAGTGGGTTTCTAGGATATGGCATGATATTAAATGACAGTTTAAAGGTATATTGAGAAGAATCGTAGATCTTTTATTATCAAAAATTCGTTAGGAATTAGTTCGGACATCCAAAAATAGAAAGTATGAACATTTATCCGGGACGATGTAGTTATTTTTAAATGTAATGTAATTTTTGTATTTATTTTTAATAGGGTAATTTTCATATTTAAGGGTAGATTTATGCATTTAATATATGTATTTAAATCCTATTAGGTTACTATATAGCTTATATTAGATTTGAACTAGTTTAAACGTGTTTCTTAAGCTTTATAAGTCCTATAAATATATTTATTCAATGTAATTCTAAATTGAGCATTGAATTTTATTAGAATTAATTATGTTTTCTTCCTTTTTTTGGTATTCTTTTGAATCAACGAAATTGATGCCTAAATTGTGGTTGGTTGTAGATCTCGACATGATTTGGAATATCAATCGGTAGTCGTGGGCGATCTCAACAACTTTTGATACTATCATTATTTTTCTAAAGCTTCTACTACATCGGTTGGTACCACAGGTTACATCACTAGTACACGGTAACACTTGAGTTGGACAATTCATTATAGTGTCCTCATAGCTTCCATTTGTCTTCGATATTATTTGACTTAGGCAAAAGGAGAAACATGTCCTTCTATGTGATTCAGACATACGATTCATGAAATGATCACTACTTGCTTCTCTTATGTGATTTATACATACAATTTATAGACTAATAGGCTTAAATTTTGTTGTTATGCATGTAAATTGTTTGATTAAATGTTCGAATATGAACTTGTTGGTTCTTGGACAAATTTTGTGATTCGCGATGCTTCGATTTGGAATCACGATGCATCGATTTAGAATCTCGATGAATTGTAATGTAATGGAAATGACAGTAACAAAATTTAATATCGCGATGCATGCTTTTATGCATCGTGTTGCATGATTTTGTGGATCACAGTGCATGAACTAATGCTTTGTGCGTGCATGTTCGTTTCATTAAGAGTATAATCGTTCTTTCGCTATAAAAGTGCTTTTTTTCGGTTTAAAAAATACAGAGGAATTATGCGATTGAAAATTGTCCAAAATGGACCGGCTCGCATTTCACCCTAAAAAATATTTGAGTTTGAATCCAACAATTTCCAATCGAACTATTGAGAGTATTTTTGAATTCTTATGACTTGGATCTAGTTATAGATCTAACTTGCCATTTCAACGGGTCATCAATTCTTGTGCTTAGATCTTTGAGTGGATTATTATCATTCCCTCTTATTGAACCGATTTGACCCCATTATCACCCTCCGTTAAATACATCGTGGACCCCATACTCTTCTGGAAGGCCATTAATTACATATGGGGTTAATCATAATCTTGGTGGATCAAAGTGGTGTTAATTTTAGCCCCTCTCCATACTTTGCAACCAAATATTTTGTTTAGGTGGGGGCTAACCACACCCCAAAACCCATTTTCTACATCTCATTTCGTGCATTGATGTATTGTATCTTGTGTTATACATTATAGAAGAAGAAAAACACACCTCCAGCCATTGTACCCAAACTCGCAATTAGGCCAGCGAGACTTCAAAATTTTCGGGATGGCCCATTGCAGGCTTATCTTGCGTTAACCCTTTTTTTAACGGACGTTACCTTTTGGCGTTATCTTTAAGTGAAATACCCTTTTTGCCCTCTCCTTCATCCTTAAACATCAAAATTTAGAGAGAAAGCGGTATGGTTTGTTTTATGACAAAAATTGAAAGTAGGTGTAAGATTATGGGCTCAAGTTGGGAGAGATGCAGTTTTGGTGTTGAGGATGGGGAGATGAAGGGATGAGGGATGGCGAAGATGGCGCGGGAATGAAAGGTGGCGGCATGGGAAATCGCCGGAGAAGCGGTGGAGAAATTAGGGGTAAAAGGTCTGGCGGTAGGGAGAGAGAGAGAGAGAAAGGAAGGAGGGCCGGTGGTTTGAAAGGCGATTTGGAAAGGGAGATGGCGGCGGGTTTCTTTGAAATTTGGTGGATTTGGCGAAAGAGATTGGGAAGTTAAAATAGGGCGGCGACGACAGAAGCGGTGACAAAGCAAGATGTGATTTCGGCGGGGAAAGGAGATGTCCGTGGATGTGGGGAAGGGTGGGAGCGGAATGGCTGGCGAGGGCAGGCGGGACACAAAAAATGTTGTTGTGAAAGAAGGGAAGATTGAGATGGGTGAAGGATGAAGGGATGAAGATGCATGAGATGAACTGGGGATTGGCGTGGCGGATTTTGGGGGGCTCGAATCCGGGTTGTTTCGCCAGGAGAAGGCTGGGAGATGAAGATGCGAGGTTGGGTTATGGGGGTATTGGTGAGAGATAGAGAGAGAGAGATGGGAGAGAGAGAAAGGAGAGATTTTCTCTGGTTTCAAGATGTTGATGATCTCATGAGATTGAAGATGCAGTTGGGTTATGGGGTATTGGTGAGAGATGAGAGAGAGATGGGAGAGAAGAGAAAGGAGAGATTTTCTCGGTTTGATTTACGGTTTCAAGATGTTGATGATGAAGACCGGGCGTGGTTTGGATTTGGGGCTTCGAACCGGGTTTAGGAGAAGGATTTTGGTCGAGATGAAGATTTTGGAGTTATGGGGTATTGGTGAGAGAGAGAGAGAGATGGGAGAAAGAGAGAAATGAGAGATTTTCGGGTTTGATTTACGGGTTTGAAGATGTTGATGATGAAGACGGGGTAAAATAGACATTTAACCTAACTTAACGCCCAAACAAAAAAGGGTTAATGTGCAAGATAAATGCCTAAGTCTATCCCGAAAATTTTAAAAGGTCTCTGAATTGCAAGTGGCAATTGTTTTAGTGGCTGGAGGTGTGTTTTAGAAAAAAAGACAGGGAGAGTGGATTTTGTTTATCAAAGGAGTGTTTATAACTAGACTAAAAGGAGGGTCCTCTACGACAAGATTAAAACTATATGGAGGTTTTCTGCAAGACTAAAACTAACGGATCACTGTTAGTTTGCCCACCTCATCATCTTGTCTCTTCTCCATAATCTTAACCTGAATCTTTCTGTGTCGTCAGATTTTCTAGGGTTTTACCTTTCCCGATTTCAATTGGTGTTATCGGAATTCTAACCGCTATAAATGGCAGCAATTTACAGCCTTTACATTATCAACAAATCAGGCGGTCTCATTTTCTACAAGGTAAAACCCTAAAAACCAAATTCCCGTTTGTGATCTGTTTTGAAATTTCGACAAATTTTGAATTTCCTTTATTTTCAAACGAAAATTTAAAAGGATTATGGCTCGGCTGGGCGAATGGACACGAACGATAGCTTGAGATTGGCCAGTTTGTGGCATTCGATGCACGCAATTTCTCAGCAACTATCTCCTGTATCCGGATGCTCGGGGATCGAACTACTTGAAGCTGACACCTTTGATCTGCATTGCTTTCAATCTCTTACTGGTTTGTATTTAGTTTACCTTCTAGTTTTTCCAATGAATTCTGATTTATGCCCATCGACATCTAATTGAATGTAGTCACAGTTGTTGCCAATAGTTAACATGGACTACAATAGTTAAGAAGGATACAAAGGAGTCTATCTTATTGGATGATCTTGCTTAGGACCAATAAACGGTAAAATATGATTCATGTAATCATCCCTTGATGACGGATTGATTGGTTGAGGTTCCTGACCAGGTACAAGTTCGCATAAGGGGAGGGGAGGTGGGGAGGGATTAAGGTATCATGCTATAATCACTATGTGGTGAGCATCCCCTTTGTAACAACCATTACTGTTGGGATTTACATATAAATAACGCCTTGTAGCTAACAAACTCTCCTAATTAACTAAATGATCCTCAGGTTAAGCAAATGCATTGACAATTGCACCATTTAAGGTCAACTACTCTGGCATTTTCTAACGAACTAATTAACTCATGTTTACTTGAGATTCTTAACATGCTATTGCCTATTGTGGTTGCTCAGCATTTTAGATTAGTTAAGTGATAGTGAAAATGTTCAGGTCAGGTCAATGCGGTCATGGTACGTACATTACTTAAAAAAAAAAAAGAATTTTCAAGTGTCGAAAAATTCTACTTTCAAGCCAATGGGAATTTGCATAAACCTCTGGACTTAATCTTCATTTGTTTTTAGGATAGACTAATGACAGAAACATATCCAGTGGGAAAGTCAAAGTTTAAGGGGTAGTAAAGTACCAAATGGAATTATTGGACACTCCTATGAAACGTCCGAAGCCTACATCAAAGTATACATTCTTTACTATTTTGGCATATAATGACAGGATTGGAGGATGGAAATTGGAAAATGCTTACAGCATTTAGTAGTTAATTTGTTAATCCTTGTTCAACTTTTTTTTTTTGATAAGTAAGAATAAAATAAATAAAAAGCGTCAAAAGAGGTGACGCGTCCTCTGTACACCGGGAGTATACAAAAAAAAACTACTTTCTAGCTATACTATCCACAAACTCTTTATTGTACTTCCTTCTTCTTACTAAGCAGAAACTGTTTGTTACTTGCTTAACTCTGTGTTCGCTAGTTTTTCTTCATATTTTTTATTTTTCATCAAGATTGCTGATTTTACTAGAATGAAATGTAGCCTATTTATTCAATCTTTGGTCGGAAATCTACTACCCTCCTGTGATTCACTCTTTAGCACTTGATATATTTTCTAAACTGTATAGTAGTCTATACATGTTTTCTTTTCCAATTTGGCAAGATCCCAAGCGCTAATTGCAAGACGTGAAGTAGATTGAACATTATGATGTTTTGTCTCCGATTGGCTACCCAAATGTACTTCATGATAATTTCATATAACAGACTTGAAAAGAGATATAAAGTTGCTGAGTGGGTGAGTCCCTACAACAGAGAAGCTGATTGAACAACTGAAGATTCACACATATGCTAAATTTCATAAACCAAAGAGATTTTAAGAAGAGCCTTGGAACTTGTGTCTGCATCTGCCTCCAAAAAACCACTCACCTTTTTCTCCATGGCTTAAAAGTTTCTGACATCTCCAGATTTATAGGAAGAACTGTTGCTCTAACCCACTGGATCGTAGGTTCATATCATCACTACGACAATCTGCTTAGAGGTGAAAGGACGTTAATTGCAACATTACTGGCCATGTCATGTGTTTTTATGGTATCTGTTACATTAGTTGTGCTGAGTTCCGATCAAGTAATATTGATCGATTCTGGATATGTGGGTATGTTTTTAAGCAGGTTTCACAGTATAGTATTCTGCTTCATCTTGCATATGTACGCTTTCTTTGAGTTTTTCTGATACAAGGAGATGGGTTCACCCTTATCAACACTTCCTGCAAATTGTAAATTGTGAATTGTGGGAGAGTATTTGAGACCAAGAATAGAGTAACTATGTTCATATTGATTTCACCTCGGTCCAATTTATCTTGGACTTGTCCCACATGCATTTATGTATTTATTTGTTATGTGATCATTGCTAATTCGAGCTTCCTGTGATGATTGGTGTGGCCTTTGTTATCCATGTGTACCATCTATGTTCTATCCGAGTATACTACCTTTGCGAATAGGAGATCATTCAACTACTGATTATTTAAGTTTCTTGTTCATTTTTGTTTTTATCAATCGAGCGTAAATTTATAAATTGGAACAATTGTTTTGTTGCAGGAACGAAGTTTTTTGCTGTCTCGGAGCCAGGAACACAGCATATGGAGGGTCTGTTGAAACACATTTATGAGTTGTACACTGATTATGTTCTGAAAAATCCTTTCTACGAAATGGAGATGCCAGTTCGCTGTGAGCTCTTTGATATCAACCTGTCACAAGCCATACAGAAGGACCGGGTCGCTTTGTTGGGGCGATGAGGCACTTATAAAGTTTCATATAACCTATCATTGAATCAACTGTTCATGACTTCCTATGTTCAATTTCAGAGGTACAAACCTCATCACTTTCTTTTTGTGGACTTTCCCATTTTGACAGGTCTCAACTTAACTTTTTCAATTTCTTGTTAATTAAACACTCAAATGCAAATCTCTGTCATTATGCAAGAGCGGTTGTTGCGAAAAATAGGAATGTTCAGAAAAACCATGTGAACGAAATGTATTTGCAAGGGCTTATGCCTATTACCAAATGTGTATGTTCCTAATGATGCTTGGGGTTCACTTTATTATTATGTTCAAGTTTTACGTAATTCCCATATTCAGTCATGAAATTTGAAACCATCATTATTTCTTTCATGTCGACTGTCGAGTGATCTTTTGCTTCACCTTCCAATGAAGCCCAAAAGAAAGACCTCAATGACCAAAGAAATAAGAAAAAGGCAGTCTGACATGACCCCTAGAATCTCGGATCACACCACAATCTCTTATCAAACCTTCCATTGCATAGCAGAGCCACAATGTATAATGCAAGATTTTCGATGGTTGTTCACCTGTTCTACCACTAATTACACAGAACAATGAGGTGCAAATCACCAACAAGGATTATCAATGAACTCTCCCAAGGGAAGTGTGTTCCAAATTTCATGATGTACTTCTTGACTTATCACGGTTTCTAGTAAGTTGAGTATAACACAATATCTCAACCTTTGATTTTTGATCCAATGGATAATATTAATAGTAATCATCAATGGTTAGTGAGAGAAAGTATATATACTTTTTTGATAAGTAATAAATATAAAAAAACATCAAAACAGGGATGCGGCCTTTGTACACTAGGAGTATACTTTACCAAAAGAATTACCCAATATCTATACTTACAAAATCTATAATAGAAGTGTTAGGGCTGGGAGTGAAGTGATCCACCTCGGAACACCAAAAATGAAGTGTGCGAACCAACAAATTCTTGAGAATGACATTTCCTCGTTATCAAAGGCCCTGTGGTTTCTTTCCCTCCATAGAGTCTAGCACACTCCCAAAAGAGCTGTCTCCCAAAAACGGTTTCTCCTATTCTTGTACCCAATAGACCAGTCCCTAACGTGGTCAATAATCGACCTCGGCGTGACCCAAGTCATCTTGAACGCGCCAGCACAAAATTCCATAACTCAAGAGCCACTTGGCAGTGGAGGAGCAATGGTTCACACTCTCCTTACTAGCCTTACACAAATAACACCTATTGACAAAAACCATGTGACGTTTCTGCAAATTGTCCTCGGTTAGGATAGCTTCGTGAGTCGCTTCCCACATGAAGAATGCCACTCTCTTTGGGGCTTGAGAGTTCCATACTGCTCTCCAAGGGAAGGAAGTTCTACCACAGTTGAGAAGCTTGAGATAATACGATTTGATTGAAAAAAGAGGACCCCCCTGTACCTTTCCAGACCACCTTATCCACCAACCTGTTTGTATTCTGCTCTTGAAGCCTCCCTAAGAGCTGAACAACTGACTCAATCTCCCATCATGAAAATTTCTTCTGAACGTGGGATTTCAAATAGGTGTACCATCCACCGTAGACAATACAGAACTTACTCTACAATCCTTATCCGTGGAGGCCTCGAATAAGTCCCGGAACACCGCCCTCAAACACGTATCTCCGCACCACCTATCTTCCCAAAATCTCCCAGAGACCCCGTTGCCAACCTCAAAGGCAATGAATCTCTCAAAAGAACTCCACCCTTTCCTTTCCTAATGTCTCTCCACACTCCCACCCCAAAAGTAGAATTGACCGCACTTAGGACCAGCAGTGATCCCTTGCCCCATACTTACAAACCACCCCAAAAAGCCTCCTTATCTGTAAGATACCTCCACAACCATTTCCCCAGCAAAGCCTTGTTAAAGAATTTGAGTTTTCTGATGTTCAGACCTCCCAGTTGACCTCCTACTTGAGCCTTGGAGAACTTTCTCTCAGTTCACTAATGAAACTTAAAGCCTTTCGACTGCCCTTCCCACAAGAAATATCTTTCCAACTTCTCTAGTCTTTGCCTTATTGGTGCAGGAATCACAAAGAGCGATAAAAAATATGTCGGTAAATTAGAAAGAGAGTTCTTGATTAGGACTAATCTCCCCCCTAGAAAGGAGTTGATGCTTCCACCTTGCGCTCGAAGCACACAATCACTGTATTTGACAACGCCCTACTCTTCGACTGGGCACCTATGGGAAGACCAAGGTAAGAGGAAGGAAGAAAAGCAGACTTGCACCCAAAGAAGGAAGCTAGAGTCCCAACATTTTCCACAACCCTATAGGAATGATTTCACTCTTGGAAATGTTAACTTGAAGTCCCGAAACTGCTTGAAAGAATAATAATACCACCGCAAAATACCAACGTGTCATCTGCAAAAAGAAGATGAAGATGGGATATTGACACCTCCCTCTCCCCTCTCCTCCCCACCTTGAAACCACTTAGAAGACCTTCCAGTACTGCCTTTTTTAACATCGTGCTAAGAGCCTCCATAACAACAATAAACAAAAATGGGGACAAAGGGTCACCTTGGTGCAAGCCCCTCGAGCTTGAAAAAAACCCCGATGGTTCCCCATTCACCAAAACAAAGAAGCGTACCGTAGAGATGCAGAATCAGATCCATTGAACCCATTTAATACCAAACCCCATCCTTTCCAACATGTAAAGCAGAAAGTCCCAGTTCACATTATCATAAGCTTTCTCGATATCCAGCTTACACAATAACCCCGGAACACCACTTTTCAACCTGTCATCCACGACTTCATTGGCAATAAAAGATGCATCCAAAATCTGTCTATTCATCACAGAAGCGTGCTGCGACGAAATAATCCTACCGATGATCCTTTTCATTCTTTGGGCAAGCACTTTGGAGATAAGCTTGTAAATGCCACCAACCAAACTAATCGATCGAAAGTCTTTCAAATCAGTCGCACCACACTTTTTTGGAATTAAGGCTATGAAGACAGCATTAACGCTTTTTTCGAATCTCAAACTAGAATGAAAAAACTGAAACACCTCCATGATATCCCCCTTAACCACCTCCCACCAATGCTGAAAAATATGCCGTAGAAAACCCATCGGGACCTGGGAATTTATCTCCCTCCATCTTACGTAACACTGCTACCACTTCCTCAATCGAGAAGGGAAGCTCCAGCACTGCCGAGTCATCAACACTAATTCTGTCAAAGTCAAGTCCATCCTGATTTGGTCTCTAATCCCCACTTTCCTCATACTAACGCCTATAAAAATTCGCGATGTCATCCTTAATCTCTGCCTCATCTTCCAGCAGCACATCATCTATCTGGACATAACTAATCTTTTTTGCTGCTCCACGAATCTTTGCCATCTTGTGAAAGAACTTGGTATTACTATCTCCCTCCTTTAGCCACTGCACCCGCGACTTTTGTCTCCAACAGATCTCTTCACGAATAAGAAGACTCTTCAACTCATGTTTCAACTGCACCCTAAGGGACTCTTCTGCTTCATCCAAAAGACCATCCCATGCTCTCTCATCCAACCTGCATATCTCATCCGAAATGTATTTGATTTTAAACTCCACCTTTCCGAAAACCTCTCTATTCCAAACTTTTAAGTCCTCCTTAAGTAACTTCAATTTTCTAGCTATTCTGAAGCTCGGATCACCTACCACCAAGTAAGAATCCCATCTGGCCTTCACCCAATCCAGAAACCCGGGCTCTTTTAACCACATACTCAAACTGAAAAAGGAGTTTTCCCTTTAGAAATACCGCCGCACTCAAGAAGCAAAGGCACATGATCTGATGATAGCCTTGGTAAACAAGACCGAGTAGAACCACTAAAGCAGCCTTCCCAATCCCCTGAAATTAAGCATCTATCAATTCTCGAAAATTGATGACGCTCTCCATTTCTAAACCACGTGAAAACCCCCTACCAAAGCAAGATCCACCAACTCCATCTCATTAATGAAATCATTACATTCCATCATTTCTCTAGAATAAATACGAGAACCAGAACGTTCATGAGGGAATCTAACCGCATTAAAGTCACCCCCTACACACCATGGCACATCCCACCTAGCCTTTGTATCCTTTAATTCTACCCAAAATCTCTCCCTAGCAGCAGTGCTACACGCCCGTAAACCCCTGTAAAGAGCGAATCTCTGCTGTTATCCAGTCTTCAGCAAACACGAAACTGAGAATTCACCCAGCGATGAGTCGACTTTCGAAAGAACACTTCTGACCTACATAACTAACACCCCCCAGCAGCCCCTACAGAACCTAAGTGAACCCAATCCACCCCTCTAGCTCTCCCAACACTATCAATGACACTGACATTAACCTTCTCCATTTTCGTTTCTTGAAGACAAACAACATGCGGTTTCCATCTCCTGTTCAATCCTTTTATCAGTGTTCTTTTGTTTACATCATTAAGACCCCATACATTCCAGGAAACAATTCTTAGATGCATATTAAACAATTTTTTTCCTTCTTCTTTCCCCCCCTTCCTGGCATATGAACATGTCAACATTAAGACTGCTGCACAACTGTTTAAGCTCCCTTTTACCTTTCTCCCTAGTTTTGTTCAGCCTCTTGCAGCTGTCTCCCCCTGACGATCTCCACTTCTTCTCGATGTCCAGAAGTAAGTCCAAGATCTGATCCTCGTATCCCAAAACCTTTAGCCTTTTGTTTAATCCACACCGAGATATCCTCATCCACCTCTTTATCTGTAAGATTTGCCACTTCACAAATATCTTCTGGACGAATTATAGTGATCGGAGTACAGGAAATAGGTTCACCTTCCTCCTCTGGCAACTCCTCCTCCAGCTTATCACTAGGCGAAGAAGACTCAGTCCCAATATTCCCATCATTCGAGAGCTTCACTTCCTGCCCAGGCCTAACCTGATAGGCTGCAGAACTTTCTCACCTGCCACTTAACCTTCTGCTACTACCAACTCCTCGAAGAGACAACGATCCTCCGACTTATCCCTGCTGCCACTACCTTGGCGAAGATCTCTACCGAAAACCCATTCCAGAAAATCCCAAAATTCTGCCATTCCCGAGTTGGACGAAGATCCTGCTTTGTTGAGACCAGTAGTCAAATACCGATCTTCTGCGACCTCTACAAGCGGAGCCCTTTTCGAAGCCACCCCACTAGACTCTGCCGGAGATAGTCGAAGCAACCTCCTTGACAATATTTCCATCCACCGAAATAGGCTCTAAGTCTGCAACCTTGACATTTGAGTCGAAACAGCCACCCTGCCCTTCAATCTGAGTCTTCGACAAGGCCTGCCCAACCTTAAATGGATGGACCTCTTCAGAAATGACCCCCTCTGCCTGTCTCTCAATATTAATGTTTTGGACTTCAGCCCCAACTACCAAAATAGGATTAACTGGACTCCCCATTGGATTTAAGTAGTCCAGAGGGACCTCCGCCCACCCCTAAAAATAGCCTCCAAATAAACCTGTTGAGCCTGCTGTATCTCAGGATGTAAATTAAAGGAATAATTACAAGCCGGTACACCTTTTAAAACATGTTTTCAAATAAATCCAGCTATTTTTTAGACATATCTTTTAGGTACAATTTTAGTGCAAAAGTACATAACTACCCTTTGCTTTGAAGTTCAAGGTGTATTACTTCGATCAAACTCTCAGCCTTTCTCTTTCCTCAGTTCCATCTCTGACTGAACCAAATGTTGAACCCGAGGAAGAAGTTTCTTATTCAACTGAGCAGACGGATTTATGCACCTTTTGGAGTGAGAGTTTCAGTCCGTGAGATTGCTTAAATAAATGCCGGGTCTCTCAATTCAGAGGTTTTTATTGAAATCTTTTTATTGAAATATAAGAATCAGGCTATCTTCTACCCCCATTGGTGGGCCCATAAACTATGCAATTCTGATTTCGCACTTCTTCTCTCGCTCAATGGTGGAGATTTTCATCCCATAATAGAGTATCCGCTTTTGACGAATTGCATCTATCCTTCTCACTAACTGATTATGATTTTTCTTACCCTCGGGGATAAGATAGGAGTGCCGAGTTGTTTTTGAGTTTTGATTTTAAATTTTGAAGGTTCTGATGCCAGGCATCAGGTTGATTTCTGATGCCAAGGATTGGCATCAAAGTTTTCATTAATGGCATTTTTGTCATTTGGTAAGCATTTTGTAGTTTTATGAAATGTGTAAAAAATTAATGGTCCTAGATGAAAACATGTTTTCAAAATTGTACCCACTTGAAATTCCCCCTAAATTAAATTCATTTGGGCTTTATGAAGAAATAGGCCCAGATCCACCAACTACCGGCTCGGTTTGGCCTACCTCATGTTGACCCACCTTGGCCTGAAGCTCGCCATCCCCTAAAACGGCCCCGTGCTGGCAGCCCACGTGCCTGTTTCAATGCTGGCACTGCACCCAGCGTCCGAGTACTTTTTCTGGCGCCAGCGATTCAAATTTTAAAGCTCCCTAGGCAATAATAATTTTTTACAAATTTTTGTACAAAATTATAATATTTTGAAATTTTACTAGAACACATTAAGTCCTAATCATCATTAAAACTAGTCCTATAATACAAGGTCTGGAGTCCTAACAACTATGGTAGCTGGACATGGGCCCTTACTTCAAGGAAAGTGATGTCCAAGGTTCATACAGAGAAATCAGAGTAGGGATTTTCTCCCAAAATATGGACCTAATTGCCAGCAAAGAACCAATCAGATTTTTATAAATCAGGGCATGACTTTATAAAATATAGGTCTCCAATTAATTATTTTCACTTAATTAATTTCTTTCTATATAACTAGATTGATGTAGGTTAGCCGGCAAAAGAAAAACTTACCTTATGTATGAACGAAATGAGAGAAAGAAGTGGAAGAGTATTTGAAAATGTAGAGAATAGCATTGACAGGTTGAAGGATTCTCTACTCTAGACCTTATTCTTCTAGTGTGGTGAAAGGATTTCATCGGGGATTAATCCTTTTGTAGAATTTGTGAATAGTATATCTTTTGGATGGTGTCTTTTTGGCTGTATACTCCATGTGTCCATAGGACGTGTCACTAGTCTTGATGCTCATATATTATATTATTATTTATCAAAAATGAATCAAATAGTAATCATATTTACTAGAGATCCAACTGGGGTTAGAAAAAAAAAGTTCCAACCTAAGGTGTCAATCCGTAATTGATTATTTGGTTTGAAAAATCTAAATATCAATGACTAAAAATTGTGTAAGTTTGAACATTGTCTATTGGTTGGTTTGAAAGTTATAATCATTCTAGAGACTTGGGTTGATAGTAAAGGATTACTAACGGTCAATACATATCTTAAACAAGACATAAATATGTTACCAGAAATATAAATCTAATGAAAAATATTTGAAAAACTGGCAACTATATCACTTATAAATGAAATTTAATGCAACATTATCGTTCTTACCAAATCTAATCATACACAAGAGATAGAAACTTACATGATAGATTATGCATTTCACTTGTTAAATTTAATGCATTTAATGCAAGTGAGGATAAACCTTGATAGACACATGTCAAAAGGTTAAAAAACCTTTCTTGTCAACTTTTTTTATTTAATTATATATTGTTGGCCTTCTGTGTATTTTATCTAAGGGCGAAAGAGTTCAACCACATGAAATCAAATTTTATACTTATTGAATGAGTTACCAGTTTTGCCATAACCTTACAATTAATTTTTTCATATAATATACTTATATATTAATAAATTATCCCACAATATAATGAGAAATTTCTTGAACATCCTTACCAGTATAAATACGCTCCTCCTATTCAAGTAATCCTCACCATATACACCCATTCCCCACATTTCGCCCTCAAAACTTACTCTCACATAGCCATGGTGAGATCAAAGCCGAACCTAGAATACAGAAAAATTCATTCGGCTAGCCAATCAACCTTTAATAAAAAAACAGTAGGGTTGATGAAGAAGGCTCATGAGCTTAGCACCCTATTTGGTGTTGAGATGTGTGTCATTGTCTTTGGTCCTTACACCCTGGAGCCTGAGGTGTGGCCATCCCCCTTAGGAGTCCTCCAAGCGTTAACGAGGTTCAGATCAACGCCTGAATATAAACAAAGAGTCCATATGCTAAATGAAGAGGCTTATCTTGCAGAAAAGATCAAGAAGTTGGAAGAAATACTCGTGGAAAAGAGATTAGAAAATCGTCGCAAAGATTGCGAGCTCTTTATGTATGCATGGTTGAGAGGTGAGAAAATGAATCCCCGTAGTTCCGGTGACTTGTTTGCCATGGGCGGGATGATCTTGGAAAATATAAACAAAATTGATGGGTGGATTGAGAGACGGAAGATTGAAAGCGTCACTCCACCAGGAGAAACAATGTTTGGCCCGAGGACTGGAAATCCTCCTGAAAGCCTTAAAGTAATGAACGAAATGATGGGAGAAAATTTCCCTGATGAAGTGGAAATGATTAGTGGAGTTTGGGGAGAAACTTTTCCAACCGGTGTAGAATTGTTAGCTAGAACTAAGGGAGAGTAGCTAGCGCCCTTACAAGTCTCATCTTTGTATTTGGCTATGTTGTTCTTTCTTATATTCTGTTATGCTGTTCCTTTTCAATATTCTGATGATTGAGTAGTTACTCTTTATCAGATGTTTTTTTTGTTTCTATCCTGTATGTGTCATATGAGTCTTATGTAGTAAACATCTTTTGCCCATTTTTCGTTTAATGAATCTCCTTTTCATTTATTTGTTTCTTATTTTTTCTTTAAAGTGTGTGTTTACAAATTTCTCCCCAATTTTGAACAATAGCTCAAGCTTCTCCTCTTAATATCTTCATTCATTTTCAATTACGACTCTACATTTATTTAATGTTATTTCATGTTAGATATTATTTTCAGGTTATCGTTAATCTGTTTTTAGGAATCTTATATAATAAACATCTAATCTTTCTCTTGTTTGTCATCTAATAAATCTATTTTACTTTTCTTCGTCAACATTTTTGACAATGATCTAGGTACTTCCTTCACCTCTTTTTTTTGTTATTATTTTTAACTATTCTTCATTATCATTTTGTTGCCGCATGTATATATATTTATATATACGTGTGTGTGTGTGTGTGTGTGCATATATTTTTAATTGTCATCGTTTATTCCTTGTTTTGAATTTTATGGAACAAATCTTTTTTCTCCTCCGTATATTTCGTGTAATGGATATCTTTACTCATTATATGTTGTGTATTTATTGTCATACGTAGAAGTTTCTTGAAGTGAATATCTTTTGATATCAGCTTTAAACATTTGCCAAAGGATTATATTCTTATATTACATCGTATTACTTATAAGTAGATGACTTGAAATAGTATCCAATCATTGTTCATATATCTTATGAAGGATATTACGAGTTACTCTAGAAAGTCACAGAGAACACAAATCTTGTAGACAACCCAAATCTCATTTTCCACCATTCTTAAGCGAGGTCAAATGGATGAATGTTGCTTCCCGTTGACATTTGAGCTAAAATTAGCCGTTTTAAGGCTTTTGATGATTAAAAGATTTTTTATACTTGATTTAAAGTTTCTTAAGGTATTGTAAGACGTTCTTCAAAAAGGTAGTGTATGTTCCTACCAATTGTGGCCATGTTGTCAATATTCTGATGCATCTTGATATGCGATGTTGGTCTTTGATCTTTAATTATTTTCTTGTTTGCACCACTTGTGTGACTTGGCTTTCTTCAGCTTTTGGGACTGTTATTGATCGTTTAACCTTTTTTTTTCGATTTATCATCGTCATCGATTCTTGGCTCTCTTTCTTTATCCATTTTTCCAATGTATCTGTATAAAATAAAAGTTTGATACTCAACTAGTTATAGCTAGACTTAGCTAGTTCCAATATAACTTTTGTACAAGTTATTCAAAGAAATTATATATTTTGGGGTTGTATCTCTAAACATTAAGTCCTAATCTTTATCAAATTCTACCTAAAACAAGAAAAGAAGAGGTAGAGAGAGTGTATCTCTATACATTAAGCCCTAGTCTTCATCAAAGTCTACCTAAAACAAGAAAAGAAGAGGTAGAGAGAGTAACTACCTGAAGTATCGAAAAAGTGAGATTGGATAATAGATAAGAATACGAGATGAAAGGTGTGTTTGGCTTTGGTGACTCCATTTCATGATTTTAGATTATTTAGTTTTTGGTAATGATTTTGAAGATAAAGTAAGTGAGAGAGATAAATAGAAGATCTCTGCTAAATAAGGCTTCAAGATTCAGCAACTGGGAGTAGAACAGGTACACTTTATTTCCACTCTCTAAGCATATGGTTAGGATTTCATGGATCACAAACGGAAACTTTTGAGCTCTCGTAGCTGCTATATAGAAGGATTTCCATGAATAAGAGATGCATATTCTGAAATTGTTCCTACACATAATCTGACTTTGAATGGAAAAATGCTTACATTGAGAGAGAACTAGGTGGTGTGCTTTATATGGTTGGAAAAATTTACAAGTCTAGTTTATGGGGGAAATGGTTTGTTGTTTCGAGCATTGTAGTGTGAGAAAATGAATTTTGAGTACAGGGTATCCAAGTTGTCTACACACAGATTCTGCACACTTCTTTCATCTTCCTAATGATCTTTTCTTCTCAGTTTCTTCTCCAAGACAGCTGGAATGCTCTGAATTTTGATACTAATTCAAATTATTTTCTTAGTTTTAGATGAGTCCCATATATTTGATTATACAGCCCCTTACTTTTCATATTTCTCAATTCATGTATTCAGTAGGTTCATGATTCATGTATCTTTGTGGGATGGTCCATTCCTAGCCTATCTCTTTTGCAAGTGTTCTTGCTTTAGGAGTCGGTGATTCCTCCATAACAAGCGATTGGCTTGGTTGCGTAGAGTGATTGCGCAATTAGTAGCGTTGTACGAGTCCGCCATCTCTGGTTGAGAGAGAGAGAGAGATAGTTCCTCTTTGCGTCCTCATGAACTTAGAAGAAGACTTCTTGGATGTGCTATGGAAAAATTAATCCTACAGCCTCTCTCGTAGACCGTTGAATTAAATCAGCCTTCTTGGTGGCCTTGCTATTAACAACATCTGATTCCACGTTCTTCTCCTCAACACTCTTTGTTTTATACATAATTCTTGGATCCACTGTACCGCATCCGGAGCATGGATTCATCACATCAAACTCTGGCTCCAATTGTTCTCCATAAACTGCATCCTCAGATGTTGAAACAGCACTGTCTACTTCAACAGATGAAGATGACGTGGAAGCTGAAGAAGAGGATGACGATGACGTGGATAGGTGGTGCTGGTCATTACAAACACTCTTTTGTTTCCTTAGCATATGTTGGTTCTCCAAATCCAGAAATCTCTGGTCGCGTCTGTCTATTTTCTTGGTCCTCTTGCGAGGAGGGACTGTGGGATGGTGTGGAGCTGTCATCATCAGTGTCTTTGACATTTGATGCTGAAGTACTTTTAATAAGTTCTCACATTTCCTGAACTCTGGTCCTGAAAGGTTGTAGTTTTTGGCGGGCATATTTAGGAAAAGTTGCACGGAGGTTCTCTATGAGTTGATCTGCGGAATAAGGAGGTGTTTGGGAGGATAGATATCAAGATCAAGAAAGCCATGGAAGAGATCAGATTGTTGGATGAGAAGGCAGGTTCAGGAGGATTGGATGAGACGGAAGAAGAGGCACGGAAGAATTGGAAAAGTGAGCTTGAGGCTTTGCTTATCAAGGAGGAGGTATGTTGGAGGCAAAAATCAAAGGTGCAGTGGCTGAAAGAAGGGGATAAGAATACTAAATTTTTTCATAAGATGGCGAGTGCTTATTAGAATGTGAATCAGATTCGGAAAGTTACTATTGGAGAGAATATGTTTGAAGATAGAGATGCTATTAAGGATGGCATAGTGGATTTTTATTCTAAGTTGTATTCGGATAGTGGGGAATGATATCCTAAATTGGAAGACACTGATTTTAAGAATCTGATGGAGGAGGATAGGTGTTCTTTAGAACGCCCTTTCTCGGAAGAGGAGGTTTTGGCAGCCTTGCGTAGTATGAATGGTGATAAGGCTCCGGTCCGGATGGTTTCTCTATAGCCTTCTTCTCTTCTTGTTGGGAGATTCTTAAAGATAACATTATGGATGTGTTCCACTATTTTCATGCCAATATGTGTTTCGAGAAGAGTTTCAATGCCACTTTTACCACTCTTATCCCGAAGAAGGCCGACACTACTAATTTGGGAGACTTTAGACTTATCAGACTGGTGGGAGGATTTTATAAAATTTTACCATTTGTGGTTTTGGGTTGGGAAGGTATAAAGTGACACTTTAATTTTTGATGCGAGATTGCGCTTGGGTTATCTTCGCTTTGTGCTCATTTTCTTCAAGATTGTGTGTGCGTATTAATATTGCTAAGAGTGAAATCATCCCAATGGGTGTGGTGGGAAGTTGGTGCAAGGTTTCTCATTTACCTTTGACTTATTTAGGTTTGGATTGGTGTTCTTTCAAGCTATGTGCGATGGTTGAAAGATTTGTGGGGGAGAGACGTAATATTTTGGAAAAGATGGAAGGGATTATAGAACCATTTAGTTAATGGGAGCGTTTAGGTATCAAGAAGTTAAGTTGCCAATGAGGTTGTGGATTCATGAACGAGGTCAAGAGATACGAGAGGGTGATCATTTTTGGTTTCCTAAAATCGTCGCTGATTCTTTTGGGTCAGGAGTTTGGAAAGGATTTTGTAAAGGGTGGGCGCAGTTTGAAAAGTTTGTTTCTTTTGAGGTCGACAATGGTTAGAGAGTGAGATTTTGGAAAGACAAGTGGTGTGGGGAAAAAGAACTATGGAGAGTATCCTGAGTTGTACAATTTGGCGATGGACAAAAACTGCTATGTTAATTCGGTGTTGCATATTGATGAGGGTAGAGTGGTCTCTAATCCCTTGTTTCGTAGGGATCTCCAAGATTGGGAGATGGAGGTTTGTAGAAATTTTTTCACTTCGCTTTATTTGCTTCAGATTGACGGGAGTAGAAATGATAAGGCAAGGTGGGTTGCATCGAATAGCAAAAAGTTTTCTGTTAGATCTTATTTTTTTGCTATGTCGGGCAAAGTGGTGGATCCCTTTCCATGGAAAGAAATATGGGGTAGTATTGCTTCGGTCGCATTGCATTTTTTGTTTGGGAAGCTTGTCATGAGGTGATTCTTACGGGAGAAAACAGTCGCAAAAGGGGGATGGTTTATGTGAACCGGTGTTACATGTGCAAAGGCGACAAAGAGAGTGTTAATCACTTGTTACTTCATTGTCCGGTGGCTCGTTCTTTATGGTATATTGATTTGGGGCTTTTTGGGATCTCGTGGGTAATGCCCAGCTCTGTTCGGGGGATGCTTTCGAGTTGGTCACGTTCCAATCGCAGGAGGAGCAATATTCTTTGGGGTGCTATTCCGGCGGGTGTTTGGTGGACTATTTGGAAAGAGAGGAATAGGAGAATCTTCGATAATAGTGAGGTTTCACTAGATCAATTGAGAGACTGTCTTTTGCGCACATTGTTTTTGTGGTGTTCTGCGACAAATCAATCTTTTGTGGATTTTGTGAATAGTTTTAGTGTTGAGTAGTTTGTATACCCCTAGTGTACAAAGGTAGCGTCACCTGTTTTGACGCCCGTTATTTTTATTTACTCTTTACTTATCAAAAAGAAAAAAATTATTTGTGAATGAAGCCATTATGACAGGTGAAAATTTGAGGAAAAGGAATATAATTTACGTTAATCGGTGCTACTTGTGTAAAAGTGATGGAGAGAACGTCAATCATCTTATTCTTCATTGCCCAGTGATATCGGAATTATGGAATTTTCTTTTGAGTCTCTTTGGAGTTTCTTGGGTAATGCCGAGATAGACTAAGGAGATGTTTTTGTGCTGGTCTTTCTATGCTCAGGAGAGGAAAATCTGATATAGAAAACTGCTCCTTTGGGAATGTGCTGGACAATTTGGAAGGAGCGCAATCATAGAGTATTCGATAATGAAGAATGGTCCATAGCTAATATCCACTTTTGGTGTTCAGAGACATTATCACTTGCTCCGATCACTATGATTTCAATTTTGTTAATAATTTTACAATTTCTTAGTTTGGGCTAGGGTATACTTCTAATGTACAAAGGATGCGTCACCTGCAGGTTGTATTGATGCATATTTTTACTTATAAAAAAAGAAGAAGATTCTTCTACATTACTGACGAAGACCTCCTTTGAATACCATTGGTGACCTGCCTCCTCCTCCTACTCTTCTCCTTCCTATACTGATCTGCACAAAGATTGGTCAGATAGGAGCGCTGGTTGTATAGATTTCTGCAATCATATCAGTTCCTCAAGACTTGAGGAATCCAAGATGGACAAGAAAAAAAGATTAGGAACAACCAAATTTTAAGGGTTGCATGCTACTTGTAACTCTACAACCAAATCTATTTGATGGAGATTTTGATGGCTTCAAAGTCATCAAAATCTCGCGGTGACACCAAGCTGCTCTCTACGTACTTGTTACTGCCACACGAGGCTTGACGGATTACAAATACCTCTGAAAGGTAACTCACAAAGGTATGTTATGCCTCCTTGATTCCTGCTTGACGTTTTGAAAGATATGACTTAAGTGTGTGAGTCTGACCATCCTTTCTTGTTTATGATCAAGGAAGAGAGAACATGTACAGTTGTTTTCGTAGGATCTGTTTTCAATCCCCTCCAAAAGAATGATTTCTTCGCTAATCCATCCAAATTGATGTATAGTCGCGTATGGGGTCACACGATCCCCAGTCTTCCTAATTCCCTTTCGTGTTTTGAGTTTCTCATGTTATCGTTGACGCTAACTCGCTCAGTTTCATAAAAAGGATCAGAAGTACTTATGAAATGTTAAATGTGCTTGAATGATTCAGACGTTGAAGTCTTTTTTCTTGATGAGACACAGATCCTATCATTTTCCTAGAAAATAAACTTCATAATTGTTTAAGATGAGAAAAACTTCCTGAAAGCAAAATCATAATGAATGAGAAAAATACTTTTTACTTCCGATTTTGACTATTGCAATGTTGAGGTTCCCACTAACACATTTGAAAAAGAAATTGATCGTTACATGAGTATGTCTTTTACCAAAATATACTACAGTTCTAATGAAGCCTTGCGTTTTTGAAGAGCCTCCGACTTTGAGACCATCATTTTGCAATAACAAAAATTTAAGAAAGACAGTCGTATGAGTAATTTTTGTAAGATGAATTCTTCTAATCCGACTCATCGCGTGTTGTTGGGATAAGTTGTGTGAAAGAGTGGAGTTTTGTTTTACGAATATCATTGTCTTACGAACGGTCTCGCATTCGACCTACTCTTTTGTTCAAAATATTCTCAAACCCGGAATAGTAATGCACTCTACTTAAAAGGATTTTTGTCCAGTGAGTTTGTTGCAAAAAATAAATGAACAAATAATTACAAAAAATATAAATCAATGTATAATAAATTGACTGATCATGACCAACATTAAAAAAATAATAAAAAAGTACTCCCTCCAATCCAGAAATTGCATTGTTTATATTTTGAGAATTTTTTGGAAGCTAGTTGTTTATAATTAATTTTATTAAATTAAAAAGTATGACTCACTGATTTGACATCACTAAAGAGTATTATGAGGACATTGAAGAAAAATCACAATATTTACTTTATAACGAATAAAGTAAA
This sequence comes from Codonopsis lanceolata, assembly GCA_013146195.2. NCBI lineage: Eukaryota > Viridiplantae > Streptophyta > Magnoliopsida > Asterales > Campanulaceae > Codonopsis > Codonopsis lanceolata. The sequence goes on along the minus strand of CM028383.1, from coordinate 25,609,670 downwards.
AACTACAAAATTATTAAAATTTGTACCACAAAAAACCAAATTTGGGTTATTAAAGTGGGGATTAACCTGAGAAGAAACCAAATTTGGGTGAAACTCATTTACATGAAAGGGTAAAGAGTAAGTCTTCTTTAAGACGTTCTTACATATTTTAATTCGCTAGATGAAATTTTACTTTCTCACAACCTACTTCACCAACACACGGTATGTCGGTTAAGGAGGATTCGTCTTACAAAAAACATCCGTAAGATCGGCTTATTTAAATTTTTACTAGAGTAAAAGTAGTGTCGGTTAGATCATTGTTACTTCTTAAGGTGAAATTGCCTCCTCCGTCGTTCCCTTCATGACGAGCAACATTAAGTATCTCTATACACCCTTTTCATGACTTCAAAGTCGTTATAAAAGTGACACTTTTTATTGCATGCCACACCAGATTGATATTTTATGTCACTCGACCACTTATGTCCCTTTTCTTGTCTTATTCAATCTTTAGCCCTCCACGTATCCTTATAAAAAAAGACCGAATAAAATAACAAGAATATGTGTAGGGCTAAGATATAGAAGTGTGACATGAGTGAGATAAGATATTTCAAGCCTACAAAACCTAAACTAAATTTTTCCTACATTGAATTATTAATAATCTAATTATTACACAATTAGTAAAACACAATCCCTAAATGTAACACATTTTTTACTAAAGGTAACACCATTTTAAAATACCAAATTACCTCAATACCCTTTCTTCAATTATCAATTAAAGAAAAAACTAACCACTTTTAACCATAGCCCTCAATTCACTATCTAAAAAAATACACATATAATTATATTTATTTAAATAATATAAGAATTTCTTAAAAATAATAAATATTTTTTAATTAAAGAGAGTTGCCAAGATTTAACAACTTTCCCTAAGAAGTGACGCTAGACCCTAGCCACTTTCCTTTAAAGAGAGCCGCTGGGCGCTAGCAACTCTCCTTAGAGAGAGTAAATGTTAACTATGCTAAAAAATAAAAAAATAGGTCAAATTTGATTAACGATCTAGAATTAGTAATGATGTGTCTTAGTTATCATACATCCTTTTATATTTTATTTAATATTTAATAATAATAACCTTAATTTAATATTAAGCATCATTATTTGATACATCTTTTTTCACATAAAAGTTCAAAATAAAGCATTATTTTATATGTTTTGATAAGGTTTCAACCGACCCATGTCTAGTCCAACCACGTGCTTTATTCAATTATTCCATTAATTAATAAATGATTAATATATAATTTGGTCCTTAAACGTCATCTTTTTTTTTCCTATAATGGTTATAGATATTTCAAATTTCCTATATTGATCCTTCAACTTCACCATTATTGATTATCTTAAATAAAATCGTTAAATATTAATTAAAATAACAAAATTACCATCTTTTTAGGATGAGTGGGATGTCCACGTGACCACTAATGTCGATGAGAGGATACTTTAGATATTTAAATTAATATTACACCACTGCCCTTGAACTCATCTCTTTTTTCCCCTCTTTCCTCCTTCACCATCGTGCCTAGTGCAACTATCAACTTCTACTCCACTCACAAACTCTATGGACTCCAAAATTGAAAAGCTTACGACAACTAACCCTAGGCACCACCACCCAAATAGACCGACAACATCACCACCAACCCCTCCCCAATTCCTTCATCATTAACTCTCCACAAACAAACCCTTAAATCCTCTCCATCGCCACCTCTTCCTGGTCCTCCGCTTCTACCTTATTCCCGCTCCCTCCTTCACAGTTTCCCTCTACTGCACCCCCATTGGCCAAGCTGACTCCCTCACTGCCCACCCCGACCCCAACTCTCCCCACTCAATTTCTCAAATGATGATTTCTATTGCTGCACATGACGTTTCATCCAATTTATATTTTTTCCTTAACTTTAGCAAGTTGCAATTATGAAAAGGAAAAAGATATCGAACAATATTCCAAGCAAGTTGGATTGTGATTGCAATCTTGACACGCACCTCTCTCTCTAAAACTTTGTTTTTGGTTCTGCTTTCCTTATTCCATGAAGCTTGATGGCCGTGGTTTTGATATTTTCACGGTTGATAATGGTGGTGGTGAAGAGGGGAAGAAAGAAGATATAATGTGAATTTGAATGTGGGTGTGGGTGTTGATGTGTGTTGGCGGGGGTATTCTTGGTGGTATGCTTTTCTACGGTCATGAAATTGTTTGCAGAAATGGATGGATGACAACAATCAATCTTACTTAGTCACTTCTTTATCTTCTGTGTGGGTGTGGGTGGGGAAGAGAGAAGGAAGAAGGTAGGGGTGGGTGGGGAGTGGGGATAGGTGGAAAGAAAAATAAATCTTAAAGTATGTGCGAGTCAATGTGTGTCTTGGGGGAGAGAAAACGGTGAGGGGGAGGGGAGATTTTTTTTTTAAAAATATTTCTTTTTCTTTTTTATATTTAATTCCAGAGGGATGAGTACAAAAGATTTCTTTTTTATTTTTTTTAATTTTCTTTGGTCTGTCATGGTATTGACTTTTGATTTCTTTTTCCCCTTTTTTATTCATCTATAAGCTTGGTCATTTTCCATCTCAGCAACATATTAGCCATGTGGATCTTCACACTCAACTACGGGCAATTTGATGTTTTCAAGTATTTTTTTTTTGTAACGATTCTGTTTAAGATAACTGCACAAGTGACTAATATGCCAACAAAAGTAATGTTCAAGGACCAATATAGGAAATTTGTAACATCTATGATCATTAAAAGAATAAAGGTTAAGTTCAAGGATCTAATTATATATTAATCCATTAATAAACTGTCACCAGATTTTCAGCGCCGCACCGTGGGATCAATCATAGTCCTCGCAACTCCCAACATCCTATCATATCAGTCGTAGTGGTGTTAACTTATCTGGATCGTCTACCACAGGGCTGGATGACTACATGTGAACGCTCCCGGTACAAGTCTAAATAACCAGGATCACAATCCTGAGCATAAAGGGCACGTCTACTGAGATGTTCTTCAGGAGATGGCTATCTGACGTCAACCATTACCCAGCCAAACCAAGCCACAGAGGCAAGGCCTTCGAGTTATCTCGAGGGCCGCAGTTCGAAGCAATGATTGTCCTCGGAATCATTTGCACATGCCCGAACTATTGAAGAATTTTGTCTAGATCTCGGCAATATAGCCCATATGTATGCATCTCAGATATGTGGCAATCCGATGCCATTCAAATCGCTCCCTGACCTTACTGTCGTAAGGAAGCCAATCAACCTAAAACAATAGACCAACAATAAGTCAAAAACTTTTAATACCAATCCTAATATTAAAAAGTTGTTAAAATTGATAGAAAAATACGTATACTCATGTCACGGCTCGTCAGTCTATCTAACGGCTCACGTGATGCCAACAAACGGTTCGCACGTTGTCCTTGATTCCTTTGTGGGATCCACCTACGTGCAAGCAGGTATATGGACTTGTAATCAACATTATGTAGAGGCCTCAGATATGGAAATCGCAAGTAGATCCACGCCTAAATGTAATAAAACATACATTTTAATAGATTAAAGTATCAAATAAAACATCTTAACTTTAATAGTAAATACACAACATAAAAGTATAAAATAATTATAATTATTACCTCAAGTAATGCCATGGAACCAACTATTTTCTTCGTGTTATACCTAAATGATTGCCCTAGCCGTCTAAATAAATATGCAAGGGTGACATTTACCCACGCATAAGTATCTAGATTTTCAATATCCTCAAGCCACTCTAAGTATGCTATAGGTACACGGGTCCCGCTCTTATCAGCAAATATCATGCAACCCAAGACCAATAACAAGTACGCCCTCACAGCACAACCCACCCTAAACTCATCCTCAGACGTGACATCATCATTAACCCTTACACATAGCCACTCCAATGTCACCGAAGACCCCCTCTTATTTCCCATGCCCTCAAAACCTTCTTCAAGTGGCACTCCCAGCATCTAACTCACATTTGCGGCATCGACATCCCTAACAAATGATAATGGATCACCCACAATCGGAAGACCGAGTAGATAAAACACATCGTCTAAAGTAATGGTCATCTTCCCGAAGGGCATATGGAAAGTGTTAGTCTCTGGATGCCATCGTTCCACGAAAGTAGAAACTAACACCTTATTCACATCAGCATAGCATACCAGCCTTAGTCGATTAAGCGCACTGCCCCTGACCATAGCCCGAAAGTCCCTCGAAGCTTCCCAATTAGGAATGACCCAATTAAACAATTTCTGTGTGTGATTGTGGCATTTTAGAATTCCCTGCTCTTCTTTACCAGCCCAAACAGCAGTAGCTACATGTGACTCATATGAAGTCAGCAACGATGTATCACGCGGACCACCGGGAAATCCACGCTCAATCTGATCCCCAAATAAATGCTCATGCTCCTGATACTAACCCTGCCCCTGATCCATATCCTGATCATGGTGAAAAGGCTCATCAGCCTGGTAAAAATGCTCCTGATCTTGGTGAAAAGGCTCCTGATCCTAGTGAAAAGGGACCTGATGTAGCTGAAAAGGGTCCTAATGCTGCTGAAAAGACTCTTGTTTCGACCCCTGCCCGTGTCCATTCTCCTGCTCGTGATCCTGCAACATCTCATGCGGTTGTTGGACTTGTACTTCTGGTTGTTGTTAACGTTCTTGTTCAATTTATTTTCTAGCCGATGCCGTCGGCCTTCTCCTTGGCCTCATTTCATAAAATTTTATGATTGCATCACATAAATTAATCATACTTAGGTTCTAGTTCTAACAAAATCACGCAAGTAAAGTGTGCTCAGGCTGAAATTCAGCCAGTGTGTGATGAACAACTAAGGGAGAGTTCGACCAGTATGAGATGAAATGTGCCCTTAGTGTCCCGCTAGAGTGAGATGAACAACCCATGGGAAGTTCGGCCAGAGTGAGATGAACAACACGTGGGTTGTTCGACCATAGTGGGATGAACACTCAACAGATTGTCCGACCAGAGTGAGATGAACGCCCTATTCAGTGTTCGACCAGCTTGAGATGAATAACATATGGGGTGTTTGACCAACTTGAGATGAACAGCCTATTGAGTGTTCATCAAACCAGGTTCGAATAGCGGGGTTTTTACAGTCAAAAAGTTTCAAATTTTTTTGTATTTTTTTTTAGAAAATTCAACACAAATTCATGCATTTCATACAATTGATATTTAAATTAGACCTAAAACTAGTATTTAAATGTAGAAGATGATGAAAATTTATACCAATAGATGAAGACATTGTTGATGACTTTCAAAACTTGAAGAAATCGGAATCGTTTGCACAGAATGGTGATGATGATGTTGTTGTTGTTGCGAGTAATGGGCTGAGAGTAATGGTTCGTTTTTTGAATTTTTGAGTTTGCACGCAAGAAGAATTGCAGTAGGGAGTTGTGCGTTCAAAGCCTGGGGTGCATGAGGGAGTTGTGCGTTCAAACGGCGGTCTACCTTTGGTGGGAGGGTGGGTAGTTAATTAACCTGGTTGGTGGTTAATAATTAGGCTGGTTGGGGAGAAGGGTATAATATGTATTTAGCTGGGGTGTAGAGAAAGAACTGAGAATGAAGTGTGGTGTAGAGAGTAATGGGGTGTAGAGATAGGTTTTTGGGGGTGTAGTTATCCCCACCCAATCTTGATATTCATGTATTTAACTTTTTAACTTCTCATTGATTCTATTAAAAAATAATTTTAGGTAATAACTCCATCTTCTCGGATAGATGTTCTTCTTTGGCAAAACACAAAAATTAAGACACACAATTAATAATGTTCTATAAAATGTGTTGAGACGATAATACCCATCTATTTCTCATTATTTTTCCTTGGTTTTTGATAAAAGTGGTTAGGATTAACATTAATTGAGTCTCAATATCTAAATAAGTGGGTTCTATGATATGTTATGTTGATTTTAAATAAAAGTTTAAGAGTATATTGGGAAGAATGGTAAATCATTTATTATCAAGAAGTCATTAGAAACATTAGTTCAGACATCCCAGAACAAAAGGTGGAACATTTATCCAAGATAGAGAGAGTACTATATTTGAGATCTAAGGTATATTACTTATGACATTATCCTTTACAAATGGAGAGTAAGCCAATGAGTTTTCTTTTCATATCCATGCAGGATAAATGAAGTTAGAGATAAAAAAAGACTTGAATTTTAGATTACTCCTCCTACCCATGTGTGATAGATTGTTGTTGACAAGTGAAGACTTAGCATTTAAACTTTCTTTTCCTATCAATGTGAGATGGACTACGTCTTTTGAAACACTCGTAAATCTCCAAACGAGAAGCATTTAGATGGAACAAACTCTAGTAATATGTGCATACTCATATTGATCCATATGATCACTCATATTTTTGATATGAACAACATTGATTGAAGCGAATCAAAGAAAACAATCCACCGATCTTAAAATAAACTCAAATTTTGAGATACAAAAAGTTCTTGAAACTTCACATGAACATAGTTTCTTTCTTTCTTTTCCTACAACGAAAGAATGAAGAGGGGGAAAGGCGAATCCGACGCCTCCTCCATCCATGTGTGATAATTGAGAACATATCAATTATGTTGCTCATTCATGCATGCACAAAATTGTCGCTTCTTTAGATTAAGGAAACACAACACGCTCGATATTTAACATTTCACATTTGGGTGATCAAGTCAACTAAATATCATGGCCAATGATAAAACTTCATCAATTAACAACAAAATAGTTCAATACCAAGTAAAGTACTCTTTGATGTGAGCTTTGCAACTCATTCCAAGCTTTTGGATGAATTGGGAAATAATTTTTAAGAGTAAAATAAAGATTAGATTATTGCGCATTACCTAAAACAAATTAGAGACTATTTCACATCGGTAGAAGGAGTAATTCAAAGGAGTAAAATAAAGATTAGATTATTGCGCATTACCTAAAACAAATTAGAGACTATCTCACATTGGTAGAAGGAGTAATTCAAAGGTCAAGTCTTTATTTATCTGTAACTTCATTTATCCCACATGGAAATCAAAAGAAATCTTAATGACTTACTCTCCCTTTATAAGAGATAGTACCATAAGTAGCATACCATTGATCTTAACTATAGTAATTATGGATATCTTGACAATGAAGTGTTGCTTAGTGGTAAAACGTTTCACCTACATCAATTGACCAAATAATAGGTTGTGGGGTTGAGTTACTATGGGGGTAAGTGGGGAACCTCTATTGATTTTCTTTTTAAATTTAAATAAAATTAAAAATGAAGGATGTCACAAGGTGTGCCACCTAAAGTTGTCAAAATTGAGCCCGACCATAGGTCCGGTCCAGCCCACCTGACTTTTCAAAGGCCCGGGCCTCAAATTAGAAGACCCGAAAAAAACCGGGCCTCTTTGGCCCGGCCCAGTAGTGTTTGGCCCAAACTTGAGAAGCCCGGAAAGCCTGGCTTGGTCCGATCATACGATTGACAAAGTTAAACTTAATTAAAAAATTAAAAACTAAAACATAAAACCTAAAAACTAAGAACTAAAAAAAAACCTACCAGACATTCATTCAAACTACTTTTTTTCTTTTTTTGCTTTTGGTTGGTTGAATTTATAACACAGTATGATATATTTCCAAATCATTATTCTCTTTTTGGGTGAAACTCATATTCTAAATCGATGACAGTGACACTTACAAAGAGGAACTGGAGTTGATCTTCCAAGTTCCAATCTAGTTTAGTATGGTTGTGGTTAGTAATTTTATGGAAACTGTACTATTCAATTGGGTATCTCTATCTGATATTAGCTAATAAAAAACCTCAATAGTATAAATTTGATAAGAAATAAAATTTAAATGCTATATTGTGTCGGACGAATCAAAAAATGAACATTTTCTAGTTAGTATAGTTTCGCAAACTAGAACCCGAAAAACTTTGTCTATCATCAGAAAACACATATTAGAAAATTAGGAACAGTATGATGAACTTCAATTTGGTTATAACTTTCTTGAAAAAAATACCCTTCAAGTAGCACATGTATTTTTTTTTTGGTTTGTAACACTACAGTTTTACTAGTTTCTGTTTCGTTTAATTTTTGAACTTACTACCTTTGTTTATGTTTGCTTTGGTTACATTTTTGTTTTGTAATTGTGCAAGTTAGACTAGTAAGTATGTGTGTTTTGATGTGTCATATAACTTTTATTAGCTAATTTGTGAGTTCTTTTTAATAAAAAAATAATTATTTTTTGGCCCATAGGCCCGAAGACGCATGGGCTGGGCTTGAGTTCTATGAGACCCGTCACTGTCTTGGCCCGACCCGACGTTAGGCAAAACCCAGTGGACTTGGGCCGAGCCGACTCGACCAGTCCCGTTTGATAGCTCTTGCCACCTATCCATCTTTTAATTGATATTGATTTTCATACATTTAATTTTTCAACTTTTCATTGGTTCTATTAGATAACTAGTTAGTACCCATGGGATACACAATTTTAATAAATTCTTTTGCAAAAGTTATTTATAGTAAAGATCATGTTTAAACTTGTTATAAGTAATTAAGTTTTTTTAATTAGAATACTTTGAACAAAACTAAAATAAGTTAAATATTGTAATTGATCATATTGTAAATCTAGTTGACAACAAAATAAGGTTAGAGGGGGGGGGGAGGGTGAATTGTCTTTTAAAAACTTTATGGGTTATTTTGAAAACCTTTAAAAGTTGCAGCGAAATTTGTAAGTTATCAACAGCTGCAGCTGAAAGCTATTCAACAGATAGTAGCAGCTGATCAAAAATGCTTTCTTTGATCACTTGTATATATTGGCTGAATTGAATAACAATGTATAAAACAACTAAGTAAATGATTCAAGAATGTAATTGACTGACACTTAAGTAGATGGAAGTTGTTTAAGTGTGAGAATTGTTCTATCAGCTGAAAGAATAAATAACACAGTATTTAGGAGTGGTTCACAGTGTAAGCTGCTACGTCCATTACCAAGTTGGTCAAACTTGGATTTTGAAGTGCACTAAGATTTTAAATATTCTATGTGATCACTAACGGATTAATGTATAACAAAAAATCAGTGTTTGAGGAGTATGATTGAGCAACAATCACACTCGTGCAACAAGCAAATATTCATTTATTATTGGGAAGAAGTAAGGAAGAATACAATGATTGTTTGAACAAGAACTAGAAAGAAATTAATAAAGAAGGATGTCTAGAAATTGTTCGAAGACTGGAGCAATCAAAGGAAGAATATCTTGAATATTGAATGTGTGCTTCAATCGTTGTTTACAATCCTTGCTTCAATGATATATATAAAGATCTTGAATAAAGTCATTTGAAAGCATACAAAGATTTGAATTCCAGGACAACGGGCCGTGATTCGTTTTTCCAAATTTAAGGTAATCTGTATTGATAAGGATGTGCTAAAAGGAATAACCTGCATACAATATTGATACTGCTTTAGTTAGTGGTTTGTTTAAACTATAAAGTATTTAAGTGGAGTTTAAAATTAATCTTACTTTACAGTTTAGTGCTAAAGCATTATGGCTAATAATAGTAAATTAATTGAACGTGAAGGCCAAACACATTTATCAATATATTTTTAAAATCTTTTTCACTAATGTTGAAAGCTGAAAGACTTGATCATTTAAAAAGCAATGTTCAACAGTTAGTATGTATCGGCAGATAAAGAATTTAGCGATTAAGGTCTAACGGCTGCTAGCTGCTGATGACTTATGTTTAAGTAGACAGAATAAAACAATTAACAAGGCTGCTTAACGAAATCCAAAAGGTATCTGTTGTATAAACAACAGTGGGCATCTATCTGCTGAAGGTTTAGCAGTTAGATTTAGACTTGCTACAAAGTCTAAGTAAAACAGCTTAAGGATTTTAATCAAATTTTAACTAGATATTTGAACTTAATGGTTTTAAGTAAATCTTTTTAAACATGCAAGTTTTTACACATATGATTGTGCACTTTAATGATTTGTGTAGGGTTTTTTTTTTGGTAGAAAATAGAACTTAAAAAATGAAGTAATTATTCTATCCGTTCTGAGCAAAAAGTCTCTCATACTATTTGGTGATGTTTCATATAAAGAGTCCAATTTCAAATGTTATGTTTGTAGTTTTTATAACATTTAATCTTTAGCTTCCACTTGTGTTGTAACCATATTGAGTGTATTTAAGTATTTTAGTAATTATGATCAACTTCAATGACATTAATATATCACTTAAAACAGATTATTCAAATAGAGACTCTTTGGGTGGAAGAGTAATAATTAATAAATAGATTAATTAGTAATTTTCTGTTGAAATTGATTATTTTAATATAAAGTCGCTACGTGGTAACAGTGATTTCTGTTAGTAGTAATTAATAATTAATAGATATAGATTAATAGAAGACAAAATTAACCTAAAAATTGTCTTGTGAATAACTTGTATAATCAAAAAGCAGGGAAATGAAAAAGGATGAGAATTGAATAGTTTCAGTCAAGTAAAACTTTTATAAATTAAGTATGATAAAATCTAGATTTAAATTAAGCAATGTTTGGCAAAAAAAATTATTTCTCATTTTACAAAATGTTGACACATGGCAAACATTTTACAAAAAGCTATCACATAGCAGCAACAATTTCAGTTTTAGTATAGATTAATAGATAATTTTAGGTAATTACTATAATTAACATATATGATATATTACTTATGATATTATCCCTTATAAATGGTTGGAGTTAGAATAGTAGATGATGCTGAAGTTGCCCGAAAATGGGGTTTTTGGGTTGGAGATGGTCTTAGAAACTCTATAATATTTTAAATTTAGCTTAGACAATTGATATTAATATACTCCATCCGTCCCAAAATAAACGATGTCTTAAAAGAAAAGTATTCCAAAATAAAAGACGTTATAGAATTTCAAGAAAATTTTGTACACATTTCTCTTACTAACAGAACACCTAAACGCAACACCTAAAACCCTAAACGCAACACTATTTAAAGAATAAAATAACTACCCCTAGCTACAATTACACAATAAACCCCCTCATTTAATTCCCTAAACCAACACCCCCCCCACACACTCTCACCCGTCTCCCTCTCTCTCTCATTCGTCTCCCTCTCTCTCTCTCTGCTTCAGAAGAAGCTCTCCCCCAACAACCCATCCCCTCCCCCATTACTTTCTAACAGATCCTCCCTTCGATCTCTATCTCTTCCTTTTTCTCTCTCTAGAAATTCTAGGGTTTCTTCCTTCATGTCTTGTACGACCACCGCAAACTGAGCCAACACGATGGGTTCACTTCCCGATCCGGCGGCGAAGCCGAGTTCACTCGATCGCCAACGAGCTCGATGAGTTTAGAGCTCTCCGATCACTTCACTTCTCGAGTCAAAGGTGGAGACCACTAGGTAAGACTATGACATTTGAAAGTTGGAACCCACCTTCTCGCGTTTTTTTTCAAATTTGAATAAAACAACCGCTAGTGAACGGCGGTTGTTTAGTAGTACAGCCGCTAATGTTCAGCGATTATAGACAAAACATCCGCAAATTAGTAGCGGATGTTTCATATAAATACCGCAGGTTGGTAGCGGATGTTTCATATAAATACCGCAGGTTGGTAGCGGATGTATTTAACAACAACTGCTATTTTGTAGCGGCTGTTGTAATTTATTTTTAAAAAACATTTTTTTTAAAAAAATCTAATGTAATATGTTTGTTGTTATTTTCGGTTCGTTGTTTTTTCAATTTGTAGCGCCTGTTTTGTCAATTTGTAGCGCCTGTTTTTTCAATTGGGGTAGTTCGTTAAGGAACTGTTAGGGAGATCAATTTGTTTTTTGTGTTTGTTAGGAATGTTAGTTAGTTACTCAATTGGAAGTAATTGGAGGGGTGGTTGGTTGGGGGAGTAAATGAAGGGTTAGTTTAATATTAAATGTATAGAGGGGTAGAGAGGTAATTTCATTCATTAAATGGTGTTGCGTTTAGGGAAAATGATGTTACGTTTGAGGTCTCTCTTTACTAAAGTTTCTCTTATTAATTACAAGGTTTTAAAAGTCGCTAGGCGGGTGGCAGGAGGCAAACCGGGGCCTAGCGAATAGAGCACCTAGGCGGGGTCGAGAAATAAATGGATAACTATAATAGTTTTTTTATATTTTAAAAATAATTTAACTAGCAAGCATTAAAACTAGGGGTGGCAATCGGGTGTTACCGGATAATTTGGATAAAACCATTATCTATCCAATATAGTTAATGGGTGTTATTGGATATTATCCAATAACACCCACTAAGCTCAATGGGTGTTACTGGATAATATCCAATTCTATCCATTAATAAATGGATATTATCCGGATAATACCCAATAAGAAACATAATATTTTAATTTGTTTTTGACTATTACTTTCCTTCATATATTATTATTCACTAATCACAATACAAAAAAAAAAAAAACACACAAAATTAGACAAAAATACATACACACACACACTCTTACGCGCACAAAACTAAACAATGACACACACACACAAATATATATATATATATTTCTATGAGTATAAATTGGAAAAAAAATCATTTGCTTCGATAAAACAACAACGTACATGAGTATGTCGTTTGAAGAGCGGAGTCTTACATGAGTAGATCTCTTTACCTGATTTATTATATATTGGTGGGTTAAATTGTGAGAGGATGGAACTTCGTCTTACGAATTAACATCTGTAAGACGGTTCTTACAGGAGATCTACTCAAAATTAGTTGGCCATCATAATTTTGGCTAGAGCAAATTATTGATACATGATTAGCAACCTAAAAATTACGGTTTGATAACTTTTTATTGATTAGTAATATCACGTCTTACTGTAGATGTTGTACTAGGGGTAGGGGACTTAATGTAATCCTCAATAATGAAAATATTCAATGCATTTAAATCATCGTATTAGTATTAATTTGGTGGTTAAATATCAATAAAAAAAATACTCCATCCGTCCCTAAATTATCGTTCTCTTTTTCTTTTTCGTCCGTCCCAAAATAATTATCCAGTTTGAAACTTACCTTTTTAGAACATCACTTTTACCATTTTACCCTTACTTTTTCACCCTACTTTAATTATGAGTCACATACACATGGACTTTAAAGGAAAATACACATTAAACCAATATAAATAATCAAGTCAATTGTTTTTTCTTAAACTGTGCGTCAGATCAACTAGGACGATTATTTAGGAACGAAGGGAGTATAAATTATGATTTGATGAAAAGGACAATTAATATAAACAATTACTCCATCTAATACGATAAAATATGTTCAATTTTATATGCTCTCCACTATGTCATGCAACACACGGGCTATAATTAGTTTACTTCAATAGAAACAAAAACTTGGGTAAAACGGTACAAATATTTTTTTGTAAGACATATATTCATTATTCGACTAAGCGTGTTGGTGGGTTGAGTTGTAAGAGTATAGAGCTCAGTCTTACGAATAAAGATTCGTAAGACGGTCTTATATGAGACTTACTCTTAATAGAAAATGTAATACACCATCTGCCCCAAAAATTCAAAATCATTAGAGAGAGGCTATTTCCACAACAATTTTTGCTTATCCACTAAATCCATAGTTATGACATTAAATAAATATATGTTTGGACAAAACTACCCCTTTTAAGTTGACTAATCAAATTACTTTCTTAATTACCTTCTAACATTATTTTTTTGATCAAACACAAATGGACAACATAATTATTCTATTTATATTATTAACATTTTAATTCTCAACAAACAAGATAGTTATTTTTTTCGTAATAAATATGTTTAATCAATTTTTCTAATCACTCATGTTTCATGTTTCATTATCATAAAAATTACTCCCTCTATTCCTAAATAAGCGTCCTAGTTGACGCGGCGCACAATTTAAGAAAAAAACAATTGACTTGATTATTTATATTGATTTAATGTGTATTTTCCTTTAAAGCCCATGTGTATGTGACCCATAATTAAAGTAGGGTAAAAAAGTAATTATAAAGTGGTAGAACTGATGTTTTAAAAAGGTAAGTTTCAAACTGGATAATTATTTTGGGACGGACGGAAAAGAAAAAGAGGACGATAATTGAAGGACGGAGAGAGTATATGATTAATATATTTTCTACCATTTTAGATTATATTGGATATTTAATTATCAAAAAATAATATTTTAATTTAGTTTTAAAAATATTTTTTTAAAATATCAATTCAATTATTATAATAGATATTAAACTGAATATTGATTTCAATCAACTCAAGAATTAAATTTTTGAATCAATTATAAAGGTATACAAAATATTTAAATATTACGATACTATTTCATATTATGATTTTACTATTCGATTATTTTACTATTACATCCTTTAATACAATATCATGTGAGACACACGTGTGTTGACCTAACGGAAAAAAGTAATGAAATTGGACACATGGACGAATTTGGCATACAGGAAATAAAGAAAAATGCCAAGCTGAAATAGTGACACTTTGAGAACTTTAGCCGTCAATACTCAATATATTCTATTTACGGAAACCAAAAAAATTTAAAATTTAAATACTTATATTCATTATAATTATAAATAATCCAAAACAAAATAATAAATAAGTTCATAATAATCAACAACTTTTATGATTACTTGTTTATATTTATATTAAACTTTCAAATAAATTTCAAAATGGAGTCTAGCCTAGTGGTAGCAAGTTTTGGTATAAAGTAACTTGATTCAAGTTTGAATCTTGTTAATAGTAAGTTGCATTCCTATCTATTATCATTTTTAATTAAAGAACATATAATAGTGGTGGTGGTAGCGATGGATGGCAAGCGGTGGCGAGGTGAGAGGCGAGATGGTAGTGGTGGTGGGCAAAGGTGGCGGCGGTGTTGGTAGGTAGTGGCCGGAGGTTGGTGGCGATGGGCGGTGGGTGGTGGTGATTGGTGATGGTTCTGGAGTTGGGAAGTGGCGGCGGTGGGCGAGGCGGATGGTGGTGGTGACACTAGTTGGTAACATTAATGGATAAATCCAATGGATAACCGGTTAATATCCATAAATTATCCATTTTGTTATGGGTCTCTAATGGGTGTTAACTTAATTGGGTGTGAATGGATAACACCCAATAAGTCTTTTTTAATGGTTATATTGGATAACCCAATGGATTGAATAAAATTTTGTCACCCTAATTAAAACCTTCATATACTAATATTAAATATCATCTAATAAATACTAAAATTATGATCATATTACAATTTACAAGATTAAAATTTAAATCTAAAAATTTATTTTCATTACATAAAGTGAAAATCCCAAAAAAATTGAATACCAAAAAGTAAATTTTGAATCAAAGGTACAAATTATGTATTTGAATAAAGAAGGGGAAGAAATAAATAGAAGACAAAACTAAAAGGCATAGTTTGAAAATATTAAGTGCATGCTTGGTAAATACCTCATTCTCGGCCCTCCACCTCAGTCCGGATCTCTGTACCACTTGTGTGTATCACTGGTGTACCACTTTTTATCTCCACCATTGCATCCCAATTATTGCATGTCAATTAATAGTTGAGATGAAAAATGGTACACCAGTGATACACGCAAGTGGTATAGGAGATCTGGACTCCCCAATTCCCATTTCCCAACCAAAATTTCTGGAAGCCTTGTTTTCT
This sequence comes from Codonopsis lanceolata, assembly GCA_013146195.2. Taxonomy (NCBI): domain Eukaryota; kingdom Viridiplantae; phylum Streptophyta; class Magnoliopsida; order Asterales; family Campanulaceae; genus Codonopsis; species Codonopsis lanceolata. The sequence goes on along the minus strand of CM028383.1, from coordinate 25,594,022 downwards.
TCTTTTTTCCATGAGCAGAAGAGACTTCCTGAATTAGAAGACTTCCTTGGCATTCGATTAGAAAGAGCGGCAGCCTCTCTCTCTCTCTGGAACATCGCTCTCTCTCTCTCTCTCTCTCTCTTTCTCTCTCTCATGAGTTTGATACTTAGATCTTTCCATGTATTGTTGCTCCCCATCATCGAAGTCCAATAATCGCCATCGTCGCCATTGCCGTCACCGTAAGTCCTCCCTTTTTCTTATCTTTCCTTCCCGTCTCTCTCTCTCGCCCTCTCGCCTTTGAGGTGTTGTAGTCATGTTGAAGAAAGATTTAGGAGGCGGCGGTGCTCTGGACGATGGGCAGTGCCTAACTGAATAGGCGTCGATTTTTCTCTGCTTGACATGTTGAAGAAAGATTTTTGGGCGTTAGGAGGCAAAGAAGTTTGTCGATTAGGGCAAGGTTTAACACTTAGACGCCGATTTTTTCTCTCGATTTAAATTTTTGGGCGATTTGAAGGTCTATTTTAGAACACTAATTATTGTCTAATTAAATAATGTATTGATAATGAAAAGTGTTTGTCTTTGATGCATTGCAAATAACCTAGGATTTAGATAAAAAGTGAGATAAGTAAAGATGTGTTGTTCAAACTTTGAGTAAAAGTAAGATGATTTAAAAATGTTTGTTAAGAGAAAAGAAAAAATAATCATGTAGCTTATTAACAATAATTGTAATTAAATAAAGGTGGATTAGTCCAAGATCTAGTTTGGTCCAAGGTTTATTTTGCAAAACAAAACAATGTACAATGTTTTATTTGCAAGCGAAAAAAAACAATGTTTTAAAAAGATGAATATAAATGCGGTTTGGTCAAAGGTTCATTTTGCAAAACAAAGTACAAGGTTTTATTTGCAATAAAAAACGCCGGAAATATAATTTGGTTCCTGCCTATGTCTACTTCCGCTGCCTTGTTGGCAACTCAGCTTTCCGTCCGCTTAACAATTTAACATCTCTTTAATAGAAGGTTTTAATTGCAAAAAATAAAATAGGTGGAAGTTCAATAGGGTGAAAATCAATAAACGTCGTTAATTTTGCAAAATATGAAATAGTTTAGAGTTTTTTGTTTTTTGTTTTTTGCAATTATCTCATAAATTAAGGATATGTCAATTTTACCCCATTTTGTCTTCCACTATCATGTCTCTCCTTTGTTAGAATAACAAATGGGACAGTACTTAAACACTCTATGACTTTATGGATGATTAATACTAGAATTGACTCGATAAATGTTTGAGTTTAAATAAGCCTTTTACAAAGGATAAGGTTGTATAAGTATAACCGGTCCACTATAGATAAGCGATGATTTTAGGTAATAAAACTAGCCAGCGAACTAATTTAACTAAGGGGGTTTTGAATTGATTTAAACTAACTAATTAACTAATTTAACAAAGCAACAATAAACTAGTTTAACAGAGAGCAGATTATGAAAGAAATTTGAGAACAGAAGATTTTGGGGAAATCTAGGAATTGAGATTCACTTGTATCTCCTCTTATATTCATGCAATAAAGTATCAATCAATTGTCAATAGTTCGTTCACTTTTGTAAAGATTGAGACGCTTGGGTCATAGTTTGCAATTTTAGTATCCCGAATTGTTATGTTTTCTTGGTCCGTCCATATAACAATTGAGGATCCCTTAAGAACATGAAAAACAAAATAACCTAAATTTTACCTTAGTAAGGTCATGAATCAATATGATTTAACTGTCACAAAAGATGACAAACATATATATGACTTATGCACTTTTGTCATGCAACTCATCTTACCCCGATTATCAAAATCGTTGCATTTATCTTTTTACATAAAAGTTTCTAGAGAAGACGAAGTTTAAATACTTTTGTGATAGACAAGACTATTGATTGAATAAGAATAATAATTAGAATATAGGATTCGATACAAAGTTACCTCAAATTCCTACAAAGATGAGTTTAGCTCATCGCAATTGATGAAACGAACAATTGAATTAAAGAACACATGATTTGATGAAGAGAATTGATGAAAATAACTAAACCAATGTGCATTACAACCCTTCAAAAGTCTGAAATTCGAAACCCTAAACCTAAGCCACTAGGTATACAGGGCAAGAAATCATCACATTTACAAAACTGGCCAATCCAGGGATCCAACGCAATGTGGTCACATTATAGATGTGGGATGTGACCACGTCAATAGTAATGCGGTCGCATTGCTTTGAGGAGCGACTGCATCAAAAAGCTTCTGATTTCAAGACATTCAGTAGCGCATGCAAATAATATATCTATTAACTATTACTAAAAAAGCCCGATTTGCCGTGGTGGCTTTTCAAGTAAAATCTAAAACTTTGAAGGAATTTATTCTTTACATGTCACCTCTATGAAATGGTAAAAATGAATTAATTTTCAAAAATTAGTTAGTTTAAATCTAAATTTTATCCTATTTTGATTTCAATTTCATTGCCCTACTTTGGATAGAAGTATAGGACTCGTTGGACTCTACTTTTCTATGAAGTATTTTCTTCCGCCTTCTTTCTTCTATCTCTTCATCTGCTACCCAATCCATTCCTTCATAACTCTCTCTCTCTCTCTCTTTCTCTCTCTCTCTCATACACACACACACACCACACGCAATACAAATGGCCATGGACGGAAGAAGGGTGGGGAAAGACGCAGGTATGGCTTGGACTCACCGGAGGTTTCCCATCTCGGCTGCGACTCCTTCCTTCCTCTTACTCTTTCACATTAAACAAAGGTAATTTTTGTGGTTTCATTTTCAGATTGTGCATGATTCGTCTCATTCAATTTGAATTCAAGCCGCTTTAGTTTCTATAAACCTGATTACATAATGTTAGTCCCAAAGGGCACAATAATAAGCTAGAAGGAGGGGAGGGTTGAATAGCTTATTGAACACTTAAAACTTTTCGTATAAATTCCTAAAACAAGCATTTGCAATCTATTGAAAAGATTGAAATAGCGGAAATCTTGTAAGGAAGACAATTCAAGTCCACCGATGAAGTACTACCGGTAGGCTTTAGCTGATTACTGAAGCTTGTTGCTAAAGGAATAAGTTAAGAGATATGAAACAACATAAGGTAGTTATTACAAGTAAATAAAGAACACATGTATTTTGAGATGATTCGCACTATAAAGAGTGCTACGTTCACCACCAAGGCAGTCAACCTTGAATTTAAATGTGCACTATGTTTTCCACTAGTTCTATTACAGAATATATCAAATGGATCGTGTACAAAATATTTGACTTGTGTTTGGGGGTGGGGAATTGAATATCTGAACAAAACAGAATATTCAAGGTACAGAAGAATAGTAAAAGGAACAACAATAAGAAGCAAATGATTAATGGTTGATGCAAATCTTCTTGTTGTTATTGAGGACTTCGTTGATCAGTTAAAGATCTCTTGAATGCACTGAGTATATAAAGCTTGATGTTGTTCGGTAGATTCAGAGCATTTTGTTTTTCAGTCTTTAGTGACAGTATTTATAGTTGGGGCATTTTTGAGATCGTTGGAGAAGAAGAAGTGAGTAACAACTCTATTAGGTTGAATTCATTAAATGCCAGGAGCTGTTTGTTGATTTCGTCTTCAACTGATGCTGAGCAGGGAATGGCAAAGAGTTGTTTGCAGCAACGGGCATGTGAGCAATCGAGCTGTGCCCGCAATAGTTGGTAGCCTCAGATGTGTGTCGGGCCTGTTTCACCCGCTCGTCACTTTCGTGAGGCGAAAGTCTTCATGTTTTTTCAGTAAAGCTGGAGGAACGTGTCTGAGAAGTCAGCATTGATCTGGAGATGATTTAATTCAAATTCGAACTGATTTAGGCTTGAATTAAATAATCCACTTAAGCTTTGAAGTCTGGAAGTCCTGGACACGTCATGTTGTCTGAGTGCAGACAAGGTTAGCCGCTGGAGGCTGTTTGAAGTCTTCCGGTGAAGCCTTCAGTCGAAGTCTTCCACTGAACCTGTGAAGTCTAGAAAACTATTCTAAGGAAAAGTTCTATACATAGTTGCCAAGCTAATTGATACGCAGCCCAATTAGCTACTAAGTATAGAACCTAATGTAATGAATGAACAAATGCAAATCAAGATACAATGAGAAACAACACATAACAAATTGGAGAAATTTCATTGATGTGAATTGCAAATTGCAAGACTTCTCATTATCGTGAATTGTCTCGAATACCCTTTCACATCTCTTTCACATTAAACCGAGGTAATCTTTAACCTTCTGTTAATTCCTTCTTTCTTTGTGATTGAATGGAATTATGCTCGAGGGATATGGTTTTGTTTGATACTCCTATTTCTTAATTTTTAAATACTCTGTTTAAAAATTGAAAAACGTTATCACACGTAAATAGAATACTGGATGGATGTTGAATTGCATGACAGATGAATTGAAAACCACAATGACTTTCGTGAGCTCCGCGGCTGCTATTTGGAAGGAAGGTATAGATGGACATCAGATTCAGAAGGATCTTCACTCCATATCCCAAGCTAGTTCTTCTATTGAACTTTATCATCATAAATGGAAGTCTATGTGGGACGAATACATTGTTATAGAACCAAAACCAACTTGCACTTGTGGAGCTATGAACATTTTGGTAAAAAAAGGAGGTAGATTGGATCATGTTTGATGGATTAAAAAAATCATATCTGTTGTATAAAGATACCCATTTAAATAGCTCAAAATCGTAACCCATATGTCTTTTGGAAACCATGCATAAGTTCATTATGCCTTTCCTCTTTCCTCTTGCACCAGTAGACTAATACTAATACTTTACGTTGTTCATCAGTATGATGAATTAGGTAATGGAAAAAAAGTAACTTATTTAGTTTTTTTAGTTCTTTCTCCTTTTCTGATAGCATAAGAAGTTTGATTTATCCTTTTTTGGTTTGGGATTTTGTGATACTATAGTCTATTGCAAATTGAGTTTTTTTTTTATTCTTTTGTCCCCCAAATTGAGTCAGTTTGCTTTTGTTCTACGTGTTTTGTGTGTGTGGTCACGCCAATGCGTGAATTTGGATTGATGCAAAAGGGTTTTACTTTGTTTCTATATGCCTCTTTTTCTAATAAGGCTTTTTTTTGTGTTGTTTGCACAAGTAGTTATAAAATGGGTAACAATCAATGTGAAAGCAGGGGTAAAGGGATTTTCTTAATTGGTCTTCTTTGGTTTAGGATTATTTTTGAGCATGTGTGTATCTGTGTATGTGTGTGTAAATTTAGATTGTTGTGAAAGAGTCTTACATGGTTTACACGGAAAATGATTTCCAGAAAATAATTTTTGAAAATGGTTTCTGGAAAATGAAAACATTTCATTTTCAGGTGTTTGGTAATTCTTTTGAAAATATAGCGAAAACGTATTCGGGTGCTTGGCAAACACATGGAAAATGTTACGAAAAACAACATATGAATAAATACAAAAACTATATTATAATATTAATGCTCATATTGAATATAAGATAGTGTTGAACTTTATGTAATTTTTCTTTAGCAATCATAAATTTATCATTAGTGATGTCAAAGTCCATCTTTTTTCAATTTAACAAATACAAATAATTTTTTTGATAATTGATAAGAAAAAACGCTTTTAAAAAGAAAATGACAATATTTCGACTGTCCATAAATAATACAGTTGACACGAATTTTAAGATATAGTGAATATTTATTAAAATGATAATTTATAAATAATGTGCACAAACTCCATTTATATATTTAAACAATTTATTTGTTAAGTGAAATATTGTGCATGTATATAATATATGTAATTGTGGAAGGGGTGGAGGGTGATCGAACATTTAGAAAATGACTTACGGAAAAAAAAATCTATAAGTCATTTTCTGGAAAAGAAAGCTTCATTTTCTATTGACTCAGAAAAGCTCTTACATTAACTACATTTTCCTAAGATTACCAAACACTGAAAAATAAGGAAAATGTTTCCGAAAATTATTGTGAAACAAACGTAGCATAAGTCAACCATACGCATCTAATAACTTAGCTTAATACTACTAGATTGATTAATACTAGTAGAATTGATTCTATAAACGTTGGTTTTAAATAA
>CM028383.1:25531785-25587851 GCA_013146195.2 Codonopsis lanceolata | reverse complement strand
CCACGTAATGGACCTGAGCTGACGTGTCCGACTCCTTGGGGTCACGTCGGTGTTGTGGGTACCGGAGGTACCGATTCTTCTAGGATATCTGGGCTTGATGATTGATCTTCGTTGATAGGTACCTGAAAGGAAGACTACCGTTAGGGTGCTGGGGGTTTCCCAGCTACAGCCCTCCGGTGTGAGAGTCAGTAACAGGGTAATATGTGGTAAGCCGGAGCTAGGCGTTCCCTTAAGCTTCCGGTGAGTGTATATAGAGTGATATCTTTATGTGTTTTTCCTCTTCCCAGCAATATAGTAAGTTTGCAATGTTAAGTTATCTTACCTTTCTTGAAGGGAAAGGTTTCCTTTTATAGTAGTGTGGATTTGGAGTCATGATTGGTAGGAGGGTCCCAACTGGTGGGACTTGTTCCCTTGTCGGCTCGCTGGCAGTTGCTGAGTGGTCAACAGGTTGCGTGTGCAGTGTGGATTGTAGGCGGTTGAGTAAGCCGATAAGGTATAGCGGCTTGCATGGCTTGCTCGGCTCTTGTGGGGAAGGCACCTGGATGCTATGTACAGGCTACGGGCTAAACCTGTCTTATCCCAGAGAAGCTGTCGGCCGAGCATAGGTGATCCTCGGTCGTATGGTCGGGTGTTGATTCATGATCGCCTATTGTGCTCGGCAGGTTGTGGTCGCCGGTACTTCATCGGCTGGTTAGTGATTGTCGATGATGATTGACTGATGAATGGTCTTCGGCCCTTGGTAGGACCAGCCCAAGTCTAGCTGGAATCCATGTGGTCGTTCCACGTAGGGGGACCCAGGTCGGGTCCCATCAATAGCCCCCGAGTTTCCAAGTGCGAGGATTTATCCTTAGCTTGGAAAGTTTAATCGAATATCATGCTCGATTTGTTTGTCTTTGATCTTCGCTAGGCTTCCTCGATTCTCTGTTTATTTCTCGTTTATTGTTTGCAAACTTTGATTTGCTAAACAGTAAGCTGGTTTTCGTAGCACGACCACTTTCTTTGTCGAGGATGATGGAGTAATTAGTGGAATTTTCTAGGAAATTGGTCAGCAGTATGCATTAAATGCGCGGGTTTCGGTCGTAGGTAATGATTCATAATTACTTTTCCCAAAATGCGGCAGAGCGTCGATTTTCCGACTGATTTTTGCATAGTTTCCACCACTACGTTGTAGATAGCGTTCAAAATCTAAGTTGATATAAAGTACCGATTTTTCCCTTGCTTACACTTCACTCTTCTTCCACTCTTCTTCAATTTTTCGAGAATTCGACTTTGGGCTTAAAAAACTCTTCCCTCGCTATTTTTCCTCCGATTTCTACAATTCCAGCTATTCCTTGCTCTAAGAAATTCCTAGTTCTTTTCCTAGTGTTCGCCCTTTCTTCCTCTTCCTTTTGATACAAATTTCGTGGCTTTTAACTTCTTTGTATTGAGCGTTTTCTGGTTTTTGCATTTTTCCTAGGTGATTCTCTCCATTTTCGATACACCGGAATTCCATTCTGGGTGTCTGCAATCAATCTTCCCAGTCCTCGCTCAACCTCCTGCTTTTTCTTTGCTCGTCCTTGATCTCACCCTTTACACAGGTACTTTGTTCTGTCCTTTTCCTTTTTACTCGCTCTTCGATCTGCTAGGCTTCTAGGGTTAGGTTTTTATGAGCCCTGTATCTGCCCTTTCTGTTTTTGCCCCGAGCGAAACCTCTTCTTCATCCTCGCCCAACTCCTCGACCGTCTTTCAAAGAAGTATGAGGACTAAACACGTTAGCCCGGAGCGGCAGTATGCTTTCGATCTCCCAGCGACCAAAGATTATACTCCAGACGATGACGCGCTGTCGCAATGATATACCGAGAAACCAAGCGATGACACTGCTGGTCAACGGTGGTTATCGCAGGGAGGATTTACCCACTCTGTCTGATGAAGAATATGCCGGTGAGGACATCCCGGCTGGGGCGCATATGTTGGTATGTTCGAATATGACCCGACCGGCTCCCAAGATATCTTTTCAATCAATACTATCGAGAAATAGTCGCCCGGGGAAATGGTCGAGGCGAACAAGGCCACGGCCGCCGAGAAACGAGGGAGAGCTCGTCATTTGGAAGTTTCGGCTGAGGCCGACGATGCTCCTGCTCGAAGGGTATTGAGGGAATGGAGGAATAATATTTATCCTCCCGATGTAGATAACTGGGACGATCAAGTTCTAATCACGGAAAATATTCAGGATCCAACGATAATTGATTATATGGATGAGGCGAGGGCGAGGACGATAGGTAGGTTTTATATTTCATTTTTGAGCCGGTCTTCGATTGCCACTCGACCCTCTCCCATGCGAAGCTTCTAGAAGAAGCGGGTGCTCACCCCTCGACCTCTCCTTGAACCTCGTTCGATACTTGATCTCTTTTGCGCGTGTCAGAATGCTCGGATTTGAAGCCGACTCGCCTCTCTTCAAAACCTATTTTGCGGTAGGAAATCCATGAAGTTCCTCAATGCAAGCATCATAATCGCGGAATAAACTGTTCGCCAACCCCTGGGAAGACCGAGGGCATTGGGACGAGAGTTTTATTGGTGGAAAAATATGGGTGGAATTTTGCCTCGCCTCTCTTTCTAATGAAGAGATTAAGTCATTCTCCAGGATTTTGACGAGTATGAGGAATGCTCGTAAGGCTATCGAGATTTCCTCGAGTGAGAGGATGGGGCCTGCTCGGGTATTTGATTGGAATTCCATAAGTGTAGATGAAAGTCTGTTGAGGATGGTCGGGATGACGACCAAGAAGTTTAAGGGGCTGGATGTTCGATGTGAAGTCCCCGAGTACATCCAGTACCGGGATGGTCGATGCACGAGGATAATAAGTTCCAGTCGGACTGCCCTCAGTGCCAAGAGAACACATTCTTCCTCGAAGGCTGTGGAAGTATATACCATTGCTTTGTAGCTTTTTATTTGAGCTTTATTTTCTTAGCTTTCCTTTGATAGATCTTGTGCTCGTGCTAACTAATTCTTTTACTCGTTTCAGATATGATCGATATAGACGCCCTCACAGGCAAATCAGCCAGGCGAGACGAGGGGTTACTCGTCGCCAATTGAGGGATGCAAAGGCCGACCCCAAAGGCTATCCATTGCCAACCCCGCCGACGAGCAAGGGGTCGGGTCTCGGCTCCTCGCCGAGCTCCGGCCAAGGTCAACCCCCGGGGAAGAAGTAAGCCCCCGCCCCCAAGAAAATTTCGAGCTCAGCCTGCCTCTGCCCGGCCCTATCTCCATCGAGAGTGCTCCTGCCCCTTCCCAAAGAAAACGGCAGCTGATTGTGGATGCCTTCGAGGAAGAAGAGCAAAGTATAGAGGAAAGATCTGCTCGTCCCCTCGGGAAAAAAAGGGCAAAGGCAAAGGCTATGTCCTGTCGGCCGAAGACAGTCCCCCGTGAGGGATGACTTTGTGGGCCCGACCGTGGTGCGGTGCCCGGCCGCCAAGGATTTTGCCGATATCCCCGTCCTTCAAAACTTCGATGTTTGTCGTCGGGATTTTCCCATGGCTCTGGCCGGGCAAGTTGGTTGTCCGAGCCCAGGTCGGGGATATGGTTGGGATTGCCAACTCCTTGCCCCCTGCCGAGGGCATGGGACGGATTGGCCTGTGCATAAGCGAGGTAATGTTCTTTGCCTCTCTTCGTTTTTCTTTGTTTGTTTTGTCGATTGTGCTTTTTGCTAATACTCATTGTATTTTCTGTAGATTTGTTCCTTTGCATCTTCATTGGCCACTCGAGCTGACGCGTCTGCCATCGAGGCTAACAAGTTGAAGACTCAGGCCCAAGCTGATAAAGATGAGATTGAGCTCTGCAGGTCAAGTGGCCTCACGACAAGCGAGCATGCAAAGGGGGAAGCCCAACTGAAAGAGTCTTCGGCCAAGATGGTCGCTTAAATGAAGCCAAGGACTCGGCCGAAGCTCGTGCTTTTGTTGCGGAGAATAGGGCCAAGGATGCCGAGGAGAAGGCCGAGCAGGAAGTGGCCGAGCTGAGGGCCAAAGTTGCCAGTTTGGAGGGACAGGTCGAGGATGCGAAGGCCGCGACTTTCAAGTCTTTTGAGGGGACTGATGCTTTTAATAAAGAAATCGTCATTTATTACGAGCGGGCAATACGGCATATGCTTCGAGTGGCCGCCGGGCATGAATCTCGGCACCATATAGTCGAGTGGGGCAAGCGAGAATTTCATCGGCGATGCCGCTTTGCAAGGCATGAGATGATCCCTTTTCTGAGGCGAGGGGATGTTGCGGGCAGCGGATGTGAGATATAACTTGGAGGAATGGGTGCCCCCCACCCCGTGGTCACTTGATGTCATGGCCCTTACAAAGTCTGTGGAGCAAGGCGAGGAGGTGGACTTCGACCCGGAGCTCAAACTAAGACAATTTATGGGCGAAGGCGAACACTCCAACCGAGCTGAATTTGAAATTGCTTCCATAGCTGCCGAGCAACATGGTCTTCCCTCACCCCCTCATGAAACCGAGGTCGTCAATCTCCCGAATAGTTTCTTATTTTGCCTCGCTGTGCCGAGTGGTCTCGGGCGAATGTGCCTTTATTTCAAACAATCTTTATTTTGTTTGTAAACAATTTTTGTTTATTTGCTTTGGTTGATTAAAGTGAGCTATACGAATGAATTTTACTTGTTTTTATTTTTAGCTTTATTTCTAACTATGCTCGCGTACCGAGGACAGTTAAAGCTAAGCATATTTGTATGCACTTTTTTGAATAATCGCTTTTTTCTTCGTATAATGATCCTCGGAACTCTCCCACCTCCGTACGAGGATGGGAATAAGTACTTCGACTTATTTATCATTTTTGTTGGCCTTCCTCGTATACCGAGGATAAGGTCTTTTTCCCACCTCCGTACGAGGATGGGAATGAGTACTTGACTCATTTGTCGTTTTTGTTGGCCTTCCTCGTCTGCCGAGGATAAGGTCTTTCCCAGATGCGAGGATGGGAATGAGTATTTGACTCATTTGTCGTTTTTGTTGGCCTTCCTCGTATACCGAGGATAAGGTCTTTTTCCCACCTCCGTACGAGGATGGGTCCTATTGCATCTCCGTTCGAGAATGAAAATAGGTGATAACACTAGTTTTCAGGAAAAAGACTTGTCATTCACTAAGCTTGCAATCCTTACAAAAAATTACATCAATGATAATACGCCTTGAGATGATCGGCATGCCAAGGATTTTTAAAAGGTGTACCATCTAGCTCGGCCAACCTGTAGGTTCCTTCTTTCACAATGCTAGTTATTCTGAATGGACCCTCCCAATTTGGAGACAACTTATTTCTTCCCACCTTTCTGCCTGTAGCTTCAATCTTTCTCATAACCAAGTCTCCGACTAGAAAGGCTCTCAATTTAACTTTTTTGTCATGGTGAATCTTTGTGAGCTTCTTGTAATTGATCATTCTGAGTCGGGCCTCTAGTCGCCTTTCTTCGAGGTTATCCAGATCGAGCTGTCTGGATAAGTCATTCTGTTGTTGATCGAATAAGGTAACCCGAATGGTGGGAAGGGCTAGCTCGACTGGAGCCATTGCTTCCGAGCCATATGTTAATGCAAACGGGGTTTCACCAGTAGATCCTCGCACCGATGTTCTAATTCCCCATAGCACAATTGGTAACTGTTCTAACCAGCTTCCCTTCTTCTCGTCTAAATTTCGCTTCAAGGCATGCATGATCTTCTTATTCCTGCCTCGGCCATTGCCTGTGGATGAGCTACCGAAGACATTCTGTGCTTAACATTTAGCCGATCACAACTTGCTGTAATTTTTTGGAAAATTGAGTGCCATGGTCGGAGACGATCATCCGAGGAAGTCCAAAACGGCAGAAAATCTGCTCGTAGGTAAACCTGATTGCCTGATCCTCGGTTATGCTAGCAAGTGGCTTTGCTTCTATCCATTTGGTGAAGTAGTCAACCGCTACTATCACATACTCGCACCCATATTTTGCTTTGGGAAAGGGACCAATAAGATCAATTCCCCACATGTCAAAGGGCCATGCCGCAACTACGGAGTTTGTAAAACTGAGGGTACCCGAGGAATGTTTGCAAATCTTTGGCATTTATCACACTTCCTTACATATTCCGCTGCGTCTCTCCTCATGCTCGGCCAATAATAACCGTGGAAATTCATCTTGTCTGACAGGGTCCTCGCTCCAGGGTGTCCCCCACACTCGCCCTCATGCACCTCGGCCAACAAATCGTTTACTATTTCTGGTCGTATGCATCGAAGGAGAGGTTTAGTGTTCGACCGCTTATAAAGCATGCCTCCAATGACCGAGTATCTACACGCTCGGTTTCTGATTATTTGGGCTTCACTTTTCCCTTCTGGTAGAGTGCCCCGCTCAATGTAATCTTTAATGTCGTCGATCCAACATCTTGGAGTTTCAGCGACGACCATAACTTCTTCATAGCTAATGGCTGGGATCTTGAGGAACATGAGCTCGATACTAGGAGGGACCTCTTCGGCCTCCGAGGATGCAATTTTAGAGAGATGATCAGCTCGGGAATTTCCCTCTCTAAGGATCTGTTCTAACTCCCAATACTTGAAACGAGTCAACAGTTTCTGTGTCAATTGCTGGTACTTAGCCAATATTGGGTGATTTGCTTCATATTCACCCAGTATTTGTTTTACCACCAACTGAGAGTCGCTGTAGATCACTATATCTTCAAAGGCTAATGCGAGCTCGATTCCAGCGATCAGGGCTTCATATTCGGCCTGGTTATTTGATGTCTTGAACTGGAATCTTAAAGCCATGTCGATTTCTCCTGAATCTGGGATACTCAATGAGAGCCCAGCTCCACTCCTTTCTGCTCCTGCAGATCCATCCACGAACAAGGTCCAATATAAAAGTGGCCTTGTTTTTGTTTGCTCGCCAGATGTTGTCGCTTTTATGCTCGCTGGGGTAATTCTTCGAGCATTCTCTTGCTCGCCTTCTGGCCGAGTAAACGAAGTCTCAGCTATAAAGTCGGCCAAGACTTGTGCTCGGATCGTTTTTCTGGCCTCATAGCTGATGTCATACCCGGAAAGCTCTACTGACCATTTCAGCATTCTGCCCGCCATGTCGGGTTTATGCATAATCTTTCTTAAAGGAAAATCGGTGTACACTATGATCGAATGCGCCTGGAAGTAAGCTTTTAATTTCCGTGCAGCGATGATCAGAGCGAGAACCAATTTTTCGACCTCTAAATATCTCCCCTCAACATCTGTAAGCGCATGAGAGACGTAGTAGATCGGCCTCTGGATGTTATCTTCCTCTCTAACCAAGACCGCAGCAACAGCTGAGTCCGATGCAGCCAGATAGATATATAGTTTCTCCTCGGGTATCGGAATACTGAGGAGTGGTGGTCGGCCCAGATACTCCCTAAGCTCTTCGAAAGCTTTCGTGCAATCCTTTGTCCATTCAAATTTTCTGCCCCCTTTCAATACCTTAAAGAAGGGCAAGCTCTTTTCAGCGGATTTGGCGATGAAGCGGCTGAGAGCAGTGATCCGACCATTAAGCTGTTGGACATATTTAATCGAGGATGGTACGTCCATGGTCGTCAGGGCTTTTATCTTCTCCGGATTAGCCTCAATTCCTCTCTCATTCACCATGTAGCCGAGGAACTTTCCCTCTGTCACACCAAATGCACATTTGGCCGGGTTGAGCTTCATCTTGTTCTTTCGTAGATTTGAGAAGGTTTCTCTCAAATCTTTGGCATGGTCGGAATGCTTCGTTTTGATAACCATGTCATCAATGTAGGCTTCCACATTTCTGCCCAACTGATCCCCGAACACTTTATTCACCATTCTCTGGTATGTAGCCCCCGCGTTCTTGAGGCCAAAAGGCATCATTGTGTAGCAATACAACCCGCCACCGCCGAATCTTTGTGTGTATCCGGTCGGCCAACCACATCGATCGATGATATCCTCGAATATGCATCTACAAAACTCGAATTTTGTGCCCGATATGGAGTCCACAAGTTGGTCGATTCGGGTAATGGATACCAATCTTTCGGGCAAGCTTTATTTAGATCGGTAAAATCTACACACATTCGCCATTTCCCAGTTACTTTTTTCACCATAACTACATTTGCTATCCAGGTTGCATACAAGACTTCTTTAATAATTTTGGCTTTCAACAACTTCGACACTTCTTCCTTGATAGCTGTCTGCTTTTCCGAGGAAAAAATTCGTGCCTTTTGTTGTATTGGGATGAAGTCTGGGTCGATGCTCAACTGGTGCATAGCGACGTCCTCGCTAATCCCCTCCATATCATCGATCCTCCAGGTGAACACATCCAAGCTTTCTTTTAGTAACTTGATGATCGCCGCCGCTTCTTCCTTGGGGATTTCTTCCTACTCTGACCTTTCGCTGGGAAATCGAGGTTGATCACAATTTCCAAGTCTAAATCGTTAGGCTCGATGGCCGGTTGATGATCAATGTCCGTGCTTTCAATAGTGATTACTTTGGTGACTAGCCGGTCTTTGATATGACCGACTGAAGGTCTTCTGCTTTCCCTTTTTGAGCCGGCTCCCACTCGCTTGCTCCATGGAAACGACGAAGTGGCTCCCGGCTTGTGTCTCCTTGTGCGAGCCGGCTTCCACCGCTTTAATTGCTAGCGTGAGTGGTTCGAAATGTTGGTAATATTTCCCCTTCGTTTCTTTCGACTTCTTTTGGTCGATCTACTGACTTCGACCACCTCTCCTTCAGGCATGGAAATCACCACTTTTTCTTTTTGGGTTTTCTCCTTGTAGATATATTCCAAAGTACTTGACGCATCATTCAAAACCATTCCAATCCCTTTTTCAGCAGGGTATTTGACTCTTTGATGAGCCATGGATGCGACCATTTGAAATTTTGTCTGGGAGGGTGAACCAAGTATGGCGTTATATGGGGATGGTAGGTCAAGTACTAGAAAATCAATCTCCTCCGTTCGAGGAGTATTGGTCTCTTCCCCGAGGATCACCGAGAGCGTGATGATTCCTTTCACCGCCACTTTATGCCCTGTGAAACCCTCCAACTGCATTGCTCTGCGAGGTGGGCGTTCCCCAACCCCATTTCCTTAAAGCATGCGTAATCTGAGATATCCCTTCACCTCAGATCTATGAGAACTCGCTTCACCTCGCTATTGTGAATCCTCACTGCAGAGTCAAGGGTTGTTGGCGGCGTCGACTAGCCGCGAGCTCGCTGCCGAAGGTGATTCCTCCCGCTTCATCGATCGCGGCATCATGTGAACCACATGCTTCAAATTGTCCTCCATTAAATCATGTCCTCCATTTTTTATTTCCCTTTCGTTCTTTGGTCATTTCCCTTCGCTCGCCTCTGTCATCCATTATGGATGGCCTTTTTCAAGTTTGCTGCCCTCAACGGCCTTTTCGATGCCCGATATCTTTGTGGTAGGCACACCGCTTGTTGGGGTTCTTGGGGTAGAGTTTCCTTGATGGGTAAGGTCTACCGATTTTATCACAGTCGAGCAGACATTCATTATGTGCTCGGCTAGCATTGAGTGGGGTCGGTCAACATCGTCCACACATTTTTCCTCTATTATCCTCCCCTTGTTGTTGGATCCTCGACCACCTTTGTTCGAGCCGTCCCGAGTTCGTGCCCTCCTTCCTCGCTTCTTTCTTCTTTCCTTCTTTCTTCTCACTGCCCTCCTTCTTCGCATCTTCGGTATTGATCACCCGAATTGCGTGGGCGTACATTTCCCCGACCGAGGTTTGGTCGCGCAGCATCATTTCCTGCCTCATCGGTCCTGTTGTAGCGGGAGATGAAGCACATCTTAATGGACTCCTCCGAGATATACGGTATCTGATCCACCATGGCCATAAACCTATCCATGTAGAGTTGGTTGGATTCATTAATCCGCTGTTGGATCCCACATAGGTCGGTTTGCTTCTTTGGCTGGAGTCCGCCGAGGCAAACTGGTTGACAAACATCTGCCTGAATTCGTCCCAACTTTCCACGGAATCCAATGGCAGGCCTGTATACCATTTCAGAGCCTTCCCTTTCAATGTCCCCGCAAAAATCTTTCCCCAAGCATCCTCATCTTCGGGAGCAACTGCGTTCATCTTTACCTCAAAGCTAGCCATATGATCTATGGCATTGGTGAGGCCTTGGTATGGCTCGAAAATGGGGATCTTTTTGTCTGGGAGGGGAGCTTTCCTCATTCTTTCCTGGAATGGGCCATTCTTGGCAGGAGGCAATAACATGGGTTTTCCCTTCTCCATGGCCTCTAATCGACCTTTTAAGAATTTTACCTCCTGCTCGACAGCCAAAGAAGGTTTACTGGTCGATATCTGTACCTCGGTGGTCGCGTTCCGACCACTCTTGGGGTATCCCGCATGATTGCTGGGAATGTGTGCAATGCCCACATGTTCTAGTTTTGTTTGCCTCTGTCCTCGGCCTAGATTCCCTTCCTCGCTCCTTTCACGCTGCTCGAGCGCTTAGATTCATTGGGAAATGTTAGTCGGCTTTGAACACTAGGCTTAGGTGCTTGCTCGCTCGCTCTTTTTCCTAGCCTGGACTTTGCACTGGGCCGGGATATAGCTTTCCCTTTTCCCTTCCCTTTTGAGGTGGCGTCTTGTATGGTCGGGGTTCGCTCTTCTTGAGGCTTAGTCGTAGCCGTTATCTTTTTCTGAAGCTCGAACATTTTGAGCTCGGCCTCTTGGATTCCTGCAAAGTAAGATTTCTGGCGTTCCCAGAATTTTACCTCTATGAGGAGCTTTTCCTGTTCAGTGGGTCCATCTCCCTTCGTTCGAGGTTGATCCACTTGAGCTTCCTCGTCTACATTATGCATGACGCTCGGCTGACCTGCTGTTGCTTTTGAGGTCATCGGTTCTATATCCATATCCGTTAATTTGCTTGCTGGTGATGGTGGTAGTTTGTTCGCTCCTGGTTGGTTTTGCTTGGTAGGAGTCTGTTGATCCATTGGTTATGAATTCACACTTCACTTGTCGTTCCGACAACGGAACCACTTGATCACGCCACGAAGACGGGGTGGCGATCCACGTAATGGACTGTGGACGTGTCAGGACTCCTTGGGGTCACGTCGGTGTTGGATCTGGGAGGTACCGATTCTTCTAGGATATCCGGGCTTGATGATTGATCTTCGTTGATGGGTACCGAAAGGAAGACTACCGTTAAGTCTTTGGGGTTTCCCAGCTCCTCCGTGTGAGAGTCGATAACGGGAGGGTAATAGGTGGTATGCGGGAGCTAGGCGTTCACTTAAGCTTCCGGTGAGTGTATATAGAGTGATATCTTTATGTGTTTTTCCTCTTCCCAGCAATATAGTAAGTTTGCAATGTTAAGTTATCTTACCTTTCTTGAAGGGAAAGGTTTCCTTTATAGTAGTGTGGATTTGGAGTCATGATTGGTGGAGGGTCCCAGCGGTGGGACTTGTTCCACTGGTCGGCTTCTTGGCGATTCTTGAGTGGTCAACCGAGGTTGCGTGTGCGGTGTGGATTGTAGGCGGTTGAGTAAGCCGATAAGGTATAGCGGCTTGCATGGCTTGCTCGGCTCTTGTGGGGAAGGCACCTGGATGCTATGTACAGGCTACGGGCTAAACCTGTCTTATCCCAGAGAAGCTGTCGGCCGAGCGTAGGTGATCCTTGAGTCGTATGGTCGGGTGTTGATTCATGATCGCCTATTGTGCTTTCGGCGGGTTGTGGTCGCCCGTGTATCATCGGCTAGTTAGTGATTGTCGATGATGATTGGCCCGATGAATGGTCTTCGGCCCTTGGTAGGACCAACCCAAGTCTAGCTGGAATCCATGTGGTCGTTCCACGTAGGGGGACCCAGGTCGGGTCCCATCAAATGGAAAGAGAGAGAGAGAGTTTCGTCATCTTCTTCCTCCATGTCTGCCACCATCATCAAAGCTTCCTTTGATTTCAAAACCTTCAAACTCAGACCTAAAAGAAAATCAAAACCACATTTGCAAATGTGAATCAAAGCCTTGATTTCAAATCAAACCCAGATCTAAAACAAAACAAAACCACATTTGATTTTCTACATGAAGCCGTTTGGGTATCATCCCACTCAATTTGAAGAACTTTCGGACCAAGTAGATAGAATGAAAGAATATCGTCTTCAAGATCTCCCTCTTTCTCGCTCTCGCTCCGCTAGCCAGTCCAAAAAGAGAGGTGAACCACGCTCCAAAACATCTTTCTCAGCCGATATCATAACTAGAATCTGAGACCGAAGTCAAAGAGGAGATTAAGGATTGGCAGAGAAGAAAAATGAGAAAGAAGAGAAATAACTTGGGCATACATATCTTAATAATAAAAAAAAGAATTCTCCCTTAGCCCGAATTCATATGAGAAAACATGGTTTGTGACATGGGTTGAGAGAAATTTGCAGTAGGTGTTTTGAATGGCGATTAGGCAGTGCTCGAATTGAGGCTAAGAATGGAGAATTTTGAGAGACTAGGCTGGCGGGAATGGGAGATCCATTCACTTCTGGACAGATCCATGACTCAGTGACTTACCCTATTAGATGCTCTTCTTTCTTCGCTCCCCAAAGTGGATCTTTTCTTAAACGTCTGCGATTTGGTCGATCAACAAGGGAATTGACAAAGAAAGAATTGGGTATACAGATGTTAAAAAATTATTTTGCATTGCTCTTTCTATATATATATATATATATATATATATATATATATATATATATATATATATATATATATATATATATATATATTACCCCGTAATCAGCAACTAAATATATATTGATATTTTGATCTTTTAGTTTGACCCCTTAACTATTAACATTTTAAAGTGAAAACTCTTAACATTAGTAAGAGCATTTTGGTCATTTTAAATATTTCCGTCTATCTAACTAACATGAATGATCCTCAGTGACCTTATTTATTTGAAGTACAGTGATTAAATTGAGAAAAAAAGTAAGTTAAATGAAAAAACGTGTAAAAGTAAGGTGATCAAATTGTTATTTCAAAATTATTTTTCCAGATCTTCAACATGAAGATCAAATTTTTTTAAATGCAAAAGTTATTTAAATGTTATTGTCATGTTTGACCTTTTAGGGTGTTGTATTACGCAAAATTGGAAAGAAAAAAGTTATTGTCATGTTTGACATTTTTTCTCGAGTCAAACTGACAGATTTTCAAATAAAATTTGTGTGTGTATATATATTTATATATATTTTTTTCTTTTTTAAAATCTTAAAACATATAATTTGTTGTACTTTTTAGATCCTAAGAATCATGGGTTTTAAGATTTTGAAAAAAATAAGAAAAATATATACCAAATTTTCATTTGAAAAAAATCAGACAATAGTATCAGCGTGATAAGCTGATGATGAGCTCCAAACTTTTAATTCCAACTTTTGGGAGTTTTGAAGTTTTTAATAGATAAAAGAATCAAAATAATTTTTCAGTGATCGTTATTCAGTATTATCATTAATTTTAATCCATTAATTGCATTCCTTTTTATTTTCCTAATCTTTTTAATTTAGAAAATTTCATAATTATCTCAATATAACACATAACAATGTTAGTGGTTTTTATTATTAAAAAAATACCAAAAAATCCTACGAAGTTAAACTCATATCCAAAAATTCCAAAAAAATAATTCTTCTATCGAAAAAGTCCCAAAGTTAGACTTTTAATTTTTTAATACTAAATAGTCCAAAATTAACTTAACGTTTATACTAACTTCGTTTGAATAAAAGCTTTGAATCTTATATTTCTTTTTAATGATGGTAATGGTGATAAAATTGTATTTTATATTATAATAATAATAATAATAATAATAATAATAATAATAATAATAATAATAATAATAATAATAATAATAATAATAATAACAATAACAACAACAAAAAAAAAATAAAAAAAAACAACAACAACCATAATAATAGCAGTGTATAACATCATATTATTAATATTATTTTGACAATCACTACTACTACAATTACTACTAAAATTTCATAAAAGTATAAAAAAGTAAAGTTTTTTGTAAATTTTTAAATGAAAATACTTAAATTAGATTTTATGAATAGAATAATTTTTTTTAGTTATTTACGACATGATTTTTTAAAAGAGATTTTTGATCTTATTTTTTAATAATAATAATATTGACATAAATCACTCCCGTATTTCATAAATTATTGTCTTACAAATTACGTATTTTATAAAATTTAAAAATAAATGTTAAATTTTTAATTCAAAAAATATCAAATTCGATTCAAATAAACCAACCAGGACAATAATTTAGGAACAAATGGAGTTTAAAATAATAATCATAATAATTACACTATATTATTATTATTATTATTATTATTATTATTATTATTATTATTATTATTATTATTATTATTATTATTATTATTATTATTATTACCATTTACGATTATTATTATTAGGATTAAATAATTATTTGGTCTCTGAACTATCCCAATACTATGCGTTTGGTCCCTGTACTTTTTTGAAATGTGTTTGGTCCCTCAATTCGATTTTTTTTGGTCAATTCCCCCTTCCTACCGTTACCGTTACTAAAAAAAATTAACATTGGCTAACTTTTCAAAATGTCCAAACTATAGAGAGTTAACGTGTCAATTGAAAAATTAAACACTCAAAAATCTAAGATGACACTGTCAAATTGAAAATCTGAAGCAACAGACCCATCTTTTCAAAATGTCCATCACTCTCTCTTCCCTAGATACGACGGCCTCCTTTCTTTTATAGCCATGAAACCTAGCCAACTTCAATCTAGAAAACCAACTTCCCCCAACGCTATCACCGACCAGTCAACCTCAGACTCTCTCTCTCTTCCAGCCATGTCTCTCAAGCTCGTCTAGCTATTTCATCCAGCCGGAAAATGCCATCCTCCATTGTCGATCCGACCATCTCCCTCTACTTTGGTGAGTTTGTGAAGAAAACGCTGACAGAGGTTTGCTCTTCAATCCTCAATTGTTGTGTCGGTCGTCTTCACCACCAGTCGCTTTCTCCGATTTCTCTTCCTGCTGCTGGAACTCCAGTTCAGATCCGCCCGTTCCTGCTTCATCTCCGGTCGTCTCATCATCCTTGAGCTTTTTCACCATCTTCATCTCCATAGATGTCGTCGCTCTCTCAATCGCGACTATCTACAGATCCGACCGACCACGCCATCTCACAGCAGCAGCGAACACTAAACCCAATTAATTTCATCTTCCCTGGTTGGCGACACGTTAGCCTCACAAGTTCAGCTCGCTCAACAGTTCAAGTCTCTCACGATTCACGAACCATGGATATTTTTTTTTCTCTCTCTATCTTTTCTTCAGTTTGTGACTTTGTGTCAAAACATTTCTGAAAACATATCCTCCAAAGTCCGAACGAAAGAGACGAGGGATCCCACTTTTTTCCAAAAGTTATTAAATAAGGACTTATTTACTTGAAAGAAGATATATTGGCCCAAGAACTTTCACCCCCATTTTCTATCACGAGACCCCGAGAAGAATCTCCACCCTGAGCAATCCTTTAAGAAAAGAGAAGTAAACTAATCTTTTTGAATTCTAATTCCAAGGTTGAAGATGACTTCATTTTCAATTGACACATTAACTCTCTATTGTTTGGACATTTTGAAAAGTTAGCCAATGTTAATTTTTTTAGTAACGGTAACTGTAGGAAGGGGGAATTGACAAAAAAAATCGAATTGAGGGACCAAACACATTTCAAAAAAGTACAGGGACCAAACGCATAGTATTGAGATAGTTCAGGGACCAAATAATTATTTAATACTTATTATTATATACAATACAATCTTATTATCATTACCATATTGAAATGACAATAATATTTCCATCCAAAATGAAAACTTTTATTCTAATGACTTTAGTAAAAGCGTTAACTTTTAGACTGTTTTGTATTAAAAGTCTAACTTTTGAGCTTTTTAGATAGAAGAATTTTTTGGGGGACTTTTTGGACATGAGAATTTTTTAGTAGGAATTTATGGTGTTTTCCCTTTTTATTACATAAATAATATCATTAAAATTTTGATCCCTCTAATTTTCTTAATAGCTACTATAATGATCTCATATGTAATATGGAAAAACTAATTATCTTTGAAATATAATATCTTCTTTTAGTTTGAATAATTATATTTATTATTCAATTTATTTAGATTTGTTCCTCATCACACTTTGTTATTAATTAATTTAAAACCATTAATGACATCCCTTCTTAATTCTCCTTATCTTCGTAATTTAAAATAATTTCCAAAATTAGCTTAGGTTACAACTTTTATCGGTCTTATCACTCCTACTTAATTAGTATATTTCCATTTTGATTCTTCTAATCTTCTGAAATTAATATAAATATCATAAGTTTTACATATTAAAATGTAACAACTGATTGTCTTTAATAGTTCATAAGTAATTTAATATATTTGATTTATTCTGAATAATGAAACTTATCTCTTTCGCAACAAAAAGATTGCTTTATGTAGTTTATAAAAGCTCACTTTATATGTAAAACTAACAAAAAGAGTTGGTATAAATATAATAATGATTTTTTTTACTCCTGTTTTTTTTTTTTTTTTTGAAGTGTCTTGTTTGATGTGACAAATAGATTAAACATAATAATTGAATCTACCGTAAAGGGCGACATTATATAAATCCCCAAATTGTATAAGTTAATCCCCTTCTTAATACCCCCACCTCATTTTAAAATAACCAAAAACACTAATATACCCCCACATTGTTTTCCTTATCTATTTTGAAACCAAAATTATTACACAAATACCCCCTCCCCTCTCCACCCCTACCTAGAATCCAGGAAACCCGGCACCCCTCTCTCCTTGTGCAAACCGAAGATCATTCCCCTCTCCTTCTCTTCTTCGACATCAGCTCACCGAAAATAAAATAAAAAAGCTTGAGTAGGAGGTAGAGACAGAGAAGAGAAGCAAACCCACATAATCATCTTCATCTTCTTTGGCGAAAATGGAAAACATAGTGTTTGGTGTTTTGTTACAATGTAATTTGTATGTGAAGTGTTAAAGGTTGAGTTAGGAATTAGGATATAAATTTTGTTGATTGTGAGTAGTTTTAAGGCCAAAACATTGAAAAAAACGATGTAAATTTTGTTGGATTTTCGGCCTTGATCTATAGAACAAGCGTAAGATGTTCGGCCATCCATCGGTGTTGGCCAAACATCTTGCATTTGTTCCATCTATTCCGGCTCAACATCTTGCATTGTTCTATCGGTTCCGATCGAACATATATATTGCATTTGTTTCATCGATTCTGGTTGAACAATAGCATTGACAATAAATTGGAACAT
This sequence comes from Codonopsis lanceolata, assembly GCA_013146195.2. Classification (NCBI taxonomy): domain Eukaryota; kingdom Viridiplantae; phylum Streptophyta; class Magnoliopsida; order Asterales; family Campanulaceae; genus Codonopsis; species Codonopsis lanceolata. The sequence continues at coordinate 25,570,608 of CM028383.1, read as the reverse complement.
TGCTCAAATGTTCTGTCGGAGCCAACCAAAAATTTGAGTAATGTTCGGTTGACGAGGCGAAAGATTCAAATGTTCGGTTGACTTTGACCAAACATTTGAGCAGTGTTCCTTTGATGGTGGCCGAACATTTCATAATGAAGATTTCACTTTCTTGAGAAAAAAAAACTATGATTTATATAATTTTAAGCATAAAATGTTTATAAATGCTTGTTTTTTATCCATGTTTTATTTTTTCACACCAAGATTAAAGGTTGTTGAAGGTTTTAGGGAAGAAAACTTTTGATAATTGCTCACAAATGCATGCAAATGAGTAGGGAAGAAGAGAGTACATTTGTTGGGGGGTGGGAATTTAGTCTGAGGATTTGGGTTGTATGAAAAAGTAAGGGGGGTCTACTTAGAAACATAAAGTGTCGTATTGTCCTTTTTGCTTGAGGGTATTTTCATAATTAAAAAAAATAAAAATAGGGTAAATTATTGATGAAACTCCACTACTATGAGTCAAGTTTGAATTCCCCCTGGTCCCTCAACTACTAACCGAAGCAATTTGCCCCCATAAACTATAAAATTTTCTTTAATCGCACCTTATTTAGACATCGTTTGAGTTGACAGAAAATGTCCACATAAGATTCATGTGTTCTATTTAATTAAATATTATTGAATGTAGTGGATAATAGAGATGTAAATGATTCGGTTTGGTTCAACTTGATACAAAATATGAGCTGAACCACATGTGATCAGTTTATAAAAATCAAATCGAGCTAAACAATCTAAAGTTTTGAACCAAACTGAACCAAACTACGATAATTCGATTAGGTTCAGTTAGATCTCGTGGTTTGGATTCGTGGTTTGGTTTCGCGATTTGACTTGTGGTCCAGCTCTAAGCTTTTAACTTTAAAGTAACCAAAAATATTTTAATAAAAATAACTAACTAACAAAATCCAATATAAACAAATATAATACAAAAACGTAACATTTTGATATTTTTATATTGTCTCAATATATTTTAAACATTTTTAAGAATAAATGGCTCCACACATAAAATACACGATGGCTAGGACTTGAGGGATGGCGTGAAGAAGTTGACACGCCTATTGACGAGAATATCTAGTACTTGCTGGAAATCGTCCAAATTTAAAACGATACGAGAAATTGAAATACTAAAGGTATGAAAATCTTTAAACGATTAGTAAAATAGATGATAAGATTTCTCATTGATAATAAACAATAAGATCTAATCATAGTTTGGTGAATTGACGCAAAATGGTTTGATTTGATTCGACTTGGAACATCAAACAATGAATCGAATCGAACCGCTTGGTTTTTCAAAAAAACTTAATTAAATTGAGCTGAACTATATAATCCACAAAACTGAACAAAATCAATTGGTTCGACTCGGTTTGGTTCAACTTTACGACCTGGCGACTCGGATTGACGAAAAACTGGAGTAGAGATAGCTTCTTCCTATCTTATTATACTATCCCATCTGTCATTAATATCTATGGAAAGAAATTTATTTTCATTCTTTAAAAAATAATTATAAAACATTGGATAGATGTAAAGGAGTCCACATGTTAGATTATATTTCACTTACGAAAACAATTTAATGCATTATTTCGTTGTGACCAAATATAATCATAAAATGGATTAGCGAATATAAGCCTTAAAGAATTAATACAAGTAATTAAATAAGTAAAAATGGTTAACTAAAGTTTAATTTAAATTATTAATTAATGATTTTTATAACTTTATAGATTGATGATTTTTTCAATAAATTAATTTCATGAAACTTTTTACTATTATAAATACTCTACTTCTACTCATCAAAATCTCACATCTTCCCTCAAAAGATAGAAAGAAAGAAAGAAATCTCACCCTCTAAACTCATTCCCCACACATTTCTCCTTCTAAATTATCCTCACTCCACTTAGCCATGGTAAGGTCAAAAGTGAAGCTTGAGTACATAAAAGATGATTCGGCTAGAAAATCAGCACTCAAAAAGAGAAGAAAAGGGTTGCTGAAGAAAGCTAGCGAGCTTAGTACCCTATGTGGTGTACAAGCCTGTGCCATTGTCTATGGTGAAAATTCCCAAGAGCCTGAGGTCTGGCCATCACCCGATGAAGCCCACGAGGTGCTAGCCAGGTTCAGAGCCATGCCGCAGTATCAACAAAGCCGTAATATGCAGACTCTACAGACCTCCACAAATGAAATAATCAAGAAGTTGGAACATGATTTGGAGAAAAAAAGATTGGAAAATCGACACAAGGATCTCACTCATCTTACTTATGCACGGTTGAGAGGTGAAGCAACAAGTAACCTCAGTGCCGATGACTTGCATGGCATAGCATGGACAGCTAAACAAAAGATGAATGAGATTGACGAGTTGATTGACAAACTAAAGACGGAAAGTATTCGTCCTAATGAAGAAGGAACAACGTCTCCTATGAGGGATGTATATCCTCCTCAGGAAGGTCCAGAAATAGCACACAGAGGGACGGATCACAATCTACCCGATGACGATGACGAAGTGGAAATGATAAGTGGGATGTGGGGAGAAACGTTTCCTCACGGCGTAGAACTAATCAGAACAGTAAAGGGAGACAATCCCCCCTTTGGTGGGTGAATCGATCAAAGGAGGCAAAGGAATGACATTGTTCTAGAGTAGAGCCTAGCTAAGGTTCTTGAAAAATTTCGATTTCATTTTCGTTCAAGTTTTTATTTATTTATTTTTTTTCAATTTCTCAATATTTGATCTTCAATTGTACTTAGGTTGTTTCTTGTTAGATCTTCAACCTTTAGTTATTGTCGTTGTTATTACATTATGAATCTTATTAAATCATATCATATTTTTAGTTTTTATATCCTCGTTTAGTTATTATCCTTTTTTTGTGTGGTCATTTTATGTACTTAATTTTCACTTATTTCATAATGTTCATACTTTTTTATATCGCTCGTGTCCTTGAACTAGCTCATACGCTTTCAATTAGTCCCTCAGTTCACTTTCATCTATTTTTCCATCCAAAAATATAACATTTGACAGACTTACCCATATTAATTGATGAAGATCAAGCTGCAGTTAGTTCTAGGTTACATACAAACACACTGCAAATCAAAAGTCATTGAAGAGTACATGAACATGAACATTACTCGTATCGATGGAATGATCGATATATGCTACCTGTAATTGAGAATCCTGCATCACGAGAAGCCTTTGCAAACGGATTAAGAAAAACTTTGTGTCCTGTGATTTAAACAAAGCAAATTTGGCAATCGCGCAAGTTAAATCCTCCGCCTTCATACAATTCTTTTCCTCTTCCGTTATCAATTTCCTAATCTCCGTTTACCAAAGAGACCATTGTTAAATTTATATCTCAAATCCTTTTGGAATTATGATTGATAAATTGCTAAAGTATTAGGAGTATGTTAATACTGATTAGTGAAGGATAATGTTTGTGAACATGACCTATATAAGAGCATGTATATGCCGCATAGATATACGTGCCAAAGTCGAGTTTGTGATACAAAGTGGAGACGAACGACAACCATACATTGGTGTCGAGGGTCTCGAGATCTTGACCTTGTTAGACAAAATAATGCGTGACTATTTTGGGCTGTGAGAGGTGTGGTTACTCTGTGGGATCGTATCAATCCTTATAACCCTTGTCCTAGCTAGGGTGAGCACATTAAAAACTCTCAATTGTAATTCATCATCGTTTATAATGAATTGTTGCTTGTCTTGGAGTGGATTAAACCACACAAAATTCTTTGCTCTCTTTTACTTTATTCCGTTATATTTTCTATTATCTTGTCAGTTGTCATTATTCATCAAAATACTTGGTGCTATTATTTTCGACCGATTCGCTTCCGCATTGAAAATAGAAACTTGGAATTCTTAATCCAAGAATTTCCTCGTTTTTATTAGAGCTGTCAAATGGACTGGCTACGCTTAACGACGGCCAAGCCCGAAACAGTGATGTGCCTCATAGAATTCAAGCCCGACCCATGCGAGCTTCGGGTCTATGGGCCAAAAAAAATTATTGTTTTTTTAATTAAAAATAACTCACAAATTAGCTAATAAAAGTTATATAACACATCAAAACACACATACTTATTAGTCTAACTTACACGATTACAAAGCAAAAGTGCAATCAAAGCAAACATAAACAAAGGTAGTAAGTTCAACAATAAAACAAAACATAAACTAGAAGAATTATAGTGTTACAAACCAAAGAAAAAAATACATGTACTACTTGAAGGTTTTTTTTTTTTCAAAAAAGTTCTAACCAAATTAAAGTTCATCATACTGTTCCCAATTTTCTAATATGTGTTTTCTGAGGATAGACAAAGTTTTTCGGGTTCTAGTTTGCAAAATCATATTAACTAACAAATGTTCATTTTTTGATTCACCTGACATAATCTAGTATTTAAATTTTATTTCTTATCAATTTTATACTATATATTAAGTTTTTTTATTAGCTAATATCATATAGAGATACCCAATTGAATATATTGGTTTCGATAAAATTACTAACCACAACCATACTAAACAAAATTGGAACTTGGAAGATCAACTCCAGTTCCTCTTTGTAAGTGTCACTTCCATCAATTTAGAATATGAGTTTCAACCAAAAAGAGAACAATGATTTGGAAATAGATCATACTGTGTCATAAATTCATCCAACCAAAAGAAAAAAAAAGTAGTCTAAATGAATGTCTGATAGTTTTAATTTGCTTTTTAGGTTTTATGTTTTAGTTTTTAATTTTTAAATTAAGTTTAACTTTGTCAATTGTATGCTCGGGCTGAGCTTTTCAGGCTTTTCAAGTTTGGGCCAAACACGGCCTACGGGCCTATCAGATCGGGCCAAAGAGGGTTGATTTTTTTCGGACCTCCTATTTTGAGGCCCAGACCATTGAAAAGTCGGGTGGACTGAACCGGCCTCAATTTTGATAGCTCTAGTTTTTATAACAACCATCTTTTCCCGCCAAAACAATATCTCATGGTTCAACTCCTAAGTACTGTAAGCTCCATACTTGATTCCAGTGTTGATCCTCTTTGATAATTGACACCCTTTCCAAGATTATACAAACATGTATTGCTGCACAAGTAGGTCTCTCGTAAGATGGTCGTACGGATCTTAATTCGTAAGACGGAGCTATCCATGTTAAATGGGTCAAATAGTCAGAAATTGTAGCGTCTCCCCTCAACTTTTGAAAATTACAACGCCACCCCTTAGATTTTATAAATGAAAACCGTGTCACTTTTTGGCTTTAAACGTCACTTTTTTTTTCTTTAAATGTGTCACTTTTGTCTTTAAATGTGTCACTTTTAGTCTCATAATGTGTAATTCATTATGTATGAAAATATGTCACTTTTACCTTTAAATGTATTACTTTTACCATTAAATGTATCACTTTTGCTTTTAAATGTGTATTTTAGTCCCTAAATGTGTAAGTCATTATGAATGAAAGTGTTATTTTTGCCTTTAAATGTTTCCCTTTTAATCCCTCAATGTTTAAGTCATTATGTATGAAAATATGTCACTTTTGCCTTTGAATGTGACACTTTTATCTTTAAATGTGCAGTGTCACTTTTAGTCTCTCAATGTGTAAATCATTATGTATAAAATCGTGTCATTTTTTTGGCCTTAAATGTGTCACTTTTGCCCTTAAATGTGTCACTTTTTACCTTTAAATGTGTCACTTTCAGACCCTTTATGTGTAAGTCATCCAAATTCATCAAGTCCTGTTAAGTATTGCAAGACAGATTGAGCTAACAGAGATTAACAGAGGTTGACATATGACCAAATTGCAAAGTCTAGGTCCACAGGGACCATGACTCATGTTCCTAAAAACGATAGGGGCACTAGAGCAAAAAAGGAAACTTTTTAATTTTATTAATGTGGTGGCACGCTGTGAGCGTGCCACGTGTCCTTCTGGTCTTAAGGCTTCCGCCTTTCTTTATCGTCGTAACCTACATGTTTTTCATTTTATCATGATACCGCGATCAGAATTGCTCCATTTACCTACTTCTAACCTGTTTTCCTCTCTCATTTGACCCGTTTTTGATGGGTAACTTGTTTATGCAAATGATGAGTTGCTCATGTCCAAACCAAACACAACTCCGGCATTGAAGCAAGTTGGAGAAATTAACTAAAACATTCAATCTCAAGCTTTTACTCTCTTGAATAGCCTCAGCCCTAAACATTTACTAGATTGCATTCAATGTACATTCATTCTTTCTAGTCCCTGTTTAGACAATCATTGAGTAGTTATTTCTCACTTTTTTTTATTTGTTGAGAAACCATTTGATTCTCCCACGAGTGTGATTGATTTGCAATCATACTCCACAAACACTTGTTTTGTTGTACATTGATCCATTAGTGATCACTCTTGATTATTAATAATATTAGTGCACTTCAAAAATCCAAGTATAACCAACTTGGTAGTGGACGTAACAGTTTATACTGTGAACCACTTTATATCTTTTGGTACTTACTTGTCAGTCTGTGAGATTACTCTAATTTCTTAAAAATCTTCAATCTAATTAAGTGTCATCCAATCCTTGGCCCAATCACATATATGTTAATTTGTTTCCATAGATTGTCTCTTAGTTCATTCCTATTTTAAGTAATCAAACAAAAACATACTTCCTACCTGACAAAACATCCGGCTGACAAAACTTCCTAAGTGTCAGCTAGTTGTCTTAAAGTAACTTAGTTCATCATCTGACTGACAAAACATCTGCTCAAAAACTTTCCCTATCCGCTGCAAGTTTTAAAGTTTTTCCAAAACTACCCTTAAGCTTTTAAAAGGTTATTCACCCCCCTCTAGCCTTATTTATTGCCAGTTGGACTTACAGTTAGCATAATAACTTAAAGGGGTTGGTTTTTGAAGATTCGCGAAAAAAAAATGAAGATTTGTTTGACTTTTGTAGATCTAGGAACAAAAAAACTTGGTTGAACATCTTCCAAAAAGAAGAAAATGCATGAATCAAATAAAGAAAAATAAGGTAGGATTTTGGGCCAGATTTTTAAAGGGAAATGCAAAAAAATTTAAAAAACCGGGCGTTCCCCTCTTCATAATTTTCAACTACTTACACCCCTATGTTTGGTCGTAACTAGAAAAAAAACACGTCATGCATCGAGATGCACAAAATAAGACATTTTCATGTATCATAATGTACAAAAATGATGCATTGCGATGCACAAAATCGTGCATCATGAGACATGAAGTGTTTTTACCGGGAAAATATAGGAGTGTAAAATGATTGAGGAACTTGAAAGGGTATTGGCCTGTAATTTTTCACAAAAAAAAAAAACAGAGTTGGGTTTTTGGCTTGATCTTCAAAGGGAAAAGTAACAAAAAAAAAGGGGGGGGGGAATTGATGGCGGGTTCCTATTAGTAAGTTTTAAACCTATTAGTACTCCATATTTTCTTTAACTGCTAAAAGACACTTTCATAAAATTATTCCAATAATGTCATCCAACCATCAAACTGGTTTCTTCTTTATTGTTTCTAAATTGTTTGAAAATCACAATTGTTAGGATAATGAAATGGAGATCGGATATATGATTGTTTTGAAAGGAGTCTATTTGAATTTCTCATAACCCTTTTGTGAATCGTAGTGTAAACTATTTTGGCATAACACGTGGTCGTGGGCATGCCTTAATAGTCACAGACAGTCCCATATCATCCTCGATCATCAAATAAATTTGCAACTCCAAAGTCTCCTATATCCCCAAAATTATGTTTCTCATAACTATCTCGCTTAAAAAATAATTGCTCAACATCATCATGCATGTTTCCAAACGCAAGCTCAAGCAAATTTAAATCTTCGAAATCCAGGTCGCATGTGAAAAATGGTAGAACAACTTTGATTTTTGGGTACTGTTGTATGTTGTTCCTTATTATTGACGCATCCTCCCCTTCTAAATCGAATCTACATCTTCCCTGGCCGATGGATCACGAGGATGGTCCACCCCGCTAACTACTGGTTTTGCTGCACGAGCCCCTGCCCATTGCCTAGGATTTTCACCAATCTGCAGGTTCTATACCGCTTTTATGACAGTCCGATTCGAAGAGACCACTTCGTTCAAGGTATGCTGCATCTATGCAAGAAGGGTAACAATTGCCGTGTTGGTGTCATCGTTAGCCGTCATCTCACAGGATGTTAATCTGCTCTGATACCAACTGACGCACCGAAATAACAACATTAATTCTTTCAACGAGAAATTCCTCAAAATAAAGTTGAACACGTCAAACTTTAACCAACCTAGAATCCACTAGGAATAAATAACCGGAATCTACTAGGTAAAAGAGAAAACTCTAATTTAATTTAAAAAATATAAATTAATTCGAAATTACAATGAATCATATTTTTATAGGGCTAGTAATGCTTGAAAAACAAGTTAAAACCTCCTAAAAGTAGCCTAACGTATATAGTAACCTAATAGGACTTAAAGTACATTTTTAAGTGAAACATCTCAAAATAATGTCGAGAACTTTTTGTATGGATGAGAGAAAGTAATTCATAATTGTCTTAACAACATTTTGGCTGATAACAACGTAGGAGACCACCACTGTAATATCGTCAAGCTTGCCTCCGGTCATTTTAAGCTCAACTCCGGCCATCCGAGCCGCCATTGCAAAAGGACTAAAATCAGCACTCAACGCTTTCTTTTGTGCGAATTTCGCTATTGTACAAGCCAAATCCTTTGCCTTGACACCGTTCTCAATTCCCTCCCTTACAAACTTCTCAATATCTCTCACATACACATTATCAAACAACCCATCTGTCCCGGCAACAATCACATCTCCAGGCTCCACCGGCACAATAATCTCCAACCCCGAATCAGGGGAATCGGCTCTTACAGCCATCCCCAACTGAAACGGCTTGTTGAACGTATGTTGTTGCACAGGGGACTCGTACACAGCCACTCCGCCACGAACCACCAAAAATCCACTGTCTCCAACGTTCACAGCGTGCAAGAAATCACCTTTGACCGTCAAAACACAAGCGGTTGAAGACCCTTTTATGTTAGTACGATTAAAAGCTTCTTTCAATACCAGTTTAGGAACGATATCTTTTGTGGGTTTATGCCGAATTTCTTGAACGCAATTTTTCATTAATTTTCGAGCGTACTCCCCCGCATCGATTCCTTTTTTAGCCCAACCGCCGACACCGTCTGCAATTCCGATTGTTTGCTTGGCGTGACAGATGAAGTGGAAGTCTTCACCTAAGGGATTTGAGTTTCTATTCTTGGGGATGTAATAAGACCCGGCAACGATTTTCAAATCCATGCAGCTCTCGAGAAGTTTGTAACTAGAGCCCGAAGTCATACCTGGGATTTCCATTACCGCAGCCATTGTCGATCATGGAAAGAATAACAAATTGATCAAGATGATGATATTCAATCGAAAGTAGAGATGGGAGATTGTGTTTACCGAGATTGAAGAGAAAAAGGGACAGTGAAATTGATGAAGAGTAGGGAAGAGATCGTATTATTTTCTTGGTATTGTATTTATACTAGTTATTTAGTCCATGTAATGCAAGGATACAATTTGAGATATATATATTTTTGTAATAATAATATAAAATATTTATAATTAGATTATTAATCTCTTTCATTGTTATAATAAAAAATTTTATATTGTTACTAATATTAAACGATTTGTTTTACTTAAATAATTTTAAATTAACATAAGTTTCTAAATAACGTGAGATACATATTTTATCTTAATAATAATGGTATAAATATTTGATCAAAAGACTTAAAATTAAAATCTAATTTGATAATAATATTAGAAGTCTTTTTGTTAAAATCTTTTTAAATCATAATTTATTTTTAAACAATGTGAGATACTTATTTTCTATTTCTATTGGCAATGAAAATTTAAATTCTTTATGTAAAAACTTTTAAAACCAACACCACATTTTTACCATGTGGTATATATATTTTCTATTAGTAATAATAGTAATAGATAAAAGACTTTTTAAACCAACATTCATTTCTAAATAATGTGAGATACGTATTTTCTTATTGGTAATAACATAAAAATGTCTTTATCTAATGAATTTTATAACAAATACTCATTTCTAAATAATGTGAGATACATTTCTTTGTAACAATTGTGAGATCCATCATCTAAAAAGTTTTTAAACCAATATCACGTTTCTAACCAATGCGAAATACTTCTATTCTATTGTTAATAATGGTAGAGTTTTAAAATTAACATCACTCTCTAACCAATGTGGGATACATATCCTCGTTTTGTAATAATAGACGAAGTCTTTTATCTTAAAAAATTATAACCAACATCTATTTATAAATAATGTGAAATACATCTCTTCTATTATATTGATGATAAAACTAAAAGTCTTTTATCTAAAGACTTTTAAAACTAACATCATTTTTTAACCAATGTAGGATATCTCTTCTATTAGTAATAATAGTAAAAGTTTTTTTTATCTAAAATTAAAATCAACATCCTTTTTAACTAATGTGAGATATATATCTTCTATTGGTAATAATTGTAGAAGTCACAAATCTAAAAACTTTGGAAAACAACATTACCCTCTACCAAATGTATGATACATCTATCATATTGGTAATAATAGTATTATTAAAGTCACCATTAATTTTTAACTAATGTGTGATACATTTTTTCTATTGATAATAATAGTAGAATACATTGTAACCAATGTGAGATATATGTATATATTCTGTTTGTAACAAAAAGCCATTAATCTTAAAACTTTTTAAACCAACATTTATTTTTAAACAATATGAGATACATATCTTATATTGGTAATAAGAGTAGAAGTCTTTAATATAAAACTTTTAAAACTAACATTTCTTTCTAGATAGTGTAAAATACATCTATTCTATGGTGATAAAAGTATAAATCTTTTATCAAAATACTTTCAAAACTAACATCAATTTATAATCAATGTAAGATACATATTTTCAATTAGTAATATTAGTATAGATGTATTTCATATTTGTTATAAATTGATTTTGGATTTAAAAGTTATTAGATTAAAAATCTAACATTTTATCACTAATAGAAGAGTTGGTATTAAAATATTTATTTTGAAACTTATTATTCATATTCTAACAATGTGAAATACTTCCTTTCTATTTTTATTGGTAACAAAAGTTTAAAACTTTTATCTAAAGACTTTTAAAACAAACATCTATTTCTAACCATGTGTTATACATCTTTTCTATTGGTAATAATAGTATCTTTAAAACCAACACTAATTTCTAGCAAATGTGAGATATATTATTCTATAGTAATAATAATAGTCATTTATATAAAAACCTTTTGAAGTCAACATCTCTTTCTACGTAATGTGTGATACATCTTTTCTATTGGTTATAACATAAAACAAATAATAGTGGTAGTATTTCCTCTAAAGAGTTTTGAAACCAACATCTCTTTCTAAACAATGTGTGATACATCTCTTGTATTGATAATAACAAAAAACTTATTTTATCTAAAAACTTTTCAAACCAATATATGTTTCTAAATAATGTGCAACTCTTTGTAACCAATGTGAGATACATTATTTAAAAATATTTTAAACCAATATCACTTTCCTAACCAGTGTGAAATATATATTTTTTCTATTGCTAATAAAAGTAAAAGTCATTTATATAATCTAAAATAATTTAAAATCAACATCATTTTCTAATTAATGTAAGGTATACATTTTCTATTCGTAATAATGGTAGAAGTCTGTTATCAAAAGATCTTAAAACCCAACATCACTTTCCAACCAATCTATGATTCATCTCTTCTATTAGTACTTAATAATATTATTTGTAAAATCAACATCAATTCCGAACCAATGTGAGATACATCTCTTTTATTGTTGAAAAATTAATGTTTTTAATGAAAGAAATTGTGCAACTTGAGGCGCGAATGTCTTTACGTGACATTTGTTTGTTGACGAAAGTAATTGCGCAAATGTGTTCTACTCTGTAAGATTATCGAAATGATATATTTATTTGTCCAAATCGATGAATAAGATATCAAGACTTCAAGTATAATACTTGTTCAAAAATTAGTGTTTTTAGTGAAAGAAATTGTGCAACTTGAGATACGAATTTCTTTACGTGTCATTTGTTTGTTGATAAAAGTAATTGTGCAAATGTATTCTACTCGGCAACAACATCGAAATGATATATTTATTTGTCCAAATCAAGTTTTGGATGAATAAGATATTAATGTTTAAAGTATGGTGCTAGAAGTGAGTCATTAGAAGTAATGTCTCATCTTGAAGATTTTTATCCAATATTGGTTATAAGTAATAATAGTTGTAAAAGTTATAAATATAAGTCTTCTACTATTGACAATAAAAAATTTATTTATATTATAAAAGAGCTCAGTGTCTAACTAGTAGCTCAGATCGAATTGTGCTAAATACAACTGACGGTCCAGATTGATTTGTAAGTATGTGAATTACAAATTAAACCCTCTGTTATGAGTTATGTTTGAATTATCCCTCTACAATTATATATAAAACCTTCAGTTATGAGTTTTGTTTGAATTACCCCGTCAGTTATAAGTTTTGTTTATCCAGACCATTCATTGAGTTGATCTCATACCGACACCATGCATAAGACACGGATAAACATACTATTATATACTAATACTAATGCCCTTATCATATTGATTATTGTTATTAGTTAATAGCTTGAAAACTAAGAGTTTGTAAAGTTTTCAAATTGATGCTTTACAATGAAGATTTATTAAAAAGTGATGAGGTGATACAACTATAGTGTTTCTCATCGACTTTATATATGTGTATATATATATATATATATATATATATATATATATATATATATATATATATATATATATATAATACTTGGTGTTTGAAAGGAATGCTTGCCTCGGAAATGTCAATAGTTTGAGGTTACGTAGAGCCCTGTGGAATGCTTACAAGCCAATTAATTCTATCCTAGTAGTGTAAGTAAATAGTGTTAAGAGTTAAAACCTGAACAATATTAATTTACACTTTCCTACCACAATGAGGACAATTTAAAAATTATGCTACCGCGAATTGTACGGACACTACTTCAATCTATGGTATTCGGTCGTATTTGTGACACATATATTTCTAAATACTTTTGGTAGAAGGCTTATCCGTGCAACCTGGCGCGGGCCACCGCCTTCCCAATAATTTGATGCAATATTTCATATCCAAATATTGGTAAAATTTTAGAAAAGATGGTTTTATGGATTTTATATAAGATTGATCATTTGACATGGTTTCACTGTGTGTTGATAGGTTAACTTGTGAGAAAATGTCTTCTTGGTTCCACCTCATTAAATCTCCATAATTCTCTGAATGTAAATTTGCTTGTAAACCTTTATAACAAGAGTATGTATCCTAGGACCGTCTAATTTGTAAGATAGAACTTCATTTTCTCATAACTCGACCCACTAACACTCGATGAGTCGAGTCAAGAGATATGTGTCTTATAAAAAAAATACTCATAGCATTGTTTTATCCTAAATTTTTGCCTTAAAACAATTATCTCATATTCGATCTTGTAAACTTTGACATATTTGAAGGATGAGTGACAATGAAGTATAAAAATAAGTTTTAATATATAATTTGGTCCCTAGACTTAATACTTCAAATTGATTTGGTTCAACTTCTTTGACGCTTCCTATTTTGGTCATTAAACTTAATTTTTGGCCTACGGCTAGCCCTTTTTGTAACGTCTGACCATTGTGATGTTAAATTGTCAATATAATACCCAAAATACCCTTAAAGTTTATTTGGATTGCCAAGTGGCATTTAAAAATTAATAGAAAAAAATATTAATATACTTTATTTTTTTACTCTTTCCATTCAAATAACTTCATCTCTCTCTCTCTCTCTCTCTCTCTCTATATATATATATATATATATATATATATATATATATATATATATATATATATAATTCAAGGATCCATTGATTTCAGTTTTGGTAATTCCAGATCACTTTTCAAGGTATAATTGGCCTTCTTTTTTTATTATTACAATTTTTCTCCTCTCACTCTCTCTTTGTTTTCAAGAATTTTATAATATTGATTTTGGCTTGTCGAGCCAGGATTGTGTTATGCAACCTGTAGCTGAAGAATATAGAGCAATCGCAGCTCACCATAGAGATGTCTGAAATGAAGAAACGAGGATTCTCATTCCTGAACTATACAATAACTGGCAGCTCGGTCTACTTGGGTCGAGCTTGAGGTAACTACTTGCGAATCATTTATTCCTACTACAATATTGACAGTATCATCGATCCATCAGGTTGGAGTGATTGGAACCAAATATCCATGCAAACGTATGATTCCTAAATTTATAGTATTAATTTGTTGGAGACAGGGCAGAATCCATATCTGAAACAGAGATGTAGGTTGAAAACAAAGGAAGAGATGAAAGCGGGTCGCTGCTATATTTGTCTGTAGTGGCGTCGGAGATGGCAGATCCAGAGTCGACGATGAACAAAGATGGAGGCGATGCCACATCTGGAGACTAGTTGGAAGGTTGTCGGGCTGGGAAGATGAGGACTGGAGATGGGGCGGAGATGAAGAATGAGATGAAGCTGAGGCGAGAGTTGGTGGAGATTCTGGGTGGAGGTCGGTGAGAGATGATGCAGGAGCCGTCCGACGGCTATGGTGGTAGATGGGAAGAGATTCTGGGGTTAGGGCGGCTAGTTTTTTTAGATTTGACTATGAGAGAGAGAGAGAGAGAGAGAGAGAGAGCGAGAAAAGATTTGTGTCTGGGTTATGTGGAAACGAAGCAAGAAGGAGGTCGGAGGCTATGGTGGTTGCTGGCAAATTTGGCCGAGAAATAGCAGGATGGAGTCCATCGATACTTGGTTAGAAATAGATGGAGAGGCTGGGTGAAATCAGAAAAGGAAAGGACTACAGAATGATTGATCATGGTACTATCATTTTTTTTCTATTAATTTTTAAATGCTATTGAGCAACCCAACTCAACTTTTATTAAGGTTATTTTAGGCATTATATTGAAAATTTAACGTCACAATGGATGGACGTTACAAAAAGGACTAACCGTAGGCCAAAAATTAAGTTCAATGACCAAAACAGAAAGCATCAAAGAAGTTGAACCGAATCAATTTGAAGTGTTAAGTTAAGAGACCAAATTATATATTAAACCTAAAAATAACAAGAAGAAGAATAGTGAAAGCTAGGAAAATTTGTAAAACATTGAACTTAAGAACATTGATTGATGAAATACGAGGAGCATCATACATTGAAAAAATAAATCATGTTTGCATTTGACAAAAAAGAATGAACAAGAACAGTAAAAGTACAAAATAAAAATTGAAAATGCAGCGAACAGAAATGCGAGAATCATCGTAAGATTGTCAAAGAAAGATAACTAGAAAAAGAGAAATTGTCCAGTAATTATACCCTCGCTACTACAAATATGATCATGTTCATCATTTGAAAACATGAAAACAGAAATAGCAACGAATTGAAATCACAGTAACTGCGATGGAACAACGTACGACACCACCACTGTAATATCGTCATACTTGCCTCCGGTACTTTTAATCTTAACTCCGGCTTTCCGAGCAGCCATGGCATAAGGACTTAAATCAGCACTCAAAGCTTTCTTTTGCGCGAATTTCGCTATTGTACGAGCCAAATCCTCGGCCTGGACGCCGTTCTCAATTCCCTCCCTGACAAAGTTCTCAATCTCTGCCACATACACATTATCAAACAACCCATCCGTTCCGGCAACAATCACATCTCCTGGTTCCACCGGTACAGTTAACTCCAACCCAGAATCAGGGCAATCATCCCTTCCATTCTTCCCCAACTGATACGGCCTATTAAACTCATGTTGTTGCACTGGTGACTCATACACAGCCACTCCGCCCCGAACCACCAAGAACCCACCGTCTCCGACGTTCACAGCGTGCAAGAAATCGCCTTTGACCGTCAAAATACAAGCAGTTGAAGACCCTTTCGCGTTAGTACGATCGAATGCTTCTTTCAGTACCAATTTAGGAACAATGTATTTAGTGGGTTTGTGTCGAATTTCACGAACGCAGTTTTCCATTAATTCTCGAGCGTACTCTCCGGCATCAATTCCTTTTAGAGCCCAACCGCCAACACCGTCTGCAATTCCAATTGTTTGCTTGTCGAGACAGACGAAGTGGGAGTCTTCACCTTGGGGTTTTGACTTGTTGTACTTGGGGATGTAATAGGATCCGGCAACGATTTTCAAACCCTTTCGCCAAAAGAAGAAGCAGCTTTCGGGAAAATTGTTCACGTCGTCTTTGAAACTTTCGCCCAAAGTCATCAATGGGATTTCTACTACGGCTACCATTGTTGATGAAAAGAATAACAAATTGTTATGGTGATAAATATGAAATTTGATGGAAAATAGAGATGGGAGATTGTGTTTACTGAAATTGAATAGAAAAGGAGACAATGAGTAGTAAGCTACTGGAAGAGTGCGGAAGAGATTTTATTGAAGAGAGGTTTTCCTTTCTTGATCCGGAATATCATTGATACGTACGCGTACGGCGTATCTAAGAAAAAATATACAAACTAGATAGTTTTGGTAAAATTGTCCAACTAACCCTCGTATAAATTGGGATTAACCGATTTGACAATCACATAATATTATCATAAATGTGATAATGTTCTCAATAATTGGTGTAATTTGGTTATTGTCGTTAACGGCTTATCCAATTTTTTTAACGGATTGTTGATGTGGATTAACAAATGAACTTTATAAGGGGTATTTTTGTCCATCCCTTGACTGGTTTTATAGAAAAAACTTATTTAAATGTAATTCTAAATATAAAACAAAGGTTTAATACACAATTTGGTTCCTGAACTTAACATCTCAAATTGATTTGGTTCAATATATTTGACCCTTCCTATTTTGGCCATTGAACTCAATTTTGGCCATACAATTAGTCCCTCATAGGACGGCCGTTAATTATCATGTTAAAAATTAAACAAAAACCCTTTTATACCCTTAGTGATGCTGCTAAATTTTCACGTGGTCAGATCTATAACAAGTGATTATCAAACCCATCACTATTCTCTCTCACACACCTATACACATGTTGTTTATAAACACACCATGACGCATTACCCATTCTCTCTCTTCATTTTCTGATTTCTTCGTTGTCTCTCCTCCTTTAGAACTGAACTAGTACTCTTGTTCGTGTCGATGGTACGATGTCAATTTGAAAATTTATCAATAAATTAAGCAAATACTGTGGAAATTAACTACTGAAAATATTATTTTTTTTAAAAAAATTGACTTTCAAACGGGGCCTCTTTGCCCGAAACAGAGGGATTAATTAATAGTTTGTATACGAAATTGCGGGCCAGACAAAAATTAAATTGCTTAAGTTAATTATGATAACAGTTAAAAAGAAAAAAAAACAAATATTTCAAATTACAAAACTTACGTTTTTTAAAAAAATTAATTTGTATACGAAATTACGTGTCGGAAAAAAATTAAATTAATTAAGTTAATTACGATGACAATTAAAAAGAAAAAAAATACAAATACAAATTTTCGCAACCATAAAACTGTAAAACCGTAAAATATTAACTGTAAAACCGTATCTCAGTAAAAGAGTAACTAATTTTCGCAAATATAAAATAACAACTGTAAACCGTCTTGTAAACCGTAATATCTCAATAATTTTCGCAGTAATGAAATAAGGATGAAAAAAACATAATAAAAATGGTTGAGATTGTGAAATTAAACTTGATAGAGAGACATTCTTTATATTTCATATATATCAATATTACATTGAAATGAATGCCCGCGCATAATGTTTCGTTTAAAAATTTGACATTCGTCAATAACTTTAACTTATACTTCCTAATTTAAACATGTGCTACCATTAATTAAGAATATTTCTAACCAATTTATAAAATTTTAGGAGAGATTATTGAAATTACTTGGACAAAATTGTAATCTTTTTAAAAACTTCAATGAAAATTATTTTTAAAAAAAATAGAGAGACATTATTTGGAAATTGGTGTTGCAAAATAGTTTTTTATTCAATAGCCGTAGAATCTTGGTAAAACAGTAAATTGATTAATTTGCGGGCCGGACAAAAATTAAATTGATTAAGTTAATTACAATAACAGTTAAAAAGAAAAAAAAACAAATATTTCAAATTACAAAACTTACGATTTTTTTTAATTTTTTAAATTTGTATACGAAAAAAATTTAAAAGAAAAAAATACAAATACAAATTTTCGCAATCATAAAACTGTAAAACCGTAAAATATTAACTGTAAAACCGTAATATCTCAGTAAAAGAGTAACTAATTTTCGTAAAAATTAATTAAAAATATATAAATTAAATATTTGTTTAATTAGTAAAACATAGTTGTGAAACAGTAAATCATAATTATAAAACAGTAAATCATAGTAAATCACACTCAATAAATGACAGAAGAAGGGAATTGGTAACGGCCTTCGCACAAGTGAGAGTTGAAGAAAATAATGGTCGTTGGATCACCGTAAAACAGTAAATCCTAGCCAATACTTATGTAAACTCAATTGCACACGTATAAACTGAGTTGTATTGTATTATAGATACTGAAAGCTCCCAACGGTGGAACAGATCTGCAAATTAGAAAATTAGATCTGGAGCAGATCTGCAAATTTGAGGGGGATAGCCCCCACGCTGTATGTGTGCATGTGAGTGGGAGAGGGATGTGTAATATTTTTTTATTTAAAAAATCAAACTGAATACGGAAATTGAAATCGACGGCTGTTGTAGCGTCACTATGGCCAACACCAACACTGCCATTGACAGTTGTTGTGGCGTTACTACACCGAGCTGTTTGTTGCTTGCTTCAAAATTGAAATTGAAATATGGTAAATCGAAATTTGTGGAGGTCTTTGAGCCCCAATATATAGAAATGTTCCCACTGGTTGATTGATGAGAGATTGACCTGCTAAAGAATTTCGAGTACAATCTCTAGTTTTCTAGCTCATTAGGAAGAAGAAGCTAAGTTAGAGTTCACTTCTTTATCTAAGGTCATCAGTTGATGCTTCCAGTCTGGAAAACCTATCTTTGTTGAATGCCTCCCATGCCTACTTCATGCCAAAGCTTCAAGCTCACGTATAAGATGACCTTATCCATATTGATTGAATTAAAATCAAAGGAGTTGGGAATGGGTAATGGAATTGAGATTATCAGTTGATTCTTCATTTGGCTAAGAAAAAAAATCAACAAGTTACAAAATAGAACTTTAAATTCCAACCGGCCCACCTGGGACTCATGAACTTAACTTAATCTAGGTTCAATATCGAAGAAGAGGAAAAATCTAGAATCAAGAATCCGACATGAGAGAAAGAAGAAGAACGAATCGAGCAGAAGGACTAAAATCAGAGGGGTTCTTTTGAGGTTTTAGGGAAAACTGCTTATATGAAAAAGAGCTGGTTAGCCATTCAGAGGGCAGAAAATTTTCCCAAAAACAATACTAGGAATCCAACAACTTTTATTAAGGGCATTTCGGTCATTATCTTAAAAATTTAACGTTACAATGGACGGACATCACTAGAGGGACTAACCATATGCTCAAAAATTTAGTTCAAAAACCAAAACCAAAATAGAAAGTGTCAAAAAAGTTGAACCAAATCAATTTAAAGTGTTAAGTTTAGGGACCAAATAAACCTAAAACAAATGTCTTAAATTTTTTGATTAAATTCAAATGATTACAAACACTAACCGACCCACCAAGCAATAAAATCTTATATGGGACCCTCCACTAATACTCTCAGAGTCTCAGACCCGTCACCCATCTCATTCCCCTCCGTCACAAGCACCTCGCCGTGCATTCCCCGATGCGTTCCCTGATGTCATCTTAGTGAAATACTTTCACCATGTGTCATCCATCCTCATTAACGTATGGTTTTTCTCTAGTGAAAACAAAGTTGTTAGATCACTGCTCCTAAACCGGCTTGACAAAAATATTCCAACGCTTGCTGTCAATTGTCTCATGAATAGAAGACTTGCGAATGAGTTGCTCTGCTGAGATGTGATAGATAACGTGTTGTACACACCTAGGAAAATACATTAAGACTCCTAAAACAGATTATGTCTTGGAGACGAAGACTGATACAATAAGGAAACTAATGTAAGCTAGGAAAATACATTAATACTCCCAGTCCTACCATAATTACATATTATTACAGTAGTACAATAGATGTGTACAACACGTTATCTATCACCCCCCCCCATAATCGAAACGGTACAGAGAAGAGTTTGAGATTGGAGCATAATCTGGAAAACCGATCTCGAGAAAGTCCCTTGGTGAAGATATCAACTAATTGGTGGTCGGACGGAACGAGCAGTACAAGCAAAGCCCCTGGTACAATTAATTCCTGAACAAAATGATAATCAATTTCAATATGACGAGTCCTAACATGGAATACAAGATTACGCACTAAATGAATAGTGGATTGATTATCATAGAGTATAAGGGGAGAAAATGGAAGCGGAACACCCAGCTCACGCAGGAGGTAACCAAACCAACGAATTTCCATAGCAGTTGTTGCGAGAGATCTACATTCAGCTTTGCTGCTGGAACGAGAAACAACGGACTATTTCTTTGTAGCCCAAGAGATCAAGTTAGGACCAAGAAAAATACAGGCACCCATCGTAGAACAATGGTCATCGGGGTTCCCTACCCAATCGACATCACTGTAAGCCGTAAGTGAGAAATCAGACGAAGAGGAAAACGAGAGACCCAAGAGAAGAATGCCCTTGATGTAGCGACAGATTCGTTTGGTGGCTTTAAGATGCGTAGTGCAAAGACTAAGCATGTATTGACATACTTGATTCACAACAAATGAAATGTCTGACCGAGAGATAATGTGAGATACTAAAGAGCACCCACTAGGCTGCGAAACTCCGTAGGATTGGGAAGAGGGTCTCCATCGAAGGCCGAAAGACGGAAAGCATGAGAAATGGGTTGGAGAAGGTTTATAGTCTTGTAGATCAAACTTTTTCAGAATATTGATTGCATATTGTGCTTGAGATAGAGAGTAAGAAAGGTAGGTGTGTCAAGGACCTCCAAATCGAGAAAATAACCCAGCTCTCCTAGTTGTCAAGTATCAAATGTATCACATAGAGTTTGGATGAACTTTTGGATAAGAGATCAGAGTCACTGCCAGTGACAATTATATCGTCCACATATACAAGCAGGTATAGAGTACGCTGTGAATCTCGACGTATGAACAAGGAAGAATCTAACTGATTGTTGAAGAAGCCTTGTTGAAGGACAAATTCTTGTAGTCTATGAAACCATGCCCGAGGTGATTGCTTGAGACCGTACAATGCACGATGAAGATGTCACACATAGTCAGGATGAAGGGGATCAATGAATCCGGGCAGTTAAGACATGTGAACCTCTTCAGATAGAAATCCATTTAGAAAAGTACTACGGACATCGAGCTGTTGAAGTGACCAGTTGCAGGAGAGAGCCAAAGTAAGAACTGTCTGAATTGTAGATGGCTTAACGACATGGCTAAATGGTTCATCGTAGTCAACCCATTCCTATTGACCAAAACCTTGGGCAACCAATCAAGCCTTATGGCGATCAATAGTACCATTCGCTCGATGTTTGATACACCCATCATGATCCAATAATATTCTGCAAAGAGTCTGATTCTTAGACAAGGTAGACATTTCCACCTTCATTGCATTCTACCAATACAAATGTCCGGAAGCTTGTTTGAAGTTGGAGGGCTCAGGAGATAAAGAATCACTAGATTCAGCTGTAAATGTCGAAGGTAGCGGATGGGGAGATGTGCCATAAATCAGTTCATTGATATTTCAATACATGAGAGGTGGAGAGGAGCTGCTGGAAGGAGCAGAACTGACGTCTTGAGACGGTGAAAGAGAAAAATTGATGTCTTGAGACATTTGTTGCTGCTAGAAATTGGGGCGGTTGATACTAGGTTATTTGTAACGGGCATAAATGCAACGTTAGATGATGAAAGCTCGGGTGGTGTAATGGTATAGACACCCTAATTTCATACCCCTATGATATAATATCCTACAACAATTTCAACATATATTTTATACAACAATCGGACAGACAAATGTTACTTTTCGTTAGACTTTCAGGTAACTGGACTTAATGGGAGTTAAATGATAAACATAAAACTTATAAATATGACTTTCCGTTCGTTCCCCTACGATATAATGTCATATAATAATGATAATATATAATTTATAAAATTTATTGGACTTATAAAGATAACTTTCTGTTAGTGTTTCAGTTAACTGGACTTAACGGACGTTAAACGATAATATATAATAATATAACTTGAAGGGCCCTGTGCGAAACTTGAAAATGGTCTAAAAATCCCCCACGGAGCCGCTCCCCATGCCTAGGAGCTGCACCCCTTGCATGGGAGCCGCTACATGCTCCTTAGGCTCCTTTGACGCTTAAATGTAGCCGTTTCCTTCAACCGCTTCGTGCGTTCTGCGTTGTCTTCGCTCCCAAGCTTCCACCTGGCACGCCATGCACTGAAATCTCAAGATGTTGTCATTTAATCGACCATTTTTCTACTATAAATAGAGGCCTTCGGCACTCTCATATCTCATCCCAAGAACAACGACCACAGACACCATATTCACGGCACACAACTCCTCACACACAGCTCTCCTTTGCCCGCAAAAGCCTCCTCGCCCCGCAACGAGCCATCCAAATCCAAAGATCTAGTCTTTGCCACCCTGGCAAGCCAATCAACACAACACACAACAAGAATAAAGACTTCCTTTATCTGAAGGACAAGGGAAGCACAATCAGAATCTTCGAGCGCCTAGTGGGCTAAGCCTAGGAGTATATGCCGGCTCAGACATTCACGCTACAAGAGGTAAGTACAAATTTATTTGTCTTATCCCATTAATATAAATGTAGAATATTATAATATACATGCAATGTAGATAGTAATATTATTAGATAAATAATAATGTAAATAAAATAATGATGCATGTTATAAATACATAATATATGCATGCTATATACATATATATGTTAGTATATATAATATTTAAAACATAAACATACATAGCCGTAACTAAGCCCAAATAACATTAAACAAAGTAATGTTATTTTCAATAAATAAATAAATAAATATATATATATATATATATATATATATATATATATATATATATATATATATTCCTTCTAGACTATATATTTTAAAAGCATGTTAACTTATTTTTAAACACTAAAATGAGACCGAGAGGACGAGTTGGGTGCCTAACCCCTACCCAATTCGTAACCTAGCCTCCAAACCTACATATTTTCTGGTACACTTGGTTTTTCTCTGTTTGATCTTAAAATAGAAGTGGCGACTCTGTACATATATATTTAGGGTCCACAATGAGACCGGGTGTATTCCACGCGCTTAGATGTTTTGAAACCACCCGTTGTTTTTCACTAACGGGGAAAAGTTCGAAACGGGGTTCTCACAAATGGGAGTTACTGGATCATGAGGCGGATGAGCTGTTTTATGAGGAGCTGATGGTGTGGCTACTTGTGGTGGCTCAATATTGCTGGAATTGGATGAACTTGGACCGGTTTTGTGGACAGTAAGCATGGATGGAGGGAATGCAGCAGCATCTACTGAGGTTGGAGAGCACGGGCTCGCAGTAGACCGAGTAACCTATGGAGACTTGTAATGAAAATGAGTTTTGTCAAATAAAATATGCCATGATACATATATGCGCCCAGAACATGGATCGAAGCAACGATACCCTTTATGAGACGTATCATAACCCAAAAATATGTATTTCATGGATTTGGGAAGTAATTTGTTGCGATTATAAGGGTCAAGGTAAGGGAAGCAAGTACATCCAAAAACTTTCAACAGTTTGTAATCGGGATGCCGACCCATCAATTTCTCATAAGGTGAAATGTAGTGCAATTGTTTCATTGGCAATTGGTTGATTAAGAAAACTGTTGTGGAGAAGGCATCAAGCCAAAAATGGAAAGGATGGTTGGCATGAGAGAGTAAGCACAAGCCAGCAGACTCAATATGACGATGTTTACGTTCTGCCACACCGTTTTGTTGGGGAGTGTAAGGCCATGAAAGTTAGTGACGAATGTCGTGAGTAAGTAAGAAACCAGTGAACATGTGACTGGTAAATTTGCCCCCCCCCACCATCAGTTTGAATAGATTTGATGGTGTGCATAGTTTGAATTTTGCGAGAGAGAGTATTTTCAATAATATTTTTTAAAATGACTAAAAATTGTAAAAACGTCAGATTTACGAATCATGGGAAATAACCAGGTATAGCGAGAGTGATCATCCACAATAGATAAATATAAACGAAAACCATGGACAGTAGAAATAAAACATGTGTAAAGCCCCCCGCTAAAAGTGGGCTAAAAAACCTGATTAACAAATTATTAATCACCAATAGGATAATAAAAAACTCCAGGACACCATAGGTCGAGAAACAAGAGAACAAAATCAATTAGCCATTGCTCGGACTACACCAAGCTCTAAAGCCAACCAACACTACAATATCATATACAAGCACGATGTTACACGTCGGCAACAAATGAATAATATCATATGAAACACAAATCCAAGGAAGAGTTTGCATAACTCTCTTATAAGCACATGTTCTCACAAAATACAAATACAGCCTTCTGAAGTGCTACATACCAAAGACTGTCGACGTCTAATAAATCTCATCAACCTAACCGCGTACTTCCTGCCTGACTGGGATCTAAGGAAAACAAAAGGAACTGGGTGAGTGATAAACTCAGTAAGTTACTACGTGATCAATATGGCATGTTGTTATGCACATATAACCAATACATAATACACAATACACGATACATCAAGTATATCAATTCATATACTTGCACACAATTCACATTGATCATGCTATAATGCACATTGACTCGACGTAATATAAACACATAGTCAGGATATAAATTAGTATCTCAATCTGATCTATATCTGAGCTGAATCTGCAAGAGAGCTTTTAACTTGTCCTGCTATAAACAATGTAGTTGTTCAGCCTATGCTGCTAAAACAATACACATATATAACTGCACCAAAAATACATAAGAACACTATAGATGTGTTGCTATCGCGATACACATAATATACTGTCTAAATCTGATTGTATCCAGAACTGAAAACCAAAGTCATGTCTGAACCCAATAGTATCCAAAAATTCCGACCTTGGGACTTAACCACGAGTCTCATTACCCCGAGTTTTACCCAAGATTCTAGCTCCTAAGTGTCATGCAAATTGCTCTAACAAAGAAGCTACACCCTCACTATAGCCAATAGTGAGGGAGAGACACATGCAATGACCCGTAGTGATCACGAGATTTAACTCTCATAAAGACTACTATCGTCCCATTGTCGACAAAACCATATATATCAGTTGGACTCAATGCGATACACAAGTACATGTTTACTTGCTAATAAATACAACCGTCGAGTCCCAAAAGAGTGGTGCTCAACACACGTAACGAGCATGTTTATTTTCCTGTAAATAAACACTTAAGCATTTATTTGCTTACACACAAATACCAAGATATGCAATCTTTTACATATAATAAACTAAGCCCAAGTATTCCCCATTATCATAGGAATGGAGCACGTCACTCATTATATTTTATTATCCTTAAATCGACTTCATTGAGTCAATCGTTTAATATTTATAAATTATGGGCATCACCGCGATTTCCAGGATTCATCCCAACACAATCTCACCCACGTTTTACTCAGCATAATAATGGTTTAAAATTATCTAACACATTAACCAGTTTAAATTAATAATAATTCGTAACTAAATTATCTATACTCATATTCAATACAAATCATATGGGAGTATCCCACAGTTCTTGCATGCTAATGTTACATACAAAGGGAATGGGATATTAACTTACCTCTACCGAAAAATATCGATAAAAACACGTAATATTCGGGTACCAATGTAGCCCTCAACACATAAAACACCCATATAGAGTCAAAATTAACAACGGGTAATTTTTCGTTAATAATCACTTGGTAAAATAATAAAATAACCAAGTAAATGGCTAGTCATTTTGAGATATAAATTTTATTGGTGGGTCAAAAGTCAAACCAACTAATCACCAATTAGACCTGATTAAACACTAATTAATCATTATTAATTAGTCAATGTTAAAATAAAATATATTTTAACAATATAAAAAGAAACACGTATCTTACGATACACTTCGAGTCAATCTAGCTGAAAATATATATTTTCTAGCTCTAACATGTCATTTTATATTCCAATGTTACAAATCATAACTAATATAACCAAAGTCCAATATGTACTTTAAACATAACACACATCAAGCCCAACATATCTTGAGATAAAATGGACCTTCATAACGCAATTACCTAAGTCAACAACCTAAAACACATAAATAATACAAAACATATAAATAACATATATAATCGGACTCCAAACGTGCTATTGCACAAGTTCAACTTACGATATAACCAAGTTCTCATTAAAACTCAAAACTCAAATCAAAATACTATTTGACTAACATGCTAGCATTGCAAGTTTAACACTAATCAACTTGTGATTAACAAATAAATATCATAATAAATACAAGGAAATTCTCGGACGCTACACCCTCTCCCCCTAAAAAGAATTTAGTCCCTAAATACTCAAGTCGAATCCAACAAAAGGGGAGGTACTTCTCGCATAATACACAACTTGCATCAAAAAGATCACTTGGTTCTTCTTGTAACACTTTAACAAGTTATCTCTATTGAAATTCACAAATCTCATTCTATAATGTCACGAGTCCTCAATAGTCAATCCATGAAAGATAAGTTAAGTTGAAATAATACATTCTCATACATAAACATAATGATTCATCCCTCGTATGATGGTGATGCATAAACACATAATGACTTCATATAACGACATCTCAATACCCATATGGTGGCATTCAGTGTAAGAAATTATCTTAAAGATCTTAACCAATCTCTCAAACATTCATATGTTGGAGGTTAAGTAATCATACTAGTTCAAGAAAATTCACAGTCTTCACTGGATAAACCACGTACTCAGTCTTATAAATTCTATCAAGAACTATTGTTTCATTCCATCAAAAGTAGAATCATGTACTCAGCTCTTACAAGCTAAACTCCATAAAAATCTATTGCAAGGTTTGATTGTTCAACTTTGCTAAATCCATTAAACACTTTACAATTCAAGGTCATTCGGTGCATTATTCGCTCGATTGGCAGGTCCTCACATCTGACCCCACCCTACTCCGTCTAGATGGCATTATGAATTGGCCTGCGGAGGTAGTCAAGCCACGGGTCACCATTGAAGCCGAACAACCACATCCTTACTAGGGGAAATGCCACAGAGGCAAATTTCCCAGTGAATGTCCTGTCTGTGCGCGATCAGGAACCAATTGCACACCCCCTTCTCATCTACTGGTCTGTCTTCAAAACTTTTTCTGCCATTGCTTTATAATTTATGAAATCACTGCCTACAATTTTTCCTTAACCTTTCTTATTGTTCTTGCAGACATGAAGCAACTCAATGATGCGAGCAAATTTCTCCAGGCCGCAAAGAGAGGAGCGACCAGCAGAAACAAACAGCTAACTGCTCAAACTCCTGCCACTCTACCTACTATCCCTGCTACTACTGAGCGAGGTACAAAACAGAATCAACCAGGTCCAAGCCAAACTATCACACCAGCACCCATGGTGCCCTCTATCCAGACAGCTGAACCCACCACTCTGAGCACCCACCCTGCTACCAGTGCAGCAACTCCGAGCAAAAGTCCCCCTAAAGAAAAAAAGAGCAAGCACCGAGCAGAGAAAACCGTGCTCGAAGACGCCAGCCCGCCTACTCCCTCGTGGCATAAAGACAACTTCTTCATGCCCGAGGATCGAGAAAAAGCTGGGGCCCTTATCACCGAGCTAGCCAACGTGCTCGACCTGGATAAAATCAACATCTACAAACGCAGTGGGTATCCTGCTACTGTGGGGCTGGGCCTAGTTAGAAGGCTGCGACATAGTGGGGTTCGGAAGAGAAGTGCAGAGCACTCAAGCTCGATACTGGTTGGCGAAGTGGGAATGTGCCTGACTGAAGTAAATATCCTTTCAAATCTCGTAATCCGTTTCTTTTTAATATGCCATAAATATTGACTATGTCTTGATTTGCAGATAGCCACAAAAACTGAGCTTATATACGACCGGCTTATCGACAACATCAACTCAAATGCTGCAATGGTGTAGGACAAGAACCAGTTGGAAGAGACTGTCAACTCTCTTCGGGCCGAGCTTAAAGCGAGCGAAGAGACACTCACTGCTAAAGTGGCTGAACTCTCCAAGGTCAAAGAAGAAAAAACCTTGGAATCCCACGGATTTTTCTAAAAAATCAGAAGAGCGACCACGAAAAACATTTCCTTGGTTAGGAAGAGCTCGAGCTACCCAAACCACAGTGGAAGAGGCCAAGGCCGCTGCTGCCGAACAGGAGCGGAAGTTGAGGGAAGAGCTAGCCCGCCCCAGTAAAGAACAAAAACAGGTCATCATTGATGACTATAAAAATTTTGCCGACTTCGTTACCTGCGTCGAGAATGAAGCCTACCCTTTCTTTCTCCAAGGGGTGAACCACGTTCTAAGGCAGATAGCATGCAGCGGCCTGGAGATCCGTCCAGAATTGCTAGCCAAATGGGGCACCAATCCACCATTTTGCCCCTCAGCTCGCCCTGACCACGCTCTAGTTCCATACACGAAGGCAGTGAAGTCTCTTGCGAAGGCGATGCTCAAAAGAATTGTCCCCCACCCCTCCTCAATTTGTCCAAGTCACGGTGGCGGTGATGACCCAAATTTGGATGGCCCAGGTCCAGGAGACAGAAAGTACAATTGCCCAAACCGAGGAAGATGGAGATGTGGTCATCCTTGAAGCTGCTCTCGAGGAAACAACAACCACCAATCAAGCTACCTCTTCAACTATTCCCCCTGATGCCTGAAAACTTTCTAGCCTGCGTGCCACAGTATTTGCAAAAACAATTTATACTCTATCCCTCTGGTCGTTAAACAATTTATTTTTTTGGTCATGTACTTCTGTTTTTGACATCATTGCTCATATTTTGTCTGCGTGTGTTCTCATAGATACCTCAACAGTTTTAAAAAACAACCCATCTTTTAAACCGAGCAAGCTTATTCCAAGCTTGATGAAAATAAAATATGTAAAGCCTTTGAACCCCTTCACACGGGCTAGGATAACTCGCACTTATAGTAATAAAAATGCCTCGAACACCAACCCTTCTTCACGGCGAGATACAACCTTGTGCTCGTAAAAAATAGAATAATCGAGATGATAACAATCAAAGCAACTAGCTCGAACACCAACACACGATAGGTCGAACGAGGGAGATCAATCATACAAAAATACTAAAAAGCTGTGTTTCCTAAGTTTTTGTCATTATTATAAAGGTTGGGCGGGACATAGACCTTACCCTGAACCTTTAAAAAAATTAATTGTTGCCTTGAAATAAAAATATGATATTTTATTATACTTCATCTTTTTCTACATAAGTGTTATGTTTTGAATTTTTAGTCAAACTAATCATTTTCAAAAGAAAATTTGACAAGTATTTCTTTTCCTCACCAAAAGACGCAAATTTCATAGTATACAAAAAATACTACAAATTATGTGGTTTATGTTTTTGTAAAAAATAAAAATAAATAATTTACATTTTATTTAAAAGTAATCAATTTGACCGTAAAAAATTAAACACTATAGTTATTTAGGAACGAAAAAGTAGAATTTGTTAGGTCTATTTCAAGAGCACGTCTCATATAAGACAGTTTATAGGTTTTAATCAGTAAAATGGAGTTATACATGTTAATGGGTCAAAGATTCAAAAATTGCAACACCACCCTTAACTTTTGAAAATTACTGTGCCACCCCTCAGAATTTATAAATGAAAACCGTCAACTTTTTGGTCTTGAATGTGTCACATTTAGTCCTTCAATGTGTAAATTATTATCTATGAAAGTGTGTCACATTTGCCTTTAAATGCGTCACTTTCAAGTCATTATATATGAAAGTGTATCACTTTTACATTTTAATGTGTCACTTTTGGTCCATCAATGTATAAGAGTGATCGCGAATGAAA
Source organism: Codonopsis lanceolata (assembly GCA_013146195.2). NCBI lineage: Eukaryota > Viridiplantae > Streptophyta > Magnoliopsida > Asterales > Campanulaceae > Codonopsis > Codonopsis lanceolata. The sequence goes on along the minus strand of CM028383.1, from coordinate 25,540,401 downwards.
ATGTGTCACTTTGCATTAACGAAATTAATTAAAGTTTTAAGTTAATTTAGGACTAAAAGGCAAAGTTTAGGCACTTAGGGCTTGTTTGGTAGTCAGACAATGATAAGCAGTATTATTACTCCCAGTACTATTAGTGCCCTCGTTATTAATCCCCACTTATATATCGAGGGTAATTTTGAGATTACAAATGTTAATCCCAATTTTTTTAGTGAGGGCGCTAATAATATCACCCTCCTCCTTGGTATTAATAGTGAGCAATAATGACTTAATCCAGATAACTCGTTTTATTAGTCCCGACCACCTATTGCGTACCAAACATCGAGCAACTCGACTTATTAATCCTATACGCCTTTAACCACGGCTACCAAAGCGGCACCTTAGGGATTTCGACTCGTCTTCTAGAAACATTAGGGGCACCGGAGCAAATCATCAATGTATTCATTAATTCGGTGGCACGTTGTGGCGTGCCACATCACCCTTCCTCCTTTCGCTTGGCCGCGATATTTTTATAGATGCAGGTTGGTCTTTTGATCCGCTGAATCTCATCTATTACACCCATTTTCCTCTCTCATTATGACTCATTTTTTCGATGGATAACCAGCAGTTTATGTAAATGGGATGCTTATGCACAATCCAAACCCTACTCTATTTTCATTCCTATTTATGGTTCAGTCTTACGGATATGTAAGACAGTCTTACATAATTTTTTTGACTTATTTCAATTTAAATGGTTCTAATCTTGACATTCTCGATATGGTTTGACGCACATTTCTAAACCATCCTAAGGCCTAAAGTCTTTCGTACTTCACAAGTTACTGTACTATTTTGTTGGGTGAAATTTAGGCTACTCCCCTTTCCAGTTTTTCAACCGCTCGAGTTTACCATGTTTTTTTTTAACTGAAAAAGGTAATTTTGGGAGCGAAAATACTACGATAACCCTAATGAACCTAAAGTATGTTACAGATCACTTCCTCAATACATAGTGTTGCATCAATTTATGCATATCAATGCATCAATTTCTATATAATTAAATCATTTTATGCATCGCGATGATCGATTTAAATCACCCAATTTAATGTATTCATTGAGATGCACAAAGTTATGCATTAAGGATACATCAATTGATGCATCGCGTTGCAAATGATGCATCCATATTCAAAAAAGGTGTCTAACAATGAACAAATTTATATTCGGACAATTCATCGAACAATTTACATCCATAGTAAAACAAATATAAAAGTAAATATATTTTGAATCACACACACACACACACAGTGAAGAAGAAAAACAATAACAAGAACAAGAGATGAAAAATGAATAGAGTGGGAAGTTAGGATGTTGAAGACACAGTTATATAGTAACCACTGTTTTTCTTCACCACCAAACTTCCCACTATCTTTCCTCTTCATCCATAACCACTATACTTTTTTGTCGTCTTCGTCTTTGACGAATTAGACGGACGAGGAGAAGAAAGAAAGAAAAAAATTTCGTCGTTTATGTGGTGGGCATTATTAGAACAATTTAATGAAAGTGGACCTTTCTGATTGTAAAAAAAAAAATAGATACTTAAGCGATTAAAAATTTGTGTAAGGGATCGTCTCGTAATTTCTCCTCTTTTTTTAGGAAAACTTACGGACTGATCTTCTCCCGTTTTTTTTTTTCAACTATTAAAGTCCCTTTTGGTGACATCTTTCCTAAAATGCACGCAAAAGAGATTTTATGGCTGGAATTCGCATGGATGGAGAGGAAGAGAATGAAGTTTTTTTTATCTTGGATTCGATTAATCCACCACCCTAACTTCTCATTTTCTTTCCTCTTCGTCTATGGATCTTCAGTTTCAACAGTCTGTTCTTTTTTCTTCCTCTGCTTCTTCTTCTTCTGCTGCTGCTTCATTCATTGTGTTTATGTGTTTCATTCAAAATAGATTCATCTTGTATGTTGTGTTGTAATGCATTTAACTGTTCGATGAAATGTCTGAATAGATTTTAATTAGTTCATTGTTGGACACTATTTGTGAATCTGGAAACATCAATTTTGAATGACAATGTATCATTTGTGAATCGTGATGTATCGATTTGGATATGAGATGCAGGAAGATAAGTCAATTTGAAATCATTTTGTTGATTGTGTTCTAGAAAGAATGTATGTGCGTGATTAATGTGCAGTTCGTTTAATATTGTAGTCGATGCATCATCAATTTTTGCATCGTGGTACAAAATTGGATTATGTAATTCTAATTGATGCATCGCGGTGCAAAATTATATTATGAATTTAAATCGATGCACCGCGATGCAAAAATTGTTGCATCGCGGTGCAAAAATTGATGCAGTGCGGTGCATTTGAGTGAATGATCCGTAGCGCACATCTGACTCATTAAGGGTATTGTAGTCTTTTCGCCTACCAAAATGACTTTTTCCCATTGTAAAAAATGATGATGGATTGAAGCAGTTATAAACTTTAAAACAAGTATCGGCCGAATTCACCTTTTTTTGGAATAATTACGGTCCGCACCTTTTGAAAAAATTATAACCTCTCTAGTTCATTTTCTTTTTATTCAACCGGTAAAGTACTTTTTAATAAATTTGTTCTAAAATACCCCTTCTCAGCCATTTTTTCTCTCACAAGAATTCAAATTTCTTCATTTTCTTTCTCTTTATTCTGTACTCTCTCTCTCTCTCTCTCAGTCTCTTCTTCAGTTTCTCTCTTTTCAGTTTTTTCATAAATTTGTTCCAAAATCGAAAGTTCGACCTAAACAAGAATGACTGATTGCATCCATCTTTATTCTTTACTGTATGTTACGCCCGACCCGAGTCTTACCCTAATCAATAGGGTTACCGGACCTGAATTAACAAAGTTTATGTTCTTTAAAAGATGGACCAGAGGGACTTTCTCTGCAATTGCTTAAACCTGTTGCTTCATTTAAAAAGGATGCAAACACAAGCCTTACGCTTTCTCTCTCTTTTCTTACCAACTGATTCGTCAAACATCTTTCATTCTTAATTGATTCATAAAAGCAACATTTCAACGAGCCGGCCTACAACAATGCATAAACCAAGTTAGCAACTCTTTTTAACATTTTTATGTCTCCAAGAGTGTCTCCCATTCAACCGATTTTTGCTTCTCAGATTTATGAAGATCTTTCTTTCTGCATCGTACCTTTCTTGTGATGCCCGATTTTTTGCGTCGTATCTTTCTTGCGATGTCCATATTTTCTGCATCGTAGGCTTCGATGCTTGCATACGAGGCTACAATGCTTGCGCCGTACGCTATGCTTGCATCGTAGGATCCGAGGCAAGGGAAAGAAGGAGAAGAATTCTTGTTGGAGACTACAGCTACAGATGGAAAGAATACTTTAATACTTCGGTTCACCTACACTGACAACCCTCACCTTATTCAACCACAGGAAAGTCAAGAAGAGAATGACATCAAGTGCTAGTCGTCGCTGAGGCAGCTGGAATGATGGAGGTAAGTGGAATCTCGGCTAGGTGCACTCTTTTTTATTACTAGATTTTGTGCCCTGTATATGGTACGGCGTCAGTATAGAACGGTGTTAGTATTTGAATAAATCAATAAATGTTCGAATTTTGTAAGAATTGAATCAATTTATATTGCAAAATAAAAAAAATATTTTAATGGCTACAAAATTTGTGACTCATCATGTATCAAAAAAAATGTCTCAAATTTTAGTAATTAACTTTTACCAATTCAATCATGGTTAATAAAATATTTATAAAAATGAAGATTAATTTAAATTACAAAAAAAGTCATACTTTACTATTTATTTGTCTTAAAATAATATTTTAATTTAAAAAAATATTTTTTTTTGATAAAAATAAATTCTGATAAGTAATTAATTTTTATCAATTCAAATGGTAGTTATGTTTGGTAAAAATAGCAAAACATTCGTTAATAAATTAATCTGACTCTTCCAAAATTCAAACATATATTGATTTAACCTAGAGTGCATAGTTTATTTCTATCAAAGAAACAACACAATCATGTTTCTTGGGTTTTTATTTTGATCCATTCGAATATCGAACGAAAACGAAAATAAATTTGAAATACATTAATACATTTTTCTAATATCTAAAAAATACATAAACTATCAATTGTATATCAACTAAATTTAATAAATTAATGATACATTTTACACTTATAAATGGACAATCTATCAAAATTTTAACTTAAAAAGTTAAAATACAGTCAATAATCATTTTGCATTCTCAATCAAACAAATTCTTATACGCAAATGTCTACAGAATCAATCTACAGTTTTTTTTAATTAAAGATTATTGGTTATGCCATCTGGATCCGAGTGCCACATATTTCCAAGCTCAGCTGAAGCGGAAGAAGAAAGGAGTGATACAGTAGACATCGAATGTATGCGAGCAGAGTGGAGCCAACCAATTGGTCGAAGCATACCTATAATAGACATCAGATAAAAGAGAAGGTGGCCCTCTTTTATTCTTTTATATCAAAGAAGCTCCTTTTTCCCTATGATGTGGCAAAAATGCACGCCTGGGCCGTCCTTGAGATGGGTAGGATATCCGGGCTTGTAATCGACCTCCTTGAGCCCGTTAAGATCACAAAGAACACACGAGAAGAAGTGCAAGGCAAGGCTCGCGAAACCCTCCGGCGTGAGAGTAAGTATCGAGTGATTGTCAAGAAGCAAATTGACGAGTAACGAGGCTCAAGAAAGTGTGTGTACCTTGTCGATGATTATGGAGAGGTATTTATAGGCCCTCAAGGTGATTGAACTGCCTAGGATTCGCCCATAATCGCCGAGATAATCAAGGAGGAAATCCTCGATTCTAGGCGAAACAGCGGTTGACCAGCGTTGACATAGAGTTGATAAGGCAGTGTTCCCCGCCTAAACAGAAACTCGACTTGCCTTAGAAGCAAGCCGTCACTGCCCCCGGCTTGGTATGTGCTCGAGCGAGCAAGGATCGCCGCCGATTATCCTGTTGTATTGATCTCCGAACTTGTCGGGCCTCAGGATCGGCCCTTGGTCGGCGGCAAGGCCCGGTGCCGACCGTGTGAAATAAGTGTGATTCCTTTGCTAAGCATGCATGAGTCCCGACATGATCCTGGTCGGCCTGACGAGGCAAGGCCCCTTGGTGCCCGGCCTGTTTGAGCGGGGTTATGTTGCTCGGTGCTCGAGTCTCATCTTGCTTTCGGCCGGGCCGTGGGCCCGAAGATATTATGTCCGTGACCCAGACGTGATGCTAATCGTGCCTAGCTCGTGACCCGGTTTGGGCCGGGTGTATCGGGCCCCCTTAGGCTTCACATGCAGCGAGTATTCATGCTCGGAGCGGGAGCGTATTCTTTGATGTTCGCCCCAGGGTTTTAACACTTGTGAATTTTCAAGAAGGTCAAGAGCTCGTCGAGGAAAATTGAAGCGTATCAAGGAAGCCTCTGCTGGGAGTGCGTCGGGCGCGTGGTTCGAGAAAGGCGTGGAGTCGCCGAATTGGAGAGATTGGGACGGGGCACGAAACACGAAGAGGCTGCATTTAATGCCCTGTCATGATGGGCCGCCCAATTCGGCGCCGCTTCGGGCCCGTGCTAGTTTCCCCAAAACCGTTCTTTGCCACGCCTATAAAAGGCGCATTTGACTCCTTCTTCTCCTTTTACCGTCTTTGAAGATTTACAAGAGAGAGAAAACTTCGGAGAGCTTGAAGGCTGTTGTCTCCTTGCTACTGGATTTTCCCTTGGAAGGTTGGCGAGATCAGCTACTTTACGTGTTCATTCAATCCACAGTTCCCGAACGAAGCTACGGTTGGTATTTTTCGGGATTACTCGGCAAGGCGTATCGTCACATCAATCACGATAAGTCTTCACCTTTCCTTCGTTATTATTTTCAATTTCTCGGGTTTATGGATGAGTCTCATTGTTTCTCTTCATCTCTATGCGTCCTGTTAGGATTTTAGGGGTAAGACCACCCTTAGATAGAGATCGAGGAATAGAAACCCTAGCACCGTGCTTTCGCTAGGTGGGCCAAATCCTTCACGTTGACTTAGATTTAGGATTTTCTTTTATCACGCTAATAGTTGCCGGGCAAAGTTCGATAGTTATTTTCCTCGATCTACGTGTAGATGTCGGGCGTGTCAGATAACAAGTGAGACCTTCGATTCTGGCGGAAGGAATGACTCGTGGCGGCGAGAAGTCTCCCTCCATTAGCATAGAGCGAGGAGGGCCAGTCGTGGCCAACACCGGGCGGGTAGTGGACCCGTGGTTGATATAGTTGACTCCTCCGTGGGAGGACTACAGTGAAAAGAGTGTGGCCAGGGGCATTTGTCGGGCAAGGCCTCGACCATAAGCAACCCTTGTAGGAGACTCCATTTGGGCGGCGAGGAATTGAGCAAATAGATGCAGCGGGAGGCCTCGAGGCCGATGAGGCGGATAACCAACCCTTGCCGGCGTTTGAAGAAGGCGGCCGCACTCGGGTAGAGGTGGCCTCAGAAGGATGGATAGCCAAGATAGGATCCCTATTGCCCGCTTCACGACCCGGGGTAGGGGGACTTCCGATGAGTGGTTCCGTCGAGGAGAGAATCGAAGGAGGCCGAAGAAGAGGAGGAGCCCGAGTGCGTTAATGCGGATGAAAGCCGCTATGCCGCGCACTGGGCTACATTGGACACGGCGGACAAAGTGACCGCCTGGCTCACCTCCCTTGGGGTTGATTCGGCTACTAGGCGAATAAGATGGGCGTGCCCGCAAATGTGAAAGCTTTCCGTGAGCAAGGAATGAAGTTATATTTTTGCCGACTTTTTCGGGTTGGACTACGTCTCCCCTGGAGCCTTTTTGGTGGACTTCTTGCTCGAGGCTAAGCGGTCCTGTGACTTGATCTTGAATCCGTCAGAGCAATTACCGCTTTCACTGGCGTCGCTAAGTCTGAACAGGACATGTATTTGCCGGAGGCTGTTTGTTTTGCCCAGTGCTTGGTGGGAGGATCGGAGTGAGAGCCAACTCCAGGCTTTTTGAGGTTGCTATCGAAGTTCAGGGAAGGTAGACTCTTGGGATAGGAGAGTTACGCTCATCGAGTCCGAGTCGGTGGCCATTTATGCCAGCGGCCTCAGATGAAGTCAAAATCCTAAGGCTTGAAAGCAGGACTTCGGTTCGGGAGAAAGCTGTCAAACAGCCACGTTGAAAGCCGCAGTGGGGGTGATAGAGGAGAATGAGAAGCGCGTTGGCCGGCAATTCCTTCTCGATTGGAAGGAGGCTGGTTTGTAATCCAGCGCAACTTATGCAGGCCGTGTGATGAGGCGAGAGATCACGATGTAGAGCCCGCCGATCCATGTGCCTGAGACCCCACCCTTATTAGGCGGCGCCACGGCAACATGTTTAAGCCGAATAATGTTGAGTGCCAACGCTTGGGCCGGGCGGAGGCTAGCCGCCTTATGAAGATCATGATGGTTTTTAACGCAATTTTTTTGTTTTTGCTTTTCTTTGTAACTAGCTCGCATTGTTAAGTATTGACCCCATTTACGCTCTCCTTGTTTCGGTGGATGAAGAAGCGTGGCTTTGTTGAAGGCGAGGAAGTTACAAGCCAATCGGGCGGCAAATGACTTGAAGGTGAAGCGACCACAATGGCTCTTGGCGAAGTGCCTTTGGTCCCAGGCTAAGAAAACAGGGCTTGGGCAAGGCCAGCAAGCCTGCGACAAGAAAAGCACCGGTGCCCAAAGTCATCATCCCTCACGCAAAGCAAAGGTGAGTGCAGGCAAACAGAGACCACGGTGATTGTTGAGGATACCACCGAGGGCAACAGTGCCAACATCTGTGGTGCCTCCGGCAAAGATGCTAAAAGGAAAGGGAAAAGGAAGAAGAGCCTTTCCCCTCCTCCTTCTGCTCGGGAGGTTCATCATCGGGGCTGGAGTCCCGACCACCTTTCTGCTCACTCGGCCCACCGCTATCTGTTTCGACTCCCGCTCGGTTGGGCGGCGACACTGAGGCGGTCAATTCAGATGCTCACTACCAGTCTGCCCTGCCCCAACATTGGTGAAAGAATTTACAGCGATGCCCCATTATTGGGAGGCATCGACCTTTATGCTTTGGAAGCGGCGGCTTGGTAGTGAAAGGTATAATCGAAGGGCGGCGCTACATGATGATCTTGCAGGGATAGAGACACGGCCCGGCCACGTCTGGGTTGGGAGCGATGGGACTATGCTTGGCGAGTAAGGCTTTTGAATTGGTTTTGTCCTTCCTTTGCTTGTCTCATGTGTCGATTATCTTTCCTTTGTCCGCATGACGCTTCTACCCGTGCCTCAATATCTACGAGTAGGTACAACGAGTAAGACACCGCAGAAAGTAGGTCGACAGCCTGGCCAACAGGGCCTTGCCAAAGAGTAGCGGTTGGAGTGTGGCTCGCCTGGCCGACGAGCCGGAGGTCCGCATCATGGGCGCCAAGAAGAAGGAAGCCGAATTGTTCGAGCGCACTTGAAGTTGGTCGCCTTAATCTGACCCATTCCGCGGTGAAGAAAGACTTGGTCGGCCAGTGAGAAAGAATCAAGCCGACCTCGAAAAAGCTCAAACTAACTGGCCGCGGCAGCCTGAGCAAAGGACCGGCTCGGCAAGTAGTAGAGACGCTACCGAAGATGCAAAGCCGTCAAAGATGGGAGGCAT
>CM028383.1:25343081-25531685 GCA_013146195.2 Codonopsis lanceolata | reverse complement strand
AGAATGTGTCAACACCATCGAGAAAATAACCCCAGCTCATACAGTCAAGTATCAAATATCACAGTTTGGATGAACTTTTGGATGAGATAAGAGTCACCGCCGGTGACAATTATATCGCCCACATATACAAGCTGTATAGAGTACGCCGTGAATCTCGACGCATGAACAGGAAGAATCTAACCGATTGTTGAAGGCCTTGTTGAAGGACAAATTCTGTAGTCTATGAAACCATGCCCGAGGTGATTGCTTGAGACCAGTACAATGCACGATGAAGACGCACACATAGTCGGGATGAAGGGGATCAATGAATCAGGCAAAGTTAAGACATGTGAACCTCTTCGATAGAAATCCATTTAGAAAAGTACTACTACTTTATTATCGAAATTGAAGTGACCAGCAGAGAGCCAAAGTAAGAACTGCTCAATTGTAGATGGCTTAACGACATGGCTAAATGGTTCATCGTAGTCAACCCATTCCTATTGACCAAAACTCAGGCAACCAATCAAGCCTTATGGCGATCAATAGTACCATTCGCTCGATGTTTGATACACCCATCAAGATCCAATATTCTCGAAAGAGTCTCGATTCTTAGACAAGGTAGACATTTCCACCTTCATTGCATTCTACCAATACAAATGTCCGGAAGCTTGTTTGAAGTTGGAGGCTCGGGAGATAAAGAATCACTAGATTCATTGTAAATGCCGAAGGTAGCGGATGGGGAGATGTGCCATAAATCGCTTCATTGATATTTCAATACAGAGAGGTGGAGAGGAGCCGCTGGAAGGAGCGTAACCGACGTCTTGAGACGGTGAAAGAGAAAAAATTGATGTCTTGAGACATTTCGCTGCTAGAAATGGGGCGGTTGATACTAGGTTATTTGTAACGGCATAAATGCAACGTTAGATGATGAAAGCTCGGGTGGTGTAATGGTATAGACACCCTAATTTCATACCCCTATGATATAATATCCTACAACAATTTCAACATATATTTTATACAACAATCGGACAGACAAATGTTACTTTTCGTTAGACTTTCGTAAATCGACTTAATGGGAGTTAAATGATAAACATAAAACTTATAAATATGACTTTCCGTTCGTTCCCCCTACGATATAATGTCATATAATAATGATAATATATAATTTATAAAATTTATTGGACTTATAAAGATAACTTTCTGTTAGTGTTTCAGTTAACTGGACTTAACGGACGTTAAACGATAATATATAATAATATAACTTGAAGGGCCCTGTGCGAAACTTGAAAATGGTCTAAAAATCCCCCACGGAGCGCTCCCCATGCCTAGGAGCTGCACCTTGCATGGGAGCCGCCATGCTCCTTAGGCTCCTTTGGCGCTTAAATGTAGCCGTTTCCTTCAACCGCTTCGTGCGTTCTGCGTTGTCTTCGCTCCCAAGCTTCCACCTGGCACGCCATGCACTGAAATCTCAAGATGTTGTCATTTAATCGACCATTTTTCTACTATAAATAGAGGCCTTCGGCACTCTCATATCTCATCCCAAGAACAACGACCACAGACACCATATTCACGGCACACAACTCCTCACACACAGCTCTCTTTGCCCGCAAAAGCCTCCTCGCCCCGCAACGAGCCATCCAAATCCAAAGATCTAGTCTTTGCCACCCTGGCAAGCCAATCAACACAACACACAACAAGAATAAAGACTTCCTTTATCTCAAGGACAAGGGAAGCACAATCGAATCTTCGAGCGCCTAGTGGCTAAGCCTAGAGTATATGCCGGCCCAGACATTCACGCTACAAGAGGTAAGTACAAATTTATTTGTCTTATCCCATTAATATAAATGTAGAATATTATATATACATGCAATGTAGATAGTAATATTATTAGATAAATAATAATGTAAATAAAATAATGATGCATGTTATAAATACATAATATATGCATGCTATATACATATATATGTTAGTATATATAATATTTAAAACATAAACATACATAGTCAGTAACTAAGCCCAAATAACATTAAACAAAGTAATGTTATTTTCAATAAATAAATAAATAAATAATAAATATATATATATATATATATATATATATATATATATATATATATATATATATATTCCTTCTAGACTATATATTTTAAAAAGCATGTTAACTTATTTTTAAACACTAAAATGAGACCGAGAGGACGAGTTGGGTGCCTAACCCCTACCCAATTCGTAACCTAGCCTCCAAACCTACATATTTTCTCCGGTACACTTGGTTTTCTCTGTTTGATCTTAAAATAGAAGTGGCGACTACACATATATATTTAGGGTCCACAATGAGACCGGGTGTATTCCACGCTTAGATGTTTGAAACCACCCGTTGTTTTTCACTAACGGGAAAAGTTCAAACGGGTTCTCACAAATGGGAGTTACCGGATCATGAGGCGGATGAGCTGTTTTATGAGGAGTCGATGGTGTGGCTACTTGTGGTGGCTCAATATTGCCGGAATTGGATGAACTTGGACCGTTTTGTGGACAAGAAGCATGGATGGAGGAATGCCAAAGATCACCGAGGTTGGAGAGCACGGGCTCGCAGAGACCGAGTAACCTATGGAGACTTGTAATGAAAATGAGTTTTGTCAAATAAAATATGCCATGATACATATATGCGCCCGAACATGGATCGAAGCAACGATACCCTTTATGAGGACGTATCATAACCCAAAATATGTATTTCATGGATTTGGGAAGTAATTTGTTGCGATTATAAGGGTCAAGGTAAGGGAAGCAAGTACATCCAAAAACTTTCAACAGCTTTGTAATCGGGATGCCGACCCATCAATTTCTCATAAGGTGAAATGTAGTGCAATTGTTTCATTGGCAATTGGTTGATTAAGAAAACTGTTGTGGAGAAGGCATCAAGCCAAAAATGGAAAGGATGGTTGGCATGAGAGAGTAAGCACAAGCCTGCCAGACTCAATATGACGATGTTTACGCTCGCCACACCGCTTTTGTCGGGAGTGTAAGGCCATGAAAGTTAGTGACGAATGTCGTGAGTAAGTAAGAAACCAAAGTGAACATGTGATCGTAATTTGCCCCCCACCATCGCTTGAATAGATTTGATGGTGTGCATAGTTTGAATTTTGAGAGAGTATTTTCAATAATATTTTTTAAAATGACTAAAAATTGTAAAAACGCCGATTTACGAATCATGGGAAATAACCGTGTATAGCGAGAGTGATCATCCACAATAGATAAATATAAACGAAAACCATGGACAAGAAATAAAACATGTGTAAAGCCCCCGCTAAAAGTGGGCTAAAAACCCTGATTAACAAATTATTAATCACCAATAGGATAATAAAAAACTCCAGGACACCATAGGTCGAGAAACAAGAGAACAAAGTCAATTAGCCATTGCTCGGACTACACCAAGCTCTAAAGCCAACCAACACTACAATATCATATACAAGCACGATGTTACACGCCGGAACAAATGAATAATATCATATGAAACACAAATCCAAGGAAGAGTTTGCATAACTCTCTTATAAGCACATGTTCTCACAAAATACAAATACACCTTTCTCAAGTGCTACATACCAAAGATCGCCGACGCCTAATAAATCTCATCAACCTAACCGCTGCACTTCCGCTGATCTAAGGAAAACAAAAGGAATCGGGTGAGTGATAAACTCGGTAAGTTACTACGTGATCAATATGGCATGTTGTTATGCACATATAACCAATACATAATACACAATACACGATACATCAAGTATATCAATTCATATACTTGCACACAATTCACATTGATCATGCTATAATGCACATTGACTCGACGTAATATAAACACATAGTCAGGATATAAATTAGTATCTCAATCTGATCTATATCTGAGCTGAATCTGCAAGAGAGCTTTTAACTTGTCCTGCTATAAACAATGTAGTTGTTCAGCCTATGCTGCTAAAACAATACACATATATAACTGCACCAAAAATACATAAGAACACTATAGATGTGTTGCTATCGCGATACACATAATATACTGTCTAAATCTGATTGTATCCAGAACTGAAAACCAAAGTCATGTCTGAACCCAATAGTATCCAAAAAATTCCGACCTTGGGACTTAACCACGAGTCTCATTACCCCGAGTTTTACCCAAGATTCTAGCTCCTAAGTGTCATGCAAATTGCTCTAACAAAGAAGCTACACCCTCACTATAGCCACGTAGCGATCACGAGATTTAACTCTCATAAAGACTATTATCGTCCCATTGTCGACAAAACCACATATATCAGTTGGACTCAATGCGATACACAAGTACATGTTTACTTGCTAATAAACACAACCGTCGAGTCCCAAAAGAGTGGTGCTCAACACACGTAACGAGCATGTTTATTTTCCTGTAAATAAACACTTAAGCATTTATTTGCTTACACACAAATACCAAGATATGTAATCTTTTACATATAATAAACTAAGCCCAAGTATTCCCCATTATCATAGGAATGGAGCACGTCACTCATTATATTTTATTATCCTTAAATCGACTTCATTGAGTCAATCGTTTAATATTTATAAATTATGGGCATCACCGCGATTTCGAGGATTCATCCCAACACAATCTCACCCACGTTTTACTCAAAGATAATAATGGTTTAAAATTATCTAACACATTAACCGGTTTAAATTAATAATAATTGTAACTAAATTATCTATACTCATATTCAATACAAATCATATGGGAGTATCCCACAGTTCTTGCATGCTAATGTTACATACAAAGGGAATGGGATATTAACTTACCTCTACCGAAAAATATCGATAAAAACACGTAATATTCGGGTACCAATGTAGCCCTCAACACATAAAACACCCATATAGAGTCAGAATTAACAACGGGTAATTTTTAGTTAATAATCACTTGGTAAAACAATAAAATAACCAAGTAAATGGCTAGTCATTTTGAGATATAAATTTTATTGGTGGGTCAAAAGTCAAACCAACTAATCACCAATTAGACCTGATTAAACACTAATTAATCATTATTAATTAGTCAATGTTAAAATAAAATATATTTTAACAATATAAAAAGAAACACGTATCGTACGATACACTTCGAGTCAATCTAGCTGAAAATATATATTTTCTAGCTCTAACATGTCATTTTATATTCCAATGTTACAAATCATAACTAATATAACCAAAGTCCAATATGTACTTTAAACATAACACACATCAAGCCCAACATATCTTGAGATAAAATGGACCTTCATAACGCAATTACCTAAGTCAACAACCTAAAACACATAAATAATACAAAACATATAAATAACATATATAATCGGACTCCAAACGTGCTATTGCACAAGTTCAACTTACGATATAACCAAGTTCTCATTAAAACTCAAAACCCAAATCAAAATACTATTTGACTAACATGCTAGCATTGCAAGTTTAACACTAATCAACTTGTGATTAACAAATAAATATCATAATAAATACAAGGAAATTCTCGGACGCTACACCCTCTCCCCCTAAAAAGAATTTAGTCCCTAAATACTCAAGTCGAATCCAACAAAAGGGGAGGTACTTCTCGCATAATACACAACTTGCATCAAAAGATCACTTGGTTCTTCTTGTAACACTTTAACAAGTTATCTCTATTGAAATTCACAAATCTCATTCTATAATGTCACGAGTCCTCAATAGTCAATCCATGAAAGATAAGTTAAGTTGAAATAATACATTCTCATACATAAACATAATGATTCATCCCTCGTATGATGGTGATGCATAAACACATAATGACTTCATATAACGACATCTCAATACCCATATGGTGGCATTCCGTGTAAGAAATTATCTTAAAGATCTTAACCAATCTCTCAAACATTCATATGTTGGAGGTTAAGTAATCATACTAGTTCAAGAAAATTCACAGTCTTCACTGGATAAACCACGTACTCAGTCTTATAAATTCTATCAAGAACTATTGTTTCATTCCATCAAAAGTAGAATCACGTACTCAGCTCTTACAAGCTAAACTCCATAAAAATCTATTGCAAGGTTTGATTGTTCAACTTTGCTAAATCCATTAAACACTTTACAATTCAAGGTCATTCGGTGCATTATTCGCTCGATTGGCAGGTCCTCACATCTGACCCCACCCTACTCCGTCTAGATGGCATTATGAATTGGCCTGCGGAGGTAGTCAAGCCACGGGTCACCATTGAAGCCGAACAACCACATCCTTACTAGGGGAAATGCCACAGAGGCAAATTTCCCAGTGAATGTCCTGTCTGTGCGCGATCAGGAACCAATTGCACACCCCCTTCTCATCTACTGGTCTGTCTTCAAAACTTTTTCTGCCATTGCTTTATAATTTATGAAATCACTGCCTACAATTTTTCCTTAACCTTGCTTATTGTTCTTGCAGACATGAAGCAACTCAATGATGCGAGCAAATTTCTCCAGGCCGCAAAGAGGAGCGACCGACCAGAACAAACAGCTAACTGCTCAAACTCCTGCCACTCTACCTACTATCCCTGCTACTACTGAGCGAGGTACAAAACAGAATCAACCAGGTCCAAGCCAAACTATCACACCAGCACCCATGGTGCCCTCTATCCAGACAGCTGAACCCACCACTCTGAGCACCCACCCTGCTACCAGTGCAGCAACTCCGAGCAAAAGTCCCCCTAAAGAAAAAAAGAGCAAGCACCGAGCAGAGAAAACCGTGCTCGAAGACGCCAGCCCGCCTACTCCCTCGTGGCATGAAGACAACTTCTTCATGCCCGAGGATCGAGAAAAAGCTGGGGCCCTTATCACCGAGCTAGCCAACGTGCTCGACCTGGATAAAATCAACATCTACAAACGCAGTGGGTATCTCTACGGCACGTGGGTGGGCCTAGTTAGAAGGCTGCGACATAGTGGGGTTCGGAAGAGAAGTGCAGAGCACTCAAGCTCGATACTGGTTGGCGAAGTGGGAATGTGCCTGACTGAAGTAAGTATCCTTTCAAATCTCGTAATCCGTTTCTTTTTAATATGCCATAAATATTGACCATGTCTTGATTTGCAGATAGCCACGAAAACTGAGCTTATATACGACCGGCTTATCGACAACATCAACTCAAATGCTGCAATGGTGAAGGACAAGAACCAGTTGGAAGAGACTGTCAACTCTCTTCGGGCCGAGCTTAAAGCGAGCGAAGAGACACTCACTGCTAAAGTGACTGAACTCTCCAAGGTCAAAGAAGAAAAGAAAACCTTGGAATCCCACCTGGATTTTTCTAAAAAAATCCGAAGAGACGGCCCTGAAAAACATTTCCTCGGTTAGGAAAGAGCTCTGAGCTACCCAAACACAGCTGGAAGAGGCCAAGGCCGCTGCTGCCGAACAGGAGCGGAAGTTGAGGGAAGAGCTAGCCCGCCCCAGTAAAGAACAAAAACAGGTCATCATTGATGACTATAAAAATTCTGCCGACTTCGTTACTTGCGTCGAGAATGAAGCCTACCCTTTCTTTCTCCAAGGGGTGAACCACGTGCTAAGGCAGATAACATGCAGCGGCCTGGAGATCCGTCCAGAATTGCTAGCCAAATGGGGCACCAATCCACCATTTTGCCCCTCAGCTCGCCCTGACCACGCTCTAGTTCCATACACTGAAGACGAGCTGAAGTCTCTTGCCGAAGCTGATGCTCAAAAAGAATTGTCCCCCTGCACCCCTCCTCAAGCTGCCCAAGTCACGGTGAGCGAGCTGATGACCCAAATTTGGATGGCCCAGGCCCAGGAGACAGAAAGTACAATTGCCCAAACCGAGGAAGATGGAGATGTGGTCATCCTTGAAGCTGCTCCCGAGGAAACAACAACCACCAATCAAGCTACCTCTTTAACTATTCCCCCTGATGCCTGAAAACTTTCTAGCCTGCATGCCACAGTATTTGCAAAAACAATTTATACTCTATCCCTCTGGTCGTTAAACAATTTATTTTTTTGGTCATGTACTTCTGTTTTTGACATCATTGCTCATATTTTGTCTGCGTGTGTTCTCATAGATACCTCAACAGTTTTAAAAAACAACCCATCTTTTAAACCGAGCAAGCTTATTCCAAGCTTGATGAAAATAAAATATGTAAAGCCTTTGAACCCCTTCACCCGGGCTAGGATAACTCGCACTTATAGTAATAAAAAATGCCTCGAACACCAACCCTTCTTCACGAGCAGATACAACCTTGTGCTCGTAAAAAATAGAATAATCGAGATGATAACAATCAAAGCAACTAGCTCGAACACCAACACACGATAGGTCGGAACAGGGAGATCAATCATACAAAAATACTAAAAAGACTGTGTTTCCTAAGTTTTTGTCATTATTATAAAGGTTGGGCGGGACATAGACCTTACCCTGAACCTTTAAAAAAATTAATTTTTGCCTTGAAATAAAAATATGATATTTTATTATACTTCATCTTTTTCTACATAAGTGTTATGTTTTGAATTTTTAGTCAAACTAATCATTTTCAAAAGAAAATTTGACAAGTATTTCTTTTCCTCTCCAAAAGACGCAAATTTCATAGTATACAAAAAATACTACAAATTATGTGGTTTATGTTTTTGTAAAAAATAAAAATAAATAATTTACATTTTATTTAAAAGTAATCAATTTGACCGTAAAAAATTAAACACTATAGTTATTTAGGAACGAAAAAAGTAGAATTTGTTAGGTCTATTTCAAGAGCACGTCTCATATAAGACAGTTTTATAGGTTTTAATCCGTAAAATGGAGTTATACATGTTAATGGGTCAAAGATTCAAAAATTGCAACACCACCCCTTAACTTTTGAAAATTACTGTGCCACCCCTCAGAATTTATAAATGAAAACCGTCAACTTTTTGGTCTTGAATGTGTCACATTTAGTCCTTCAATGTGTAAATTATTATCTATGAAAGTGTGTCACATTTGCCTTTAAATGTGTCACTTTCAAGTCATTATATATGAAAGTGTATCACTTTTACATTTTAATGTGTCACTTTTGGTCCATCAATGTATAAGAGTGATCGCGAATGAAAATGTGTCACTTTGCATTAACGAAATTAATTAAAGTTTTAAGTTAATTTAGGACTAAAAGGCAAAGTTTAGGCACTTAGGGCTTGTTTGGTAGTCAGACAATGATAAGCAGTATTATTACTCCCAGTACTATTAGTGCCCTCGTTATTAATCCCCACTTATATATCGAGGGTAATTTTGAGATTACAAATGTTAATCCCAATTTTTTTAGTGAGGGCGCTAATAATATCACCCTCCTCCTTGGTATTAATAGTGAGCAATAATGACTTAATCCAGATAACTCGTTTTATTAGTCCCGACCACCTATTGCGTACCAAACATCAGGCAACTCGACTTATTAATCCTATCTGCCTTTAACCCTGGCTACCAAACGGCACCTTAGGGATTTCGACTCGTCTTCTAGAAACATTAGGGGCACCGGAGCAAATCATCAATGTATTCATTAATTCGGTGGCACGTTGTGAGCGTGCCACATCACCCTTCCTCCTTTCGCTTGACCGCGATATTTTTATAGATCTGGGTTGGTCTTTTGATCCGCCTGAATCTCATCTATTACACCCATTTTCCTCTCTCATTATGACTCATTTTTTCGATGGATAACCAGCAGTTTATGTAAATGGGATGCTTATGCACAATCCAAACCCTACTCTATTTTCATTCCTATTTATGGTTCAGTCTTACGGATATGTAAGACAGTCTTACATAATTTTTTTGACTTATTTCAATTTAAATGGTTCTAATCTTGACATTCTCGATATGGTTTGACGCACATTTCTAAACCATCCTAAGGCCTAAAGTCTTTCGTACTTCACAAGTTACTGTACTATTTTGTTGGGTGAAATTTAGGCTACTCCCCTTTCCAGTTTTTCAACCGCTCGAGTTTACCATGTTTTTTTTTTAACTGAAAAAGGTAATTTTGGGAGCGAAAATACTACGATAACTCTAATGAACCTAAAGTATGTTACAGATCACTTCCTCAATACATAGTGTTGCATCAATTTATGCATATCAATGCATCAATTTCTATATAATTAAATCATTTTATGCATCGCGATGATCGATTTAAATCACCCAATTTAATGTATTCATTGAGATGCACAAAGTTATGCATTAAGGATACATCAATTGATGCATAGCGTTGCAAATGATGCATCCATATTCAAAAAAGGTGTCTAACAATGAACAAATTTATATTCGGACAATTCATCGAACAATTTACATCCATAGTAAAACAAATATAAAAGTAAATATATTTTGAATCACACACACACACACACACAGTGAAGAAGAAAAACAATAACAAGAACAAGAGATGAAAAATGAATAGAGTGGGAAGTTAGGATGTTGAAGACACAGTTATATAGTAACCACTGTTTTTCTTCACCACCAAACTTCCCACTATCTTTCCTCTTCATCCATAACCACTATACTTTTTTGTCGTCTTCGTGCTGACGAATTAGACGACGAGGGAGAAGAAGAAAAAATTTACGTCGTTTATGTGACTGGGCATTATTAGAACAATTTAATGAAAGTGGACCTTTCTGATTGTAAAAAAAAAAATAGATACTTAAGCGATTAAAAATTTGTGTAAGGGATCGTCTCATAATTTCTCCTTTTTTTTTAGGAAAACTTACGGACTGATCTTCTCCCGTTTTTTTTTTTCAACTATTAAAGTCCCTTTTGGTGACATCTTTCCTAAAATGCACGCAAAAGAGATTTTATGGCTGGAATTCGCATGGATGGAGAGGAAGAGAATGAAGTTTTTTTTATCTTGGATTCGATTAATCCACCACCCTAACTTCTCATTTTCTTTCCTCTTCGTCTATGGATCTTCAGTTTCAACAGTCTGTTCTTTTTTCTTCCTCTGCTTCTTCTTCTTCTGCTGCTGCTTCATTCATTGTGTTTATGTGTTTCATTCAAAATAGATTCATCTTGTATGTTGTGTTGTAATGCATTTAACTGTTCGATGAAATGTCTGAATAGATTTTAATTAGTTCATTGTTGGACACTATTTGTGAATCTGGAAACATCAATTTTGAATGACAATGCATCATTTGTGAATCGTGATGTATCGATTTGGATATGAGATGCAGGAAGATAAGTCAATTTGAAATCATTTTGTTGATTGTGTTCTAGAAAGAATGTATGTACGTGATTAATGTCTGGTTCGTTTAATATTGTAGTCTGATGCATCATCAATTTTTGCATCGTGGTACAAAATTGGATTATGTAATTCTAATTGATGCATCGCGGTGCAAAATTATATTATGAATTTAAATCGATGCACCGCGATGCAAAAATTGTTGCATCGCGGTGCAAAAATTGATGCAGTGCGGTGCATTTGAGTGAATGATCCGTAGCGCACATCTGACTCATTAAGGGTATTGTAGTCTTTTCGCCTACCAAAATGACTTTTTCCCATTGTAAAAAATGATGATGGATTGAAGCAGTTATAAACTTTAAAACAAGTATCGGCCCGAATTCACCTTTTTTTTTGGAATAATTACGGGTCCGCACCTTGTGAAAAAATTATAACCTCTCTAGTTCATTTTCTTTTTATTCAACCAGTAAAGTACTTTTTAATAAATTTGTTCTAAAAATACCCCCTTCTCAGCCATTTTTTCTCTCACAAGAATTCAAATTTCTTCATTTTCTTTCTCTTTATTCTGTACTCTCTCTCTCTCTCTCTCTCTCAGTATCTTCTTCAGTTTCTCTCTTTTCAGTTTTTTCATAAATTTGTTTCAAAATCGAAAGTTCGACCTAAACAAGAATGACTGATTGCATCCATCTTTATTCTTTACTGTATGTTACGCCCGACCCGAGTCTTACCCTAATCAATAGGGTTACCGGACCTGAATTAACAAAGTTTATGTTCTTTAAAAGATGGACCAGAGGGACTTTCTCTGCAATTGCTTAAACCTGTTGCTTCATTTAAAAAGGATGCAAACACAAGCCTTACGCTTTCTCTCTCTTTTCTTACCAACTGATTCATCAAACATCTTTCATTCTTAATTGATTCATAAAAGCAACATTTCAACGAGCCGGCCTACAACAATGCATAAACCAAGTTAGCAACTCTTTTTAACATTTTTATGTCTCCAAGAGTGTCTCCCATTCAACCGATTTTTGCTTCTCAGATTTATGAAGATCTTTCTTTCTGCATCGTACCTTTCTTGTGATGCCCGATTTTTTGCGTCGTATCTTTCTTGCGATGTCCATATTTTCTGCATCGTAGGCTTCGATGCTTGCATACGAGGCTACAATGCTTGCGCCGTACGCTATGCTTGCATCGTAGGATCCGAGGCAAGGGAAAGAAGGAGAAGAATTCTTGTTGGAGACTACAGCTACAGATGGAAAGAATACTTTAATACTTCGGTTCACCTACACTGACAACCCTCACCTTATTCAACCACAGGAAAGTCAAGAAGAGAATGACATCAAGTGCTAGTCGCCGCTGAGGCAGCTGGAATGATGGAGGTAAGTGGAATCTCGGCTAGGTGCACTCTTTTTTATTACTAGATTTTGTGGCCTGTATATGGTACGGCGTCAGTATAGAACGGTGTTAGTATTTAAATAAATCAATAAATGTTCGAATTTTGTAAAAATTGAATCAATTTATATTGCAAAATAAAAAAAAATATTTTAATGGCTACAAAATTTGTGACTCATCATGTATCAAAAAAAATGTCTCAAATTTTAGTAATTAACTTTTACCAATTCAATCATGGTTAATAAAATATTTATAAAAATGAAGATTAATTTAAATTACAAAAAAAGTCATACTTTACTATTTATTTGTCTTAAAATAATATTTTAATTTAAAAAAATATTTTTTTTGATAAAAATAAATTCTGATAAGTAATTAATTTTTATCAATTCAAATGGTAGTTATGTTTGGTAAAAATAGCAAAACATTGGTTAATAAATTAATCTGACTTTTACAAAATTCAAACATATATTGATTTAACCTACAGTGCATAGTTTATTTCTATCAAAGAAACAATACAATCATGTTTCTTGGGTTTTTATTTTGATCCATTCGAATATCGAACGAAAATGAAAATAAATTTGAAATACATTAATACATTTTTCTAATATCTGAAAAATACATAAACTATCAATTGTATATCAACTAAATTTAATAAATTAATGACACATTTTACACTTATAAATGGACAATCTATCAAAATTTTAACTTAAAAAGTTAAAATACAGTCAATAATCATTTTGCATTCTCAATCAAACAAATTCTTATACGCAAATGTCTACATAATCAATCTATGGTTTTTTTAATTAAAGAGTATTGTTTATGCCATCTGAATCCGAGTGCAACATATTTCCAAGCTCAGCAGAAGCGGAAGAAGAAAGGAGTGATGCAGTAGACATCGGATGTATGCGAGCAGAGTGGAGCCAACCAATTGGTCGAAGCATACCTATAATAGACATCAGATAAAGAGAGAAGGTGGCCAGTCTCTTTTATTCTTTTATATGCAGCAAGCTCCTTTTTTTTCCCTATAACCGACATATGGGCGTCCCTCACTGAATACAGTCCGCCTCTTTCGGAGTTCAAAGTTCAAAACCTTACCATGACAATTGAAGAGAGGTGGACGCTGCAGCGAGAGGGAAACCTTTAAAGCATTATTAATTTACTTTGATATTGTCAGATAGACATACAGACATGGACGTGTATAATAGCCTAACCCTACCCCTAACCCTAACCTACCACTCCTCCCATCTGTATCTATCCCTATCTACTACTGCTGCTCTGCTTATTTTTTTGGTTTTTGTTTTCAAATTATACTGTATTCCATTTCAAACATAGAATATTATAAATATTTAATATGTTGCCCAACCCTTCTTCCAACCCAACTCCCTAAACATATCTTTCCTCTCTATGGAAACCAAACAAAAGCATAGGTACCAAACAATACATAGATTCTTTAGAGAAACTTATAGATTATAAAGTCGGGCTTCAATGGAAACGAAGAGGGCAACGAATTTATGGCAAGAAAGCGACGATGACATGAGGGGAGGCGAGAAAACGGAGGCGGCTTGAGAGGATAGTAAGAAGCGGCATTAGATTGAGGGGATAGAAACTGGGCGGAGTCACAGAGAAAGAGAGAAAGGGTTGGAGGAAGGCAGAGTCATAGAGAGATAGAGAGGGTGTTGGAGAGATAAAAGAGACGTGTGGCTTGTGGGTGGAGTAGAGAATACGCAGAGAGAGTGGAAGAGAGAGAAAGAGAAACCGAATTGTAGAGAGAAAAAAAGGAAATAAAACGTGCTTACACGGCTGAGATAATGAAAGTTAATCATGGCCGATAATTGTGTTTGGTAAAAACGAATCCTGGCCAGTAGTTAGCTTTTACCAATTGAATAAGTTGTATTATATTATAGATTCTTTCATATTCTCCAAGCCGCTTACTTTTACTAAACTAAAGAACTGAATGGACGATGAATTGAGGTAAGGCAAAGAAAGCTTAGGCGGGATCGAAGCCCTTAAACCTCGAATCTAAGGGTGAAGAGCTTTTGTCTGCTCTTATTCAATTAGAAAGGAGTGCATTTCTTTAGAAATGATTCGGTGAGAGAAAGAAATCAATGAGATGAGAGAGAGATAGAGAGTTGAATAAGGGAAATTGATGTTTGGTGTTGAAGAATGGAAAAGTTGGTGAAGATGATGGGTTTGGGGGGATTCAAACGTGGGGTGGGGTGACAGAGGGGAGCGGGTTGGGTATGGGAGTATAAATGAGGAAAGAGATATATACATTTAATGGGAGTCATTGAGGGGAGAGAGACATTTAATTCATTGCGATGCAAAAATTTTGTATTCGTGATGTCCAAATTTTGCATTGCGATGCCCAATTTGGTTTAGGATTTTTCTATTGCGATGCCTAAATTTGAGCAGACCCTTGTGATGCCCAATTTTGCATAGCGATGCCCAAATTTGGGCAGAGGCTTTATGTTCATGTCTTTTATTCATTAAAGGTATCTTCAACAATTTACCCCCAAAAGTGTACTTTACCGGTTGAATAAAAAGAAAGTGGACTAGAGAAGTTATAATTTCCCCAAAAGGTACCAACCTGGTTATCACCCCTTTTTTGGAATAATATCGGGCCGGTCCACTTTCATCAAATTATAACTGCTTAAGTACTTTTTTTCAATCCCAAAAGTTTACTTTCATAAAAGTCTTCCTAAAATACCCACACTACCTCTCCCCTCCCTCCCCTTTTAATTGCGCAAGCACTAAAGGATTCCCGTGTAGGTGCATCTTCTCAATCCAGTGTAGTTGTTGAATCTCAAAATGATAGGAGTTTATATTCTTGTATTGATATAAGACCAAATCCCTCCACCCCTCAGTCAACTTTTGCTCCTCTTCCACCTCCTCCGCCAAATCAAAATTCCCTTACCCCTTATCTTCCACCACCATTTGCTGCTCCTCCGCAATTAAGGGGAAATCAGTACTCCCAGAATTGAGGCTACAACGACGTTGCGAGCAACGACAACGATGGGTCATACTCATTTACCCATAATTTTTCTCAGGTGTATCAGAATTCGAGCTTTCAACATGTAGGTTACAGGGTTCCTCCCAGAAATCTAGTTCCTAATCCGCAGCAATATTCATATCCACCACCGCCTCCAGTGGATTCTTCATACCCAACATCTTCCTAAGCTTCTGTCCTAGCTGAAGCTAATTCAATTGCAGCTAATATGGTTACAGGGAAAAAGAAGAAGTTTGCGATTCAAGCGTTGGTGGTTCTAGCAAGCGTCGGAGTTTACGATTCAAGCGTCAGTGGTTGCGATGCAAGTGTCAGAGTTTCCGATTCAAGCATCGGTGGTTGCGATGCAAGTGTCGGAATTTGCAATTCAAGCATCGGTGGTTACGATGAAAGCATCGTAAATTCTGATTGAAGCATCGCAAGTGACCGTAGCCTTCTATTCTCCATAATAAAGGTATAGCAAGAAGCTATACATGGAAATATTCTTTTGTTTTTTCAGTCTTTCCTCGTATAGCTTCTGCTGTTTGGTTCTAACTTTCTTTTCGTGAGATTGGAATATCATGATGCCTCAAACAAATCCAAGTTCTCGGGCCGAAAGGCGGAATTGCAATAAGATTCCCTACCAACATTATGACCACTCCAATCAATGTATTGCCATTTCTAGTATGTCAAGGGATTGAGGTAGCCTGCAAAATACTATTGTTTTGAAATTTGCATCAATTAAGCTTTCGCATGTTTCCTTTATTTTTCATGCCATTTTTGTCTTTACTTCTAAGAGTTTAAATTCTTTTGCAAATTTGTTTCTTGACTACCATGCGTGCAATAAATTTAGCGGGCTGGTAAAATAGTATGCTTGTTTCCTTTCATTAATGGCATAATTGTCTTTTTGTCCCAAAAGTTCCTTTTTCCGATTAAATAAAAAAAAAGGTGCCGCAAAGGTTGAATATTATTGAAAGGGTACCGACCTGATTATCACCTTTTTTGTCACAATTCTAGTGTCATAGTCCATACTTACTATCCTTCGTGCAATCATGGGTTTGTTTGTTGGACTAAGGCTGATTCTGTGGGATATTGGATGTTTCTTAGGCCTCAAGAATCAAGATGAATGAATCTCGTGTGTGATTTGAATGTGGCCTAAATCGTTGTGAAGTGTCCGTTTAGCTTTAGAAAAAGAAGAAAAAAGGTAATATACTTTTTACAAATTTAGGGTTAATATCAGTTTTGATACCCCAACTTTACCTGTTTTTCAGTTTACATACCCATTGTACCAAGACAATTAAATTAATGCCAAACGTTTCCAAAATCCATCACTTTCAATCACAATCATTAAATGGACGTGAAATACTAACGATTGTCTTGTTTCTGCAGCTTGGAAACCAGCAACTGGCTTTGGCAACAGGTATACCCTTACTGACCCTTGCTCATTTCCCGCAATTTCTGCCCTCTTCCATTTCCCCCAATTTGCTTCTTGTGCCCTAATTTCTTTCGTCACCAATTTTCTTCCCCAATTCCCACATCATGCCCTAAGTTATGTTTCCCTAATTTAGAACCCTAGATTAGTACAGTTACAACCCTAATTTCTCTTTCCCCAATTTGTACTTTCTCAATTTAGAGACAGAAAATCAAGATTCGATGGAGAGAAGGAAGAAGGATGCGTTGCAACCATAGTACGGTAAGTTTACAATCTTTTTCCCCAATTTGTACTTTCCCAAATGTTCTTTAGAAATATTAGTTCTTAGCTTACAATGTCTTAGCTTGTTGTTTTAACTCATAATGGTAGCATGAATTGGGTAGCTGAGTGTCATGTTCTTCATGAATATTAGTTCTTAGCTTACAATGTCTTAGCTTACTGTTTTAACTCATAATGGTAACATGAATTGGGTAGCTGCTTATGTGTATAATTTGTTGCCTGAATTAAGCATTTTATAATTTTTCTCTCTTAGCTCATAATTCAAAAATGTGCTTGCTTGCTTTTGAATTTAGTAGACCCTAAAGGTGATATTCTTTCCTTTTCTTTGAAAGTATTTCATGGTGGTATGATTAAGACTTTATAGACTATATTGGTGGGAAAATAGATTTTTTTTTATTGGGTGGATGCAACATAATTTGGGCTGACTGACTTAAAGGATTTTGTGGAGGAATTAGGTTACAATTTTGAAATTGTTAAGATCTAGCATCAGCCTGCACACTATATGGGTTATACACTCATTACTAGTGAATATCATGCTTCAACTTTACTGAGGTCTATACCTACTAAGAAAGAGCAACACCTTTACTTAGAGCATCTTGTCAATCTTCAAAATCCCACCATTGATAACCCTGAAAATCCTACTTATTTAAACCTCCAAATAGATAATGACACCTTTGACTTCTCTTTTCTTGATCGTGAACAAAACTCAAATCCTGAAAATCCCAACTTATCATCTGACTCCTCTAATTGTGATGAATTTAGTGACTCTGAATATGATATGAAGGAGGATGATATTGATTTTGATAAGCATGTTGATGCCAGTGTTGAGTTTGATGGTATTTTGGGGAAGGGTAAGTTAGTTGAAAATAAATATGTTAGTGAGAGAATGCTTGCTAGGATGGAAGAGAATGGTGAGAAAGCTTCTTATAGTGATGATTTTCAGAGTGTGTTGGGCAGTGATGAGAAACCAGATGCAAATCATCCCAAACATGACCCTAAGACCTCTAGAAACCCTGAATTGAAATCGGAAACAATATATAGTTCAAAGAAAGAAGTGAAATATGTGATTGAAACTTTTTACTTGAGAAGGGGAATGATGATAAAGTTTGATATGAATGATACTAGAAGGTTAATGGCAATTTGTAGAAAAGAGGGATGTGAGTGGTATGCATATGCTGCTTCAATGCAAAATGACAAAGCTTGGCAATTGAAAGGGTATAATCCAAAGCATACACAATGTGGATGGAACTACAACAACCCAAGTATTAAGTCTGGTTGGATCGAGAAGACATTTGTGAACAAATTTAAAGATAATCCTAGTTTAGGAATCAAGGAAGTCAGGAATGAGCTGTGTACCAAACTTAAGGTCAATGTTTCAAAACAACAAGCATATAGGGAAAAAATGAAAGCCAAACAACTTATGGATGGGACATTGCAAGAGTAATTTCACCAAATAAGATATTATTGTCTAGAATTGCTAAGATCTAATTCAGGCTCCACAGTGGTTTTGAAGTTGTGTAATGTTGAAACTGGTAAGCCTACTTTCCAAAGGCTTTACATTTGTTTTGATGCTTGCAAGAAGGGTTTTAGGTTTTGTAGAAATATAATTGGGGTGGATGGATGTTTTCTGAAAGGCCCTCAAGGTGGTCAATTGTTGACAGCTGTTGGAATTGATCCAAACAACTAGATGTTTCCCATAGCTTATGCAGTGGTAGAAAATGAAACCAAGGATTCTTGCATGGACTTGGTTCTTGTCTTTGTTAGAGAATGATGTAGGTATTGAAGATAAATTTGAATGGACATTTATGAGTGACAAACAGAAGGGGCTCATACCTGCCTTTGATGATTTATTTCCTTATTCTGCAAATAAATTTTGTGTTAGACATTTGCACACCAACAGGAAAAAGGATGGTTTTATGGGGCAATAAGTAAAAAATGCATTATGGGTAGTAGCTAGGGCAACCAGGGTTGAGGTGTTTAAGGCAAGAATGGAACAGATGAAAGAATTGGATAAGGGTTCTTATGAGTGGTTGATGGATAAGCCTCCAATCTAGTCAATGGTCTAGGTCACATTTTGGTAGTCAATATAAGTATGGCATATTACTGAATAATATGTATGAGTGTTTTAATGCATTTATTCTTGATGAAAGAGACAAGCCCATCATTACCATACTTGAGACAATAAGACATTTGTTGATGACAAGATTTCAAGTTAATAGGAATAAAGGTAAGAAGTGGAATGGTAGACTATGCCCCAGAATAAAAGGCCTACTAGAGAAGAATGCCAAGAAAAATGGTGAGGCCATACCTATCAAAGCTGATGAATGGCATTTTCAAATCACTGGGCTTTTGACCAACATAATGTAGATGTTTCTGACCAGGTATGTAGTTGCAGAAGATGGGAATTGACAGGCATTCCTTATAAGCATGTTTGCTTAGCCATATGGTGTAGAGAAGAGGATCCAGAGTCTTATGTCAATGAAGCCTACGCAGTTAGCAAATATGTTTAGGTATATGAGCATGCCATAATGGGAATCAATAGATCTGAGTTGTGGCCTAAGTGTAACTTACCAGCCCCTTTGCCCCCAAAGTATAAAAATAGGTCTGGAAGACCAAAGAAACTGAGAAGAAGACAACTTGATGAGCCACTTGCATCTTCCAGCAATTAGATCAAATTGAAAAGATCTCAAAAATCATTGAAATGTGGACAATGTGGTAAACTTGGACATAATGCTAGAACTTGTGGCAAAAAAAATTCCAATTCAGATATTACTTCATAAGCCACAGCTTCACAACCCACTGCACAACATATTAATGAGATCCCTTTAACTGGACCAGAGCCAGAACATATTTGTGTCACAACAGAAAATAGCCAACCTCAGTCCTCAATTCCTTCAGAGATATCTAAATTGCCAGTAAGTTATCTAATGCATATTGAGTTTGTCAAATTACATTCTTGCACCTGGTTTATATATTGACTTTCTCATTTCAAATTGCAGGTTAAAAGAAAGAGGGTTTCAAGTACTGTGGGGGTGAATGTAGGTGGAAGCACAAACATATCTTCTTTAAATGTAAAAATTTACATTGCAGTTATTCATTGTAGTTTGTGAACAAATTGCATTCTAAATTCTTAGTTAAATTGTTTGTTTTAATGTAGGTGAATCAATCATTAACATCCAATGCTCCATTTATTGTTAGAGGAGGAGTGAACTACATTATAATAATGGCAAATTTGAGACATGCAATTGAAACTACTTCAAGTACACCAAAAGGGGGATCAAGTGGCAAGGAACCATTTAACAAAGAATCAAGTGGCAAGGGAAATGAAGACAAAATGTAATGGATGCAGTTGTTGTTGTTATTTCTATTATTGTTGTTCTGAGACATGCAGTGTGTAATTTAATTATTTAGTACTTTGGTTCAACTGTGGTTGTCAAACTATTGGAATATGCTTCTTGATAATTTACTTATCACCTAGCATATTCTATATATGTTGATTTGCTTGCCCCCATTACAAGTGAGTCATCATGAGTGGCTAAAAGGTCTGCGTATCGGTTAGCGTGACAACTCGTGTGACATCACATAGGTCTTAGATTAGGTGTGTCTTGATCAAGTCTTACCTTCATACATGATGATTGAACAGACTAGCACTTCAGACGCACTAAGCACCGGAAGACTTGCAGCAATGTCAAAAGCCTTCAGTGAATAAAATTAGAACATCTTGAAGACTCACCACCGACAGACATGCTACAAGTTAAAATGTTCACACCAGCAGACATCAGTTCTCCTGTATCGGAAGACTTGTTCCACTGGCCCGAGCATTCCACCGGCAGACTTAATTCTGCACGTGCTACAGAGAAAAGACTAGAAGCAGTTCAAATCAAGACAAATATGTTCAAGCATCAGAAATCCTGACACAGTTAAAGCTACAAGACTTTCTCTCACTCGCGTGGTCTGATAAAGTCAAAAAGCAATTACTTTATTGAACAGACCACCTGACAGTGCAACAGACATCAGACCTACTTTTCAGAGACTTATCAACACAATCTGATAGACAACAAATTCCAAGATCTACAGGACTAAATCTTTGCCCCAAATAGTCAAAGATCTTATGGACAAAGATCTCTATCCGATAGACTTCAACAACTATATCTCTAAACGGATAGAAATATCAAATTTTCATCTCTCAACGATCATATTGATTCCAGTCTATATAAATCCTCTCTCCTACCCAAGACAAAAAAACAAAGCAGAGACGACGAGCAATGAGTGACTGATACACGCCCATGCGAAGTTGAAATCAGAACTCACTCTAGAGCTTCAAAGAAAATAGATCGACAACGAGATCGTCCTCACCAACACATCTCAGATCTCAACACAAGATTGCAGCGAACTCATCCAGATCTTAGTAAGACACTCTCAGTGGATTGCTAGGAAGAAAAGCTTGGAGGAGAAAAGAGATTGATCAGAAATTTCATAAGACAGAGATCAAGATCAGAAGATTGATGTTAGAAAATGTCTGAAGAAAATGAAGATCTGTCTGTAGATATTGCATTCATATCTTCATATTTGTATTCCAATACAAATGATGTTGATTGTGCAATAATCATTCATCATGGAAGGCCGAGTGTTTTGCACTCAATCGTTCAGATATTTTTTTATCTGAACGACCTTGAAAATTCTCTTCTCATAACAGTTTCTCATTTTGGTCTCCTATTGCCCTCTATTGCTTAATTATTCATGAATGAATAATTAAGTAAGGATTAAGGCTTGGGAGGACAAAAGCAGAAACTATACATAGATTATTTAGGCTGATGTAATATGCAATTTATCTTTGAATAAATTCATATATTCTTACAATTACTTATCTCTCAGTCCTTATATATCTATGAGCTTTTTACAAATTAATTTATATAAGAAAAGTTATTCTCTAATTGATTTCCTGAGTTTGCATTTGAAAGAAGTATTAAGTGTGTTGTTGTTCTGATCATATATTCGTGTACAGCCATTTAAGATTTCTCCAAATCTAAAGCCCTTTTACTTTCCGCTGCGCTTAGATTCTTCTTAACTGGATTTTTGATTTGATTGACAATTTACCGACAGAGTTGATATTTCTGCTTAGAGCAAGTTTACCGATAGCCTCTACCGACAGACATGCTCAATACGCTAAACTGCAAATGCCACCAAAACTACGTTTTAAGTATATCCAAAGAAAAGTTTTTAAAATTGCATTATAGGCTATTCACCCCCCCCCCCCACTTCTAGCCTATTTGAGCATTATTGTGGACCAACACAAACTATGTTTCAAGTTGTTGTTGTTACACTATTAGTCAAGTTGTTGATGTTAAACTTTGACTCAAGATGTAGTTGATCAAGTTCTAGTTATTGTAGTCTACAGTTGTTGAAACATGGCATTTGTATTTGTTGTTGTTGAATTTTGTTGCAGTTCTTTTTTATGTAGTAATGGTAAGATACAAGTTCATAGAAAATTGACTAAACATGGTATCTGTATTTTCTGACCAAGATAATTGACTAAACTGTGATCAATTATCACTTGAAGAGAATTTCACTTCTGAAAGCAGAATAATTCAGATATCAACATAGAAAAACAAGAGTGCAGCTCAAACTAACAGATAAACAATGAATCAAAATCAGTTTGTCATTCAGTACTAAATCATATTTCAAGACATTACAATCAACTTGTCAAGACATTACAATTGTCATTGCAATCATTGTCAAATACATAACTACAGCCATTGTCAAGTTATCAAGTACATTACAAAAGTAAGAAAATCAACATAACAACCATTGTCAATCTTCTATTACATACCAAATAACATCACCAAACAAAACAAAAATAGAATTTTCATTCCAATCAATGCCCTTCTAATTTTTTGTTTCAACTGGTTCACTTTAGTCTTCATGCTCTCAACCATGCTATTTAACATCATCAACAGAGTTTCCCTTTCATTCTCTTTTATCTTGAGTTTTTCTATTTCAACTTCAAACTTGTTTATCTTCACCAGCAATCCTGGAATGATTTGCTTAGACCTTGGGCATAATTCATCATCCTACCATCTAAAATATCCACAAAATCCTTCATTCTGTAATCCATAGACATGCACAGTATATTATTTTAAAAAATAGTTATTATGTAATTCCTAAAAGACAAGTGTAATAGAAACAAAAAGAAATTACCTCATATTTTGGACATGCCCAGTATCTTCTTCCAGGTTTATGTTTTGGTCCAAGATGCCTTCAATGGAACTTTTATTCCACAACCACAATAGATGTCTTCCAATGGCACACTATTATTCCTTGAGCTCCAACTGCCATTGGAAGTGGTTGGAGATGACTTACTCATTCTCAACCAGCTCTTCCCACCTCAAAATCGAGTGATTCAACAACTAGAGAGAATCAAGAAGCAATTTGAGAGAAATTGAGGACAAAACTTGGAGAGAAATGACATGTGTACCAAATTTGGGGAAGAAATATTGGGGAAAGAATTTATGGGTGGGATTGAGGAGGAAAAATTAGGGCAATAATCGATGAATGAAATTGGGGAAGAAACAACCTGCAGAAACAAGTCAGTCGTTAGTATTTCACGTTCATTTAACGATTGAGATTGAAAGTGATGGATTTTGGAAACGTTTGGCTTTAATTTGATGGTCTTGGTACAATGGGTATGTAAACTGAAAAACATGTAAAGTTGGGGTAACAAAATAGATATTAATTAAACCAATGCGTACCCCTTAACTATAACAATCCTTTAAATTGCACATTCTGATTGGACATCGTCATTTGAATTAACGGATTTTTTCCACCTAAAACTCGAATGACCATCTTTATATATTAATTTTTGCATAGTATTTTAAATAAAGATTTATTTATGCTCACCACGTTTAGTTACAAAAAGGGTATTCTATTAGGGTGAGCAAATAATATCAAAACTGAACCGGATCCGGTTCTGAGTTTAAATAAGACTGGATAATTGGTTCGGTCCCGGTTTTGATACTAATAAATTGGTTCTAGAATTGGACCGAACTAATAGATTATATATATATATATATATATATATATATATATATATATATATATTACTAAATTAATATTAATATAACTCTAACTCTAAATATAAATAGTAAATTTCTATTTCTTTCCTTCTCGGCCATTAAGATTATTATGAGTTTTAATATCCAATTTAACCTTATGAAAAATACAATGTCAAAGTAAGTTATTTTTTTACATTTTTTATTTTTTATTTTAGTATAAAGAAGAAACTTCATTAATTTCATTAACAAGTTTGTTACATTTATTACTTTTTATCTGAGTATAAAAAAAAACATCATTAATTTCATGAGAAAGATAAGTGATGTATCCAAAATGAGTAGATACAATGGGATTAACGAATAAGATATCTGGGCTTTAGATCTTTGCAGCCCTAACCTGTCAAGAATGTCGAACCAAACGTAAATTGGGCAGGGCTTTCTCTACAAAAGCATTTCGGCGTGATAAGCAGATAACCAGCAAGTGCATAGACAATTTAACAGAGTTTTGGCATGTATATCAGTGAACGTACCTTCCTTTATGCTAGAGAAGTGTTTATATAGGCTTAGCCATGAAGGCTAAGGCGTGGGCATAACTGCCCAAGCACGATCAAGTCCAAGTCCGAAACGTGGGGGCGGATTTCTCGGCATTAACTCCCTACGTTCTAGACGACCGTTAACAGTATTCTTGAGTAAGCTAGCTATGTTCGCTATGGTATCATCTTGCTCACTGCACACTTGGCCCCAGACAATAATGGGGAAAGTGCCTGCTCATTGTACCCGTAAGGGGAACTGAGAGTAGATACATGCTCGTAGCCTAAGATAGGCACGTGTCCCGCCCGTGGTGAGGTGGTCACATTCTGAGCATGTGATCGTTGCTCGGGCCATTTGGGTCAGGCAGCTCAATAAGATAAACTAAATAAGACTCAAAAGATTACTAATTTGTTTGCATTAAATAATTTAAAAATGAAGTATCGTTACGGTTTTGGTTCTCATGAATATTAAATTGGTTCCAAACTGAACGAAAGTATTGATTCTCACATATTAGGTTGGTTCTGGTTCTGCTTTTTGTAAGAATCGAAGTATTGTTCTGATTCTGGGTCTTCATTTTGAAGGAAAAATTAGATCTAACTGGACCATGATCACCCCTAGTATTCGAGCAACAGGGGTAAAAAATTCAATTGAAACACCAAAAGTACATTTTGGTATAAATTAACACCTAGAGATAGTCACACGAGTCATAATGAGCATTTTATGTCAACTCAAATAATAGTGCTTTAATAGAAGTTGTGATTAAAGAAAATGTTATAATTTAGGAAGACGCATCACTTCAATTGGTAGTTGAGGTGAAATTTGAATCTAATCCATAGTTGATGGGGGTTAATTTTAATTTACCCTTCAAGTAAATACTAGAGTATTAGTATTTCGGTCTTAAGAAGATAGTCTTATTTAACAAGGCAAACATTTTCAAAATTATGGCTTTACACGTTTGTACATTGTACTATGATTTTATCTTTTTATAGAAATAAGACTATTTTTATGAGATAAATCAAATAATAAAAAAGAGATTTTTTGTTTTTTTCTTCTTGACGGATGGAATATGTATTGAGCCTAGAATGGGCTATAGCTTTAACTTTTTTTGCTTGAGGCTTTATTTTGGGCTTACACTCCATGGCTCGTAAAAGTAACAAAAACAGCCTAGAGTTTTGATATCATATGTAGTAAAAAGTTCAATAGTTAGAAAAAATGTTCTTAAGAAAGGTACCAAATTAGATACCTCTCTTAATACCTCGCCTAATTTTAATACCCTTTATTTTGATATCTATGATTGGAGATGATCATTTGACACCTATGAATAATAACCAATAGGATATCAAAATTTGGTTTTGATACCTATATGTAAATATCACCATTGGACCTGCCCTAATAATCATATGGTATACTCCCTCCGTCCCTAAATTATCGTCCTCCTTTCCTTTTTCGTCCGTCCCAAAATAATTATCCACTTTGAAACTTACCTTTTTAGCACATCACTTTTACCACTTTACCTTTACTTTTTCACTCTACTTTAATTATGGGCCACATATACATAGACATTAAAGGAAACTACACATCAAACCAATATAAATAATCAAGTCAATTACTTTTTCTTAAACTGTACGCCGGGTCAACCCAGACGATTATTTAGGGACGGAGGAAGTATAAGATTTAAACCTCATTTCATCTATAACCACACTTTCACAAAATATTCCCAAATTATATTAGAAGACGGTTTTATTAAAGACCGTATTACGGATCTTAATTCGTAAATGAAGTCTTACTTACTTACAGCTTAATCCATCAACACACGATATATCGAATAAAGATGATTCAACTTATAAAAAATATGCATAAGATCATCTTACCCAAATTTTTGTTATTATATTAAGTCTGAGAAGACCGAGACTAATCATTGCTTGTCGTGCCAAGCTTACTGTTGACTCTGGAAAATTTATACAGTGGTGTGAATCAAGGTATCCTGCAAAGTAGATTTAGACCCATAGAATTTGTAACTGGCAGTGGTATGGAGCACAAACATATATGATATCTCCCTAAACGTAAAAATTCATCCATAGTCAAGTCACTAAGCCAATCCATTTGATTAAAGAGATAAGTACCGATCATCTATATATGTCATAAATATAAAATGAATAAAATATATACTCCTTGTATCCTTAACAAGAAAATTATTCATAAACATAAAAATAATAAAATATATACTCCTTGTTTCCTTAACAAGAAAATATTTGAATCTCATGAATATTTTGTGAACTAAATGATATCAAGACAACCTTACTTTTTAATTGACATACGTATAGCATTATATAGTTGTTCTTTTATTCTTTTCGTCCCAGAATAATAATAATTCCCCTCTTTTTCCTTGGAAAAAATAGTTCATTTCATCAAACATGTTATATAAAAATAAAAATTGAGATTTTCTGTAAAATAATAATAATTATAATAATAGCCATGATCAAGATAAGGAGAAAAAAAAAGTAGAAAAAAAGACATCATTATTTCTAAACAAAGTTCCTACGCTTTGATACCAGTAGTCTTCTAGAAGTCATCGTGTATTTTCTAAAGTGATTCTCCTGTGAGACTGTTTTACGATCTTAATTCGTAAGTTTGAGTCACATTCTCTCATAACTTAATCTACCAATCCATAATAAATCGAGTTAATGAAATATGTCTTATATAAAATATTTGTAAAACTGTCCATTCTAAATTTCATCACTTTACTAATGTTTGACCAAAATAGCTGAATTGATAAAAACCAGCATTCAAGTATAATATTCAATTTGAAATGTCCAACTTTGTATACTCCATCTGCCTCTAATATAGTGTCTTGTTTGATCGGGCAACTAAACTAAAATAAATAACTGGCTCAATTATAAATATTAGGATAATATATATTTAACAATACTAAACTAAAATAAATAACTAGCTCAATTATAAATATTAGGATAAAATATATTTAACAAAAAAAAAAACTTATGTAATAGTGGTGCCCATCAATTAAAGTAGGGGTGTAAATCGGAACCACCGAATCACGGAACCGAACCAAACCAAACCAGTCGGTTTGGTTCGGTTTTGATCGAAGATGGTTAGGTTTCGGTTTCAAAATTTGAAAACCCATGCAGTTCGGTTCGGTTCACTGTTTTTGGTGTCGAACCAAACCACCCTATATATTTTTATTTATTTATTATATAATATATTATATTACATATATATATATATATATATATATATATATATATATATATATATATATATATACAGATGTTAAACCAAACAAAATCTTGATTGTTGGAGAACTATTATTTCTTCAATTGTTTGTGTTTATTTTAGAATTTGTTATGATAATTTGTTGTTAGTAGTTTATTTCCTAATTTTGATGTTAATTCCAAATAAAAATCGTATTTTCATTGTTATTTTTAATGTTGGTTAATTTCATTAAAAATAATTTATATAAACCACAAAACCGAACCAAACCAAACCAAACCGAGTGATTCGGTTCAGTTCGGTTCCAAGTCTTACTCAGTTCGGTTCGGTTTGAGATTTTTGGAACCTCTAGGAGGCGGTTCGGTTTGTGGTTTTGGTATAAACCAAACCAAACCGAATCACTTACACCCCTAAATTAAAGTCGAACTTAAATCAAGGGTAAAATGACAAAGTTTGAAGAAAAAAAAACAGAAATTTGACTCTTTTTTCTTTTCTTGGAACGGCGGATGGGAAGAGTGGTACTTTTACTCACATATATATCTTTTATTGGACTAACATTATAGATTATATGACATGTTTCAAAAAACCATGTTTTTCAAATAAAAGATAAAGGTAAATAATTGGATAAGACGGTCTTACGGATATTTTTTATAAGACATATTTTCTTTATCCGACTCATCATATGTTGATGGATTGAGCTTTGAGAAAAAAAGACTCCATCTTACGAATTAAGATCTGTGAAAGACGATTTTAAATAAGACCCACTCAAAGATAAAATAGTTATAAAAAAACAAAGGATTTGTAATGTAAATTTTGAAGTAGAGCTTTTCCTTCAAAAGAGTAGAACTATTTTTTTCGGGAGAAAAGACTATAAAACTCAACTTGATAGAAAATAATATTAAATTTAAATTAATATTAAATAAATTAAATTTAAAGCACGATAAAATAATGGGATTGGCCCACTTGAAAATTCCTAAAGACATTCATTTTGATAATAGTTATGACCTTTATAAAATACTTTCTTT
The DNA here is from genome assembly GCA_013146195.2 of Codonopsis lanceolata. Taxonomy (NCBI): domain Eukaryota; kingdom Viridiplantae; phylum Streptophyta; class Magnoliopsida; order Asterales; family Campanulaceae; genus Codonopsis; species Codonopsis lanceolata. Next base: position 25,502,624 of record CM028383.1, on the reverse strand, counting down.
AAGGGTAGTTTAAGAATTTTTGTGGATAGGGTCGAACTAGAATATTGAGCCCTTAAAATATAGTTTATAAAAATAATAGTTTTAGCTTTGTTGAAGGTCCCATTTAATTTTCTTTGATATAATTGCCATCATTAAAAAAAAGCCATTTAATTTACTTGAATTCATCATAAAAGTTGTTGCAATAAAGGTAGAACGTACTTAAAAATAATTGCTCATGTGCCTCGTGGAATATTTGAGCATAGATTAATGATCATAACTAAAGATATCACAAAGTCCTTGAGGCAAAAAAGGGTGAAATAATTATGTCCAATCAAAGCAAGACTGCGACCCACCATGAGTGTTTTGTTAATTGTTACGGCACTTCACTTGTAAGAAAATAATACTAATATATTTCTTCCTCAAAATGAGTATTTCCCATTCAATTTACACGTGTATAGTATGCGTATTATACACACGTACAAATAATCGAAAAATCATAAGTAAAAATATTTTTATTTTTGAGTTAAACCGTTTAATTCAAGTAAAAAAAAATTAAACGTATTTCACTTCACGTATAAAACTCTGTTATATACTTCAACTAGTACTCTTGTTCGTGCCGATAACACGATACCCGTATATTTCAAATATTTCAAATTACAAAACTTACGATTTTTTTAAATTTATTTGTATACAAAATTATGTGCATAAAATTGATGAGTTTGGTGGAGGAAAGATTAGCGACCACCAACTATGAATAGTGGGGGACTTGGAGAGAGCGATGGTAGTTACTCAACCGCCGTTCACACATGTGAACTCGAGAAGTAATAATGACATTAGGATCTCAGTAAAAGAATTAATCTCAGCCGCTCTTTATCTCAAGTCAATTACGAGCGTGCGACTATGAGCTCTATTGTATTATAGATTATTCAATTTATATTACTTATATTTTACAAATTGATTAAATAAGATATCTAATATGAAAATAATAATTTTGAAGTCTAAGAAACACTCTTTGGTAATGCTCATACTTTTTGAATATATGCTTAATTATGATTTCATTTAATTACTAACTCATTTTTTTATAAATAGATAATAATATGAAAATAACAGCTTTGATAGTGTATAAAAGTGAAAATATTAAGATATTTAAAACTAAAGGTGAAGAAAATATAAAGAAATTTATATAAAATTTGACATATATTTTATTACGTGTATTTGAATCATATTCGTGCGAAATATGTACCAACGTAAAGAAGTATTTTTCTCTTTCACATATTTTTATGTCGAATTTTTCATCTTAATTTTGAAAGAAAAAATCATATTAAATTTATATGTTTTTTTAACGTACTACGTGCTAATAACACATTTTCTCATTCAAATAATATTAAACTCATTATTTATAGACCTCACAACACATTTACACCCCAATTTAAATGAAAAACTACAAAATAAAACGGTAAAGCAAATAACACAAAACGCATAAGAGAGATTCTTGAATATCAGAGGCAGTCAAATAAATGAATTAACGATAAAATTGCTGGCCGATCTACTTTTAAAATTTTATAACACATCTAGTTTTTTTTTTCAATAGGAAAAAGACACTTTTGAAGGTGAAATGACTGTGATATTTTTAATGAGTCTAAGCTGCACTATGTTTTCGTATTGCGGTTCAAAAATATCAGATTAAATTTATGAACCGCGGTGCAAAAATTAATGTAATGAAATTTATGAACCACGATTTAAAAATAGACTAAGGAAATTAAACTTTGAACCGTGGTGCAAAAATTTAATTGAATGAAATTTATAAACAGCGGTTCAAATAGATTAAGAAATTAAACTTTGAGCCATAGTGCAAAAATTAATACAATGAAATTTATGAACCGTAGTGCAAAAATATTAACTAATTCATTTTTGCACCACAATACAAAAGCATAAATAACCAATTTACGGCATCCATATTTTTCTTCCATCTCTTCCATCGTAAGCCTTCTTCTCCTCTTATTCTTTTTTTTCGTTTTGTTGTGCACAATTGTGATTTTCAAATCCAAAGTATGTTATCGAAACTGTTGAAGAAAATAATGATATTTTTGGAACAATATTTTAAAAAGTAATTTTTTACGATTGAAAAAAAGAAGTGTAAACTATTAAGATTAAAAATTTTATAAAATGAATCGATCAAAATTTTACCCATAAATAATCACGTGCTTGACCCGCACATGTGGTACACACGCCACTCAAGAGAGGTGACGCCTTGCACACGCATAAAAGGAAGGCTTCTTCTTTTCTTGTTCCAACTTCCAATTGGGAATAAGTAATTAAGTAGGCTGACATGCATTCAGAGGATCACGTAAAGGTGTACGCGGTTCGGTTTCGTTTAGTTTACGCTGAAATCATGAATTAAACAACCCTTCTTATTTTTGAAATTTTTAAATTGAATAAAATTTAGAATCGAACTGAACCACTCGGTTTGATTTTGTAGTTTATATAAATTATTTTTAATCAGTTTAACAAACATTAATAATAACAATAAAAATAAAATTTTAATTTTAAATGGACATTAGATAATAACCTACTAAAAATAAATTATTATAAAGAAAACAATGTAAATTCTAAAATAAACACAAACAACTGAAGAAATAAAAACCCTCAAACAATTTATTTCATGTTTTGTTTAGTAATATATATATATATATATATATATATATATATATATATATATATATATATATATATAACTAAATCAAGGGTCAGGCTTATGCTTATCAGATGATCAAACGACACAAAATATTTAACAAATGTTATTTAATAATAATAATAATAAATAAGAATATATAAGCTGGTTTGGTTCGGTTCGATATCAAAAACGATGAATCAAATCGAACCAGACGGTTTTCTAATTTTTGAAATCGAAACTGAATCATACGTCTTGGACCAAAATCGAACCAAACTAACTGAATTGATTTGGTTCGGTTTCCTGGTTTGATGGTTTCGATGTACACCCCTAGATCACACCACAATGTGACTGTGTTATTTTGAAGTTATCATAATTACAAAATTACTTGAACTTAGTTAATATGTTATAGTATCGTATATAAAAGGTAAAGTTGAAAAAAGTAATAGAGAAATTGTAGGCATGATTTGTAAAATTTGATTTTTTAAATCTATCATTTCTAAATAAAATAATACATTTTCTTTGAAACAAAAGAACCAATTTGACATGAATTCATCTATCCCAGCATGTGTCACATTTTATATCTCATTGTATCTTAACTCTACACGTGTCACTAACTAAATATCATTTGCTTTGATCTATTATTTCCTTTGTTTATAAATTATTGATTTGATTTAATTTTTTGAGTACTACGAAATTTTGAAAAAAAAAATATAAAAATATACACCAAATTTTCATTCAGAAAACACTTCATTTAAAAAAAAAACAAACCATAATTTAGAAACGGAAAGAGTATAACTTCAAGTTCATTCTTACTAGTTTTGGGTTTTACAAGAAAAAAGTAACTTTCTCAAATTGGTATTGATAGATAGACATGAGACATCATAACTTTTTGAGGATATAAAGATAAAGGTTGCTCCCTTATTGGACATTCATGGCTATGCCACTCAATGTCTTGATGTCCTTTTGAAATGCCATGTGTATCATAATGTCGTGAGTCATGACCCATGAGTAGTGCTACCATGTCTTGTTCCAAGAAGGAGTTCGCAAAAAGAAGAAGAAAGGGAATGAAAAGGAAAAAGAAAGCGTGGGTTTAAAACTACTTCTCTACAACGGAAAAGGTTTTGGTGTGTTCACTTCCGGCGTGGTCCTCACCGGAGAAACTTTTTTCTTTTAATTAATAGATATGTGTGTAACGCACTTTTGTTGAATGGTCCAAATACGAAATGAAAGGTGCAACGAGTCTCTTTATACATGCCGAAAAAGGCGTTTATGTGCTCGAAAAGACTACGATACTCTTAATTGAAAGCACGCTACTGAGCACTCACTCAAATGTATCGCGTTGTATCAATTTTTGTACCATGATACATCAATAATAATGACTTAATCCAATTTTTTCATCATGTTGCATCAATTTTTGTACTATGATGCATTAATTTTAATTACTTAATCCAATATTGTATCGCAATGCAAAAATTGATGCATCGCACTGCAAAATAGTAATGAACTAGACCTTCATGTACCTTCTTTTCAATACACAATCAGCAAATGATTTCAAATCGATGCATCTTTCATGCATCCTAAAATACAAATCGATGCATCATGATTCACAAATAATGCATTGTGATTCAAAATTGATGTATTTAGGTTCAAAAGGGTGTCCAACAACAAACAAATTTATATTTTGACATTTCATTGAATGGTTAGCATGCATAATAATACAACACACAAAGTGAATTCATTTTGAACCAAACACAAACACAATGAAAAAAAAAAGAAGAAGAATAAGACACTAGTGAAAATGAAGATCAATAGATGAAGAAGAATGATAGTGAGAAGTTAGGGTGGTGGATTAATCGAATTCAAAGGTGAAACACACAAGTGTTTTTCACCTCCCGACATCCTCACTCTATTCCTGCAAATTCCAGGCGTTATTTCTCTTATGTTGGCATTTTAGGATTGATTTCATCAAAATAGAATTAAGTGATAGAAAAAAAAAACAAACGTACTTAAACGATTAAAAACTTGGGAAAAGGAACCGGCTCGCAATTTCTCCATGAATGATATTAAAATTGAGGGTTTGTTTGGTGCAACATTTTTAAAACGCATCGGTTTCAAAACACAACGGTTTTAAAACGTAGCGGTTTCTTTACAAACACGTTTGGTATGTAATTTTTAAACACTATTTTCATTAACTTGAATAATTGTCATAAAGACAGTTAAACGCAACATTATCAAAACACAATGGTTTTAAAACGCAGCGGTTTCTTTACAACACGTTTGGTATGTAATTTTTAAACGCTATTTTCATTAACTTGAATAATTGTCATAAAGACAGTTAAAATTTTAAATCTAACAATTTGATTTCATTACATAAATTGTAAATCACAAGAAAATATGAATACCAAAAAGTAAATTTTGTGTCAAAGTTACAAATTATGTATTTAAATTTAAATAAGAAAAAATGGAAAAAATAAAGGTTTAAATTGCAATTTGGTCAACCTACTTTTTCACATTTTGCAATATGATGACTCTAAAATTGTTTTTTTTCAATTTAATCAGTGTACTTGGTTTAAACATTCAATAAGGTCACTCAAGTCATTTCCGTCTGTTATGTTGGATGGAAATGGTTAAAAAGACTAAAATATCATATGAACAAAATAAAATTGTTTTGGCTTAATCGTAATTTAGTCACCTTACTTTCCCACTTTGACAGTGAGGTGACTCTACAAAAAAATTATTTTTTTGACCATCGTATTATTGCTAACTACCCGATTTGACCAACTACATTTCATAACTAATAAATTGACCACTGTACTAAATAAGTTGGTAGGTTTTGGTCAATGTCGTTAACGGGTCATCCAATTTTTTAACAGGCGTGCTAAGTTGGACTAACTGGGGTTATGTTCGGCTTGTGTGGACTATTTCATTTAAAAAAACAGTAATATACCTTGTAGATAATTGAATGTTTCATCTTCTCCAACCGTCGGTCAACCCCCACTAACATAGTCAACCCACCACCACCACCGAAGTCTCCAAACAAAGTTACCATCTATGTGAAACATGTATATTGTATTATGACATTAATCAAACATTATCTTAAGCAGTCAATCCATCTCTCTCTTGTCAAATTCTAACATGGTATAATTCTCTTAAACCCAACAGCGTTTTCGCATCGGCTGGGTCTCTCTATCCATTCTCTGCAACAAAATAGCTGTCGTCCCCCCTCCTGTTCCAGATCCGGCGCACTTTCTCTCCTAACCCAGCGCCGTAACCCATAACAACCAGCCGCTTCCTCATCTATCGCCGACCCCCTGTTCCATCTATGTCAAAATGCTTCTCTGTTTTCATCTCCATTGAAGGCTACCTCGAGTCAGCCACCATAGTCGTCGTCTCTCCATCTCTTTCCAACCCAACATTGTCGACCTCCTTCATGTTCTGTCTCCAACCAAAACCCCTCTTTCATTTGCTATCACCTCCTCTCTCTCAACCCTTTAACCATCCCAAATAATGGTCTTCTCTCTCCGATCTCCTTCCCTCAACAGAGCCAACTGAGTCTCCTTCCTTCGTCAACGTCGTCCTTTTTTCCGATAAAACCCAGCAACCCCGTCAGAGCCAGATGCCACCTTCAGTCACCTACTTCAAATTCCAGCGAAAGTAGCGAGTGTCCCATGTTCGCTCGCCCTCAACACCAAGTGAACCAGACACGGGTCCTCTCTTCTTTCGTCTTCATTGAAGGCCACCTCGAGTCCAGCCACCATAGCCGCCATCTCTCCATCTCTTTCCAACCCAACATTGCCCGCCTCTTTTGTGCTCTGTCTCCGGCCAAAACCCCCCTCTCATCTGCTATCACCTTCTTTCTCGCAGCCCTCTCACCATCCTAAATCAGTCGTCCTCTCTCTCCCATCTCCTTCTCTTAACAGAGCTGGCTAAGCCTCCTTCCTTTGTCAACGTCGTCCTCCTTCTGGCGAAACCCAGCAACCCCATCTCTGCTTCGATTTCTCCAGTATCAAGTGTCCCCTTTTTTATTTGTTATATTTTGTGCGTTTACTTGAATTATGATTTAAGCCCAATGATATTTTCGGGTTTCTACAATTGTTTTAAGCTTTCCATCCAAAAAATTGGATGGAGTGATGAACGTCTTATATGTTGCCAAGTACAATGATTAAATTGAAAAAATAATAATTGTATAGTCATCATATTGCAAAAAGTGAAAAAATTTGGTGACTAAATTTTGATTTAAACCAAAAATAAATAAAAGAGGACATTTGTTTTAGTACAAAGGGAATAATGAAAATGTGTTAATTATTGATTAAATTATCTTTTAAAATCAAATATATTGTTTTTAGGATGGAGGAATAAGTTATCAAGGACCTTTTTTACCACAAGTAAAATCAAATGGGGTAAAAGAATAAATGAAAAATATTTTAAACAAGGACACATAATAAATCAAATGGAGTAGCAAGCCTTTACCCCCACCTAAGAGCATCTACAACAATAAGACTCAATATCACACTCTAGCCACCTCGTTTTCTGTTTCTTTTACATTTTTTCAACCCTTTAAAAAACAATTCACTCCAACAATTACCCTTTATACAACACTTTATACACCTTAAATATCTCAAAATTCAACTAACAAACCTAACTACCAATATATTTTTCATCTTTGTAATTTATATTTTCATGATTTGAATGAAATATTTTATATTTTATATTCTATGGAAAAAAAAAAGTTGTATGTTTTAATAATTTCAATTATTTTTATTCAAAAATATTTGACTATGGAGGATTTATGTTTAAAATATATTTTAATCTTTTTTGTTCTCTCATACATTAAGGATTTATGTTTAAAATATTTGACTAAGGAGGATACTATTCCCCGCTACCTCACTCCTAACCTTAAGAGGTAGAGCTAGCAGATTTTGGAGGTAGGGGGGTGCTTGGGTGTCCATTGTAGTACCAAGGGGTTAAAGAAACTCTAAAAAGAGTTTTGGAGGGTGGGTAGCAGCTCCCACTGTGGACGCTTTAACCACCCACCCCACCTCATTTCTCTATCCTCTCCCTCTTCCTTCATCATGCTCACCTCAAATCACTCATCGCGGGACACCGTAAACATCTACCTATCCATTTAGATTTGCAAATCAAAGCCTTCGTTCGTTCCAGTAGCAAATTTAAGAGGGGGAGTTCTCAATCCAAGGAAAGAAAGCTGGAAAAGAAGCTAATCAAAAAAGTAAAAAAGAGAGTTATGCAAAAACATGGGCATTCTTGGCTAAGCAGTAAATCTTGTGCTTTTTCTTGGAATGTTTATGAAAAAGCTGAAAATTTATGCGTTTTGAAACGCAGCAGCGTTTAGAATTCGTGGTGTTTTCTACCGCGGCATTAAAATACAATTTCTGAAAATAAGCTCCATTTTATTCGTGCATTTTGCCCAAAACACTCGGCCAAACGAGCCCTAAGAACTCTTCGATTAGGTTACAAACAGATTTAAAGGTTGGAGCCCTTAATATTCGTATTAATTTGGGCTTCAGATATATAATTGGGCTTAGGAGAGACATTGCTAAGCTTAAACTATCCAAATGGTTTCGAAAGCCATCCAAAAGGGCCTCTCTTAAGGAATCTAGCATTCTTTAAGAAAGTAATGTTTTGTTTTCCTAGTTAAGAAAGCCTGTAACTTGGTAAAATCCCCACTCATAATATTCATGTTTAAAAATAAGACGGGGTTATCTACATCCCAAAATTTATTTTTTACACCCTATTTTCTACATTGAGCTGTTGTAGGTGTGGAACGCAAACATTGAGGTGTGGATTGAAAAAAAGTAAGATTGAAAAAAAAAGGTGAAAACAGTAAGAGAGAAAATAAAACCTAAAAAAAACCCAAAAATTTGAATGTTTTCCATTTTTCTTCATGGAATATTTATAGTAAAAAATTAAAAAGGTATATATACATACATGTAATTCTATAATCATAAATACTTTAAATCGTAATATGTAATTATATTTTTGGGACTAAAACTTTGAAGACTTTATCACTTACATGATTAATCTATCTATTGCAATCTTGAACAACGGACAGAGCCCTGTGGGCTATGGCTGTACGAATCTATATTATAACTTCGCTCAATACTTAACTATCGATCATGATTCATTTTTATCAAATATAACTATTGGTCATGATTAAATCTCAAAAAAGTTAACTACAGACCAGTATTCATTTTTAGTAAACATAACTACCGACTAAGATTAAATCTAGTTCAATCTAATCAACATCACAGCATAAATTTTAAACAATGAAAAATGGAATGTGTTCCATTTGTAAAATGTGTAACGTATTTCTCATGATTTCTTTTTAATATATTGAAGATTAATCATTTTTGCCTATAAATTTAATTTAAAAAACTAAAATTTTAGAAAGTTAAAATAAAGATTAAAAAAACCTATACAAATATAGCATTACTAAGTTATTTGTTACTATTATAAACTGACGTCAGTGAAAATAAAGTCAAGTCACACTTTTTTGTAAGTTCTAATTATGGTTACGCCATAAAAATGATAATTTGGCTAACAAAAAAAAAAACATATAAAGCATATGCTATTATAATTCATCCATAACCAGTGAACCACCAACCTTCTCTCTTATCTAACTAGTTTTACACCCGTGCGTTAAACGCACGTCATAGATCTTTTTCTATCAAATTATACATAAGCAACATGAAGTGAAAAAATAAAATTAAACATAAAGATTGTGAGTTCGATATGTACATAAACTGAACAAATTATTATAACGCAGCGATTAAGAAAAAGTAAAATTATTAATAAAGAATACAATAAATAAATAAAATCTGTTATAAAATTTAGAATATTTTTTTACATACAACATTTGTCATTAAATATGTGCGATTACTACTACTATCATTATGATTAAATATGTACAATTACTAATACTATCACTATCACATAAAAAAAACTCAGATAATCTATATTAATCAATGCATAACAAATTAAAATGACGATAACTCAAAAAAAAACAACTCAAATTACATATTTCATACGGTCATCCCTCCCTTGAAATGACCTAAATGTCCCCAACTCAAAAACTCTTTTCATTAATAGTGTCACTCAAATGATGTGACACTGATAATATATGTACTTAATTATTACAACTATATCTACAAATATTTAAGCCCAATTCAATAGACAATAAAATAGACATTTAGACTATGATTACTCTCAATTCATTGTACCTCTCACAGAGTATGATATACTCGGCTACTCGCTCATATACATAATCACACCATTCTACAGTCATCGTACATGTTCCCAAAGCAATTAAACTACGATTTACTTGTCCATAGTCATCATCCAATGTCAATGAGAGAAAATGGAATCCGGTAATGATGGTGTTGTCACCTCACACCAGAACATTGTTGATCTTTAAAAGTCCACTCATCCAGTATGTCATAACTGATGCTACTACTATTGCCAGTGAAATTACGTGGTTATAGATAACAAAAGCGGTCACAGAGCATTTATATTCAAGGCGAAAACACATTTATGGTTGAGTAAACAATGTTTGTTGAGTATCAAAATAGACATGACAAACTTTAAGGATCCATAGTTGTTCATCAAATTATATTTCACTATGTACTTGTTCTTTAACTCCTATGGATAGAATTTGTCTTGACAAAATTCACAAGTAATTAATATTCAAAGAGGAAGCACATTTATAGCTGAGTAAACAATGTTTGTTGAGTTTTTAGATTGCTAGTCTTGTTTCTCTTGCATATTGGTAAAAAGAGAAAAGACAATTCTTCTTAGATTGATAGTATTTAATTTCTTAACAACTTCTTATGTTTTTTTTAATTTACTTATCAATACTTGTATATGTGTTCATATGTAAATAGTATCCTTATTTTGTAAGTAGTTACAGTGGTTATCTAGCAATCTTGAGATAAACAAATTACATTTGTCATTAGATATATCTTCCTATTTTTGGCAAGTGCATTTTGAATGGATCTTGCTATATTTGGATGTGCTAATCACATTTGTCATTATATATATAAAGAAAATGTAACAAAACAAAGTGTTACAATTTCCAATGCATTGTTAATTAAATGTTTAGTATAAAAACTAAGAAAAATGTAATAAAACAAAGTGTTTCAACTTCCGATGCATATTTGTGTTTTCATTTATAGACAACATTTAGACGGAAAAATCACGCTTGTTATTATATATATATAGATTGTTATCAAAAAAATATATCAATAACTCAACCTTAATCCAAATTATTCGAGGTCAGCTATATTGATCAATTTTCATCATTTAATTTGGTCCAAAGCAAAGTCACTGTAGAACAGCTCCAAATCATATATCCTAACCCCTGTCATATTGTCTGTCTCATTGAATCTCATATGTACACTTTACTTTTTATTTTAGTTGATCTTCTTTTTTTAAGAAAATATAAGACTAAGATTCAATGAGATATAAAATGTTAAAGAAAATGTGATAGATGACTTGAGGCCCTACAGAACCACCTTTTTTTCACATCTTTCTTTATTATTGATGTCTCAAGTGAATTTCTAGCATTTTACGTGAAATATTTTTAATTTCATGATATTTATAGTGATCCAATAGCGTTTTGTGTTAGCCAATACATTCTTCCTCCTTCACGCTCCTTGGAATTAGGTGTGTAGTGCAACACAAGCATAGTCACTAAAGTATCAGAAATTACATATTTTAAAGAATTTTGATTACGTTTAAAAAGTACATATTTCTATCTATAAAGAAAAATTAGCTTGATTCATTTGGATACCAAACGAATTTTTTCCAAATTTTGAGTTATTAAAGATAAAGGTGGTGGCCTATGAAAGATTATTGGAATTTATGTCAAACTGTTGGAATGATTTTTTATTTGGGTAGCTTATAAGTATCATAAAGAATTTTATATTCATTTCTAATGGGTTGAATACCAAATGAGAAACAAACTATATACATGGTTGTACATGCTATGCTCTTAGAGTGACCAACGAAGTAGCTTAGGAGTATCTTCAAGAGATTTTGGATACAATATAAAAATCAACCATCCACAAATCATCAACAACAGTCGCTTCCTCTCTCTCTCTCTCTCTCTCTCTAAAACAAGAAAGTGGATCCGATCAATTTTTTATTTTTCTTTGATTTTTGGTTTTTTGAAATTTAAAAAAAAATATTTTTGAAAAGTACATATTTTTATCCTACGTGACCGTGAGTAATTCACACGCTCAATCATATGTTTCATTTTCTCTCTCTTCATTCACATTCAATCAAAATGGATCTCCCCAATGCAAATGTGGATTAAATCTTATATGACATGCATCCCACCACTAAAATAGTATTTGACAAAAAAAATAAAAAAGAAAAAAAAGAGAGCAACCAATAGAATTTTTTTTTAAAAAAAGAATAATGATGACTACGATGTATATACGCCCTCAGTAGAATGTGAAAAATTGACATTATTATTTACAATGTGAAAAAATTTGATTGTCACATCATATCTACATTTATCATCCACATTTCTATTAGAGGGGTGTTTTCTTTCAATATTGGTGTAAATCCTAGGTGGCATTTAATTTCTTTAGCATTCACGTTAGCATTGGAGATGCTCTAAAGATGGTGGGATATGTAAAATTATTAAAATTTGTGTCAAACTGTTAAAAGAGTTTTTTTTTTTTTGGTAGGCTATGGGTATCAAATGAATTTATTTATTTATTTTAGGCTTAAATAGCAATTTGGTCACCCTACTTTTCAGTTTTTTTCATTAAGATCACTTTACTATTTTTTGTCTCACTTTAGTCACTTTACTTCGACATAAATAGCACGTCCATATATTTAGATACAAATTTTAAATTTTTTCCAAAATCTCAAAACTACCTTTACTAATATTTCCAATTTCCTGACTCAACTTTTTTTTCATCTCGATATATTCACTTTCTTTCGCACTCCCCCTACCAAGAATTGGTAAAACATGTAGATACAGCCACAAAAATGTGTTAATGGCGAAAATCAAGTCACAAACCCAAAATCCTTAACTAAAATTAAACTTTTCTACAGATCTAAGTTAATATTTCCTGTATAATTGAATCAAATACTTATTGTTTAATAGGAATAATGATAATCACACATGCATATTCATACATAGATTCTCTGTGATTAATAATAATCAAGCAACATAGTAATTTTATACCATGAATCTATCTATACTTCTCGGTGTGCTTACACAATCAAAGCACATTTTCTCAAAGAAAAAATCTATCCAGATTAAATGCTACAAATAATCAAAGAGGCGAATCACAGCGGGTGCTGTTAGCAACTAATTCCTTTTTGTGAAGAAACCCCCATCTCCACTCTGCCCCAACCATCCTCTTCTCTTTCTTTCTCCTTATTATTGTCTACTTTTTTATATTCAATCCTAAATACCCCAAACTACAGTTGATGTCTGCCAATTCCCGACCTCATAGCAGTATCATTGATGTAACGACATCACCTACTTAATAAGAAATCGACGGCTTCGACTTCAAAGCGTCAAAGTTCGCACCAGATTTCAGGCTTTTTATTGCACGTGCCTCTTTTGATAAAAATGGCATCGATCCGGAGTTACTCTTGCTTCGGAGCTTGATGTCTTGGTCGGACGTTAAGAAACAGCCCTCGGTAAACCCCTTCCAATAAAGAAAAAGTAAAGACAAGTCTAATTAGAGGAAAAGCCCTCCTACTGAGCAATTAATTCGGGGTCAAAGTCATCAGTAGTTGTCGGCAAAGACTGTCTTACCTTGATCAACCGTTGAACTATAGGGCAAGGTCAAATGTCTTTAGAACTAAAATGAATAGTTCAAACTTGTGAACGATGGCCTACGGATTGACTCTGTTATTCTGTCGTAGGACGTAGAAGGTTTTCCATTCAGTATTCAGTCTCTCCAACTCTAGCTGGCAGGAATCCTTGTTCATTATTAAGCTATTGGATCTCAGGAACGGAGAAAGAGGGGCGATGGGTTGATAGCATGGATTTTTAATCTTCAACAGCACCGTCCACTTTGCCTTCTTCGGTTCTTCCAATTTGTCTGCTTACAGATCTTTTCGACCAAAGCAGGTTCAGTTGTTCGGTAAATTTCTTGTTCTTGGTCGATTAAGAATTGGGCTAATTTGGTGAGGCGGAAGAGGGAAGGGTATTTGGGGTGAAAAAGATTGGTATTTTGATATTTTAGTTTGACCCCTTAATTATTAACATTTTAAACTGAAAACCCTTAACATTAGTAAGGATATTTTGGTCATTTCAAATATTTTTATCCATCTAACTAACGAAAATGATCCCCAGTGACTTTATTGGCTTGATCGGCCAAGTATAGTGACTAAAGAGAGGGAAAAAATTAATAGAGTGATCTTGATAAAAAAAATTGAAAAGTATGATGACCAAATTGTTATTTAAGCCTTTATTTTAAGTATCAAATGAACAACAAACTAGATAATCTCTTAAACTTGGTCTAACTGTCGCTATTATCATTGGTTTATTAAAGAAAATTAAGGGGGGTCGCACGGGGGAGGATGTTTGTATTTTACATGTCCCAAAACCAAATTGGGTGGGAGACTAATCCACGATTGCATTATCAAGCATGTCGTTAGCCTAGAAAAGTTTGTACCCGGTGAGAGTCAAGTAGAAGACATCCCACTAAATGAATCGCTTAAACAACGTGTATCCAGTTAGTGTCAAACAAGAAACATCCCGCTAAATGAATCACTCTACACAATCACTCGGTTGTCAAGTCACCTAGGAAACATTAATGACATTCCTATGTACAGAAGTCATTATCGTGTTTCTAATTCCCTAAACATGGAAAACAAACGTACGTTGGTGTTATTTCTTAGCCTGTTTGTGCCTTTTATCATGCAAGCTAATTTTATTTATTTATTTTCTGGATATGATTACACATATAAATATTAAATAATATAATTTAAAAACTAACTGCACTAAGATACCTTCTTTGAAGAATCAATTTCTAGTTCAACCCATAGACAAAAAAGTTAGGTAATTCTCAGGTGTTATATAAAAGTGAAACCATGAGAGAGAAGATCGCCACATAATTTATTAAATTGTTTTTTTTTTCACTTTATTACGTTAAAATAACAAAGTTTGAACTGCATATAATATTTGTTAGTATATAATTAGAAGATCTTAGTCCACAAATTTTAAATACTAGTAGTAATTAATCATTAATCTAATTCTATAAAATAAAATAAAATAAACTTTTTTGGAAAGCTCAGCAGGAAATGATTGTTGTGTGAATTGGAGGGTTGGGCAATTCAATCATATCATATCACTCGAAATAGTCAGAAAAGCTGTTATTTATTTATTTAACTTAAACCACTCATATTTGTGTTTTTTTCAAAACTTTCTATTTAAGGAAATATTTTTATCATTTTATCCTTATTTTTCTATCTATTTTAATTACGATCATATATTCAAAGATGTTTTAAAAAATCATAAATTACATTGATTTATAATACAGTCAATTATTTTTTTTGTTAAACGATATATCAAATAAAAAAAGAACGATTATTTAAAAACGGAAGAAATATAATCAAAACCTGACATTCCACTAAATAAAACCTAGACATATATCTTGGTTTTTTAAGCTATCACAAATTGAATGTGTTAAGACTAATTCTCAAGGCGGAGTCATATATTAGAAATAGCTAGGATCTCTTTCTAAGTAAGTTTTTTGCACACACAATGTCTCGAACTCAAGATCTCCGTAACCCCTTTCCACTCGGGCCACTATTTTATAATTGAAGTGTTTTAACACTAACTAGTAGGCTAATATTTAATAAGTCTAGTGTTGTAACACTAACTATTATATTATATACCTAATTAAATCTTTGTTCAAGTAGGGACACGGATTTGTGTGTAGATTAATGATAATGAAATGTTTTTTGTGTCCGTAGACGTGTTCTGATTGGACAATGGTGGCGTTATATTTTATTTAAACAAGAAAGTTGCTAATTTTTTAAGCCAAAACACGACAAATTATGTCAAATCAACCACTCTGGAGGATGGAGCGGTGACGATTGCTTTGAATAATTGTAATTAAGTACTAGCTCATCACTTTTTATAAATTAACAAAATTGACTATTTAATTAGCTCAAGATTTTAGGTTAAATCATCTTATTATAGTACACACAATCCACAAATCATCATGTTCTCTCTTTGAATCATGATCACCATGAATAAAAAAAGTGGAAGAAGTTACAAAAATATTTGATGGTCATATTTAGCAAGCAAGAAACTTGAAGGCATCAACTCATCTCCTTAGTCCCTAGTTATTGTCAAAGTTAACTTTTCCCCTTAAATAGTTTTGGAAAGGGTAAAAACGTAAAGTTAAATTTGTAGCTTTTGATCTATCTTTTCAATGCGCAAAAAGAGGTGGGATAGTCATAGCTAGGAAGTAATTAGTCAAGCAAATCAGGTAGTTTAGACTGTAACAACTCCCAATATCATTGACAATGTAAAAGGACAAAGTAAAGTTAGAGAATTAAAAAAATATTAATTTCAACTTTTTTCTTAATTATAATGTGTTTTTACTTTTCCTTCATTTACTACTTTTGTATCATAACTAGAATTTGGAGTTTTTATCTAAAAATCAATTAGGTTTTGTGGGTTGTAGACTTGTTGTCTTAGAATTTTATATACTCTTTTCGTTTTCAAATAATGGTCCTCTTTGATTCGGTACATCGTTTAAAAAAATAATTAATTGTATTATAAATATTAATGTAATATGTTGTTTCTTTTAATGTCATTAAACATGTAGTCATAACAAAATTAGATAAAAAAAATAAGAATAAAGTAATAAAAATATTTCCTAAAAAAAATATTGATGAAAAACAATTATATATATTACCTAATTTGATGCAAAACAAGGACGTAAATAGTTGAAATTTTACAACGTAAATATATTTTATTAAAATGATGCAAAACAAGCATGTGAACAATAATAGTATACGTTCTACAAAAAGAAACCTACTATGATTCCGTACAAATAGTTAAAGTGTTAGAACGTAAATATACTTTATTAAAATGATGGGGAACAAGCACGTGAATAATAAGTTTATGTTTATATTACAAATCTTATATTTTGTGTGTGCAAATGTCTAAGAGATTTAATGAACATAAACTCCGAAAAATAGAAGGAGGAATGCATTATTAAAACCTTTATATTTAACTATAGTTAACAAGAAAAATAGATTTAAGTAGGATAAATTAGTTAATAGGATTAGGGGTCATTCCAACTTAATAATAGATCTCGACTTTGAGTCATGAAAATAAAACTACCTTAAAACTTCGTATTATTTTGGTCTCTAAATAATCGTCCTAGTTGATCTGGTACACAGTTTAAGAAAAAACAATTGATTTGATTATTTATATTGGTGTAATGTGTAGTTTTTTTTAAAGTTCATGTATATGTGACATATAATTAAAGTGGTGTAAAAAATAAAGATAAAGTGATAAAAATGATATTTTAAAAAGATAAATTTTAAACTGGATAATTATTTTAAGATAAACGAAAAATAAATAAAAAACGATAATTTAAAAACGAAAGGAGTAAGATTTATCGTAGTTTTATAGTTTTCGGAATTAATAACGAACTTTTAAATTTAGAGAGAGAAGAGGGGGAGGGGGAGGGGAGAGAGAGAGAGAGAGAGGGCTTATCCAAGTCGTGGAAGGATCGTGGTAATATTGGTGATGGTGAAATTTGATTTTGACAAGGATGTCAGAACAAAGAATTGCAAGATCTTCGTTTTAAAAGAGGACGACAAGGCTTGGATTGGCCATTCAAGTGTTTAACAAACACTAAGTGCTCTGTCATTCCTGCTAACTGTCTTGCTAATTTTTGTGTCAGTGTTCATGTAGTGTGACGTGGCTAGTCACTTGTTACTTCATGATTATTTGCAAGGTTCTAAAAATCGTTAGGCGGTCGCTAGGCGGCACACTACTAGCGTCTAGAGGACTAGTCAGGGCGTAATCGGGGCCTAGGCGGGACCTAGAATTAAGACATAATTATCATTTTTTGATAATTTACATCAAAGATCAAACACATTGACTACAAATTTAATTTTTTTTTATGTTTGTCATTTTATCAAACACTTGTCTATAGTTGTAAAATGAACAAAAATATACAAACTTACTCTTAATCTCAATTCTCAACAACTCCAAAGCAATAAATCAGTCAAGTTTAGAACTAAAAACAAAAAAGATGTTACTCAAGTTCGCCCCCCCCATTACCTCCCTCTTTGTGTCACCATTATCACTCCTCCTTCCTTCTCCAGTTCACCTTCCCTTCCTTCTCCGGTCACCGCATGCCACAAAATCAAAGCTACAAAAATAAATTAAGGTCGGCGAGGTTTGGTCGATTAGGCGGCGACTAAGAAAGTCGCGGCGGTAGAGAGGGGCCTAGCGCCTAGGCGGGGCCTAGGCGGAGCTAGACAGGGAGTTTTAGAACACTGATTATTTGAAGGTAAAACACACAAATCGGTCATCCAATTTTATCTTTTTTTGCAATTCGGTCATCGAAATTTTAAATCATCTATTTTGATCACCCTATTTTTGTTATGTTGTAAGCGAACTCATTTTCTAACGTCCATTAAACTAGAACGTTAACTTTAGGGGTAAAATAGGAAAAAACAATGTTAAACAGTTCATCTACATCTCTCTCTTTCTCTCTCACACACACAGATCTGTAACATCTTTATCTCTCCGGCTCATGTCTGCCAAATCCCAACAATCCACAACCGGTCCCTTCACCTTCTCCGGCCCATCAACATCTCCCAGCCGCAATCTTCATCGCCCCTATTTCAAGTTCACATCTAGCCCCAGATCTACTCGCCGGAGAGTATTCTTCTGCCACGGCCATCTATCAGTCGCCGTCTCCCTTTCTCAATTGCAGATCCGGTAATCACCAACAAAACTTCCACACCCGCCATGTCTGAAGCAATTCTCAATCTGCCTGCTCTCATTCTCTTCGTTCAAACCCTGCAGTCATCCCTCTCATCTCCATCTTTTGGGAAGAATACCTAACGGGCTCATCGACCCCATTTCCATAGAACTCATTGAGCGAGACTTCGGCGAAGGCATGGCCGAGCCGGTGGAAGCATACAAGGGGCGCAACTCTTCAACCCTGTGAGCAAAGAAACACACTTTCCTCACACACCCGATTTCATCTTTACACAACCGTGTCCTATACTGAGTTGGGTGAAGCCAAGATTCAAACACCCCGTGTGCATACTCACAACCATCACCCTTCACGCAGCTTCCCTTGCGGAACTCTGGGCAAGGCACGTAGCTGTAGTTGATCTTCTTTGGGTCTCTTCTTCTAAATCACTTGGGAATCCCTTCATCAAAATTTCCAGAACCTTCCTTTTCGAAGAACCTGCAGACTTGACATGACAATCAATCAAGTCGCTGGGCTTGTTCCTATCCGCATCAACCATATTAACATTAGCAGAGGCTTCCAGCATTATTTTGACCACTTCAACGGAGGAGAGGGAGCCACCGGCGGCAGCACAGTGGAGAGCGGTGGCACCGTCGAAACCAGAGATCTGGATCTGGGTTGTTGGGGTTTCTTCCCAAAAGATGAACCCATACATATAACCTCTAAAGTTCTATTATTTACAGTTGGACTCCTTTATACAGGGGCAAAAAAGGAATTTCATTTAAAGTTAACGTCTTGGGCTAACGGGCGTTAGAAAATGGGTTCGCTTGCAACAGAACAAAAGTAGGGTGGCCAAAATAGATGATTCAAAGTTTCGGTGGCCGAATTGCAAAAAAGGGTAAAGTTGGGTGGTCCATTTGTGTGTTTTGCCTTATTTTAAAGTTAATTACTTCTCGAATATTTAAAGTAAAAATTTAGGTAGGACGATTTTAAGGATATTTTTTGTAAAATAAATTTTTTTATTCGATTTATGTTGGTGGGTTAAGTTGTGAGAGAGTGAAACTCCGTCTTACAAATTAAGATCCGTAAGACGGTCTTACAAAAGACTTACTCTTATTTTAATTACCTTCACTTGGATGCCGCTCGTTAACAACTCTTCAAAAATCTCGTTTTCTATTTCATTACATTTTTTCAACACTTTAAAAAATAATCAATTATAATAAACACTCTTCATATATCTCTTTAAAAACTTAAAATCTATCAAATGTGAGCTAACTATTAGAGAATAACATATATATTTATTTATTATTCTTGTGTATTTGTAATTATTAGTCAGTACTTATTACCTTATATAATTATTTCCTTATTATGTTTCCTTCATTGTATATGTTTCTTGTATCCTATTTCAAGTGTAACCCTAATTATACTTCTCTCTATAAATAGGTGATTCAATCAATGGAAAGGCAATATCATTATTCTTAAATTTTATTTATAGGGAGATATGTGATCTTAGCAAGCTCGAGTTAGGATGAGATATATGATGATTGGTTCGAGAGTTGGAAGATTCAAGCAAGGATGATCAAGCATGAAGAGTTCGTGATTAAACAAAATATCAAGTGTTAAAGAAATCAAATGAAGTATTTTAAATACGTAGAGTATGATTAAAAAATTCAAGAGTTCTATACAAACCTAATTCATAGATTTATAGGAGATTCGTGTTATTACAATGGCTACTCTACAAATTCAAAGAGGGGTTGTGAAGCCTTAAATTTCATGAAAGATGACTTGAAGACTCACGAAATGTTCGTTAATGTCATACAATGACTTTGGAAGCTTTTAACACCTAAAGAAAGACTTTAGGAGGGCCAAAACGCAACTTTACAAATTAGGTCTTTATAAAAAACGAGATTGGTAGATTTTTCTTTATTTTGGTTGTTTTATGTTTCCTAATTAGATTTGGTAACTTACCTAATTGTTTCCTACATAGATTAGATAAGTTGAGTTGTTTCCTTTTATTTTAGGTTTTCTTTTTTATTCTAGGATTAGGATTCACAACCCATATAAATAAGGGTTGTGACTTATTGTTTTGATACACAACTTTGATTATTAAATTTAGTATTTTGAGAGTTTTCAAAACCTCCTTGTTCTTTATTGAACTTGTGATTACTTGGTGAGAGGCTTAGTAATCGAATCTGAACTTACCAATAGGAATTGCATCCCTATTGTGGTGTTCTTCGTTATACAAAGGGTTGTGGTCTTCTCAAGCGTCGTTTCAGGGCCAATTATACAACGTGGGCGCCACGAGTCTCTTCTCGAACCCATTCTTCCATACTCGCATGAAACATGTGCTTTTGGACAATCACTTCACCCGGCAACAAGTTTAGGATGGGCTTCTGCGAGTGTGTCATGTCTCCTCAGCTGATCAGTTGGTCGATGCTCTGACCAGGCCACTTGCTCGCCAACGGTTTCATCACTTGCTTCACAAGATTGGTCTCTCCTCTCAGACGTCCATCTTGCGGGGGCATATTAGAGAATAATATATTTATTTATTTATTATTCGTGTCTATTTGTAATCATTAGCCAGTAGTTATTACCTTGTATGGTTCTTTCCTTATTATGCTTCCTTCATTGTATAGGTTTTTTGTACCCTACTCCAAGTGTAACCCTAATTGTACATTTCCCTATAAATAGGTGATTCAATCAATGAAAATACAATGTCATTATTCCTAAATTTTATTAGTTTGTACACTAACAAACTTAACAACTAATATATTTTTCATTTTTATGCTTTTATTTACCCATCATAATTTAAATAAAATATTTTAAATTTTAAATTTATATCAGGAGTACTTAATAGTAATTTGAATGAAATATTTTATATTTTATATTTTCATCTGAAAACTTTGTCTTTCTTCTCTGAACAAAAACACACACAGATCTAGGTTCTCAATTTTTTTGTCCTTTTGAAATTAAAGCTCCATTTTTTACACTTCAATTTACATTTAAATATATGTCAATTTAAAGGATAATTTATTTTTAAAATAAAATTTCATTACTGCTTTTTGTCCAAATATATTAAGGACACGACAAATGTTTTTGATGGTTGAAAAGAATTCGCAGTAAACTCACAAATTTCATATAAATAAAATATTTATTTTTCTAGATCTATATATATATGATTGATAAATAAAGTTCTATGATGAAGTAGTAACAAAAAGAATATATATCAATTGTTTGCAACGGCAAAAACATTAAGAAAAAATGTGGTATAATTGATTTTCAATAAAATAATTTTTAACATGGTGAAACATTAATTGAAAAATGTTAGAAACCTTGTATTTGGAGAGAAAGAAAGAGTGACTATTAAAGGTAAATCACTCTCCTAATTAGGAGAGTGACTTACTTGGTTTTGGAGAAAGAGAGTGAACAAAGGTGTCCATTGTGGGATGAAGAGCAGGTAAAAATCTTTAAAAAATAGTGTTGGTAGTGGGCATCCATTGTGGATGCTATGTTCAATCAATATTTTAGGATGTCCCGAATAATTATCTTTTTTTTTTCAAAAAAGAGAGATATAATATGTCCTTTTTATTTAGAAGATGAAAAAGAAATTAAACGTAAAATAAAAAAAACTATAAAGTAATTGTTTCCTTAAAATATAGTGTATTTTGTTATTTTGGGTTTATCACGGGTTTTTAAGAGTCTGATCTGATTCATAGGAAATGAGTGGTTCATGGAGGAAAAAAAACTATTGAAAGGGTCTCGGTATTAAATATCTTCATAAAAAAGAAGTGGTTCATGGGTTTAACCATTGTGGAGAAAGGATTGTGACTAAATGAGTTTCATTCTTCCTTTTGTGATGTGGCACGTAAAAAACTGTGCAAAATGTATAACTATTGGAAATTCCCTTCCCCCCCGTTTCATCCAAAGAGTCTTGTTTGAAAAATCTAAAAAGTAATGGTAATAATTATGTTATTGGAATTTATCATAATTACAAAAATACTTAAATACAATCAATATGTTTACAACACATATGGAGGGTGATGATGAAATGTCTTGGAAATATTATGCATAATTTTAAAAATAGACTTTTTAAGTGAAATGTCTAAAAAAATAGTGAACTCTTTGTCTGAAAAGAAAGAACTACTCCTTATGTTTCAAGATTATTGTCTTCTTTGATCCGGAATGCGAATTAAGGAAAAAAAGTTGATTTGCTTATTAATATTGATATAATGTGTAATTTTCTTTAAAATACATGTGTATGTAACCTATAATTAACGTATGAAGAAAAAATAAGGACAAAATGGTAAAAATGTTGTCTCAAAAACAATTAATCGTTTCATCCTAAAATTATTGTCATGTTTGACCCGACACACAAATTTAAATTATTATTTTTGACATGATTATTAATATTTGTTTGATGTATAGTTTCCTTTAATCCCTATGGATATGACCCATAATTAAAATAAGATGAAAATGTAAGGGTAAAATGGTAAAAATATTGTTATACTCCCTCCGTCCCAAAATTATCGTTGGGTTGACTTGACGCACAGTTTAAGAAAACGCATTTGGCTGGATTATTAATATTAGTTTGATGTATAGTTTACTTTAAAGCACGTGTGTATGTGACACACAATTAAAGTAAGATGAAAAAGTAAGGATAAAGTGGTAAAACTTTTGTGATAAAAAGGAAAGTTTCAAATAAGACAATTATTTTGGAATAAACGAAAAAAAGAAAGTAGAACAATAATTTTGGGACGGAGGGAGTAAAAAATAACGTTTTTATTTTAGGACGAACGAAAAAGGAAAGCATAATAATAATTTTGGGACTGTGGGAGTATTTGTTATACTGTTTTGTGTCATAATTTTATCGGGAACTCTTCTTCTTAGGGTTGGGAGAATCCCATAGATTTATCTCCCTTCTTTTGTACTTCCCTAAATAATAAATATGCAGATCTTCACCTTTCATTTGACAAAGTATAGAATGAACTCACTTTTAGGACATACAATTATATAGAGATTATAAGTCCAGTTGGCAATGAAATAAGGCTAGAGGGGAGTGAATAACTTTTTAAAAAACTTTCAGAGTTATTTTGAAAACCTTCAAAAGATGCAGCGAAAAAAATAAGTTTTAAGCAGCTGATGTAAAATCAGCAGGTAGCATCTGTTGAACGTAAAACTGTTTGGGTAGCAGCTGCTAAATGTAAAACAGTTTGGTTTGATTTTCTTTTTATCACTGAAGTATATAAGGACTGAATTGAAAGAAAAACTATAAAACAACTAAGTAAATTATTCAAAAATATAATTGACTTATACTTAAGTAGATTGAAGTTGTTTAAGTGTGAGAAACAATTGTATCAGCTGAAAGATAAAGGACATGATATTTGGAGTGGTTCAGCGTGTAAAAACTGATACGTCCACTATAAAGTTGGTCAAACTTGGATTTTGAAGTGCACGAAATGACATTTAATGCAATGATAAAATGTAGAGCATTTAATGCAATGACAAAAAGTCTTCTATGAATAGTATAGGAAAAAAGTAAGTTTACTTTATAAAATAAATAAATAATGAAAGAAAAAACACCATTTGAGTGGCATGTGTAAAGTTGATCTTGAATTCAAGGCTTTAGTCACTTTTTCCACTTTTACATTAAAGGAAAAGTCCTGACATCAGTTTCTTCAATTTGCTACAGTAACTTCCGTCATTTGCTACAGTAACTTCAGCTGCTAGAGCTTCCTGCTTGCAGCTTTTGAACAATCCAAATAAAGTTGTCTTCTAGTGTGTAGCACATAGTCTACCTGAAAGAACGCAATGCCACGGAATCTCAATATGGAACGATGTTACTGCCAATGTTGCAGTGAATGTTGCAACAATGACAGTAACAATGTGAACTAAAAGTGTAACAGAAAATAGCAGCGGAAGTATAGTTTTCAGATTTAAAATCAAACAGACTTAGAAAGACAGAAAATCACACAAAAACAATCTACAAGTATCAAACTTGTAGATCACGCCTCAAGGCAACAAATAATATTAAAATCAAAGTTTTGAACCTTAATGATTAACACAAAATTCTCACAAGATATAGTATCTTGAGAATCACAAAACCCACATAAACTACTAGAACAAGCGTGGGAAGAAAAGATCAAAACAAGAATAGCTTCCAAGAACAATCAACCAAAGGAAGCACGAAACACAAACTTCGGGGAAACACAAGCGTGTTCTTGAAGATTTCAGTATAAGAATGGAGAATGATGGTCTTCGTGTATGAGATGTTGATTTCCTCTCACAAGCTCGGCACACAAGACTTCTGGATTGAAACTCTCTTACACCTACTGAATATGATCTGATTCTTGGCTCTCTCGGCTAGCTCTACACACCTCTAAGCGCTCGACTCTCTATATGCAAAGACTTGAAAACCAAGACACCAAGGAATCCTGCAAATACACGGCCAACCAACACATCCTACTAGGAAAGAGATTAAACAGAAAAATATACAAGATTTTGTTTCCTAATTTGATACCATTAATAACTAAATACTTATGCAAAGATTTATTTACCAAAAATATCACCTAAATCTAATAAGAGAATCCTAAGTAAATCCTATCACAATAATACCAATTAAAATCCTATTTTGACCAAGAGAGTGAGAACAAGATAAATTAGGCAATGCCTAAATTACCCTTACACTACCAATAAATAAGTTTATAGGCAATCTATTAAGACTTAATTAATGGATACAAGAAAATCCAATATAAAAGGGAATATGCACAAAATGGTTTTAAATAATTAATCATGTTAATATTCCCAACAATCTCCTCATATTTGCTTGTGATCATTACTACTATACATGAAGGCTAATATTTTAAATATGCTTAAAAAAAACTAGAGTTTATAAAATAGCAGAGTAAAATATATTTGCAACCTTAATATAGTTTCTAATACTGAGTATTTAAAGACTAGAAAGTTAAAGAACAAATATACAATAAAAGGTATAATTTAAATAACATAAGATAGAAGTATAATCAAAGGTTAGTATGTCATTTAAACTAAGTGTTTAAATTTCATGTATGATGATATGTATAAAAAACATGTGCATGCAATTTAAAGAAGCAGATCTCTATATGTTTAAACCAAATGTTTAAGCAGGTAGAGTTTTGTTAAAAATGCAGTAACCAATATGGATATAACATGATATTATGAAGTAGCTTTATCTTTGATTGTGGCTCCTCCTTAATCTTTTACTCTTTTATCTATGTAAGAGTGTTCATTTTTCATCTCCATTCTCCTCCTGAATCTGATCATTTCTCTTCTCCTTAATCTCAGCATCCATTGTTCTCTTCCTTTGATATCTGAATCCTTCATGTATCCATTATTCTCCTACTAAGACTAGAATTTTGGTTGACATTCTAACCAAGAACATTCATCAGTTTAAACAAACAGTAAGAAAGACACTTAATCAACTTGTCAATTGAAGCACAAATATAAAGTGTTAATAAGTGACAATCTTTTTTTGAAGTAAAGAGTTAAATTGAGATTGATGATAAGATATGATATGAAATCAAATTTTTGGAGTATTTATCATCAATTTGAATCTAAGTTAATAACATGCAAAAGTTACCATGAGTGAATAGATTGAATAAATGAGCTTATCATGGTATAAAAGATTAAGCAGCTTGAAAATAAGATAGATAAAAATATAAACTTCAAATATCAGATGTTATGAAGTTTAAAGATATGGTTACAACAAGATTGATTAGAATAAAATATTTTTATGAAGCGTGTAATTAATTCTGATATGATGAGATAGGTTGAATAGAGAGATGAATACCATTAAATTCAATAATGAGGGAATTCAGGAATATGTTTTTCATTCAGATCTTTAGATAGAGAGATGTGAAAACATTTTGATAAGAATTAAGGATGAGGTATATAACTGCTCATTTTAAAATCTGAAAATGTCTCCTTAAATTCAAGGAATTTAAAAGTTTTTGTTTGAGTAGATTCATTCATGGGGAGAGCTAGTAAAACATTTTACCAAATTTATAAATCCAATAGATCCTCATGTGTAGTAAATCAGTTTGAAATTTCATAAATATGCCAAAAAAAATCATTTTATAATAAGTAGAGGATATACTTGTGTTCTTTATGTCTGATAGAAGGCTTACCTTGTCCATTCTTGATTGAAGATATATAATCAAGATAAGAATGATGGGCTGGTCTTACAAAGGTTTGAGAGGTTTTTCAGTTGTAATCATCCTTTTGCTATTGATTAGCCAAATCTCCTCCTGGCTGAGTGTTTTCTTCCTTTTGAAAACAATTTCCCTTTAAAAATTATAGTGGGTTCTACATGATAGGCATTGATAGATAATTATGTTGTAGATCTCACTGTTGTCTTCAGTTTTTCTTATTTTCAGCATCTTCAGTTATTGGACATCTGATATATCTAACTGATTTGGTTATGTGTAGACAATCTACTGATTATCTTACTGAATTTCAACTGAAGCTTTGAATCGAAGGTTTTGAAAGTTGGGTCTTTTGATTGAAAAAATGATCATCTTTAAGCTAACTTGATTTGATCAGATTCTCTAAGAGAATACCTATGGAGTATTCTGAATCTCAAAGAACACGAGCTAAGATTGATATAGATACATAATTCTTAATATATCATGTCTACTGAATATTGGTACATCTTATCTCTTTATCAGTACAGTCTAAGGTCAAAAATAGTTAATATAGATCAACTAGTAAGACATTTACTTGGGTTAGTGTTTCCTTAATCTCTTAGAAATAATATATCAAATGTTTTGTGATTAAAAGCAAATATCATTCAACAAATCATTTCTAGATATAAAAGATACAAAATCTTAACATCAATCATATTTTGAATAAAAGAAGTTCAAAGTGAGATTTCATCAGTTTGTTATTTCAAAGAAGTTTGTTTAAGAACCAAATTTACATCAGATTAATTTAAAAAGTTTATAAATAAATGATTTAGCTGATGTTAGAGCTTTTGAAAATATTTAAAAAAATATTTTGAGAAAAACATGATCAGTAGATACAAATTTAGACAAAAGATGAAGATTCATCAAAGAAATGTTATACAAGCACTACCACCACTATACAAGTTTTACGTGACTACATGCTGCATAACATTTCAAATACATACCCAAGAAAGTAATATCTTTTTCGAAAAATAAGATCTCAAGAATGTCTCAAATGAATGTATTAATAGGCCAGTTTCAATATATTCAGACGAGTCTATCTATAAAGATATAAGTAACAAGACTTTAACAGATATGACACTAAGAACAACAGTTTTGAAATAAAAGATATTGAAGTATTGTTGAGAGTATACAAAACAGATGAAGGTGATAAGATAAATCTTAAAGATTTTCAGAAGAATATCCTTCATAAAGCTGCTAGTGATTGATCCCACAAAGAGTTAACAGACTTACTTCAATCCCTTAGGCATAGAAACCAATTTAAAGGAATAAATATTTTGGTTAGGTTTCTTAATACAAAGATGAAGTTCATAGATGAGATATAAATAGAGTAAAGTTTTTCAAGAATAGTTTTTGGATAAAACATTTAAAACAGTAACTTAGCTGAGTAAACTGAGATCTTTAACAAATGTTCAACTCATTTCAAAAGAGAAAAAAAATAGCATAGGAATGAGTGAACTTGCTGAGGGATATATGAGCATTTGAGATAGGTATGGATATCTTGGAAAATAAATGAAAGAATTCAAGAACTTGCTCATTGTCAGTAGGCTTCCTGTATATCTTGCTTATATTCAGCATATCAGTT
Source organism: Codonopsis lanceolata (assembly GCA_013146195.2). Classification (NCBI taxonomy): domain Eukaryota; kingdom Viridiplantae; phylum Streptophyta; class Magnoliopsida; order Asterales; family Campanulaceae; genus Codonopsis; species Codonopsis lanceolata. Next base: position 25,474,220 of record CM028383.1, on the reverse strand, counting down.
TTATGAACTTTAGTAATTATATCAGACATCTCCCTTGTAAAAATATGTTGTCAAGGAAATCATAAATACCTTTTTAAAGAGTATGAAAATTTTGAAGATAGAGTATTGATGATTCCTTAACTTTCAAACTGAGAGCTACTAGCAGATACTTTCTTTTCTACTGACAATTGAGAAGATGAACTTCTGTTGGTATAAAATATTTCTTTTTAGCAAATATATCAACATTTTCAATTTAAAGACAACAAAAGGTTTTCTAAAGTAAATGAAATTTAAATACATCTTTTGCAAAAGCAATTTTGAGAAAATAATCCAAAAAAAAATTTCAAGAAACAAATGAAATAATATATTTGAGAACTAGAATCATTTCCTACACATTCCATTAGTCATTTATCAATATTGTTCATATATTTTGTGATTCTTTCTTTCCATGGATCAAAGTAATATTTATCAAAAATGTATTGAATAAAAGTATTTGATTGAAAAGTTTTTGAAGTTGTCATGATCGATCTTTCAAGTTGTCAGACTTGGAAGAATAGATTTTTCAAAAAGTTAGGTTGTGATACCAATTGTAAGTCCAGTTGGCAACGAAATAAGGCTAGAGAGGGGTGAATAGCATTTTAAAAACTTTAAGGATTATTTTGAAAATTTTCAAAAGATGCAGTGAAAAAGATAAGTTTTAAGCAGCTGATGTAAAATCAATAAGTAGCATCTGCTAAACGTTAAACAGTTTAGGTAGCAGCTGCTAAATGTAAAACCGTTTGGTTTGGGTTTTTTTTTTATCACTAAAGTATATAAGGACTGAATTGAAAGACAAGTTATAATACAACTGAATAAATTATTCAAAAATGTAATTGACTTACACTTAAGTAGATTGAAGTTGCTTAAGTGTGAGAAACAGTTCTATCAGCCGGAAAATAAAAAAACTGGATATTTTGAGTGGTTCACAGTGTAAAAACTGTAAAGTCCACTACCAAGTTTGTCAAATTTAGATTTTGAAATACACTAAATATATTGAAATTCTAAGTGATCACCAACAGATCTGTTTACAACAAAAACCAGTGTTTGAGGAGTATGATTGAGAAGCAATCATACTCATGCAACAATCAAGTATTCCTTTAAAGATTAGGAAGAAGTAAGGAAGAATACATTGATTGTTTAAATAAGAACTAGAAAAGAATAATATGTGAAAGAATATCTAGTAATTGTTTGAGGACTGAAACACATCAAAGAAAGAATATTTTTAGTGTCTAGTTCTAGGTTGAAGCAAATCAAAGAGAGAATATTGTGTGAGTGATGAATGATAGCTTCAATCTGTCTATCTTCTAAATCTGTATATCTTCCACCATTGAAAACTGGAACATTTCAAGGAAAGTATTGTTTGAAGAGATATGAGAAATGTTGTTGGTCCAGTTCTACATTTTCGATCATTTCTCAAATGCTTTATATAGATTTCTTCAATTTAGAGTCGTTGGAAAGCAATGTTGAATTTGAATCTCATCAAAAAAATGATGATAAGATCTTTTCAATTGAATGCATCGAGATCTTTGAAGGGGTTGAGAGACGCAAGATATCACCTAGCATGAAATCATAAATTTATAAAAAGATGTTAGATATTTTCTTACATAAAATAAGGAGAGTAGATATTTTCTAGTATGAGATAGTAAAGAGAGTGGTTTAGCTAGAAGATATGATACACTGTGTGATATTTAATGCAATTATAAACTGTAGAGTATTTAATGCAATGACAAAAATTCATCTGTGAATAATATGATAAAAAACTAAGTTTACTTTATAAAATAAAGATATAATGAAAGAGAAAACACCCCTTAAGCGACACGTGTAAAATTGATCTTAAATTCAAGGTTCATGTCACTTTTCTCACTTTTACATTAAAGTAAAAGTCTTTTTTTCAATTTACTATAGAAACTTCCGTCAGTTGCTACAGTAACCATCAACAGCTTGTCACAGCTACAGCAATTTCAGATGCTACAGCTTTCTCCTTGTAGCTTTTGAACAGTCCAAATAAAGTTGTCTTCTAGTGTGTAACACGTAGTCTACTAACAAATAAGTTTATAGACAATCTATTAAGACTTAAGTAATGGGTACAAGCAAATCCAATATAAAATGGAATATACACCAAATGGTTTTAAATAATTAATCATGTTAATATTTTCAACAGAGATAATATTATACATAATTAAGTTTTAAAATAAATTACAATCAATTTTAATCTAATTTTACATTTTTCTAGGCCTTGCTTCCAAATTTATTCATTTGAGTTTGGTGCTTGTAACCGATACTTAAAAGGCAATTCTCAAAAAAAAAAAAAAAAAAAAAAAAAAGGGGCAATTCTCAAGCGTATATGACAAGCTTTTTAAAAGTGAGTTAAATTAAGTGAAAAACTTGGGAATGACAGTCTTACAATAAAATAAATAAATTAAAAAAAAAAGACAGTCTTACGATATTTTCTGTCACACGAATCCCCTTATCCTGATTCACCAAGTACTGATGAGCTGATTTGTGAGAAAGTGTGACTTCATCTTACAAATTCGGCTCTGTAAAACGATCTCCCATGAGACATACTCTTAAATTAAAGTGTACACAAATTCATCGAGCAAACCACCTCACTGATCAAATTAAAATAAAATGTAAAAATATCGATTTACCGAACATTGAAAAGGTTCCTAAATTTCAATTCCACGTTCGTCGGAAACAAAGGAAGTCCATTGCTTAGGGCCTGTTTGATTTGGCTTATCTGGAAGTGCTTATGATTTATGACTTACCATAAGTTGTTTTTGAAGCGTTTGATTTCACTTATGGTAAGATAAGTCATAAGTCATGTACAAACCATTTAAAGCACATGTAAGGTCATAAGTTGTAAGCACTACGCCTAGTGCTTAATTCTACTTTTCAAAAACATATGAGTCATCTTTTTTATTGAAATTTTATATATTTCAAGATTACCTTTCTTAATAATTAATAATAATAATAATAATAATAATAATAATAATTATTACTATTATTATTAATTATTATTATAAATAATAATAATAAAAGGAATTATAATAATATTAATAAATAATAATACGAATAATGATAATTGTTATAATAATAATAAAAATAATAAATATAGTATTAATAATGATAAATATAATAATAATTAATAATAATATTATTCAAAAGTAATATTAATAATAATATAGTAAAAATAATTGTAATAATAATAAGTAATAATAATAATAAAAGTAATATTAATATCAATATTATAATAATAAGTATAATATTGATAATAATAAAATCAATAATATAAATAATAATATAAATAACATTAATAATATTATTAATATAATAAAATAAATACTAAAATTAACAAGTAATAATAATAATAAAAGTAATATTAATGTTAATAAAATAATAATAATAATAAAGGCAATAATAATGATAATAATAATAGTAATAATTAATAATAGTGATAAAATTTGTAACAACAACAACAACAACAACAACAACAACAACAACAACAACAACAACAACAACAATAATAATGTAAATCGCATTTTGTGATGATGTTATTTTAGTATTTATATTTGATATCTGCACTATTTCAACTTATTAATCAAACACACACACTAACTTATGAAAGTTAATCAGCACTTTTAAAAAGTTAAATCAAACATCACCAGTTATTAGTCATCAGTCATAAGTCATAAGTAATAAGTTATCAGTCATAAGTAATAAGTCATCAGCACATATCAATAAGCTAAATCAAACAGGCCCTTAGAGTGCAAATGGAAATACAATTGAAATGTACCCTTTAAAAATTTCAGTCATATATGATTCTTTGGAGAAAAAAAAAGTTAAACAAAATTGATCTGACGTTGTATGTTACCGTAACGCCCCAAACTCAGTACCGACATTACAGGTCCACAGTTTAGCCACGTTACCAATCAATTATAACTAAAATTATAAATGTTCTCAATCTCACAATAAATAAACCTCATTGTATCTTTTCACTCAAGTCAAACATAAGTCAACAACTTAGTCAGAGTACGATCATGTAACTAAATAAATAATATAGATCTAGAAATCTCATAACCGTCATCTTGGTCTACCCGAGCCAAGTTCTCTAGTAAATCTTACTCACTAAAGAAGAGTATGGTGAGGTGAGCAAACAATGCTCAGTAAGATCATATACAACCTCTCTGATTAATAATGAGGAGTTGACCAGAAACAAATCAGAAATGAATAATGTAAGTAATTCAAAATCCATTGTTCAAAATCGATAAGCGGAAGCAATTATCAAATATCAAATTAAAGAATCTATAAGGTAAACGAAATATAAGTATTCAACAGATGACACGAGTAATCAATTGCCACCAACTGTCTCATACCGGCTGAAGACAACAAATTACTCACAGAATATATATATACAAGATTTCAAGTCAATGGTAAAAATGCAACAAGTAGACTCGAGTAACCAATTACCATCAACCGTCCCATACCGACTGAAGACAACAGATTACTCACAGAATCTCATGATCACATAAGCGAATTAAACATTAACTCCGAAGAGTCTTGATAGTTCTATGGTTCGATAGTTCGATAGAGCTTGGTATATCCAGATAACCATACCACTAGTTGGGTGGCATTCGATAAATTCAATTGTTCGATAATCATATTCACTAATAAAATGGTATTCGATAAAATCAGTAATTCGATAATTATGTAACTGGCTTAGTGATGATGGTAGAATTCAATGTTACTACAAAACTATGCATCGTAAAATCATATTTTTCATATCAAAAGAACATCTAAGATGAAGCTCAATAATTATGTGAGAATTAACAAAGAATAAAAATCATGATTTCGAAAAAGTGTAAACGACGAAGTTCAAATTCAATTGCCGACACGAAGTCGGTATACGTTTCAAAGAAGTACCAATACCAAGGAATTAATGAAACCTAACGAATGATACATAAAATTCAGAAACCTAAAAATGGTATAATCTCTTACCTCGAATTACGTAACAACGATAATCATTAATATGCATGATCGCCCTAAGCTCGTTTGCCAAAATCTAGATTCAATAATAACCATGATTACTAATTATAGTCGACCAACAATGTGTTAATAATTATTAATAATTAACAGTTGAAATTATTCGTAAATTATGAGCCTTTTAAGAAACAATAGTGCTAGATTTACTACTAATTCTACCACTGTTGTTACCACTATGCCTTAGTGAAGGGCAATGTTGTCTTTCACTAAAACACATTTTGTCTTCACCAAGACTTAGTAGTAACAATAGTTATAGAGATAATGGTAAACATAGCATTATTGTTTAAGAAAACAATTAATTACTTATTTAACAACACCTACTACTGTTTGTCTCAATTCAATATCCTATTAGACTATTAGTTTATAGGTACAAAAAAAAAAAACACACACACACACAGATATATATATATATATATATATATATATACTTTAATCCCACTAGTATTATATTACTACATATACATAGATATATACCAACACACACATGAACACGCAGACACACACACACACATAATATAAATAAAGTCAAATGTCCCCTCTCTCTGTTTGATTTATCCATTGACTCATTGATTTAGAATTTACAAAGCATAATCAAAGGCTTACCATATTATGCAGTCTGTTCTCTCCTAGCTCGCATACGATTGCAGCAATTGTTTCTACCCGGCCATTCTCTTTCGTTGCATCAATTTTTCATTGTTTTTGGTTACTCTCCTCTCAACTCTATTTATATAAATAAAACCCTACTAGGTTTTTAACAATAACTGAAATCTTAAAGTTGCCTGAACCGAGATTAATTTTAAGAAGATAATAATATTGAAATCTTAGTTAACAGTGGGCCAAACTCAACCCAATTCAATTATTAGTCACTAAATAGGTGCAAAACAATTTGATTAATTCAAAATAACTATGATATTTATTAAATGGGTCCAAAATAGTAATAATATTAATTAATATTTTAACTAAAATTATCGGGGTAATACAGTTACCATAATCAGAAACATTTGAGACTTTTTTGATACATGATGAATCACAAAATTTGCAGCCAATAAACTATGTTTTTTCCTTGTGCAGTATACATTGATCTAACTCTTACAAAATTCAAACGTATATTGATTTATTTGAATACTGCTTGCTCCATATTTTGATAAAGTCCCGTATTGACGTCGTGCCATTGACACAAGAATAAAATCTAGTGAACTTATATTAAAACTATAACATTATTTTGATGATAATAATAATAATTCAATAATAATAGAATTATTAATGTTTCCATTAATTTATTTGTGATATTTTGTCATGGGAAGTAATATATATGAATTAAAAATTAATATGAATATGATAATAAAAATAATATAAATAATAAATAATAACAACAACAACAACAACAACAACAACAACCTCAACAATAATAATAATAATAATAGAAGAAGAAGAATGTTTTAATGATGATATTGATATAACAAATTAACAATCATTTAACTAACAATCATATTAATAATACCTTCGACAATCATGTCAAATGTATTTTTCTTGTGATAATTATTATGAGTTTCCATTATAATGGAAATTTGTTAAAAATAGTGCTCTATTAAAAAAATTACTCTATTAATGGTCAACAAAATTGATGTATAAACTATGTCATATATATTTATAAATCATGGTTGCTTTACTCTTTTTTCTATTACAAAATAAATGTCATATTTCCAAATTTTCCTTTTTAAAAAACATTTTTATCATAATATCAGTATTATCAATTAATTTTTATTAATTATACTTAGTCAAACATGACAATTATCTAGTTAAAAAAAATAAACCTTCAATTTTTTATCGATTTAAGTTATCATTAAAAAATGAACCTTAACAAAAAAAATCAAAATTGTTTAAAAAATAAAATTAGCTGACAACAGTCGTAATTAAGTTTCTAATATATCATAATTTCATAAAGCATCTCTAATAGGTTTGTAAGATGGAACCTTGTAAATAAGACGCTAAAGTTAATTAGTATTTGAACAAAATTCTAATTAATTGATAATTATTCTGATATTATATATAAAGTTAAAGAAAAACAAGTATAAAACTTAGATTAAATAATTTAAATGAGATACTCCGTAAAAGAATATGACTGAGAAAATTTGAAGCCCCAATGTAAAATGACCGGGAGAGGGAGTTGGGTTTGAATGGGTCACGTGGAGGGGAAGCTCCAGGCCGAGCTTTACGGTCAAATTTAGGTTTGACTGGTTCTAAAGGAAGTGACTGCTACCTCGTGGCCAACAGCTGCAACGGGCTTATTGTCTCTAACTATTTGAAAACCTTCACGTGATATGTCAATATATCTGAGTACGAGTGATCTTAATTCGTAAAATAGAGTTTTATTATCTCATAATTTAATTTAATAACATATGATAAATCAATTTAAGAATAATTTATTTTATAAAAAATATTCATAAAATTGTTTTATATAAGTGTGTTTGCCTTGTCATAAATGAAACAAATCTTTTTAATCAAAAACAAGAATTTAATTTAAGCATATACTTTTCCTTCTTTTTTATCTATATTATAAAACAGTTAGATAATTTTTTTTTCATTTTTTTCCCTCCTAAGGGGGACATGGGAAGGAATCGAACCTGAAACCTCACACATTGTGAAGCACCATGTCTATCACTGTGTCACCCCCTTAGGGGCACAGTTAGATAATTGATTAGGGCTATTTAAAGGTTGAGATTAAATTATCTTAAAATTTTAACGGTTGAGATTCATCCTCACATTCATATATGTGAGTAGTTATCTATTTTTAACTCATTTTTTTTCTTTTCATATTACAAGTCATCCCCCTACAATTAATATTATGAGCAGTCACCTATTTTTTTCTCCCTATGCTTTATATTCATATTATAAAGTCACACCCTACAATTAATCTTCTGAATTGTTACCCCTAATAAAACATCAATCTCTCAATTATCACTTGAAACAATATACCCTTCAACTGTAATATTTTTTAAAAAACCGCATGTTCTATTTATTTATTGTCATTTCAATTGAAAAAATCAGATATACTTGCACCGTGTCATAGGCACGGACATGAAGATCTAGTATATTTATAAAACTCAATGTTTGCAAGTTTTAATAACTAATTCATATATATTGTCATCGGAGTTGATCATAATTACGAAAAATATTTAAGCACGACCAATAAGTTTACAACACAAGTGAATGGCGAAGATAATTTTTTTATAAATTATAACAACAATACTAAGTTTACTACAACTTCTACTATTATTGTTATCACCAAGTCTTAGTAAAGGGCAAAAATGTCTTTCATTAAAACACATTTGACATTCATCAAGGCTTAGTGGTAGCATCAATGATAAACCTAGCATAATTAATGCACAAACATATTTTTTACTAGCAAACTCTTTAAGTAAAACATATCAAAATAAAATCGTAAACTCTTAACCTGACATGATAAAAGTTTATATTAGGATATTGTTGGGAGGGGGGGGGTATTCTGTAGTACATCTACCTACATGAGAATAAGACATCAATAAAGTGAGAATCAAATCAATAATAATTCAGTAATATAACTTTAGAAAAGAAAAAAAATTAAGAGTGAATATATTTTGAAATTATATAAAAAAGAAAGATTTTCTATTAATGTTTTAAAGGCAGAGTATAAGAAAAAGAAACATGGCCATGGTTGTTTGACATAATAGTAGTTCTTAAAGGTACTTAAAGTGTAGATTAATGGTCCTCTCTCTCTCTCTCTCTCTCTCTCTCTCTCTCTCTCTCTCTCTTCTGTGGCCTATTTCTTGTGGAAGTCAGCAATGTTTGTTGGTCGAAGAGTTTCTATGAATAATGTAATTAAAGAGAATCTATCTATGCATTTCCATTAAATGTTGAAATTAATGTTAGACCATAACTATTCCTTTGTTTATGTTTTTTTTTTTACATGAATCACTTCTTTCCTATTAATCACTTTTTTATTATAAACATTTCACGATGGTAATATACTCCTATAAACTTTACCATTCGAGATATCCACCGCATCACCGCTTTTAAAAAGATATTTTGTTTGACTCGACACATAAAGTAAAAAAATTAATTGATTTTGCTATAAATATTGATATATTATGTTTTTTTTAAAGAAAAAAACTCATGTTCAAATATAGTCCATCGGTCAAATAGCATGAAAAATGACGGTAAAATGGCAAGTGTAACTTCTTTAAAAAGAAAGTTTAGAAACTAAACCATTTTTTCGAAACTGATGAAAAAAAAACATACGGAGTAACATTTTTTAGGAATGGAGAGAGTAAATTTCTGCACATTATAAAGGAAAGTCGGGCGTGTCGGAAATCGTTACATACATAATTACATTTTTTTGATAATTTACATCAAAGATAAAACACATTGACTACAAATTTAATTTCTTTTATATTTGTCATTTTATCAAACACTTGACTACAAATTTAATTTCTTTTATATTTGTCATTTTATCAAACACTTGTTTATAGCAACCAACCAAGTTTAAAACTAAAAACAAAAAAATATTACTCTATATTCTAAACCAACTTTTGTCTAACATATCCTCTCTAATCCATTCTCATTCTAAATTATGAGTCTGATTGTTATTTTTTTTCTTCTTATCTTCTACGCGCGTATACGACTTGAGGCTTGACTTCGATAAGAAAATCGCGGCGGTAGAGCGGGGCCTAGGCGGGGAGTTTTAGAACATTGATATATATATATATGATTGTAAGTATATCCCACTGGCCATCCCTAAGCTTTGAAAAAATTGTAATTTCATCTCTCATGATTACTATTTCCGGCATGAATCTTTTATTGGAGGTGTATAATGGTGGAAAGTGAGGTTATTAGATATTTAGATTGCATATGGAATGGGAAGACAAGAAACGATCGGTAAAACTAGGTAATCATCTTTCATAATTAAGGAATCTGGTAAAACGATCCTTTTTTTTTTCTTTCTAAAACATACGGAGTATCATTTTTATTCGACCTATCGTTTGTTGGTGAGTTGAGTTATGAGAAAGTAATGCTTTATCTTACGAATTAAGATTCGTATAACAGTCTTACATGCAACTTACTCAATAATTAAATACTCCCTCGTCTTCATTCTACCCATAGACTCACTGTTGAAAAGTCTAAACGGTATATATATCTAACATTATAGTTGGTCTTAATTAAAAAATATTTTAGTATAATCAATATGTTAATATTAAATAAAAAATGTAATATTGAAATGTTTTGGAGATACTACTCCTAAAGTGAAACACCAAAAAAATAATGTGATGGACAATTTGCAAAAAACGGAGGGAGCAATAAAAGCTAGATGTAGCTAAGGTAATGCTACTACGTACTTTTTTTGTTTTGGGTAAAAAATTCTCGTTTGAAAGTTGATTTTTTTTTAATAAAATGATATTTTTAATAATTCATTAGTAATAAAATGATATTTTTATATTTTAATTTTTAAAAATAAAATCTTTAATTAAAATATACCAAAATAAAATAATAAAATCTTTACCCGGGTCAAGGGAGTATTAATGTAAACGTAATCACTTGGTAGGCCGATGATCATCCTAGACCAATTCGCCGCCTTGTTGATGAACTTGCTTTGGCTTCCCCATTGTCTTTAAATACAACCCGACAAGTGCGTTTGAGCGGCATAGAGTAGGCAAGGTAGAAGACAAAAGGGGAACCCTACACTCTCTTTTTAGAGAATAAATAATTGAATAATTCTTTGGGTCAAACAAAAAAAAGAAATCTACTAAAAACTAAATAAAATGAGGACATAGGACAAATAAAATTGCTATTCAAATATTATGAGATGGATAGTTAGAATAATTTTTAAACTTTTCATATTGTATATGTTTATTGCACTAAAGAATATTTCAAATTTTAATGCTTGTCATGTGCTCTTCCAAGATGATAAAGGACAAGTGCTCAACTAAGGATACTTGCTCCTATCAAGAAATAAATAATCCATACGTTTCAAAATTATTATTACTTTCTTTTTTCATCTATTATTAAATAATTATCTTTTTTAAAAGTTTTTATTTTATAATATCATTTTTTATCATTTATTCTTACTTTTTCTTCTTAGTTTAATTTTGGGTCATATATGCATGTGCTTGAAAGAAAACCACATACTATTCCAATATTAATAATTCAGTCAAATGTATTTTTTTAAACCGTGCACCAAATCAATTCAGACGATAATTTTGGGACGACGGGAGTAATACTTAATGAAATTAAACAATTTGTTGTGGACATAAGACATGTGATGTCTCCCCTTACCTCCTTTTGTTTCTTTCTTTTCTAAATTTCATTGGAAATATTGTTAGTGCGTAGATCAGCTGATTGGTGCTATTTTATTAGTAAATTATAAGTTTCGAATTTGAGTCATGGAAATGCATTTGCATTATGTTAAGATTTAGGAAATATTCTTGTAATATATGGCCTTAGTTAACTTCCCCTGTTTAGCATAAATCATATCCCACAATTGGTGGATCACACATTCTTAGCCTTAGATATAGGATTAAGTGTCTCTTGTATATGAGTATATATGTTGTACTATGTTCATTGAAAATATACAGAAAAGTTATTCACCAAATTCTCTCTTTTTCTCAACACAAGTTCCATTCTTCACATGGTATCAGAGCCTCACCTTGGTGACTGATTACTTTACTTTTCTTTTCTAAATCCCACAAACACTATGACAAATACAAGCCAAATAACACGTAAGAAATCGATGCCATGGATGCCTCAAACCCATACTTTGTCCATCATTCGAGATCGGCCGACATATGCTCGTTCCAACAAAATTGAATGGAGTCAATTATCCATCATGGAGTAAAGCCATGATTCACGCACTCACAGCCAAAAACAAAATTGGATTTATCAATGGATCAATCCAATCACCAAATGAAAAGGAACAACCAGCAGAATTTGCCCTCTGGAATCAGTGCAACAGCATGATATTATCATGGCTCACTCATTCAGTTGAACCCGATCTTGCGAAAGGGGTAGTTCATGCCAAAACTGCTCAACAAGTCTGGGAGGACTTTCGAGATCAATTCTCACAAAAAAATGCACCAGCAATCTATCAAATTCAGAAATCATTGGCATCTCTTTCACAAGGAACAATGACAGTCTCATCTTATTACACAAAAATCAAGGGCCTCTGGAATGAGTTAGAGGCGTACCGGTCGATTCCCATATGCAATCAGATGAAGGCACACCACGATCAAGCAGAAGAAGATAGACTGATGCAATTCCTTATGGGCCTCAACGACAACTACAGCAATGTTCGCACCAATATTCTCATGATGACACCATTGCCAAATGTCCGTCAGGCCTACTCACTAGTCATTCAAGATGAAACGCAACGACGTACAAGTGACATCGAATGCGTCGAAAATTTTTCAATTCTTTGCCTGCGATACATGGTCGACCAAACAACTCATCAAGTATCCCCAGATAAATCTTGTGATCATTGCGGTAGAATAGGGCATACAATTGAGAACTGTCGAACTTTAAAATTTTATTGCAAGTATTGTGATAAGAAAGGTCATACTGAAGACAGATGCAAACACAAAAATGGAACATGGACTCAAACCAATCGACCGAATCAAGCCCAACAGCAGCGTAGTGCTCGGGGGAATGGGCGTAACACTTTTCATACTGCCAATGCAATTGATTCTTTGCAATCTACACATGAAGGATCCCTGCAAGACAAAAATGCACACGCTCAGATGTTGCAGACCAATCACCAGGACTCCAACTCAAAATCATTACATGGTTTTTCCACAGAACAGATCCAGCAACTTGCCCAGGCTATGTCATCTATGATGAATCAATATAATGCTTCCGGTAATAGCAATGCCTATGCAAAGCGCTTCTGAGTGCATTCAATTTTGCCAATGCTTGATCAATTCTATATTCACAAATCCTTGGATTCTAAATAGCGGAGCTACAGATCATATCATTTCTGATTCCACATTTCTCACTCAAACAAAACCCTCATTAATACCTACTGTCAATTTACCCACTAGCTCTTCAGCACCAATTACTTCAACAGGCACAGTGCTTTTTAATTCTGACATATCCTTAGACAATGTTTAATGTGTCCCCTCATTCCATTTAAATCTAATATCTGTAAGCAAACTCACTAGTGCCTTGAATTGTTGTGTAATCTTATTTCCAACCTTTTGTATCTTACAGGACTTGGCTACGGGGAAGATGATTGGCTCGGGTAAACAGCACGGAGGTCTCTATTACATGTCCCCATTGGAAAGAACATCAGCTTCTCACCAAGTCTCTCATACCCTAAATCTATGGCACATGCGTCTTGGGCATCCATCGCCATCCCGCCTCAAATTGGTTTCGTCACTACTACCCTCGAATAATATCCCTTATGATAATAATTGTAATGTTTGTCCTATGGCTAAGCAAACACGGCTTCCTTTTCCTTCAAGTTCAATATCTACTCATGCTCCTTTTGATTTGTTGCATTGTGATATTTGGGGTCCACATAAAGTCCCTACACACTCAAGGGCACATTTTTTTCTTAGTATTGTTGACGATTTTACACGATGCACATGGACATTTCTCATGCAAAACAAATCTGAAACACAGAACATTCTCAAGTCCTTCATTGATTTTGCCTATATACAATTCCGTGCTTACGTTAAAGCTGTTCGAGTCGACAATGGATCAGAATTCCTAACCATGAGAAATTTCTTTCGATACCATGGAATTGAATACCAACGCACTTGTGTTTACACCCCACAACAAAATGGAGTTGTGGAGCACAAACATCGCCATATTCTTGCTGTTGCACATGCACTGCTTTTTCAATCTCAGTTGCCACTTATTTTTTGGGGTGAATGCATTTCAACTACTGTTTACTTAATTAATCGAATGCCATCACCATTGTTGTCAAATAAATCTCCATTTGAGTTATTATATAATCGTCCACCAACATTTGATCACTTAAAAGTCTTTGATTGCTTATGTTATGCAACTGTCGTCCACCCCACAAAAAATTTGACCCTCGTGCCCAGCGTTGCATATTTGTTGGTTACCCTACTGGCCACAAAGGATACAAACTTTATGACATGGAAACTAAGCAATTCTTTGTAAGTCGTGATGTCAAGTTTTTTGAGACCATTTTCCCTTCTCTGATGTCCAAACTACATCTAACCCGAATGTTGTGCTACCTAATCTTTCTTTTGACATCCCAAATCCCGTACCTCTCACCCGGTCAATCTTAGAAAATCAAGAAAATGAGCCCTCTACCCTCACTTTGAACCAACAACACATACCCATGTTACATTTGACCCATGAGTCCACTCCTCCATTCCCGTCTGACGTCTACCCGTTCTAAGCAACCTCCGACATGGCATAAAGACTACGTGCTGCCATCTCAAGCCAATCATTCTGCTTCAATGTCAAGTCCTACATCAAGTACTCGGTATCCTCTCTCTCACTTTCTTTCATATTCTCGCATTTCTCCAATCCATCGCACTTTTCTAGCTAACATTACAGGACATACAGAGCCTAAAACCTATGCCCAAGCTATTGGTGATCCACATTGGCAAGAAGCCATGAATACAGAATTGATGGCATTGCAGCAAAATAACACTTGGAATCTTGTCCCTCTTCCTCCGGGGCACAAACCAATAGGATGTAAATGGGTTTACAAGATCAAGTACAAGTCTGATGGGACTACTGAACGGTACAAAGCTCGCCTCGTTGCTAAAGGGTATAATCAAGTAGATGGCATTGATTATCGTGAAACATTCTCTCCAACAGCGAGACCGACCACACTCCGCTGCCTTCTCAGTATTGCTGTTGCTTGTAATTGGTTCACACACCAATTAGATGTTCAGAATGCCTTTCTTCATGGCAACTTACACGAAATTGTATACATGGAACCCCCACCAGGTCTTCGACGACAGGGGGAAAATATTGTGTGTCGTCTCAACAAATCATTGTATGGGCTTAAGCAGGCCTCAAGAAACTGGTTCTCTACCTTCTCAGACACTATTCAGAAGACCGACTATCAACAGTCAAAAGCAGATTATTCCCTCTTCACAAGAGCTCGAGGTACTTCATTAACTGCAGTCCTCATTTATGTTGACGACATTCTTCTCACAGGCAATGACATTCAAGAAATTAAGAGACTCAAAGAATTTCTTCTCAAGCATTTTCGCATTAAGGATCTCGGAGACTTGAAATATTTTTTGGGAATTGAATTTTCTTGATCAAAAAAAGGTATCTTCATGTCACAAAGAAAGTATGCCTTAGACATTCTGCAAGATTCTGGACTTACAGGGGCACGTCCGGAGAAATTCCCAATGGAGCAAAATTTGAAACTTACTCCTATAGATGGTGAATTACTAAATGATCCAACTAAGTATAGAAGATTGGTTGGAAGACTAATCTATCTCACTGTCACAAGACCGGATATAGTCTACTCAGTTCGAGTATTGAGCCAATTCATGCAAGAACCTCGAAAACCTCATTTGGGATGCGGCTTTACGAATCCTCGGATACATAAAAGGAACTCTGGACAAGGTTTGTTACTATCTTCAAACAACAGCCTAACATTAAGAGCCTTTTGCGATTCCGATTGGAAATTTGGTTGTCGCGCCACAAGAAGATCGATTCTGAGGATATTGCATCTTCCTTGGAAATTCACTTATTTCATGGAAATCGAAGAAGCAGGCTAATGTTTCTCGATCTTCGGCAGAAGCCGAGTATCGAGCTATGGCAAATACATGCTTGGAAATAACTTGGTTGCGCTACATTTTACAAGACTTAAAGGTTCTACAAATAGCTCGACACCACTAAAGCTGCGACAATCAAGCGGCTTTGCATATTGCGGCTAATCCCGTTTACCACGGCGTACAAAGCATATTGAAATAGATTGCCACATAGTTAGAGAAAAGTTGCAAGCAGGTTTGATCAGTCCTTCCTACATTCCTACTCGCTTCCAGCTAGCAGATGTCTTCACAAAAGCATTAGGGAAGGATCAATTTATAACGTTACGTGGCAAGTTGGGACTTCACGATATTCACTCTCCAACTTGAGGAGGAGTGTTAAGATTTAGGAAATATTCTTGTAATATATGGCCTTAGTTAACTTCCCCTGTTTAGCATAAATCATATCCCACAATTGGTGGATCACACATTCTTAGCCTTAGATATAGGATTAATTGTCTCTCGTATATGAGTATATATGTTGTACCATGTTCATTGAAAATATACAGAAAAGTTATTCACCAAATTCTCTCTTTTTCTCAACACAAGTTCCATTCTTCACACATTATAACTTGAAAGCGCTTAGATTTCTCTATCTAACTTCTTTTTAAAAATTTAAAAATTAAGTAAAATAATATATTTTCGAAACTTGAATTAAACTCAAATTAATTACAATTTCGAAGTATGTTAAAAAAGCACAATATGAGACTTTGGGGCTAATCGTTGTGGTAGATATTGTTTAGAATGGAATAACTCGATTTACCAAGTATTAGACCAAGTCTCTCGAAGTGGGGGAGGAATGGCCTTGCAGGTTGTAGAAGTTGGTTATGCCTCGAACTGTGACCCCATGATAAGAACTTTTTTAGATTTATGCATCGAAGCGGTCTTGTCGTGTTGGAAAAGGCGATCGCATTTGGCAAAGCGGTCATCACCAGGGCAAAGAGAGTGCGTTGGATTCTGGGGTAGCCTCAATACTTGAAGCGGTCGCGTGCATCGGAGGGAAGCGACTGCGTCGAGACATGGCGGTCACGTCACATGGAGTGGCTTGACCGCATCGATGCGGAAAGTTAGTTTTATATTTCCTTGTTTAAGTCATCTTAGGGTTTGATAGTGTATCTCTATATATAATTGTAAGTGTATAACGTGAATAAAGTTAGTCATAAATAAAATTTCAATAGTCCGTTGATCTTAATATCTCTCTTTCTCTTCTCTTTGATTGATCTTGCTATTATTCTATAATTATTTGCTATGTAGCGCATAATTTTACACAAAAATACCACAAAGTTTTATTAAAAAATGCATTAAAGATATCTTTTAATGAGAAAGTCAAATAGTTCAACTTTTAATATTAAAACTCCAATAATTAACCTCTATATTAAAATCGTTACAAAATATTACCTTATGGACTAAAATATTATCAATTTACTACAATTCTATCATAATCAAAGTAGTAATTAAATTACAAAAATACTACTCCCTCCATTTCAGGCAAATAATCCCGTTTGAAAGTCAATCATTTTTAAAAATTACATTTTTAGTTGCCCATTAGTAATATAATGACACTTTTATATCTTAATTTTTTGAAATGAATTTTTTAAATAAAACATCTTCAAAATAGAATATCACAATAGAATAGGACACTATTTGCCCAGAATGGAAGGAGTATATAGTTAGTGTACCTTAATAAGAACTCATAATAAAACTACTACATAATTAAGGTTATTGTTATGATAATTACGGGACACTAAACGTCGCACCCTATTTACTAAATGTCGCACCATTTTAAATGCGCATATTACAATTATATCCTCTTTCCCCTTAAAACAAAATAACCCACTACTTTTTCATCATTTAACCAAACACCCCTCGGTTAAACAAATTTTCTTACTCTACCTGATTTCTCTCTAGGTCGGCAACAAGTGACATCGATTTCTCCTCAGGTCGACAACAAGCAACCACAATTTCTTAGGTTAAGTCGTTAGGGAATTTAGGTTTAAATCCTTGCAAGCTGAAAGACTTTTTAGACGTATATTCATGTAAGTCGTCAGATTCTTTAGACTTGCATTAAAATAAGCCACCAAACCCTTTAGACTTGCATCAATGTAAGACACCAAACTCTATATACTTGCATTGATGTAAGTCGCCAGACTTTTTAGATTTGCATCAATGTAAGTCCCCAAACTCTTTAGACTTGCATCAATGTAAGTCGCCAGACTCTTTAGACTTGCATCGATATAAGTCCATATACTCTTTAGACTTGCATTCATGCAAGTCGAAAACCCTAGTAAACTTATTGATTTTAAGTCCATAGACCCTAACGACTAGCTTAGGGTTTTGAAAATTTATCAAGTTGCCAAACTTTTTAGACTTGCATTCATGTAAGTCACCAAATCCTTTAGACTTACATATATGTAAGTCGCCACACCCTTTAGACTTGCATCTATGAAAGTCGCCATATCCTTTAGACTTACATGTATGTAAGTCGTCAGACTCTTTAGACTTGCATTCATGTAAGTCGAAAACCCTGTAAACTTACTGATTTTAAGACCATAGACCTTGGCGACTAGCCTCGGGTTTTGAAAATTCATCAAGTCGCTGGTGCATTTCAATTTATTTGGAGGCAAATTGAAATGTAGTTTGGACTTAAATGAGATTAAGTCGTCAGGGTCTGATAGCTTCAATGAGTGTAAGTTAATGGCTTTGCTGAGCCTAAGTCACTAGGGGCTGGTGACTTTAAGTAAATTTCGGCAGTCTGAGTTTCAGCTCTGTATGTAGACAATAAAATCACAAAAAATAAAATAAAATTGTGGAACATACCCTAAAATACAATTTTATTTGAGCATTTTTGCCCGAATTCACATTGTTGTTGGGATTATTGAAGAGTAAAATTTAATAGCGAGAGTATCTATTGTTGAAAATTATAGAAAGATGGGGGAGGGAAAGAAATAAATGTAATTTTTTTTTTTTACA
This sequence comes from Codonopsis lanceolata, assembly GCA_013146195.2. Classification (NCBI taxonomy): domain Eukaryota; kingdom Viridiplantae; phylum Streptophyta; class Magnoliopsida; order Asterales; family Campanulaceae; genus Codonopsis; species Codonopsis lanceolata. The sequence continues at coordinate 25,455,414 of CM028383.1, read as the reverse complement.
AAAGGGTAATTTGATAATTTAGCTTTTAAGTGGGTGCGACATTTAGTATTTTTAGGGTGCGACGTTTAGGGTGTTTGTATTACTATTATTGTTGTTGTTGTTTCTATTAACCTATATTTACATAGATTTTATTATGGTAATTATATATATTAGAAACTTTTAGATGAAATAATTAATTATTTTTGTAGGAATTTTTTTAAAAAGGAGACTTTGTGGTCTATTTTCGTGAATTGAGTGAGAATGTTGCACCGTGTCACACACATTCAAGTTTAGGGGTGGTAATTGGGTGTTAATGGTTAATCCAAAGTTATCCATTAACACCCAATTACCACCCCTATTCTGGTGAAAAAAACATTTTGAACATTTGGTTGTTTAGAAGTTTGTAATTTTATTTTTTTTTGTTCACTTTTTCTTAAATTTGATATCGTTTTATTGGTTAATGGAACAATCGTTAGTCAAATATTATGGTATCACGGTCTCAACCAATAATTTGTTAGTTCTCTTTCGCTTATGGCATATTATATGTTACATTTAAAGTTTATTAAAATTTTGTAATTTAGAGTTAAAGGCTCAAATTAATTCAAACAAAATTAAAAAAGAAATAAAATCTTAAGAATATTATATTCTATATTATGTCAAATCGAGCGTAAGGGCTTGTCTTGTAAACGATGTAGATATGTGCATTAGTACTCTATAAAATAAAACCCCAACTTCCGAAAAAGTTTAGTGTAATTAACTTTTGAAAAGTTAAAATGGTAATTTTAGAATAAAAAATTGCATTTAAAAAGTTGATGTGAAAGTCAAATTACTTGAATACACTTGAAAATAATAGTAATAATTTATCTATACTTATATCGCGTACACTCGAACACTCTAACTCTAGCATCAACATACTAACATAAATTTTAGCTTTTTTGACGTATTTTAAAATTACTTACACTTGAATACATTACTAAATAAATAATTTATATATTAAATCTCGGTAGAATAAAAATATAGAATATGACTTTTTGTAATTTATTAAATTTTTGTCTTGTTTATAATTAGGTACAAATAATTCGGTTATTAGATCAAAGTAATAAAAGTTAAATTAATATTTTATTTACAAAAAATATGAAGGCATTTCTCAGCCAATAATGTTTTAAAAGAGACGTTTCTACCTAACTCTTAGGTTTATCTACCTAAAATATAATTTAATTGTAAGGAAAAGAATGTTTGTTTGTTTCTTTTGTTTTTATTTTGTTTTGTTTTTTTTTGAAACAAGTTAAAGAATGTTTGTTTACCAAGTACTCCATTTGTTTCGGTTAAAGAAGTCCCTGTTTAAAAGTTAATTTTTTTTAAGAAAATGACACATTTAGTAGTTTATTAGTAAGAAAATAACATTTTTATACATTTATTTTTGAAAGTTAGCTCTTTTAATAAAATGTCCTAAATAAAATAGTTGACTCTTTTTATTTGGAAACGGAAGGTGTAACTTTTAATGTAAAACTAACTTTTGAAAAATTATGGCATACTCCTCCGTTTCAGACAAAGAGTCCATTATATAATTTTGGAATATTTCACATAAATAGTCTACTTTAAAAAATTATGCTTATAACTTTTATAATCTTTCATCTTTACCCTCCACTTGTATTGTAAATATATTGATTGTTATTATGTAGTTTTGTAATTATGATCAACTTTAATCATATTAATATATCTTTTAATTATTAGTTTTATTTTGTCCCTAAGGGGGTGGCTCAGTGGTAGAGATGTCTGAGGTCTCGGAGTTCGATATTACAAAGAAAAAAAAAAGAGTAGAAATTACCTATTCATGACACGGAAGATAAATATTATATTATTAATTTTTAAGTCAAACTTCTTAATTTTATGATTTTTTTTCATTTATATTTTTTGTGTGGCATGGAAGATAAATATTCCGTACTAGAAATGAAATGGAAAAAAATGAAGATTTGGTACATCTATTTTTTTATTTTATTTTTGAGATCAGATGGAGCACACGAGTAAAACTTTATTTCTCCTTTATGGCGGTCCATGAAAACGTGTACACACATACCCATGTGAACACATTCTCCCACCGTTCTAAAATGTTTTTCACCGTTTCCTAAATTATTATCATATTTTATCAGGTATATAAATTAATAAAAAATAGTTGATTTGATTATTAATATTAATTTGATATGTATTTTTTAAAAATCCATGTATATATGACTCATACTTAAAGTAAGATAAAAAGATAAGAGTAAAATGATATTAATTTTAATGTTCTGAAAAAGAAAGTTTCAAATAAGACAATTATTTTGAAACAGATGAAAAAAAGAAAGGATATACTAAAAAAAAATCATTGACTCACTTTCTTTTTTCGTCCGACCAACAAAATTATCTTTAATTAGGGTCACATTCACACGAGTATTAAAAGAAACTACATAGTATACGGAGGGAGTATTTATTTTTCTTTTAGGTAGTTTTTTAAAAGTATTTACTTTCTAATCTTTTTTTAAAAAAGTTACAATTACCATTTTATCTTTGTTATAGTATAAACTTTAATTGAGTTATTATTACCATTTTACCTTTGTTATAGTGCACACTTTATTCAAGGGCCCCACTCTTATATGGTCTTTATTGGAAAATACACATTATTCTAATACTTATTTCGTCTTTAAACATATTATTGTCTTGTTTGACCTAACATACATTGATATATATTAAGAAAAAATAACTGACTTAATTACTAATATTTGTATAATATATAGTTTTCTTTAATACTCGTGTGCATGTGACACATTATGAAAATAAAAAGAAAAGGTAACTGGTAAAATGATAAAAACGTTTTTCTAAAAACGAAACTTTATAAGCAAGACAATTTTATTGAGACGGAAAAAAAAAAAAAGCAAGACAATAATTTTGTGGCATAGGGAGTAATTTAGAATAGAGTGATCAAATATTTTTCCGTCCTTATATTACTATCTTGGTTTTCCTTTCCATTTTTCGCAAAAAAAAAAAAAAAAAATTGTCTTTGTTTGTAAACTATCTTTTTAAAAAATACTTTTATTATTTTACCCCAACTTTTTTCTTACTACTTTAATAATCACAGTGTAACAGGAATTTAAAAAAATTAAATATCACATTGATATTAATAATCAAGTAAATTACATTTTATTATTTTTATATATAGGGTCAAATAGGACAATAATTTAGAGATGGATGGAGGGAGTACTTTTCAAACATTGAGAATACTGCCTAACATTCCATTTACATAATTTTTCCTCTTTTACACTTACTAGAATTAGTAAGAAAAATATATATACTCACTCCGTTTCCAAATAATTGTCTTCATTTCATTTTTTTCCGTTTTAAAACAATTGTCTTCTTTTAAAAAAAAATTGAAAAACAATTTTACCACTTTACCCTTACTTATTCTACACACTTTAATTATAACCACATCACATAGTGTTAGAAAAAAGCCCAACCTAACGGGTCGGCCCAGCTCATCCATCATTTTGACGAGCTGGACTTCAGATATTGATGATTAGAAAAATGTCGGCCTTTTTCACCCATGCCAACAGGCCCATGGATTCTTCGAGCCGACCCAGCCCAATCAAATTTTATTTTCAAATTTTAGTATACTATATACAAATACAACAAGGACTGACTGTTAGATTGAGCAGTTATGGGGTAATTGACTATTAGTATACTATATTCAAATTCATTCTTTCGTTTTGAAAAAATGATTCGACCACCCTTAGTATCAACTCAGTTGACCTACATGTGGCATGCAAAAAAAAAAAAAAAAGGCTTTTTAGTTAGAGAGAATAACAGGGCTATACCTAGACCTAAGGCAGACGCACGGTGCGGACCCTTTTACTTGAATCAATCAACCTACGTGAGCATCTGTTTAGACAGTTAAACTCACGTGACCTAAGTTTGTCTTTCCCGAGGTTAAACACCCAGATCTTAGTGACGGAAGCCTTAAAGCGACCTAGCTAGCTTACTTTATCTTGTTGAGCTAGTCCATATAGAGAAGTGATTCGTTTTGATTTTTCAAGATGAAAGAGGTCGTGCAGATTTAGGTTTACAGGATTGGGTGCTACTGCATTGACATTTTCTAATCTTTTAGTTAAGAAACTCATAAGACACAAACATGATCTCATTAATGATGTCGTATTTCTTTTATTGAATTATTATATTTTTTCGTGTGCGACATACATTAGGCTTTTCATCACATGTTTATGAACATTAAATTATAAATTTTATAATTTTATGGTTGATTTTATTTCTGGTCGAGCCGACCCAGTGGCCTATGAGCCTAAGACAGAGCTAACCGGGCCGGACTAGCTTTTTGATATGCCTATTGAATTTTGGGTCGAATCGATCCAGTCCAAAAATTAGCTTTGGCCCACTAGATTTGGGTTAGGCCGGGGTGGCCCAACCCATTGTCGACTCTATACACAAGGGTATTAAAGGTAATTATATATTACATCAATATTTATAATACAGATCAAATAATTTTTTTAAAGGACGTACCGTATTAAATATGACACATAAAAAAAAATACCATGGTATCCCCATCTCTATATTTATATACTCATTTGGCCTTAGAAAATGGCTGCATCCATTCTCTCTCTCTCTCTCTCTCTCTCTCTCTCTCCACACTCTGTTACCTCTGTTTTCTATTCGCTCAAGCTTTTGAACTCTTCTGCTCAAACAATCATTTAAATATTCATCCTATATTTCTTTTCTAGTTTAAATATTTCTCCATTATCATACTTTACTTTATTCAATTCAAATCAATCTCTCTCTCTTCCCCCTCATCTTTCCTGTTTCTAGTCCTCTTTTGTTCTTCTCTCCCTCTCCCTATCTATATGGCTGGTAATTTAGACTTAGGCTCAACTTCTCCCTTCAGTATCCAAAACCTCCATAACCGTCCCGACCTCCACCTTCAGATCCCCGCTGACTCCGAAGATGACAACAATACCAGCAACACCCCCGGTTCGGGTGATGTGGTCGGTCGCCGTCCACGAGGCCGACCACCCGGCTCTAAAAATAAGCCGAAGCCGCCCGTCATCATAACCCGCGAGAGCGCCAACACGCTCCGTGCTCATATCCTCGAGATAAGCAGTGGGTGTGATGTGTTTGAATCGGTAGCTAATTATGCACGGAAACGACAACGTGGGATTTGCATAGTCAGCGGTAGCGGCACGGTGAACAACGTTAGTTTGAGGCAGCCGGCCGCTGCGGGGTCCGTTGTTACGTTGCACGGAAGGTTTGAGATACTTTCGTTGTCGGGTTCTTTCTTGCCGCCGCCAGCGCCGCCGGGTGCGACTAGCTTGACTATTTATTTGGCGGGTGGACAAGGGCAGGTAGTAGGTGGGAATGTTGTTGGTGCCTTGATTGCTTCGGGTCCCGTTATTGTCATCGCAGCGTCTTTTACTAACGTGGCTTACGAGAGATTGCCGTTGGAAGAAGAAGAGCCCTCGAGTGGTGGTGGTGGAAGTGGCGGTGGGGGCGGTGCAAATGGTAGTGGCAGCGGTGGTGGTGGGAACCCTTTTCCCGACCCGTCGATGGGGTTACCATTTTTCAATCTACCGTTGAATATGCCAAATGTGCAGCTGCCGGTTGATGGTGGTTGGAACGGAAACACGGCAAACCGGCCACCGTATTAAACGCTTGTGCTTAAGAATTAAAACGAGGTCAGACTATATCCATGGATGATCATCATCTCCATCTTTGTACAATCAAGTTCTTTTTTTGGTTAAAAATTTTATTTTGGATTTTAATTACTTTCTATTGTGTTATTAATTGATCCATCTTTAACTTAGTTTATGATATGTGAAGAATGAAGATCACCCCATCATCTAGTTGTTGCTCTATGTGGAAGTCATGAGTACTTTTTGAGAACAATTTTATTCTATATTCAAAATAAACTTCGTTTATTTATTTATTTAAATATTTAAAGCTAGCTGCACAACTTGTGCAATAAGATCAATAATAAAGTTCATAAGGGCATTAAAAGAAGTGTTTAATTAATCTTTCTTCCACCTTAGTTTTTAGGGTTTGTCTCTATAAAAATTATTCTTTTACCAGTTGAATATAGTTTAGTGTTTGGATCTTTTCCAAAAGATAAAGCCTAATTGGGCAATCTAGACTAGTCATGTGAGTTCATTTCTTTATGTAAATTCTTCCTCACTTAATTCAATGGATACTTATCTCTCTCTCCCTTCCAAAGTACTTTTCTTGGATGAGTTCATTACAAAGTTGTTGGGACTCAAAAAATGGGTGTTAATTAATGGCAATAACCCATAAACATCTATTAATCATAATCTCCTATAGTTTCCTACCTTTTGTTGCTCCATGTGTTAATTACCTCATCATACCATTTTTGTACTACATGAGAAGCTAGACTAAGATTTTTCTATTTTATTTTATTTCTTGTTTCCTTTTTTATGCCTCGAATCCCTTCATGAAATATAATTAAGTCTCCTGTAAGATCGTCTTACAGATCTTTATAATTTGTAAGACGAGGCTTCACTTTCTTATAGCTTAACCGACCAAAACACGGTAGGTCGGGTAAGGCACATTCGTGTTACAAATATAGCCATAAGACCGTTTTATCCAAATTTTTACCATAAAGTATAACCGATGAAATACATGTGTGTGTGTGTATATATATATATACTCATTCCATTCTTAAATTATTGTTTTGTTTGATTTTTTTTAAGTTAAACCAACCATGTTTTCAATTAAAAATTTGATATATAGTTTTTAATTTATTTTTAAAATCATAAATCGTTAAATTCGTACATAGCTCTACGTCAACGGAAAGTGTGAGTAATTCGATAGAAATATTTTCAAGATTTATATTATGTCTATCTAGCACAACCTTCTAGCTCTATTCATAGTTGAAATAGACTATGATGTGAGCGGAGTTATTCAATCTTAAACATCTCATCCGTAGAGTTTTTTTATTCCCATAAAAAAACAGTCAAACTTAAATTTTTTGTAGATTGATATCGATTTAAGAAAGTATTGAATTATAAGCTCCACCATAAGTCTTTGCCAAGAAAGATTTGTTTATTTCTTGGGGTTAGCTACTAACACCAAAACGTGCATCTAAATGATAAGACAACTAAGAAGAAACCCTTTGATAGATTAAATATAACCCAAGTGGATCAGCTACCTTTGATAAATCATGTATAGCTAGTAGGTCCATATATAACTCTCTCTCTCTCTCTCTCTCTCTCTCTCTCTCTCTCCATAATATATTGTATAGTTCCAATGATTAATTCTGAAAACTCCAAAAAACTTTGATTTAGATGTATGTTTTTTTTGTTTTTCATAGTTGGGAGATGGAAACATAAATCTATTTTACCTTACCTACCAAATAATTGAAGTTATAAGTAGATAACCCTCTCTCCTCTCTCTCTCTCTCTCTCTCTCTCTCTCTCTCTTAACTTCTTGATCTCTGGTTTTATTTTTTCTACTATTTTTTCGTTGAATAAGGTTTGATGTGCATTTAAATTGTTCTGCATATACTTATTTTCGTAATAATCACTTTTCTTGCTTAAGACCAAAACCAGCCTTTGAGAAAATACATAATTATAACCATTTAAATCAATTCTTAATTGACAGAAGCATTCTGATATTCAATCTGTAATGAAATATATTTCATATTCGTGTTGCCAATATTTAACATATTTTTTGGCAGAAGTATATGAATTCTAAGTTCTAAGCAAAATCAATGGCCAAGAATATATATATATATTAATTGCCAATGAAAAATGAAATAAAATCAGTAGCATGGATATATGTATATAGATTTACATTATCGAACAAGCGTTTGGATTTTCATCGCTGAATAACTGAGGAGCATAGACATAATGAACAAAATATGGAACATCAGTAGAACCCTCCTTTGTTTTCGCCTCCACTTTGTTAACTTCTTTGAATTCTACAACCTTTGTGGTGGTCTCTGTAACCTTTTCCTTGACCTCAACTTTCTTTTCTTCCTTTTCCTTGACCTCAACTTTCTTTTCTTCCTTTTTCTCGACCACTTTTGGAGTTATAATCTCTGCGTGTTTGTGCACCCTCTTCTGCATGTACGCTAAAATCTTTTCAGACTCGACGATTCCTTCAATCACTATCGTCTGTGCTTTTATGTCCGTCTTAACATTGTGTATACCTGCAATTGCTCGTATGTTTCAACGTATTTCGTCAAATAATAGACAATATTCGTTTCTTTTGCCAACTCGTTCTTTGAAAATCGATTCAAACTTTGAATTCATTGATAAAAGTTTGTAGTAATTATGGACATTTTTAGAACTTGAATAAAGTACTTTTAGTAAGTACCTTTGTGCTTGAGTAACTTTCTCCGCAGATCATGCTCACATTTGTCACAATGCATGTAGGCCTTTATTTTTGTTGTTTTTATAGTTTCCTTATATAGAAAGAAAAAAAAGTTCAGTAGAATTCACTATATTTGTGGTTCCGTAATATTTTCATTGAAAGAAAAGAAAAGAAATATGAAAAAGAATAATATGTGTCGAATGCCAAAACAAAAATGAGGTTTCAGTTTTACGCATACTTTTTATTAATTCGTTTGCATTTGAATATGGTTTATTTTCTGAAAATGAAATGTAATATGTCCTCGCCGTGATCATTAATAATTTTGCATAAATTCTCATTAAAATCTTGATCTTGACGTTTTGATAAATGACGTTAACGTTGAAATTAAAGAGAGGATATATATATATACAGATTTCCGAGATGGAAGGTGAATTGATTTTAATTTTGAAGATCAAACTTATAGGAATCTATTTTCCTTAATTTTCGATTTTTTGAGAAAATGCATGAGAATAACAAGCACATACAAGCAGTGTTGGTTTGGAAATTATGGTAGAGATTTTGAATTTCAGATAAGAACATTTTACCTTTTTAATTTCCTTTTCCTTACTGTCAGCCTTGAGCTTGGCTTGTGATACTAACTCAACCTTTTTCTTACTCCATTTCTCTATTCTTCCATGAATCTTCTTAGCATCAATGGCTCCTTTCACTGTAATTTCACCTTTCTCATACTTGACATCCACACTATGAACTCCTATATATTGACCATCATTATGAGATGACAATTGACAATCATCTTAAACAATACTTCAAGGTTTTTAATGAAGCAAAATATATAGGAAAGGCAAAAAAAAAAAAAAAAAGTGAAAATCAAAAAAAGAATTAAGCATACAACACAAATCATAATAATTATACAAATCATAGATAAGGATTCAGTTTCACAAAAAAATGTGTATACTTTCCACTCTTGGAGAAGATTCTCATTCAAATTTACGCCCAATGTCGTAACAATTTGATAATTTGAGATTTGATATATGGAATTGAAGGTAGTATGATATATTATGATCACGTGTTTTAGGCGACAAATATATGAGAGTATATATAGGTTACAAAGAGAAAACCAAAGAGGAAACAGGAAACAAGAAGCATAATCATGTTAGGAGAAAGATAAGAAATTAACTAACTAATACTAAGATTCACATGCGCAAATATGTAAAATCAAAAACCGACTATTGCATTTTTAACACGATTGAGATCATCAAAAGTGTATAAAACAAGTCTGCATAATTATTTACGAAAAAAGAATCCTCCGTTGAAAAAATGTCATCTTTCTCAAACTCAATGGAAATGTAAAGATTGAAATAAGGAAACAGAAACCTATTCTTAATGAAATTACAAAATAAGCCATTGCAAATCAAGGGACATCGATCATGTTTAGCGTAACGTACCTGGGGTTCGTAAGAGAGGCTTTCGAATGTCACGAGCACATTGTGGGCAGTGCAAATAAGCTTTGTAGACAGCAGAAATAACTTCAACCTCAACTTTCTTCTCTTCTTTGCCCATAATAATTTGCAGGCCACCGTACTGTGCGTGTATATGAATGAGTTAGTTAGGAGCAAAAACAAACGAAGTAGGTTAGAAAAGTTTTTTTTACATATGTTGGATTAGTGTTGTTCACGGTAACTGTTTGGTGGGATTTTTGGTGAAAGTAGCTCACTTGCCCCCACGAAACTTCAAAAGATTGAATTCTGCACTTCTTTTTGTCTTGGAGGATTATAATTAAAGAAGGTTTTATTGTCTATATAATGAATATCATAAGTGTTACTCTCCATAATATAATTTTAGTATATTACATAATAATATCTTTTTATTATTTTTGTTTATTTGTAATTAGTAATTAGTGGTAATTTCCTTGTAGAGTTCTTTCCTTATTATGTTACTTTCCTTGTATAGGTTTCTTGTTTCCTACTCAAAGTGTAACCCTAATTGTAACTCTCCCTATAAATATGTGATTCAATCAATGGAAAGGCTATGCCATTATTCCATAACTTTATTAGTTTCTACATGCTATCAGAGCTTTGCTCGAAAACCCTCGTCTCCTTCCTCTAGCCGCCGCCCTTAATCCTTCTCAACCATGGCTAACGGAAATCACTCTCTCACCATTAAAAACCCCTTGATCCCACACAAACCTTTGATCTCATAAACATCTCTCACCACAATATCACCAAACTCACCTCCACCAACTATATAACTTGGAAACTCTAAGTTGAGGCCACCCTCATCGGTTATGACCTCCACAAGTTTGTAGATGACTCACATCCATGTCCGCCTCCCACTGTCCTCACCAAGGATGCTCAAACATCCAAGGACGTTCCTACACCAAACCCGCATTACCAACCCTGGATCCGACAGGACAAACTTATGTTTGGTGCTCTTGTCGGCTTCCTCTCCGCACCCTTGGTCCCCTTGATCCAACAGGCCGTCACTACCCTGCTTGGCAGACCTTTGCTCACACTTATGCTCGCCCAACTCGCGACCACATCAAGCAGATCAAAGATTATCTCAAGCGAGCTTCCAAGGGTACTCAGTCTATTTCCGACTACATGCAGTCTGTTAAAGGAAGGGCTGATGAACTCGCTACTCTAGGAAAACCTCTTGACCACGAGGACCTCATTGAGACCATCCTCGGTGGTTTGGATGATGACTACCGCCACATCGTGGATGTGATTGAAGGACGGGACACCCCCATATCGTTTGATGAGCTCCATGAAAAACTCATCAATCGCGAGCTGCTCTTGAAACAATCTCAGCCCACGTTCTCCTTGTACCCTGTTTTGGCCAATCCTGCTGCCCCAGGGACCAATTCCCAGTCCTCGGCATCTGTTTCTCGCCCACAGTGACCATACCTAGGCAAGTGTCAACCGTGCCGCCAGCAGGGCCACTCGGTTGCTCGCTGCCCCAACTTCCAACTGGTCGCCACCACTTCTCTGCCCGCTACTCCCAACTCGGCAATTGGCTCCAAGTGGCAACCATGGGCTCACCTCGCAACCTCGACTGACACGGGGACACCAGGCTGGTTGCTCGACAATGGTGCTTCTCACCATGTCACTAGCGACCTTGGCAACCTCTCGCTTCATTCCACCTACACGGGCATGGACGACATGGTCATTGGTAATGGTACTGGGTTATCTATTTCCAAAACTAGTTTCTCCTCTCTTCATATACCCACACACAACTTTTCCCTTCATAATGTTCTCTTTGTTCCTGATATGAAAAAGAACTTTACATCTATATCTCAATTTTGTATTTCTAATAATACCTTCATTGAGTTCTTACCAACTTCTTTTCATGTGAAGGATCTGCTGACCGAACAGTCTAAGGACGGTGTGTATGAATGGCTGACCACAGCTACCCCACCTCACCCCTCTGCCTATGTCAGCTCCAAAGTCTCTCACCATGATTGGCATCATCGTCTTGGCCATCCGTCTGGCCCTGTCCAACATCAGATACAATCTAGCCTAGGTTTAGATTTAAACACTACTCGCACTCGTTCTCTTCATTGTAATGCTTGTCTTTCTAATAAAAGTCATAAACTTCATTTTCATCAAAATACTATTGTGTCTATTATCCCTCACCAAACTATTTATACTGATGTTTGGTCCTCCCCCCTTCCCTCCATTGATGGGTTCAAATATTATGTGATATTTGTTGATCATTTTAATCATTACATCTGGCTTTACCCGCTCAGACGCAAGTCTGAGGTCGCCACCATCTTTCCCACATTTAAATCCCTGGTCGAAAACTTTTTAAAAACAATCATTGTCACTCTTTACTCGGACAATGGAGGCGAGAACATGGGACTTACCCGGGACTCTGGCTTGGCCGCCTACCTATCCGCCCATGGCATCTTACACCTCACCTCTTCCCCTCACACCCTAGAACACAATGGGTTCTCCGAACGTCGCCACCGTCATATTGTTGAAACTAGTCTCTCTCTCCTCTCTCGAGCATATCTTCCGCTGCCCTTCTGGTCGTTTGCCTTCCAAACAGCGACCTACCTCATAAATCGTCTACCTACACCACCCTTGCTCACTAGTCTCCATACCACAAACTTTTTGGCTCTCAGCCAAACTATTCCAAACTTCGTGTCTTTGGCTGCCTTTGCTACCCCTGGCTCCGCCCTTATTCCGCTCACAAACTTGCTGCTCGCTCCACCCCTTGTGTATTCCTCGGCTACTTTCTTACTCAGAGTGTCTATCTATGTTATGATCCGAGCACCACTAAGCTGTTCACTTCTCGTCATGTCCGCTTTGTCAAGTCTGTCTTTCCCATGTCCACATCGACCTCCACTCCTGCTCGTCAAGATACCTACACTAGTGTCTCCTGGCTCCCCCCCACATGAGCTTCTCTCGGGTTCACACACACCGTCCACTGCCCGCTCCGGTACCTCCCCGTCCGTGGCTTCTAGCACTAATCAGAATATGGTTGATCTCAGCTCGCCCCTACACCACTCTCAACCACTGACTACTATGCCCGAGGATAGCACCGTGCCCGTTGCTTGTACTGTGCCCGTTGATCAAGCCTCCTCGACAACTACCTCCATGCCCGAAGATGATACTATGTCTACTACTCAGCCTTCCTCGGCAACCAGTACCATGGCCGAGGATAGTCCTGTGCTCGCTTGTCCTGTTCCCGCTGCTTTTGTGCATATGCCTGTTGTCTTAACTCATGTGCCCACTAGCACCTCCTCTATGGTGACCTGTTCCAAGAATAATATCTTCAAACCTAGGACCAAAATGAGTCTCTCGGTGCACCTGGCAACGGACAGCGAGCCAACATGCGTCACTCAAGCTCTCAAAGATGTCAAGTGGCGCCAGGCCATGTCCGAAGAGTATAATGTTTTAGCTCGTAATGGTACTTGGGATCTGGTTCCCTCAGCGGGTGCTCGCAACGTCGTTGGTTGCAAATGGATATTCCACATCAAGCGAAATGCAGATGGCACCATTGATCGCTACAAAGCTCGTCTTGTGGCTAACGGGTTTCACTAGCGACCAGGGGTTGATTACCATGGGACTTTTAGCCCGGTGGTCAAGTCGACCACCGTTCATCTAGTCCTCTCACTGGCCGTTTGCCGAGGATGGGATCTTCGGCAGCTCACTGTCAACAATGCCTTTCTTCAAGGCATACTGTTCGAGGAGGTATTCATGGCCCAACCACCTGGCTTCCTTGACAAAGATAATCCCTAGCATGTATGTCAGCTTCACAAGGCTATCTATGGTCTCAAGCAGGCCCCCCGAGCATGGTACCATGAACTGCGTCAGTTTCACTTTACCTCTGGCTTCAAAAACTCTGTGGCAGACATTTCGTTGTTTATACTTCAGTCAGAGGGCACTATCATCTATCTCCTTGTCTATGTGGATGACATCATCATCACTGGGAACCAGCTCGCTGTAGTCCAGACCTTCATCTCCTTTCTCACTGCTCGCTTCTCTCAAAGACCTTGGAGATCTTCACTATTTCCTTGGTGTTGAAGTTATTCAGCGACCAAGAGGGCTTCTGCTCTCCCAGCGCGGATACATTGCTGATCTCCTTGCTCGTACCGAGCATGACAGATGCTCGCCCGGTTGCTACGCCCCTCGCCACCTCACCTACCTTGACACTTCAGACGAGCACTGCTCTCACGGATCCTACTGAATTTCGAGCAATGGTTGGGAGTCTTCAGTATCTATCCTTACTTGACTTGATGTTGCCTTCGCTGTCAATAAACTCTCACAGTTCATGCATCGGCCAACTACCGAACATTGGAATGCGATCAAGTGTGTTCTTTGGTATCTCTGCGGTTCTATCAATGAGGGCATTCTTCTTCATCGGCAGTCTCCTCCAGCTCTCCACGCCTTTACTGATGCTGACTGGGCAGGTAACAAAGATGATTACACATCCACGAGTGCCTATATTGTCTATCTTGGAAGCAACCCGATCTCTTGGAGCTCCAAGAAACAACGCACTGTTGCTCACTCCTCCACTGAAGCTGAATACTGGGCAATGGCTGCCACTACTGCTGAAGTCCAGTGGATTGTATCTCTCCTTGGCGAACTCGGTATCACCTCCTCGTCCCAACCTGTTATCTATTGTGACAATGTGGGCGCTACGAGCCTTTGCTCGAATCCAGTTTTCCATACTCGCATGAAGCATGTGGCCCTGGACTTTCACTTCATCCGGCAACAAGTTCAGGATGGACTTATGCGGGTTTGTCAAATGTCCTCGACAGATCAGTTGGCGGATGCTCTGACCAAGCCTCTTGCTCGCCAACGGTTTCATCAATTACATCACAAGATTGGTCTCTCCTCTCGATCGTCCATCTTGCGGGGGCATATTAGAGAATAATATAATTTTAGTATATTACAGAATGATATCTTTTTATTATTCTTGTTTATTTGTAATTAATAATTAGTGGTAATTTCCTTGTAGAGTTTTTTCCTTATTATGTTACCTTCCTTGTATAGGTTTCTTGTTCCCTACTCCAAGTGTAACCCTAATTGTAACTCTCCCTATAAATATGTGATTCAATCAATGGAAATGCTATGTCATTATTCCATAACTTTATTAGTTTCTGCAATAGTTTCCCGGCCTGAATTAGCAAGACTAGATCCCTAAGACTAATCCCTAGATCAG
The DNA here is from genome assembly GCA_013146195.2 of Codonopsis lanceolata. Lineage (NCBI taxonomy): Eukaryota > Viridiplantae > Streptophyta > Magnoliopsida > Asterales > Campanulaceae > Codonopsis > Codonopsis lanceolata. The sequence goes on along the minus strand of CM028383.1, from coordinate 25,440,402 downwards.
CATAACCAGAGACTTATAGTTAACATAAAACAACTCATCTACGCGTTTATTGGTATTAATTTTCGTGGTTATGAACACATCTCTCTTTATAGAGTAATGGGCTATAATGAGCGATACCATTTTAATTTTTAACCCACTAATTTATGTGGACGAAAATGGGTTTACATGGACACCCACCATAATCAATTTTATTAGTAATAAAAAGTAAAAGAAAGACCCTTAATGTAACACCAAAATATCTAAACGTAACATCATTTAAACAGTAAAAATACCTAACTACTCCTCTAGACATTTAATAGAAAACAAACCATTAAACCCCTTCATTTACACCCACACCCCCAACTCTTACTCACAACTCACTCACCTCTCCCAATTTATTTCTCTATTTCCCTCCTCTACATTCATGATCTCTCTTCATCAAAAGAAGAAAACTCTAACCTCACCTACTCTATAATGGTTTATGATTATAATTCTGATAAAGATGAAAATATCCACAACGATGATTATTTTCAGGTAATGTCAAATCATCCACTCATGTCTCTATTTTTAAATTGATTTTTACATAAGTTTTTTTTTAAAATCGTTTATGGCTAAAACAACCGCTAGGGCTCAGTGGATATATAGCTAAACTTCCACTATACAGTAGCGGATGTTTTGTGTTAGTTCTGCAATTTCATAGCGGATGTTTTTGAAAATATTTGTTTTCAAAAAGCGGTAGTTTTTATAAACATCCGGTTGTTAATAGCGGATGTTAAGACGTAGTTCCGCAATTCCATAGCGGATGTTTTTGTTTTTTCCACGAAAATAGTTTTTTTTTTTTTGCTGAAATTTTCTAAAATAGGTTGTAAGTTAATACGATTTAAAGTTATTTGTTATTTGTTTAATATGATTTATTGTTATTTGTTTATAGGATTACCACTTTGAAATTGAGAATAAACTGTTTCTGGATATATCTCTTTTTTTGTGATGGATGAAAAATTTCCTGATCAAGAGGTGGTAGAAAAATGGGTTAGAGATATATGACATCTTGAGAATATGCATTTTTATGTGTCCAGAGTTAAAATTAAATATGATACAACTCGTAAAGTATGGTTGGGTTGTGAGAAAGGTAGAAAGCCCCGGTATGATGGTAAAAAAATTATTAAAAGATGTAAAGAAAAATGGTTTGAAAAAGATTTTGTGTAGATTTGAAGTGTATTTGCAGGAAGTAAAAGATGATGGTTCGAGAGTTCAAGTGAGCGAGTTTAACAATGCTCACAACCATCCACTAACAAGGAAAGAAAAATGGCACACTTCTGCAGCGAAGTTGACAAAGACTGAGATTAAAAGGGTTGATCAACTTTTATAGTGCTAATGTGAATGCGAAACAAATATTAAATCTTTTAAAGATGGAAAATCCTGATAACAGAAGTTCGAAAAATCATGTATAGAATGCTCTGGTAGGTATCAGAAGGAAAAAAAAAGGAAATCAATCAAAAATTGAGTATTTTTTCAATGAGATGGGACGACGTGGATATTTTTCCTGGCATAGATCAAAAAACCGCGGCAAAAACAAAGAAGTTTTGACTGATGTTATGTTTGCTCATCCGAAGGTTGTTGAGATGTTGACATTATTTCCATATGTGCTCCTTATGGACGCAACATACAAGACTAATAAGTATGACTTGCCGTTATTGGAATTATCGGAATTACATCTGTCGGAAAGAATTACAATGTTGCACTTACATTTTTGAAGAATGAGAAAACTGAAACATTCACTTGGGCATTATATCACTTGAAAGCTTTTTTATTTCATGTTCCTCAACCGGATGTCATTGTTACGGATAGGGAGTTTGCTCTCATGAATGCACTTCGAGTTTTCTTTCCAATGTCTCACCATATGTTGTGTAAGAGACACATAACTAAGGATGTCGAGAAGTATGTAAGGAACTTGATGGGAAAGAAAAGTGTTGCAGGAGCATTTATGAATAAGTGGACGGATATAGTTGAGTCGAAAACTGGGGATGAATACTTGCATTATTGTGACGTGATAGAGCAAACGTGGGAAAATGTCCCGACAGTTGTTCGATACGTTAATTCGACGTGGTTGGAGCTGTATAAGGATAAATTTATTTTTGCTTGGACCAAACAATACATGCATTTCGGCAATCGAACGACCAACAGGTAAAACTTATACGTTTTTATGAATGTAATAGATTTATTATTTATGAATATTATTTAAATTTTTATACATGTGTAATATGTTACAGAGTTGCGAATGCACACTCCCAATTGAAGAGATGGTTATGCACGTCAGCTGGAGGTTTCGATCATATATTCGATCAAATCCACGATGCTATCGACCTTCAGTTCAATGAGATCTTCACTCTATTTGAAAGGGATCTAAATGTAGCACATCCTTTGACATGAGCAAATTATCTTCTCCGTCGATTGAAATTTAAGGTATCATCTTGTGCCATCGACTTGCTACAAGACGAATGGAATGACAACCAGGGTATAGAGAAGCCAATCTATGGTGATTCTGAGAAGTGTGGGTGTTTGTTGAAGACGAGTTATGGCATACCATGTGCTTGTGAAATGTGGCAAATGTCGTAGAAAAGGTGACCGATTGAACCCCATGAAATCCATGTGTTTTGGAGGACGTTGTCTATGGATGGAGTTCAATATATATATATATATATATATATATATATATATATATATATATATATATGGAGTCTGCGACTGATTTGATAAAAAAACATTTTTTTCAGATATAGAAGGGACTTCTGAAGAGCATAAATATCACTATGCTAAATAGTTTTTTGAATGTGTATATCCCCCAACGAACATTACTGAACCAGAAATTGTGCGACACAAAGAGTGTCCTAAGAAGAACTCGACTAAGAGAGACCTCTCAGGTGCGTAATGACTTGGTAATTTTATAGTAATTGCTTTAATGTAATTTCTATTGCTTTAATGTTTATCATTGTAGTAATTTTATAGTAATTGCTTTAACATAAACAGGTTACGAGCATGCTAACCGCCAACCAGAGAGAGAATCAGGAGGTGTAGAGGTAAAGGTAGAGGAAGAGGAAGAGGTCGTAGTTCATTAGCATCAAGTGTTGTAGATATCACTCCAGATGTAAATTGTGGTTTCCGAGTTATTGCCTATTTTATTTATCATGATGAAGAAAAATGGGATCAAGTGCGTAACGACTTGATGCAAGAACTTATTAACAACTGGGACTTCTATGCATCCATCAACTTCATGGACAGTAACCCAGCAGAGTTCTCATTTGCTTTCCATGGTCTCCGTTGTCTCAAAATAAATTACAAAATTTAGAAAACTCGTTTTAACATACGAGGGGATTTAAATGAGAAGAGAATTTACATTCAAAATGTATAGATAGAGGCACGACAATCATGTTGTATTTTAAATAAATAAAATAAATCAACCATTCAACCATCGCATAACGAAAATTTGGGTCATATCCACGCACCATGCAATTATATCCATCATATAATTAAAAGTGCAATCTAACGTAAAAGAATAAAATGGGTAAACATAAATATTCATTAAAAACTAATTAAGAAATTTAAAGCATATAAATATACCAATTTCTGTGTGTTGATTTAACATTGGGATAATTATTTTTGAAGATTAAAAACAATTTTTTTATCAATTTCAAAATTAACTCTTAATATTGAAAAACAAATTATAAAAGGAAAACATAACTACATCAGCATGTAGAAGTGAGGCAGCCCAATGGTGAAGTGAAATACACAAGGTTCTAGCAACCATGGTTTAAATCACACATATAGCAAATGTTAAGATTGATTTTATAAGTTTTTAAATTAACAATTAAATTCAAAATCTTTAGTATAAAAACAAAAACGTAGCCAAATGTCAACAATTACTTTTTAGCCTAGTGGTTGTGCTCAACAGCTTGTCCCAATATGCCTAGGTTCGACTAACCCAGATTTTTCAAAAAAATCTCTTCCCCCCCACCCTTTTCAATTATCCCAACTATATAAATCAAATAAAACAATTTTATCACACAAAACAATATTGCAACCCTTTGCAATTCAAATAGTTTACAACTTTAATTTTTTCCTCAAAACTCTTTTCGATGAGGGTTTATACATAAAACAATTTTATAGTATCAACAATTGATACAAAACAATTTATATAATCGCATGTAGCTCTGATACCACTGTTGGATTTCAATCGAAATTAACAAGGCGGAATAACAAAAAACTTAATTTCAAAACATTTCCAAGATTCATGTGAATTAATATAAATTAGATTTAGAATACTTACCCGAATATTAGAATGAACAATCTTCGATAGAATCACATTTGAATCACGATCACTACAACAAACGATTTGCACGGCTATCCACACGAATGGATTGGACATAATTAATTCAACAATTATGTGCTAGACAATTGTTGAATCAAAGTAGGGAATCCTTAGTCTAACGAATAGCTAATTCCTAATTTATCTCCCTACAAAATTAGTGTTTCACCAAACCCTAAATTACATTTCCTTTTGTTCAATCATCTTTTGACTAGGGGTGACAATCATGACCCAGGACTTGAAAACCCACCCGACCCGACCCGAATTTTATCCAACCCAACACAACCCATTAACATATGTGGGTAAATACGGGCACCCGTATTTATCCAATAAATTGACGTGTTAGGTGGGGGATTTTGAAAACGTAATCAGACTACCCGATACCCCTCTGTTTTCAGTTTCCAAGCCCGGGCTCCTTTTCGTCGTTCTCGTTCTCGATCTCTCTTTCTATGTCTCCCTCTTCTCTCCGTTTCCTTCTTCCTCTTTTCCCCATCTCTGTCTCCCTCTCCATCTCCATCTCCCTTTCCGTCTCCAAGCCCAAATCAGTAAGGAATAACGAAAAAAAAAAAGTAAAGAGAGAGATGATTATAATTCTTACGAGAAATCAAGATATTTAGCTATTACATTTACTAATTTACATGTAGCAAAAAACAACTTCCAACATCATGGATTCTGAATTTCTGATTTTGGACTGGCCGGAGGATGTCGAAGACCAGAGAAAGTGTGAGAGAGACGATGGTCGGATGGCGAACTGAGAGGGAGAGAGCGATCGAAGATTAGATGGTCCGAAGTCCGATGGTGGACTGAGAGAGGTGAAAACAACGATGATTGGATCTGAGAGGGAGAGAGTCGAGAGGTCAACAATGAATGGTCACTTGAGTCTTGAGAGTTTAGAGACATAGAGATCCAACCGTGAAGCCCGTAGGGAAATGAACTTGTTTAACATAAACAATGAGTTGTTCACTTTATCACTTCATTGATAATTTGACATTATTTGAGCGGTTGTGGTTGATTGGGGGGGCATTGGGACTTGGAACTTGGGTTGCAGAACCACTGAACTTAACAATCTGATGGGTTTTTGACATATTACCTCCATCTCCCTCTCCATCTCGGTCTTTCCATTTTTCACAAATGGAAAGGAACAATTATTTTGAGACCGTTGTGGTATCCATTACCTACGATTAGGTCTGACAATTACAACTCAAAATCTGCTAACCCACCCAACCCGACTTGAAAATTGATGAGCCTAAGATTTCCACAAATTTTTCCGGGAATTTTATTTTATTTTGTACTATTTTTGAGTTAATTATGCTTTGAAAATATTATTATTTGTGTTTTTGTGCTTACTGTAGGTTTCCATGCATAATCGAGCTTTTATATGGTGTTTAGCACGAAGTTCGAGACAATTCTAGGCTTAAAAATTGAATTGGAATTTATTTGGTCAAAGTTCGTTAAATCCGTTAAGAGTTCCAAGGCAATTGAAGGCTAACGGAGGCTGACAGAGTTGACAGAGGACTAATTTGCAAGGCCTGGGAGGGGCGGGAATGTGGCGCCAACAAACAGAAGTCCAGGGGCACTGGAGCAAGTTTTAAAAGGACAGGGGAGGCCGGCGCAAAAGTTGAATCTTCCTCAGCGTTGTCGCCTTTTGGATGGTGCCGCGTGTCGCGCCGAGCCTCCTATCCGGACCCAGCCTAACCCTGCGCATCAGCTTCTCAGCCCATTTTATCTCACCATCCAGCCCGTTTCTCACCTAGGTAGACCCGCGTCCCTTCTCCTGGTTAACCCAGCCCCAGCCTTGACCCAGCCCCTTTGTTTCTCCCCTTTTCTACCCCCAAATTTATTATGTCCTTCCTAATCTACCCCTGCCTCCTTTGCCTTTCATTTTATTCCATTCTAGCAGGCCATTTTGAGCAACCATCCACTAGTTTTAGGGCAGCAGCCCTAAAACTCTCCCCAATTCCATTTATCCACCTCTCCACCCAAATTAAAAATGCATCCATTTTTGAAGACTTGGAGCATCAAATCAAGGGTCAAAGGAGCAAGATTAAGTGAAGTCAACCAAAGATTACAACTTTAATTGGTTTAATTCTTCTACTTGTTTATTTATTTTAGTGTTGTAATTTTTGGAGAAACTTTACATTTATCTTGATATCTTGATGATGAGGTAAATATATTTTTGGATTGTGATTATTATCTATGTTGAATGTGATGTTTTAATTTAATTTCGCTCCATGTAAAGTATTACTCATATATTTTTGGTCATTATCATTGTGTGCTTAATGCTTTTAATGAAGTCATGAATCATTAAATGAACCCTAAAATGATAGGATACGTAGCGAAAGTCCTTCCTATTATTTTGAAAATCGTGATAATTGTTTACGTCTCTAAAGCACACCGATTGTCGAAGGCCGTAGATACTCATTGGGTGCTTGATCTACCATGCGGTTATTTCCTTCCATATGTTATGTGTTGCGATGATATAAGCATGTAACAAGGATAAGTGATAGCTAGGTTTGCTATACGTAGCGAAAGCCCGTAGCAAATATTAGTGTGCGCCCGACTACCAAAAATTTGAGTTAAGAAAAATATAGATAGTTAAATTAAACATTGGCTAGACTAGAAATATCACAATCCTACTCTTTAACCTTGATTTGATGTTGTTGCCGTTTCATCGTCGTTTTACTTTAGTTTACTTTCTTGCTTTTATTTTGTTTATTTTATTTTTATTTTAAATCTAATTTCCATTAGCTTAGATAAAATTAGGTGTGCCCAATTTTAGTACTTATAATTTATTTCTAGCTCTATCCTCGTGAGATCGACTCGTACTTACGAACTTTATTACTTGATACGACCGGGTAATCTTGCCCGCGTTGCGTTCGCGCCCATCAAGTTTTTGGCGCCATTGTCGGGGAATGATTTAATTTTTGCTCCTATATACTAATATCGATACCAAGCGAAACTATTTGTATTTTGAGCATGTTTTTTTTTAAATTAGTTTACTTGCTTTTGTATTTATATGTTTTGTATTTTGTGTCACTTTTCGAAGCCCTCCCGAGTTTGTGGGTTTGTAGGGAGGTGTATATAGTGTCCCCACACAAAAATATTTTCTTTTCTTTTTTATTTCCATAATTGCGTTCCTACTTTTTTCTTTTGAGCTTGATTTGATGCAGGGGTTAAGCGCTTTTATTGTAGAGGTTGCTTGTTGAGATTCTTGGAGTGGATCTTTTCTGCCCGAACTTCATAAGAAATCAAATTCGAGGGAGTTTTCTTTCCTTTCCTTCTCCTTTCATTTTAAGTTTAGGGAGTATGGTTTGGTTAGTGAACTTTGAAAGTTCTGAAAATCTTGCGTTACGCCCCAAATGATTTATGCTTTGATCACTCGTCTCTCCATTTTGGCGCTCTTTGAGTTGTACTTGCATTATTTTCTCGGAGACAATTTTGAGATTACTATATGCATAGTTAAGGACATGTTTGTGATTCATGTGATAGCATCACCTCATTCATGATAGATAATGCCCAAGTTGTTGATTGAAATTTTTTTATGTTTTGCCTTAGTGATGGTTGTGCATGTCTAAGAGTACCATATTATGAATCTAAATGTCGAGAGTTATATTTTGATGATTAAAAGTTTGGTCTGGGTATGTGTGTATGACAAGAGTATGATATATGCCATCTTTGGACCGTTTGTGCCTTTCTCTATCCTACCCATTTATCTCACAAAAATCCCTAGTGTCCCCGTTGAGCTCATATAAAGAATGGCATGTGCCTAGAGCATACAATGACCCCCATTCGATTTCATTTCTTACACCCGCATTATCCTATCCCATGAACCTATACACTTTTGTTGTCGCCCTTCAAGAGAGCATGATTTGGAATGATTTATTTTATTTTTGTAATTTTGTTAGGAAGTGTGTGCTTCATGAAGGTTTTGTTCTTATTAATGTTGATGTTGGGAATTTGAAAATTGTTGTTGAATGGTGGTGAAAAAAAATGAAAAGAAAAGAAAAAAGTCTCATTGGAAAGCAATGAAAACATAAAAATATCAAAAGGAAAGAAAAAAAAAAGTAAAGGGTAGCCACAAAAGAAAAAAGAAAAAAATGTCATTGTTCTTCAATTTTTTCAAGGAGATATAAGGGTGGTACTTAATTGTTGTGGCAGATGAGATACTTTCTCCAACCTAAAGTTTAACGTTTAAGGGGTTATTGAAGTGTTGTTATGGTATTGAAGAGTTGTGCTTTCATGAAGTTAGTCATAATGTGAAAACTTCAAATTCTTTTCTCTCTTGACTTGTTATCATATCCTTCATTTGAAGCCCAAACCTTGGCCGAACATTAGAAGCTTGAAAAGTCCTATTGATATTGTCATGTCGTGTGTTCTTGCCTTGCCTTGTGACAAAAATTTAGTTAATGACTCCCGGTTTGACTTGCATTTGGTATCTCAGTTGGTCATTCAATCTAAGCTAGAGCATTGCTACTTTTGGGTAAAAAAAATGTTTTATGGTATGAATTATTGTTTGAGGATTGTTTGATAGCATATGAATCAATTCATACCTCTATTATGCATGTTTATAATTTTTGGGTTGATCTCTTAAATGGTAATGCTTGTGGGATCTTAATTGAGTGCCGCCTTCATTTCATATTTTTCTCGAGCTTTTACATAATTCATTTTCTTTGCTCGGGACGATCAAAGTTTAAGTTTGGGGGTGTGATGAGCCCAAGATTTTCATGAATTTTCCTGTGAATTTTCTTCTATTTTGTGATATTTTTGAGTTAATTATGCTTTGGAAATATTATTATTTGTATTTTTGTGCTTAATGTAGGTTTTCATGCATAATTGAGCTTTTATATGGTGTTTAACACGAAGTTCGAGACAATTTCGGGCTTAAAAGTTGAATTGGAAATGATTTAGTCAAAGTCTGTTAAGTTCGTTAAGAGTTCCAAGGCAATTGAAGGCTAACGGAAGCTGACAGAGCTAACAGCGGACTAATTTGCAAGGCCTGGGAGGGGCTGGAATGCGGCGCCAACAAACAGAAGTCCAGGGGCATCGAGCAAGTTTTAAAAGGTCAGGGGAGGCCGGTGCAAAAGCTGAATCTTCATCAGCGTTGTCGCCCTTTGGATGGTGCCGCGTGTCGCTCGCTCAGTCGCCACAGTCTGACTCGTGTCCTCCTATTCGGACCCAGTTTGACCTGCGTCTGTCCTGCTCCGTCCCAGCCCATCAGCTCGCTTCTCAGCCCATTTTATCTCACCATCCAGCCCGTTTCTCACCTAGGTAGACCTGCGTCCCTTCTCCTGGTTGACCCAGCCCTTTTGTTTCTTCCCTTTTCTACCCACAAATTTATTATGTCCTTCCTAATCTACCCCTGCCTCCTTTGCCTTTCATTTTATTCCATTCCAGCCGGCCATTTTGAGCAACCAGCCACTAGTTTTAGGGCAGCAGCCCTAAAACTCTCCCCAATTCCATTTATCCACCTCTCCACCCAAATTAAAAATGCATCCATTTTGAAGGCTTGAAGCATCAAATCAAGGGTCAAGGGAGCAAGATTAAGTGAAGTCAACTAAAGATTGCAACTTTAATTGGTTTAATTCTTCCACTTCTTTATTTATTTTAGTGTTGTAATTTTTGAAGAAACATTACATTTATCTTGATATCTTGATGATGAGCTAAATATATGTTTGGATTGTGATTACTATTTATGTTGAATGTGCTGTTTTAATTTAATTTCACTCCATATGAAGTATTACTCATATATTTTTGGTCATTATCATTGTGTGCTTAATGCTTTTAATGAAGTCATGAATCATTAAATGAACCCTAGAATGATAGGATACGAAGCGAAAGCCCTTCCTATTATTTTGAAAATCGTGATAATTGTTTACGTCTCTAAAGTACACCGATTGTCGAAGGTCGTAGATACTCATTGGGTGCTTGATCTACCATGCGGTTATTTCCTCCCATATGTTATGTGTTGTGATGTTATGAGCCCGTAGCAAGGATGAGTGATAGCTAGGTTTGCTATACGTAGTAAAAGCCCGTAGCAAATATTAGTGGTGCCCGACTACCAAAAATTTAAGTTAGAAAAATATAGATAGTTAAATTAAACATTGGCTAGACTAGAAATATCACAATCCTACTCTTTAACCTTGATTTGATGTTGTCGACATTTCATCGTCGCGTTAATTTAGTTTACTTTCTTGCTTTTATTTTGTTTATTTTATTTTTATTTTAAATCTAATCTCCGTTAGCTTAGATAAAATTAAGTGTGCCCAATTTTAGTACTTATGATTTATTTTTAGCTCTATCCTCGTGGGATCGACTAGTACTTACGAACTTTATTACTTGATACGACCGGGTAATCTTACCCGCGTTGCGTTTGCGCCCATCAAAAATTACCCAATCAAATTCAACCCGTTAAATTTTTTTGGTTGAAAAAAATTAACGGATCGTTTTGGGTCGGGTTAAACATGTTATCCATTTCGACCCGTTTTTTTGCTATATAAATAAATGTAAGTTTTTTGATGGAAAATTATGGGTCAAAACGGGTTGATCCGTTATGACTTACCCGTTTAATTTTGGGTTATAATGGGTCACAACCTATTTCGACCCGTTACCCATTTCAACCCAACCCAACTCACCCAATCGCCAGCTATACTTTTGACCATCACAAGTATCCTATATATATAGGAAGGAAGGGTAGAGAGGGGCGGCCAACATATCCTTGTCAAACTAGGATATGTTTGGTCCCTTTAAATCATTTACCTTGAGTCCATTAATCAAATTAATGATCCAAATAAATTTTAGTCAAACTCATTCTAAGTGTGTGACCCAATAGGTTCCTAAATTACGTTGGCAATAATTAATTACTATATCAAATATATAATTAATTATAAACAATGAACGGCATCTCGAAATACATCATTGTTACCCAAGTAATAGGAATTATTAGTGATTACAAATAACGGATTGTGACCAAAATAGTTCTTGTCCCTTTGTCTTAATATTTAATTAAATACAAGGCATGAAACGTATCATCCTTATTATAGTTTAATATTGGTTTCTTGATCTCCGAGTAGACTTATAGAATAAACAAATAAACTCAATATCTCATATTGATTTATTTGAGCACGGCCATGTATTTACTTAAGTCTCACTCATCAAGGGGCCCATAAATATTGTATTCATGTTATGTAGGAGGGACAAATTATATCTACATCGTTCATATCCCTCAACATGATTCGTGACATATCCAATATCCGACTTTATAATCACTTTGTTACAGAATAACGTTTATCGGTATCAAAATATACAACTCCTCATCTAGGGTATATGACGACTTCAAGTCGAAGGACAACGAACACATTTGTCACTATGAGAATCGCTTATGACACTCACGTAACGATCCACGTAGCATTCTCATGTGGGTCAATCCAGTACGTCGTTACACCTAACACACACCTATGTGTAGACTGATATCAACTATATGAGTCTTAACACATACTAGTCTCTGTGTATTATTATTGTCCTTATTAATAATAATACTCGACAAGGGATATTTAAGAATAACATATTTATTTTAAGGGCTTTATTATGCATTACTATGAATAAGCAAACAATACATAATAAATAAATGCCTCAAGAAATAATGATATATAGAAAAATAGATTTGTCTCTAGGGCATAAACCAACACTGTGTTCAAGCTGGAAGGTGCCGCCGAGCATTGGTGGCAAGTTTTGTTGGAGAGTTGGAATCTGCATAGGGTACCTCAAACGTGGGCGAACTTCATAAGGGACTTCAAGGCTACTTATGTTCCCGTGGTTTTTCAAGAGAAAAGGGAAAGAGAGTTCCATGATTTGGAGCAGGGTTCCATAATAGTGGCTCAGTATTATGCTAAGTTAACTTAATTAGTGCGTCGCACCTATTTGATTCCCGATGAGACTCGGAGGACCCAGAAGTTTGTGAAGTGTCTTAAGACTGAGTATAGGAAGCAACTTTTATCCCTTCAGCTGGCCGATTATCAGAGAGCAGTGGATCATGCCTATGAGATCGAGCAAGATATAGAGGAGCACCGAGGGAAATTGAGTATAGGGTCTTCACAGCAGTCTTCACAACTTGTTAGGAGAGGACAGAATTCGGCGAACAAATATGGGTACCAGGGTAACAACAACAACCGCCGCAATGGTGGGCAGAATAAGCATCATTCTAAGGGCTAGCCTAGATAGTAGTCTAAGAGCCACATTAGTTATACTCCTTCGCAGGGACAACAAGTCAGCTGACTTGTTCGTTTTGTCAGAAATCAGGGCACACAATTGATAGGTGTTGGAGTAAGCTGGGAAAGTGTCTCTTCTGTAGAGATGACACTCATCTTAGGAAGGATTGTCCTTAGGGAGGATCTTTTCAGTCAGGCGGTAACAATCAGCAGTTTGGGGCCAAGAGGGACAGTGATGGTAGGCCCAAAGTGTAGGGCTAAGTGTTTGCATTTGAACAGCGCGGGGTTCAGGAGTCCACTTCAGAGATAGGAGGTATTCTCTTTATATTCGGTTTTAGGGCTCGAGTTTTTATGGATCCATGGTCTTCTCCTTCATATGTTGCATCACATTTCGTTCAGAATTTGTGTGTATTGCCTCAATATTTGCCTTACGTGATTGAAGTGTCTACCCTACTTGGGGAATATATGTTGACGTCAGAGGTTTATAGAGCTTGTGATGTGCTTGTTGGTGAACATAATTTACATTCGAATTTGGTAATATTGCCTATTCGCGACTTTGATGTGATTTTTGGTATGGATTGGTTGTGTCCATACCATGCTTTAGATGATTGCTATAGTAAGAAGGTTACTTTTGCTATGCCTAGTGTGCCTGAATTTATGTTTATTGGTGATCATGCTTTGAGTAGCTTGTATGTTATTTCTGTTTTGCGGGCTAGGAAATTATTGTCACATGGTTGTGCAGATTACTTAGCTTGTGTGCTTGACAAGAGTATTTTAACTGCCAAACTAGAGGATGTCCCGGTAGTTAATGAGTTTTCCGATATGTTTTCGACCGATTATGCTTTGCCACCCGATAGAGAGCTTTGCATTGAACTCTTACCAGGGACTACACCTATCTCTAAAACACCTTATAGAATGGCACCCGTAGAATTGAGGTAGTTAAAGGAACAATTACAGAAGCCTCTTGATAGAGAGTTCATTAAATTGAGTGTATCTCCATGGGGTGCACCGATATTGTTTGTAAGGAAGAAAGACGATAGCTTGAGGTTAGGTATCGATTACCGCCAATTGAACCAAATGACGATTAAGAACAAATACCCTTTACCACATATAGATGACCTATCTGATCAATTCTAATGATCAGTAGTGTATTCTAAGCTTGACTTGAGGAGTGGTACTATCAGTTAAGGGTAAGGGCAGAGGATGTTCCGAAGATAGTGTTTCGCACGAGATATGGGCATTATGCGTTTGCTGTGATGTCGTTTGGGTTGACAAATGCACCGACAGTTTTCATGGATTTGATGAATAGGGTGTTTCACAATTTTCTTGATTGCTTCGTGGTAGTCTTTATCGATGATATCCTCGTATACTCGAAGTCACGAGAGGAACATGGGGAGCATTTGAGAGTGGTTCTATCTATCCTCGAGAAAAGTAACTTTTCGCTAAGTTTAGCAAGTGTGCATTCTGGCTCGAGGAGGTATCTTTCTTCGGACACGTTTCTAGTGTCGGTATTGTGGTGGATCCGTCGAAAGTGAAAGAAACCTAGTACGGTTATCGAAGTTCGTAGTTTCTTGGGCTTGACGGGTTATTAACGTAGGTTTATTGAGTGGTTTTCGAGGATTGCTACTCCAATGACAAACTTGATACAAAAGAACAAAACTTTCATTTGGAGTGATAAGTGTGAGGCGGTTTTCAGGAACTTAAGAGAAAGTTGACTACTACTCATATCTTGACATTGCCTAGCGGAGGCAAGAACTTTGTTATCTATAGTGACACATCAAAGGAAGACTTAGGGTGTGTACTTATGCAGAATGGGAAAGTGATGGCCAATGCATCGAGGAAGTTGCCACCCCATGAGCAGAATTATCCGACACATAATCTTGAGTTAACGGCGATTATTTTTGCACTTCATAAATGGAAAGACTATCTTTATGTATCAAAGTTTGAAGTCTTCACGGATCATAAGAGTTTGAAATACATTTTCTCTCAGAAGGAGTTGAACATGAGGTAGAGGTGGTGAGCTGCTTGAAATTGGAAAACATAAGAGACTTGGCGTTTAAAATTTGAGCTTGGCCAAGTGCATCTCACAAGTCACAACCATAAAAGCATTATCTGTTTGTTTCCACAAACAGCCCACATCAAACACAAAAGAGCAAGAAACAGTTTAAAGCTCTTAAAGCTATGGCATTGATATATCATTAATGGCAACAAATTCTGGACAACACAAAGGCGATTTTCAACCAGCAGCAGTAACAATACTTTTGAGTCTTTGACATGGAAATCTCACAATGAAGGACCATCAATCTTGCTTAGAATGAAGCATTAAACCTATTTTCAATATTGCATGGTTCCAATACCCCATCACGGTTCAGTTACATGCACTACCTCCCGGGGAGTACTCTAGACGTCGAATCTCTAGAGAGAAAAAAAGGAATTTTGAGTAACATATGAGAAACATTTGAAGCAATAGGATAAAAACATTAAAGGTATGGAAGATACTATCATGCTCCCTCTCAAGATCCTAGAGCTTCTTAAACCTTGTCTTCTGACGATCCTGAACCTCGGGTGTCATAACTCATAAGTTGTGGAGTTCGGTGGATCATTTTCTCCTCCGTATCCCATATGGCTTGAACAATCGCAATGCTACATTGCAATTGTTCAAGCTTAGTCTTCTTCACCAAATGGAATGCATGAAGTTCATTGGCTGCTTTTATGGACTCAATTTGAGCCTTGTTAGTTTCTAGCATCATCTCATATTGACTATTTTGGGAGATCCTCCATTCAATCAACATGTTGTTGTGCATCGACACTTCATCTAACGTATTCCTGTCATTGCGACAACGTTTCTCCTTAGCGGATTTCCTTCCTGAAGGTTGTTCTAGTGGCTCAGAGCAGATACAATATTGAGTTGGGCCAGTAGGTGTGATGGGTGAGGGAGAATCATCGGCTATATGAATGCATGTAGACAGATAAACACCATCGTCGTGCAAGCCATCAACATCGATATCAGTGAAGTCATGAATAGGGGATGCAGATGGGGGAGTTGCGTCATGAATAGGGGATGCAAGTGGGGGAGTTGTGTTGACGCGATCACTTCTTGGAAAAGGTCGACCTTTACTTTTTTTACTAGCGGAAATGTGCCACTTGACCGAGTGTTGAAGTATCTCCCAGTCGTAGAACTTAAAATCGTTGTTATGGTCATTCTTGAATACTTTATAACAAGTTCCCCACTACAATAACATATAGCACAAAGGTTAAATATGTAAGTGCTATATCGGTATAACCACTCCAAAAGCTACTTTTATGAGCATGAACCACCAACAAATTTGAACAAAATAGTGCTTCAATCTCATTAGAATAATGTTAAAGTACAAGGAAATGTGAATTGATCAACCAGTTACATCAAATATTTTCTCCCTTGCTACAAGATATTCTAAGGCTCTTGACTATGATGAGAAATACACTTGAAATTAAATATCTAGTTAAGAAACAATCTGAGATCCTTAGAGTTGAACTCTTCAAAGATCGAATTTCAACCAAGGTTTTTAAATGTGAAAAACAATAGCAGAAGCATATAGCAATTCAAGAAAACTAAAAGAACTATGTACTACTACTCATCAATGATCAATGGAAATTGATGCTTAGCCATGATTCCTAATTAAAGCAAACCCGGAACCAAACATGCGGCAGGTTTAGGCACTTTGATCAGATTCAATATTGCATATTACCATTTCCATTGGTAGGTTCTAATACATACAATATTCCCTCATTGGTTGGATTAGAAGCAAATTCAACTTGCACTTTAGATCATTGACCTGAGTTCCTAACACCACTTTGCTAGTTGTGGACGGAGGAAGGTTGTCATACTAATAAACATTCAAGTTTGACTGGTGAGACGCTAACTGAATAGGTTAAGGAAATATTTTCCATTAGACACCAAAATTTATATATTACTTAAAACTAGCGCACATTAAAGTCATGGATGATATGCTATCATAATCCTTTGCAAGTGTTTTACTTTATTTTTGATAAGTAAGAGATTGTATTAATATGTGTCAAAAAGGAGATGTTGTCTCTATACACAGAAAGTATACATATCGATCACTTTACATTAGAGATATTATCCAAAAAGTCTACAAAAGGATTTCCCCCCTGCACAATCAACTTGTGGCACCAAAAGAACATAGTCTGCAAAATCAGTTTCTGTATTTCCTTCATCGACCTCTCTACATTCTCGAAACGTCTTCCATTTTTTCCCTACATATGGACCAGCAACAGCCAATGGAGCCACACTCCAAACATAATTTTTCTTTTTCCTCTTATACGACGTCCAGCTTTCCATCAATTGCTTCACTGATCTAGGCATAACCCAAAGGACCTTGAAAATATTGAAAACATAATCCCAAAGCTTCCTAGCAATTGGACAATGCAGCTTCCTAGCAATTGGACAATGCAACAGGAGATGGTTTACGCTCTCCTCATCCTCCTTACACAGAAAAAACACCAATTCACATAAATTTTATTCCTCTTTCGCAGATTTTCGTCGGTTAGGAGGGCTTCATTAACAGCTTCCCACATAAAAAAACTCACTCTGGCTGGAGCCTTGGATTTCCATACATTCCTCCACGGGAAAGAGTCATCTTTAAACATCATCTTCTGATAAAAAGATCTGACCTTGTTCTTCTCTCCCTCCCATGCTACTTGATTCTCCCCTCTACCACTGATCTTCTGCCTGTACAGGAACTCAAAGAACTACACCAAGGAGTCCATCTCCCAGTCTTGAAGATTTCTTCTAAAAGATGGATTCCAAATAATACCTTCACCTTCAGCCTGCATCACCTCTTTAACTGACTCATCTTCGTTCCCTGCAATGTTGAATATCACTGGAAAAGCTCTACGCAATTCCATATCACTGCACCACCTATCCTTCCAAAAATGAATCGACTCCCCATTACCAATTTCAAAAGAGATCCACCGCTTCAGCATTTCCTATTTTTTCCTAATTCCTTTTCACACATTCACCACCTATCCTTCCAATAACTTACACGTATTTTACTGAGACTCAAGAAATTTACTGCAAGCACTAACGCACTTCTTGTTATTGATAATTAGTAATACTAATACATCTAGAAAATGTCATCCTGGTTTTATTCACAAGCGACTACTGAAGAACGAAAGTCAGTAACACCGCAATTGAACTTCAATTATTTGTTGTTTGTAACCATAAAACCCTAGAAAGTGAAGGTGAGATTTTTAATTACCAAAAATTGTGGAATGAGGAGCAATCAACTAGAATCTGGTGTAGATACTAGAAAAATCTCTTTTCCACGATGCTCATACTACTCTTTTTAGGGATGAGAATGGGGAAGAAACTCGTGGGGGAGAAAGAAGAACGTGGGGGAGAAAGAAGAACATGGAAGAAGACTCGTAGGAAATAGAGAAACTCACACGCGAAAGCAAGCTTAGAGTGTTTACGCATTGTTTTTGCGCTTGAAAGCTAAGCCCTTGTAGTTCAAATATTACATCTATGTCCCTAACGCCTCTGTTTACCTCTGTTAGCCTCCATTATTACTTTTAGGCCTTTAGAGCTTAACGAGACTCGACGAAATCATTTCAAATTATTGTCCTTCGGCTCAATTTTTTTTTTTTTTTTGATAAGTAAGTAAGTATTATAAATATGCTAGCGTCAAAACAGGTAACGCATCCTCTGTACACTGGGAGTATACAAGAAAATTAATTACACGATATGCTATCAACAACCTCTACAAAAGGGTTTGTACCAAAGAGAAACAACTCATGGCATCAAAATGACAGAGTATGTAGAATAAGCTCTTTAATCTTCTCTAAGGTTCTCTGGCGGTTTGTTGGTCTATTTGGAAAGAAAGAAACCTTGGGGCTTTCAAGAACGAGGAATTTTTTTTGGAAAGAATGAAAAATCAGATCATTCAAACTATGTATTTTTGGTGTGACGAGGCGGTTTTGTCGGGATCTAATCCTTTTGTAGAGTTTGTGGATAACATTTTTGTTGGCTAGCTAGGGTTGGTTGTATATTGTATATGTACATAGGACATGTCACCTGTTTTGATGCTTTCATTTATATATTATATTTACTTATCTTCTTTACTATAAAAGTGTGAGTTGTCTCTTAGAAATTAATATATGGACAAAATTAGCATTTCATCTAATAAATCATCCACCATTTATTTAAGGACAAACAAGTAAATTTATCTTCTTTACTATAAAAATGTGAGTTGTCTCTTAGAAATTAATGTATGGACAAAATTAATCTTTCATCTAATAAACCATCTACCATTTATTTAAGGACAAACAAATAAATTTATCATGATAAAAAATAATATTTGTACAAAAATAATGTTTAATAAATCACTCCCCATTGAATAAGGTCAAATAAATAATATATTATTTGCTAATCAATTACATGTATAATAACAAAAAAAAATATCATAATAAATGATAATGTCAAATTAGTAAATTTTATCTCTATCTATCTATCTATTTCTACTAAAAAATTGTGAGTTGTCTCTTAGAAATTAATGTAGGGACAAAATTAACCTTTCATCTAATAAATCATCCACCATTTATTTAAGGACAAACAAGTACATTTATCATAATAAATGATAATATTTGTAAAAAATAACTCTAAATTTAATAAATCACGCACCATTGAATAAGGTCAAATAAGCAAATTTGTTATGAGCTAGTCAATTACATGAATAATTACAAAAAGAACCATAAATTTAATAAATCACTCACCATTGAATAATGTCAAATAGGTAAATGCTATCTCTATATATCTATCTTCTTTACTATAAAAGTGTGAGTTGTCTCTTAAAAATTAATCTATGGACAAAATTAATCTTTCATCTAATAAATCATCCACCATTTATTTAAGGACAAGCAAAGAAATTTATCTTCTTTACTATAAAAATGTGAGTTGTCTCTTAGAAATTAATGTATGGAAAAAATTAACATTTCATCTAATAAACCATCCACCATTTATTTAAGGAAAACAAGTAAATTTATCATGATAAAAAATAATATTTGTACAAAAATAATTTTTAATAAATTACTCCCCATCGAATAAGGTCAAATAAATAATCTATTATTTGCTAATCAATTTCATGAATAATAACAAAAAAAAAGTATCATAATAAATGATAATGTCAAATTAGTAAATTCTATCTCTATCTATCTATCTATTTGTACTATAAAATTGTGAGTTGTCTCTTAGAAATTAATATATGGACAAAATTAACCTTTCATCTAATAAATCATTCACCATTTATTTAAGGACAAACAAGTAAATTTATCATAATAAATGATAATGTTTGTAAAAAAAATAACTCTAAATTTAATAAATCACTCACCATTGAATAAGGTCAAATAAATAAATTTGTTATGAGCTAATCAATTACATGAATAATTACAAAAAGAACCATAAATTTAATAAATCATTCACCATTGAATAAGGTCAAATAGGTCAATGATATATCTATCTATCTATCTTCTTTACTATAAAAGTGTGAGTTGTCTCTTAGAAATTAATGTATGGACAAAATTAACCTTTCATCTAATAAATCATCCACCATTTATTTATAGACAAACAAGTAAATTTATCTTCTTTACTATAAAAATGTGAGTTGTCTCTTAGAAATTAATGTATGGACAAAATTAACCTTTCATCTAATAAACAATCAACCATTTATTTAAGGACAAACAAGTAAATTTATCATGACAAAAAATAATATTTGTACAAAAATAATGTTTAATAAATCACTCCTCATTGAATAAGGTTAAATAAATAATTTATTATTTGCTAATCAATTCCATGAATAATTACCAAAAGAACCATAAATTTAATAAATCACTCACCATTGAATAAGGTCAAAAAATAAATAAGTTAATTTCGGATTTAACATTAATTCTAAATCAAGTCTCCAAGTGTCTATATATATATATATCCACCAAATTTAGGTTTTTCCTCTATTTTTTCTACCAACCAATTTTGAATTATTTTAGTGTACATCTCTTTTAAACCTTTAAAGTGTTTCTCATCTTTTCAATGTGGGACAAAAGTTATCACTAATTATGCATCTTTTTTTAACATTTGATGAGGGGTTAGTTTGCTTGTTAGTGGCATATTCTTCTTCCAATATTTGATTGCAATTGTTTGCAATTTTCATATGACACCATTGTTTCTATGATGTTACAAACAACTCATATTTTTCCGACTTTATGACACTTCAACTAACGGATTTAGGGTTAGGGACTATCCGTGTCTAAAATTTGTATTCTTTGGTGTGTGGCGTGCATTTGCGTTGTATAGTCTCTAATGAACTTTCTTAAAGTTAATGGACTAATGGTCTAATTTTCCCTTAAATAAAATTTTATTTTAATTTTTGAGATATTTTCTTAACTTTAAAGTTAATTATGAGAATTTTTTAATTATTTTTTTGATTATTGAAACAATTATTCATTAACTTTTATTACAAACATATCTTAAATATCAAATGGTTAACTAAATGATAGAATTATAACTAAATCCAACTTTGCACCCAAGGAAAAAGACCAAAATAATCTTCATGTCACATACAATGTGTCATTTTCCATTAATATTATAAACTCTCATGGACGTGAGGAGGGCAAAGTGGGATGAATAGAAAAATTGTGTATAAAAGTGAGACACGTAATTTACAGGTGATGGTGCAACGTGAGATTTAAGTAAATACTTCCGGGAGCGAATCGTATTTTTGCCCCATAAAAATTAGGCCAAAAAAGCATATATCCCATCAAAGTTTCTATTAAATCTCACTTTAGTTTTTTATGATTAATTTAATTCATAGGAGAAATATATATGCACACACACATATGTATGTATGTATATATTTACATATATATATAAATATATAAAAATTTATTATTTCTGGTAAAAAAATATACATTAAAATTTCATAACGGACAATTTTAAGAAATATATATAGTTTTTTCGTATATAAAAATAATAATTAAAAGTAAGCAAACAAATGAAGGCAAAACATTTCGCAAAAATCATTAAGAACACGTGCAAGGCACGTGTACCTAACTGGTATTAAAAAAAAAAGTTCTCTCAACGTTCTCGAAAATTCTGGCATTTCTTTCCAACCAAATAATCCATCATATCGCCAAAGGGGTAGCCTCCCACAAGTGATTTCTATGTTTCCGTTTATACAGGGACCATCCATCTCATCAATTCCTTCACCGAATTGGACATAACCCACTCCCCTTTATACAGATTGGACACGAAGTCCCAACACCTCCTAGCAAAATGGCAATGAAGTAGCAAATATTCCTCAATTGTTATGTCTTCATCCGTAAATCCACGAAGTCACTCAAGAATTCCTAACCTAAGAAAAATACTAATAGCTAACCATATCTAGGTATTTACACCCTAGTTTAAAGCACCAACGTATTTCACTCATCTGACATAGAAAGATTACTTCCACAAACTTTGTATTTCTACTATGTCACTCTTCCATCCAAAAGTTTAGGGGAATGTTATGCGGAGCAGCCACGTTGTATCATAAAACATGTTGTTTTCAAGATCATTTGATTGTCTTAATTTAGACAGTTTATTAAGACAGTTACTAGGCAGTTATGAGACATTAAACAGTTTTTTTTACAGCTATTAGGCAGTTAACTTTAACAATATTCTTTTCCTTTATGTACTATGGGGTATTTTCTATTTTAGGGATATAGAATACAGATTATTTTCTTAGAGAAAGTTTGATAATTTGCGTTCTATGAAGAACATTGCCTTCCTTTTATTCCTCTCCTGTATCAGTTGGTATCAATGCAAGGTTTGTCCTTGGCGATGGCTAACAAAGATGAAGAGGATGTTTCCCTCTCTGACATGCTCAGAGAGTTTCGGACAGTAGCAACGGCGCTTCAAACTTTGTCAGCACGTGTTGAACGAGCAGAGATAGAGTTGAGGGCGACGCGGCCTGTCGAGGACAACGCAGGTGGCGAAGGTGAACGCCAGAGAGTCTCTCAGGAATACCAAGCTAATTCCGTGTTACCCCAACAGGATGATGATTCAACAGATGAGGAATTTGAAGGATTTCAGGGCAGAAACCCAAATTACAGAGCACCACAGCAGTTTGGGCAACAGGACTTTCGCTTGAAGGTTGATCTCCTTTCATTTAATGGGAAAACCCTAACGTTGCTGATTTGTTATGTTATCATCCTGCAGAGCCTTCTATTTATTTGGATCACTCAAGGTCGAGTTTCTTCCAACCTGGGGAGAATGATGCGGAGCAGCCCACGTTGTATCATAAAATGTGTTGTTGTCAAGATCATTTGACTGTCTTAATTTAGACAGTTTATTAAGATAGTTATTAGGCAGGTATGAGACATTAGACAACTTTTTATAGTTATTAGGCAATTAATTTTAATACTATTCTTTTCCTTTATATAATATGGGGTATTTTATATTTTAGCGATATAGAATACATATTATTTTCTTAGAGAAAGTTTGATAATTTGCGTTCTACGAAGAACATTGTCTTCCTTTTATTCGTCTCTCGTATCAAGTGCCCAAATCAACAGAAGTGAAAATTGGAGATGATGTGACAAAAGAGGCTCCACTGATTAGAAGAGGCATTGGTGAGTTTTATCAGAAACTATATTCGGATGGAAGTGCCTGGGGTTTGGAGTTAGATGGCATTGAGTTTAAATCTATTCAAGAGAAGGATAAGGATCTGCTAGAACAGTCTTTTCCAAAATAGGAGATCGTGGAGGCGCTGAGGAGTTTGAAGGGTGATAAAGCCTCAGGCCCCTGATGGGTTTACTGTAGCCTTCTTTAAATACTGCTGGGAAGTGTTTAAGTCCGACGTTTTGGAGGTTTTCCATTCTTTCTTCGAGGAGGAGTGCTTTGAGAAAAGCCTCAATGTCTCTTTTATTTCCCTCATTCCGAAAAAGAAGAGTGCAAATGAGTTGAAGGATTTCAGGCGATTAGCCTCATCGGTAGTATCTATAAATTGATTTTGAAGGTTTTGTCGTCTAGGCTCAAAAAAATGGTAGGGGGTGTGGTATCAGACTCTCAACATGCTTTCATGGGGAATCGCCAAATTCTAGATGCGGCATTGATAACGAATGAAGCGGTGGATGCTAGGGTAAGGAAGTGGGATGATGTAATGTGCAAACTCAATATAGAGAAGGCTTATGACCATGTTAAATGGGATTTTATGATTTTTCTTTGGAGAGAATGGACTTTGGGGAGAAATGGAGAAAATGGGTTTTGTTCTGCATTTCAACAATCAATTCTGGTCAATGGAGAATCTGCAGGCTATTTCTCGAGTTCGAGAGGGCTGCGCTAGGGGGATCCCTATCTCCTCTTCTGTTTATTGTGGTCATGGAAGCACTGAGCCATCTCATTGATAAGGCCGTGGCAGGAGGATTCATTCGGGGCTTTAAGGTGGGAAGAGATATAGAACACAGAATGTCTATTTCTCACCTCCTGTTTGCAGATGACATGTTGGTCTGCTGTGAAGCTAGTAAGGATCAGTTGGGTTATCTCCGGATGATTTTATTATTCTTCCAAGGGATGTTGGGCCTGAGGATCTACATTTCAAGAGCGAGATCATTCCAGTAGGTAGGGTAGACAATGTGAGATGCTGGCTTCTTTTTTTGGGTGTAAAATATTTGCCCTTCCTTTGATGTATTTGGGTCTTCCTCTTGGAGCTTCATATAAAAATGTCAATCGGTGGAATTTTGTGGTGGAAAGGTTTGAAAGAAGACCCGCCGGCTAGAAGAGACAGTATTTATCAAAGGGAGGTAGGTTGGCATTGATTAATAGCACCCTGTCCAACTTACCTACGTATTTCCTATCTCTCTTAGTGATACAAAGTTCAGTTGTGAAGAGGATTGAGAAGTTGAAAAGGGATTTCCTTTGGAAAGGGGGTAAGGAGGATAGGAAATATCACTTAGTGGAGTGGGATTCAGTATGCAGCAGCAAGCTGGGGCTGGTGGTTTAGGTATTAAGAATCTCCGTACATTCAATGTTGATTTTCTAGGCACATGGTTGTGGAGGTTTTTAGTTGGCAAAGGAGGATTATGGAGGAGATTAGTAGTGGGCAAGTATGGTATGGATGATCATTAATGGTTCCCAAAGAAATTCCATAGTAATCATGGTTGTAGTGTTTGGAAAGGAATCATGAGAGGGTGGGATACTTTCAGTCGGTTCATTTCGTTCGATATAGGTTTCGGTAATTCTGTCAGGTTCTGGAAGGATAAGTGGTGCGGGGACACACCACTACAATTCAGGTTCCCTAATCTGCACAGCGTTGCGGTAAAAAAAGATGATATGGTGAGCTCGTGTCTGGAAATCCATGATGGGACAGATTCTTAGAATCCTGATTTTCGCATAAATTTCCAGGATTGGGAGATTGGGGAGCTAATTCAAATGTTGGCTATGCTTCATGAAATAAAGAGACAAGATTTAGGCAAAGATACTATTGCTTGGGAGGGGGCTAAGGACAAAAAATTCTCAGTTAAGTCTTTCTAGTCCAAGCTGAAAATTAGTGATAGAAATTCGTTCCCTTGGATAGATATTTGGAGAGTTAAGGTGCCCAGTAGGGTGAGTTTTTTTGTGTGGGAGGCAGCCCGGGAAGCCATTTTGACGGGGGAGAATCTGAGAGCTCATGGTAAGGTTTATGTCAACCAGTGTTTTATGTGTAAAAAGGAGGAGGAAAATATGAATCATCTCCTGCATTGCCCAATAATGCAGGAAGTGTGGAATCTGTTCTTCAACTTGGCTAGGGTTTCCTGGGTTATGCCCCGGACTGTTATTGAGCTTCTGCGTGGGTGGTCTCTGTACAAGAGAAGAAAATTAAACTCTTTCTGGATCTCTGCTCCTTCAGCCGTTTGGTGGGTCATTTGGAAGGAATGGAACAGAAGGATCTTTGAGAATGTTGAGACTGATATAGGAGGGATCAAGGAAGTTTGAACAGAGGATTCTTCTGTATATACAATAGATAGGTCTTTTGTGATATTATATTTTTGTCTTGTATACCCCCTGTGTACAAGGTTGCATCACCTTTTTGATACATGATATATAATTCTCTTTACTTATCAAAAAAAAAAACTTCTATTTTAAGAATAAAAAAACCTTTTTAATTAATTTTTAATTGTTATGTTAAGGTAACGTACGATGTTATAAATTGATTAACAAGCATGTGCTATTTATAAATACAGATTAAATGTGAAATTGAAAATTCAAATTTGAAAAATGTAAACAGAAAATAGTTTTGAGAGTGCTAACTAAACAAACCCTCGAGAATGTTTCGATTTCAACATCTATTTTTGAGAGCAATAACTCACCTTGAGTTATTGTTCGAACAGTTTTTGCATTTCCAAAAGCTTCAAGCACTGGATTGGACTGTAAATTCATCAACAGAAACACGGGTAAGGTGAAATGTATCCATAAATATTGAATCTTATGAGAGAAAGAAGAGTTTCAAGCATCTGTAAACCCTTTTGAGATCTAGAACTTAAAGATATAACCAAGAAAATTGAAACTTTAATCGTACTTCCAGGACTTGTTCTTCCACTGTTCGTCTTTCAACTCCAGACCATAGTTATAAAAGGCAAGTGCCTCTTCACATGATGCGAGAGGCGAGGCGAGGGGGTTACGCCCCTTGAAGGGCAAGGCTAGGCGATCGCCTTTCTTACTTTTTGAGGAGGCGAGAGGCGAGAAAAGGCGGACAAAGGCATACATTCTAGAAAAACCCTAAAATATGACGTACTTATTACTTTTTTTTTAGGGTTTTTAACTTCAAGGAGAGATACAAATAGCTTCTTTGCTAACGGCTAAACAGAGATAGACAATAGTTCTTTCGTGACTGTCGACTCTGTTTGGGCTTCGGTCTCCAAGAACAGCCTTTGCTCTTACACCCTCCAGTCCTCAACACTTCTGTCTTCAACAATCAGACAACCAGTCCTCAACACTTTTGTCTTCAACAAATAACTTTTCTTTTTTTGTGGCTAAATTGCATGATAATTAGACTTCTTCCTGCTTCTTTTCTTCACTTTTTTTACTCTGTTATAACTCTCTTTAAACTACTGAGTCTTCAAGAAACATTTTACTTTCTCTTGTTTCTTTTTTTTTTTTTTGGTTAAATTGACTTCTACCTTCTTCTTCATTTTTTAAACTCTGTTTATGTTTACTTTCTTGTTGTTTTTTGTGTGCACTGTGTGAATTTATGAAATGAAAAACTCTTTCTATCTTCTTTCACTCTGTATTGCCTACAATTTGATACACTGCTAAAGGCCTACAGGCTACAGCTATCTTTCACTTTGTTTTTTATTAAAAAATGCAACAATTTGATACACTGCTACAGCTAATCAGTTTTTGTTTTGTAACACTGCTACTTCTGTCTACAATGTAGTTTTAGTGTTTTTATGAAATATAAAAACTCTTTGCTTGTGTATTTATGAAAAATAAAATACAACAATACTTACTCTTTTATTTTTCTAGTTACTCTGTTTTTTTCCCTCAATAATGTCACTGTTATATATTATTTTCATTTATAAATGCTTTGGATTATGTTACAATAAAATTAATATATATCTTAATTTCTCGCCTTGTTCGCCTTTCGGTCGCCCGCCTCTCGCCTTCCGCCTTTAATAACTATGCTCCAGACTGACCACCCAAATGCGCCACATATCGCATGAGCATCTTTTTTTGGTTTCAGTCTTACCTGCACCACTCTCTCCACTGACCAAAATAGAGTTGCTCTTCCCCTCATTGATCATCGCTCTCTCCAGAAAGTTTACCATGTCAAGAGAAGCTCCCCTAAGATAATCTCATCTAATAGAGTAGGTCTGTATAACGTGTACACAGCATCTGCAACTGCCAAAACATGGGGACTAAGCTCTCCAAATGCTGCTCCTTTATATTGTTGAATCATTTGTGTATCATATAGATGAGGTAATCTTTGAAATGGGTTTATTGCAATTAAGATGTTTCCAGTATATGTCTGCAAAAGAAATGGAGGCAAATTTTCATATTGGCGATTCATGCAAGGGCTACATTGTAAAAATAGGAATAAAAATTGGATAACTCACATAAATTTCATTAAGTTCATATCTAGAAGCCAAATTTTGCAAGACTCCTGGTTCATGCAGATAGAAAAGCTTTGTCATGTCATCTACACCTCCAGGCTCCAGGAGGAGCTTCCGTATCCTTAGGGAACACTTTCAAAAAAATTTGTTTGCAGATAGTAAGTCATTTAAAATTTTCTTGATTATGGCCATAGAACAAGAAATTGAGCCAACCTTAGCATAATACCCTGATTGGTGAAGTTGAGGAACTGTTTTCAGAAAAGAAAAAAAAAAAAAGGCAGAATCACAAGCTCTGTTTCCTTGGGTCCTGTAATGAGATCTTTGAAAAGTTTGTTTGGCTCAT
Organism: Codonopsis lanceolata; assembly: GCA_013146195.2. Taxonomy (NCBI): domain Eukaryota; kingdom Viridiplantae; phylum Streptophyta; class Magnoliopsida; order Asterales; family Campanulaceae; genus Codonopsis; species Codonopsis lanceolata. The sequence goes on along the minus strand of CM028383.1, from coordinate 25,412,393 downwards.
GGAAATTTTGACGTCACAATGTTTTTAGTCACTTTGTTCTTTTGATTGGAAATCAAGAACCATAGAATAGCAAAGCATCACCATGACATCCTTTAGGAAGAAAGAAAAGGTTTCTTCTACTCAGTCCTCTGGAAACATATCTCGAGAACCATATATGGCCAAGTTTTCTTTTAGTATACACCTAAATGGAAATTTGTTTCTGAAGTTGCAGCAAGAAGTACTACATTTTATATATACTTTCTTTACCAGGATAATTCCTAATTCAAAGAGAAATTACAAACCACTCATGGGGGAAAAACAGTAAGGAGCATTGAATTGAGCAAGATATGTAGTCTTTTAGGAAGTAACGTACAGGCACTCGGACCCACTTCACATTTCAAAAATCTCCGTGGAATCTATCAGCATTTTTTCCTTCATTTATATAATCAATCCTCCTCATACAAAATCCTGAAATTACAATCACGTAAATGCATAAAAAGGCATGTGGTTGTATGATAAATGGAACCCAGATGACTGAACTTGCATGCAGTTTCATTTAATTTAATTGCATAGAACTCATTGATGCTGGATACCTACTTAGCACATTCTTCGTATATTCCAATCCAGTCCCTTGTCGGGCCACCAAGAGTTTTACTCCTCTGGATGAAAGGACGATGACGGTTATCATATTACACCACTGGGATTTAAGAGATTGAGGTAGTTTAGATTGGAACCTGGAACATACTCCTAAATTCGGTCAACTAGTAGGAAACTCTCTTCAAAAGGGAAGATTGAAAAGGGTATCGACACTATTGAAACAACAAAATTACCAAGAGCAATAGAGATTCTTTTGCAGCCTATTTAAGAACAATACAACAGCAGAGAAAATGCAATCAAGCAAATAAAAGCAGGAAACCAATAAAGAAGCCATATAGATGACTCTATCCAACAACATCTGTCTAGACATCCACTGATCCTTAGAAAGAAGAAAGAAGCCATATACACGACTCTATCCAATAGCATTTATATTTGAAAATTTCTCTTCAATTTTTCATGGGCTTTATTTCGAAGTTCCCTGAAAGTCCCTGACCAATGAGGGAACAATCATCACCTCATACTTTCATTGCCTAATTTCTTCGTTCAATTAGTTTCTGCTTCATTTAAAAAATTTAACATACTTGCAGTTATCTTTTTAGAACATCTCATATATGAGGCCTAGTGTCAACTCGAAGGAAAAAAGTTGTGTGAAGTGAAGACACATATATAAGATTGCATAATATGTTAGAATAGATGCTTTGATCTACAACATAGTGTAATAAAAATGAACCAACGACAACAAATTCTTTTGAATTCTAACCTTTATATTTAGTACTCTTATACTATTAATATTTTTATACTATATAAACTATAACTAATATTAGTATTTGAATTTGCCTTTAGAGAGGGTACATTTATAAAATCAATTTATTGATTATAAGAATTAAAAATGTTACTTGAAAATAAACTGTTTTCCAAACTTCCACGGTCCATATACTCGTCAAGACTTAAACGGTTAGCTCGGTTTGATTTTTCTCAAACCAATTGCTCATCTTTGCAGCTGTATCCGATCAAATTCACCAAATTTGGATGAGGGCTGCCCCAAAAATATGATCTCGGCCTATAATTTCACAAAGTTGTGAATAAAGCTGATTAAGAACCAATTTGATTTAAGGCAGGTCATAGATATCCAATATCATAAAGAAGAGTGAAAAAGTTGTAACACATGATTAAAGTATCTGATGCACTTTTCCGGCAAAAGCTTCAGCAGTCTGCTTTAGGTGGGGAAATTAGCGAGGAGGATGTCAAGGCATTGAAGAGGTTGCTGGTTATGCTTTGCATCCCTAAGCAAACTGTTGAAGCAGCAGTTTGTTTGAAATAAATAGGAGGCACGTAAATAGTAAATTACAGATGTATTGTGCCAATGTCTAAACACCAATTATCTGCAATCTTTTAATTATTTAGTTAGCCTTCCGCAGTCAGTGTTGATTTCCATTCCAAAATTTATGTTTTGCAAAATAGTGAAGCTTTTGTGGTTTTATGATTCAGGCAAATATTGAAGCTTCTGTGGTGAAAACTTTGGACACAAAAATCATTTAGGAAATGCAAACTCCCCGGGTTTGTTAAGCACTTTAATTTTGGTTTTAAAAAACTTTCCGAAGAGAAAAAGAAGACACTTATTTTAAGATATCCAAAATAGAATAAGAGATACATAATTTAAATTGAAGGGAGTATATAATCTATATATATGCAATATGTCAGTTTCTAACCCAAAAGAGTCCAGAAGTTGTTTCTTATAAATTGTCTGGTTCTAAGAATATGAATTACAAATTCTTCACCAAAATACATTAGTGCAAAGGTCAAAACAGACTGCTCATAGTGACAACTTCTCCGCTTAGTCACATGTTGTAGTGTGATTGAAAACGTTGACAAATTATTGGCATAGAGAATGTTATCTCAATTTAAGCCCCACGGTATGAGTATGACCTTCTTCAGACCATGACCTATAGCTAACTATCTAGTTCATACACCCGAGCCAAATGAGTTGGAAAAATCATACTATTTCTCTATGGCTTTCTTGATACCCTTTTGCTCAATCTTCTTCAACATCAATGTTCAACCAGTATCTCCCCAAAATGTCTAAATGATCAGAAATCATTGTTGCTCCAACTGAGAGCCAACTTGAAATATGATTCCTCCCTTTCCACCAAGCTTGTCGTAGATTGCGACACTGCCGGTCACATCATTGGCCTTGATCTTGCGAATCAAATTTGAGCGGTCTTTTCGGTCTCACTTCCTCCAGACCCTGAACTTAGTTAGCAACAACTTTGTCGAAGCATTCCCGAAAAAGATCTTTCAGGTACCAACTCTAAAGATTATTGACTCGTCAAACAAAAGATTATTAGATGGTTCTTTGCCAGGGTTTCCTCAAAATGGACCTCACAACACAATTTGTTGGGATATTACCAGATTCTATTGACAATATTAGGATGTTGTCCAGGATAGAACTGAGAGGCTGCAATTTTATTGGACCATTTCCAGGTTCAATGGCAAAGCTCAACCAACTTTACTTATTTGGACTTCTCGGTAAACAAAGTCACCGGTTCAATTCCTTCACTTTGTTTGTCTAAGAGTCTAGCCTTACCAAATCTCTATCAAAACAGTTTAACAGGTGAAATCCCTTCATCACATACCTTCAATCTAGAGATAGTCTCATTGTTTTCAAAAGAACAAATCTCAATTGCAGGGGATTTATTTTTATTCTTTTTTAACAGGACCGTATGTTAGATGACAATCATCTCACCCAAGAGAAAATTACAGCAGCCAAGAATACACACAAAACATAATCTCTAATTAAAAAAGAGCTGGGACTCACCGGCACAGAGTGAAAGTTGCAAAAATAAAAAGTAAATATCACTGAAAAAGCCAATGCCCAGTAGATGGACGTAAGCTTGTAGGGGTTTTTAGAATGGGAAATTAAAATGGGCAGTGGTGGAATGGTAGGTTATGACGCCTTCCCACCCCCCCCCACTTTTTTACTTCTTTGTTGCTTGGCATTTTCTTCACTCTTATCTTAGGCCCTTCAATCATCCTACTTTATATTAGTTAGTCCATTTTGAGTACATAATTTATAGAAATATAAATTAAAATATAGGGGTACGAGATTGGGGTGTCTATGGTCCGACTACATGGAATAATCCGTATGCCCAGTTATAGTGCAATGGGAGCTTTAAGCATAATTTTGTAAGGCCTTTAGGCTAAAACAAAGAAAGTGCAGCATTAAGAAGGGATCTAGAAACCGGTTGGCCATACCTGTTATGTAGCAGAAAAGGTTTTTGAACTTTGTTGACTGTTGTGATCAAGTTACTTGGAGAATGAAGTACATCCAAGAACAACACGGATACAAATTGCATTTTTTATATCAGTTTGGATATATATCCTCTTGCTGAAGATCTCCCGTACAGTTCATAGCCCCGTGATGAGAGTAACAAAACCTTGACAATCTGACTACAACCCAGGCTTCGCTTTCTATATATACCTCCTAAGAAGTCCTTCCCAGCATTTCAAAGACTGAATGACATAAATAGACTCTTCCATAGGACTTTGCTAGTAATAAGAAATTGAAGCCTACCACTAATATGACTCGTATATAGACTTTCTTTGAATGTTCGGGTAGCATGAGCTTCAATTTGCCTTGAACTGAATGTGGATGGCTATTTCCTTGTGTCACCCATAGTGCAGAGAGACCAGTTTCTGCAATTTAGATTGGCATCATCTTCACCAATAACCTCTACAGGAGCAAGATCCATTCTTGAAGTGATGGAAGCGGCTGGAGTCCCTTAATATTATTTCATGGCCAATGAATTTAGATATGTAGGTAAAAGAAATATGACAATCACCACAGACACGCAAGTTTTTGGTGATCCTAATGGGCAATCCTGGAGCCGTTGTAAGTATCCCGTACGCAAGTGCCAGTTTTTCAGAATGTTCAGTCAGAAGATCACCTTTTTCTTCTTCATCAACATCATGAAGAGCATATTGTGTATCAGGAACATAGCCAAGTGCTTTAATGCGATGAATCAAATCCTCAAGGATATCATACATCTGTGAAGATAGGGGATGAGATCTGTCTCCAGCATAAAAGGTTACAGTGCCCTTCTTTCCTTGGACCCAACTCCACCCTGGTCTCTTCTTGATTCCTGTATTTTTCATCAAAGACCTGATCCTAGCCACGTCTTTCCAACGGCTGGCAGTGGCATATATGTTTGAAAGAAGTGTATAAGATCCATCATTCTCACACTCCAATTTTAACAACTGATCAGCAGCATATTCCCCTAATTCAACATTTTTATGAGTCCTGCATGCACTGAGCAGTGCAAACCAGACTATTGGACTGGGTTCGATATGCATCCCTTTGATTAGCTTCATAGCTTCGTGCAACCGACCAGCACGACCCAAAAGATCAACCACACAAGCATAGTGTTCAATCCCAGGAACGACCCCAAACTCCCTGCTCATGCTGTTGAAATATTCCATTCCCTGGTCAACCATCCCAGAGTGGCTACAAGCGTAAAGCACAACAACAAAGGTTACAGCATCAATAGGCAGACCTGCCCTCCTCATCCCATCAAAAACTTGAAGAGCCTCTGCACCTTGCCCACGCATGCCATAGCCTGTCATTAGAGACGTCCACGAGACAGAATTCCTTTGATTCATGTTATTAAACACAACTTGAGCTGCATCAACATCTCCGGATTTAGCATACATGTCTATTAGGCAGTTGGTCACAAACAACTCTCCAGACTCGTAGCTGTTGCGAAGTACATAAGCGTGAACCTGTCTACCAATTCTGAGAGTAGCTAATCGAGCAGAAGCCATCAGGACACAAGATATCGTAAAAGCGTTTGGCTTTATAGGTTTTTGCTGCTTTAACATCTGAGAGAAAAGAACTAATGCATCATTGGCGTCCCCTTGCTGAGCATACCCACCAATCATGACCGTCCATGTCACTACATCCCTATCCTCTTGAGCTATGGAATCAAACATGGTATTGGCAAATTTCCCACCTTTGCATTTAGCATACATGTCAATAAGAGAATTGATCACCATCAGATCATCACCATGATCGTTCTTATTTACCTTCAGAATGCATTTGATGGCATAACAATGAGTCTCCTTCCCATGAGATAATGATCCAACACAGGCACATCCCGGCAAAATGGAAACAAGGGTGACAGCATTTGGCTTCGACCCACAACGCAGCATTTGCCTAAACACATCAAGTGCTTCATACCCACCTCCTATCTGAGCATATCCTGCAATTACAGCAGTCCAGGTCACTACATCCAACTCAATCTTCTCCATACGCATTTTCTCAAACAGACTAAGAGCATCTTCTAATCGACCAATCTGGGAATAGCCAGTAACCACAACGTTCCAAGAAACCACATCCTTCACCTCCATTCGAACAAAAACCTTATTTGCTTCGTCCATCAAACCACACTTTGCATACATGTCAACTATAGCATTACCCACAAAAACATCCTCAATTAGGAGTGTTCTAACCGCATAACCATGTGCCTGCTTACCTTGCATCCTCGCACCAACAGAACCACATGCCGGAAGAATATTAACAAGGCTAACGGCATCAGCACGAAGATAATCACAGTACTGACTTGTGCTAGTCATTTTATCAAATATCTTCAGAGCCGTTTTAGGATGACCACTCTGCACGTATGCAGCCACAATCGAGTTCCAAGAAACCACGTCACCTATCCCTCTGTCCAACAATTCATCAAACACCTTCCGCGCACTACCCAAATCCCCACAACGGCTGTACATTGCAATCACAGAATTGCAAACAAAAACGTTAAACTCAAACCCAGCTGCACAAACAACACCATGAACGGAGCAGCTTCTAATAAAGGAAGCAATCTCTCCACAAGCCTTGAGAACTAAAGGGAATGTATAAGCATCAGGTCTCCAACCCAGCCTCTGCATTGAAACATAAAGCACGAGTCCATTTTCGGCATGTTTTAAACGCACACTGCGGCGAATAAGAACGTTCCACCAGAAGACGGTGAAGGGAGAAGGCGGGAGGCGTTGAAGAACTGCAAGAGCAGGAGATGGGGCGTCGCAGCCGGAGATGTACATTCTGACGACTTTGGTCATCAAGGTGGGATCCGAGACGGCAAGGCCTTGCACTATCAGTTGCTGGTGGATGAGCTTGGCAACGGTTATGGAGTTGCATTGTTTGAGGATAGTGTTGATGGTGTGAGAGTGTGAGAAAGTGGGTATGGCGGTGGCGGAAGACAAGTTGGCGACCAAGGAGTTGAGTTGGAGCGGCGGTTTAAGTCGTTTCAAAGGAGAGAGCATGCTCCAGACGGCTGGGAATTCTCTATCTTCGAAATCTTCTGAGTTCTGATTTTGTCTTCCTTTTTGTCTTCTCTGTTTTCTCTATCTTCTCGGTTTTCTCTCTTCCCTCACTACAATCTCTGTATTAATCAATACTGCGACGACATGAATTGAACCGGGAAATATGACGCACTTAAACCAATAAAATTTCACGTTACTTCAGTTTATAAATATTTTCTTTATAAATTTATTTTTTATTATAAATAAATTTATAAAAGTTTTATAATATAAACTCATAACTAAATATTTTATTATTTCTCAATATACATTTAACTTCAAAAATATAAAGCAAAGTTCAGTCATTAAGTATAAATCGGTTGATAAACATCAATCTTTTGATGTTTTGAAGCTATGACATGAGATCTCACAATGGTTTAAAGCTTTTGGAAAATGTTTATAAATTTTTATCAACCTTTTGCATTCTCCAATTAGAGTTGCTCTTAGTCACTTGAATTGTATAACTAGTTTTTACTGGTGGTAACAATTGGGTGTTAATGGATTGATAATGGACTAACTTAAACCTATTCATTAACACTCAATTGTCAAGCTTATTTTTACTTACATATATCTCTTTTAATTAAATTATACTTAAATAAAACAAAATTAAACAAAATTAAAAAGTAAAGAAAAAACATGATAAAGGAAACAACCAACTAAAAAATTCTGATTTTCAAATTAAAGACTTATATATTCAAGAACTTTTTTTTGCATTTCAAGAATGAAGAAAATAAAGTTAAAATTTAAAATCTATACTCTCTCCATCCATTATTATCGTCTGAGTTAATTTAACGTATGATTTAAAAAACATATTTGATTTATGTAAGGGGAAAAGATATGATAGTCTGTGGGTTATGAGAGGAAATGAGGTGGCTACCGGTGATAAATTGGACCCATTAAGCTTAGGCGTTATTGACTCGTAAGAGTAGTGACTTTTATAACAACGTGATTAATATTGATGTTACAACATTGCTAGCCTTACAACTACTTTTACAATTTTTTTTTACGTACAACTAAGCTTTGAAGAAGGATAAAGTTATTTTTGTTCAAAACATTTTTTCTCAATTCAAGGCTTAATTGTAAAAAAAGTTATAAGATTAGTTATAAGAATAGCATTTTCCTTGATGTTAATGGGGAGAATTAATACTAGGATTAGGGTGTTGGCGTGGGATGGTAAGATGTGATTGTGGGTTTGATTGTGTGCACCAAAACTTGTTTTATGCGGTAGATTTACTTTATTGAGTTTAGGGTGATATATTTGAATTATATTATAAAGTAATTCATTATGATGTGTAAGTCAGCCTAGCCCTTCATCAGCCACGTTAATATCATGTATATCTTTTTCGGACACTTCTTCTACCGGTTGGTTTTTATACCTCAAAGTTAGTGATCAATCATATGTGGAAAAAAAAAAGTCAAGAAATCCATCGACCAAAAAATCAAAATCGCAAGGTCAAATAAAAATGCAACTTGGATCGATTAAAAACTTTGGTAGTATCCCCTAGATCGTTTGAATGGTAGATCCCTAAAAGAGTATAGGCCATTCGCCCGAGATTTGTTCAATCTTGGGAGGTCGAAATTTAGGTGAAATACGAAGGTCATATACTTTTGAGAAATAATCCACTATTTCAAGATTTAAATCAAAACAAGTTACGCTTGTCCGACCAAAATATAGGGTGTTTTCTAGGTATTGGCTTTTTTGTTTAAAAAAATAAAAAGAAAAACGAAAATATGTAAAGACATGACGAAATCCCCTCACCATTATCCTCAATCGCCATCTACAAATCCCTCTTCCCTCTTAACCTCGTGTAAATGCATCTCTAGTCGATTAGTGCATCGTTCACTCTTGATTTCAAGTACAATTTCATTGAGTCATACTTTAAGATGTCGAGGTTTACCATTTCAAAAAAAAAGGATCGATAGGGAGCCTGGAAAGCCAGGAAAGTCGGGAAATCCAGAAAAGGTAAGACATCTAAAAGGTTGTATTCTTAGCCTACTCCTTCACGTCTTCTATAAATTGGTCGACATGCACCCATTCAATAAACTAGGCGACCCAAAGATCATAATCAACAATTCAAGACTGGGGGCTTTCAAACCTCAGGGGTTTCCCTTTTGCCCATTTTGATACCTACAGACCCATCCTTATAGAGTATGCTCGCTAGTCCTCTTGGTCTCCACTCTTTCAAAATCCAACCAAGTCCTCAAATCATGGTTTCAAAAAGTCTTTGTATATATATTCAAGTCAAGTAAATTTTTGCTTCTTCTTGTAGCTTGTCGAGTCTTTTTTTCTGGTCTTTGAGTACCGCCTATTGCCAAGTATCCCTTGATTGTTAATCTTCTATGAATCGATTCATTTGAAAACATGATAAATCTACACGAGTTGATGATGAGTCATTTTGAAGATATGGACCCGCAAACCATTAAAAATATGAGTTCAATAAAGAAACCTCTGTGTTGGTGAAAGATCATCTTCGACCCCTTGCGATCGAGCTATTAGTAGCACACTGGGGCTTCCCACCATACACCAGAACCCAACCACGTACAAAACATAAAGAACTTCCAAATATCTTCAGCCAAATAACCATCCCCATGATCCAGCTTCCCAAAACTGAGGTTGTTTCACCAAGAGTGACCATCCCTTTGACCTAAAGGAAAGAGGACGTTCCTTCAACTGCTCTGTTATGATGCTCAGAAAATTCAAAGAAGCAAAGAAAAAACAAAGAAAAAAAAGGGAAAGGAAGAAAAGCAAGGTTGAAATACAGCCTATGCCAAAGAAAGGAAAGAAATAAGGAAAATATACATCTCTAGAGTGGTCCTTTAAAGTATCTCTAATCAATTAAAACCTCTCTTGGAGAATCTCCCATCCAAGCTAAATCCAGAAACCAAACCAACTCCCTGAACCATGCCTTCTCATACACTACCCTCCTCAACTTGTTTCTTAAAAAATCTGGCCGAACTTAGAAAATAAGAAATATCACTGGTCGTATGATAAGGGATACAAGTACAGAGATCAGTTCAGAAAGTACAGGAATCAGTTCAGAGAATACAGATTCAGATAAAATGGTTGTCGAAGATGAACAAACTTCTATGGGTACATATATAGGGGCTCCGGGATATGTTCCTACTCCAGTGGTTAGATCAAAATTTGGGCGGACAAGTCGATCGTCTAATGGGTCAGATAACAAATCTCATCCAAAGCCTAAGGCCGAATGTTGAAAACATTGTTTCCCCTGCGGCACCCCATGAAACGTCAACCACAAATGCTCCCCCAAACACCAACCCATTTTTCCCAAGTCATAATTACCTTGTTTCCAAACATCAGTATTCCTTAAAATACGGATGGTCTTCTATTTTCCACCACCAACCCACTCCCAAACAGTCCACACGCGGACCCCAGAAGTTATGTCCCATAAAGACAAGTTACAACTTATCTCCCCGTTTAATGATTTTAGTCGTCAGACAAAAGCTGCAAATATTGCACCTCTCCGCAATGTTTACCAAGTACCTCAACCAGCTTCAGGAATAAACCCGGCTGCTACAAATCCTTTGAATGTATAAAATGCGTCTTTAGCCCCACCCCTTTCTAAAGTAGAAACACATATGGAGAACCTCGAAGAATTAATGCTCAAGGTTCTAAACAAGAGAGAGTTCTCTACACGGTCATTGACACTACAACCCTCAGCTATTCTGCCACTGAAATTTAGAATGCTTGACATAGAAAAGTTTGACGGGACTAATTGCCCTATCTACCACCTAAAGTCCTACTCCACTGCAATGCAATCCAGATGAGCTAGTTTTGAAGCCATGGCCTTTTATTTCTATCTGACTTTAGTAGGAGCAACAAAACAATGGTTAATGTTAGCAAATAGTAGTACCATGAGTACTTGGGATCAGATTGCTGAAAATTTCCAAAAGAGATATAAAGATAACAGTAGCTCTGAAAATAAGAGAGAACTTGAGGCATGCACTCAGAGGGAGAAAGAAACCTACGCAGACTTTATAGCTAGGTGTAAAAAGAAAATTTCACAGGATAGACTCGATCCAGTCGAGTCAACTAGGATGTTCATAAAAAAATATCCTACCAATTTACCTTGAACGTATGAGGTACCTCCCTTATGGAAACTTCGATGTCATAGTGGAAGTAGGAATTCGCATTGATGAAGACATACGTAATGGGCATTTGAAAGTCGACACGCCTCAATGTTCATTTCGCTATTCTAAAGGGAAGACATCGTCATCAGGAGCAGCAATTAATGTTGTTCGAAATATTCCAACAGCGGCATCACCAATCAATTTTTCTAGCCAAACCTATAGTAATATACCATGGTCATACGAAGATAGTTCCATCAATACGGTTGGGGAAACAATAGTGCCAACAGGAACTTCAGAGGCCCGTACAGAGGGAACAATAAACACTATGGTGAAATGTATGCCCCAATGTCACTAATACTACAAGAGTTGATGGCACAAGGGTTTCTGAAGCCAATAGAGAACTACAACCCTCCAAACCCTTACCCAACGCATGGAATCACTCCCAGTATTGTGAATACCATTGATGCAGTGGTCATCTCACTGAGAATGCCATTCCAAATCTCATCAATGATAAAGTTATCAAGAAACCACACCCACATACCAAATGTGGTAAACAACCAGTTGCCTCAAATCAACATGATCAAAGCTAATAAAGATAAAAAAAATGTTATGCACTCGCCCAATTTGAAAGGAATGAAACACATTTGCCTTACATCGTTGTTCCTCTCTCTCCGAAGAAAATGAATCTCAATTGTAACATGCTCTCCTGGAGTGCTCTCTTAAACAGTGGTCAAGCCTCACCCCAAGAAAAAAAAGCAGCATTGAAAAGACCACCTGCGTCGGTGAGGATGTCAACCACCTTACTAGATCTGGTTGCACCTGCCAACCAAACCATGAAATTGGCGATCACTCTGGTAAGGACAAAGAGGTCGATATTGGGGCTAAAAAACATGGAAGATGCTCTGTTAGCCCAAATGAAAAAAACTCAAGCTAACATATACATCTGGGTTTTGTTATGCGCATCCAAAACCCATTGTGATACACTTGCCACTAGCCAAGAGCCAAAGCCAAAAGCCAAAAGCCAAAAGCCAAAAGCCAAAAGCAAAAGTCGAAAGCCAAAAGCCAAAAGTCGAAAGCCAATGTTTTATCTAAACCATGAAACCAATCCATCCCAAACACTACGCCCTAACCCAGTTGCCACATATAGCTCTATTTCAATCGGTTATAACGTGATCTGGTCAAAGACAAAGCTCCTTACTTAAAAAACATATAAAAACATCAAAAGATAAACATTAAGTGGGGTCCATAACCCGCCAATCTTGTGATACTTGGCGATAAAGTGAACTGGATCATGACTTTCCTTTTGTCCATTAGAGTCACCCTTTTTTTTAGCATACTCCTTTCTTTCTCCCTCAAAAGTCTATTCAAATCGAGTCTTTCTGGGGGTTGTCCCCAGTTATTTTCTTCAGAACTTTCTCGTCCCATCTTATAGAATTTGGTTGATCGAGTCATCTTGGGGCTTATCCTGCCGAACTCATTGAGTACATAAAGGCCCTCATTATTTCTCGGAGACAGTTGTCCTCTACATCTCGTCTGAAGGAAAGAAGAAGCTACAAATTTGTGATCCCTCAAGAATAAGTAGTTTACCTTCACATACATTGAAAGATCGGCTCCCTATGAGGCAAGGGCTCGCTAGGTTGAAAACCCAAAGGGCGGCCTAGGAAAAAGGTATAGCACAAAGAAACAAAAATAAATAAAAAATGAAGAAGTGGTCCTCCGAGGCATCGATTAGTAGGATTCGTTGATCTTGTGATTGAATTCCTTTCTTGAATGATGCACTAGTCAAAAGACTAAAAAGCGACCCAAAAGCTTCACCCGTCATCAAATCATATACCTATAACCTTCCAAAGTCAGCCAAAAGCTACATCTCAAATATTTTCTTATCTTGTCTTAGCATGTTCAAAAAACAGATAGCATACATGCATAGTTGAAAGTCCATTTTGCAAAAGAAAAACGTTTTTGTCATTTTGCATGCTTGCATCTTTTTGTTGCATATTTTGTTATTTTTTTTTACATCTTATCAGGTCTTTACCGTATCGATGTATCTTCTATCGGCATCCTGCAAGAACTATTAACACCAATCTCCGTCAAAGCTTGCCGAAGCTGCTGAACAAAGCATTGCTAGTGGCCCTGCAATTCAATCATGTCAAACGAATCTCTACCAGTTCTCCCCCAAGTTCGCCCAAAGCACTACCAACAGCTGGGATATCTCGCCAAGACCTCTTTCCTAAAATCCTCAGCATCGTCATCAAAGGCTACACAACCCGATCATCAACAACATTTTGCCATAAGGCTTCATAATCACTACAGAATCACTACAGCAACGTACCTTCTTAATTATCGATTTTCACTGCATAACCCCAATATGGGGGTAGACATTTAAATTGCTTTCTGGTCACACAACCCTAATGTAGGGTTAGACTTTTGGATTGCTTTCTAGTCATATAACCCCAATGCAAGGTTAGACCTTTTTGGTGGTTTTCTAGTCGCATGACCCGATGTGGGGTTAGACCTTTTAATTGCCTTATGGTCACGCAAGCCTAATGTAGGGTTAGACTTTTTGATTGCTTTCTAGTCATGTAACCCCGATGCGGGGTTAGACCTTACTATTTGCTTTCTGGTCACATAACCTCGATGTGGGGTCAGAACTTTTAATTGCTTTCTGGTCATGCAACCCTAATGTAGGGTTAGGCCTTTGGATTGCTTTCTAGTCATGTTACCCCGATGCGAGGTTTAAACCTTGATATCTTATTTCTGGTCGCGCAAAGCCTAATGTAGGGTTAGACCTTTTTGGTGGTTTTTAGTCGCATGACCCCGATGTGGGGTTAGACCTTTTATTTGTTTTCTGGTCGCACAACCCTAATGTAGGGTTTAGACCTTTGGATTGCTTTCTAACACTACAAACCCGATGTAGGTATAGACCTTGTTATTGATTCCGTGGTCATACAACCTCAATGTGTGGTTAGACATCGCTATTTAATGTCTAGTTGCACAACCCCGATGTTGGGCTAGACCTTTTTGTTTGCTTTCTAGGTGTGCAACCTCGATATGTAGGGTTCAATCTTTGCCTTTCCTTCGGTCACGTAACCCCAATGTGGGGTTCGACCTTTCTTTCATGTCTTTGGTCATCCCCGCAATAGGTAAACCTATCGATTTCAGGAATGGTTTGCACATATTACATGGCTTTCTTCATACTTGTCACATTCACATCATGATTTTAATTTCCATATTTACATTATGTTTTAAAATTTTTGTCTTTACTGCTTTATTTTCACAAATCTTCTTTACAAAATTGTGTCTCTTTTCCCATTCTAGGTTAAGCCCATAAAAAAATGTATCGTTTTTCCCATTCTAGGTTAAACCTATAAAAAAAATGCATCACTTTTCCCATTCTAGGTTAAGCCCATTAAAAAAATGGAGTGACCCTAAACGTATACACCCAAATCCCTAAACGTAACACCATTTAAGACGTAAAATGACCTAAGTACCCATTTTAACACACACGTATTACATAAGAATTGTATTAAAAAACTTTTTTTATAAAACAACTGCTACACACTTGCGTTACTAATATAAAACAGTCGCTACACACTTGTGATACTAATATAAAACATCCACTACACACTTGTGGTACTAATATAAAATATTCGCTACACACTTGTGGTACTAATATAAAACATCCGCTAAGCCCTAGCGGCTGTTTTGTCCAAAATCAAAAAATATATATAAATAAATCACCGGGTTTTTGTTCGTAATTGAAAAGAAAAAATAAAGCGAATCAAAATCAATCCAATTCACATGCGATATTATGCCTTAAGCAATGGAAACCGAATCAACAATGACAAGTAATCAGAATTACGTGAAGGGGGTGTGTTTGTTTTAGGGAGTTAATGAAGGGATAGTATAGTTTAAATGTGGAGAGGGATAGTGAAGTGACCTCTTAAATGGTGTTACGTTTAGGGATTTGGGTGTTACGTTTAGGTATTCTGAAAAAAATGGATCGCTTTTTTGCCATTCTAGGTTAAGCCCATAAAACAAAATGCATCGCTTTTCCTATTCTAGGTTAAGCCCATCAAAAAAATGCATCACTTTTCTCATTCTAGGTTAAGCCCACTTTGAAAATTGCATAAAAAAAAACTTATGGTTTTGATAGTTTCCCACAAGGGGTATACACCCCAGGGACATGAGAGCGATCCACAAATATATCATTTTCTGGTTTTGTTCATTCCCGCAAGAGGGTGTAAAACTTGCATCTTTCGGTTAGAAACCAAACTATGTTTGGACTGATTCCTTTTATAAGGATACGTAGGCAGTCTATTTCGGTAGGTCCGACCATCGTAATGATTTGCAACCGAGCTACGATTGGTCTAATTCCTTTCACAAGGATATGTAGGCAGCCTATCACATTAGGCACGACCATCACATCACAAAATGTTTTCATCATAAATTGTTGCATCATAAAAAGTTTTACATAATAAATTGTTGAATCATAAAATCTTTTGCATCATAAATTGTTGCATTCGCAAGATGTTTGCGCATAATTTATTGCATCATAATTTGTTGCATCATAAATTGTTGCATCACAAAATGTTTTCATCACAAATGTTTTTGTACCACAAGTGTTTGCATCATCATATGTACTAGGTAATGCCCTAGGAATACAATCTTCGAGACGAGCTACAACTGGTCTGATTCCTAAAAAGGATACGTAGGCGGCCTATTTCGGTAAGTTCGACCATCATAGAAGATTCCACCACCCCGTTTACTAGGTAATGCCCTAGGAATACGATCTTCAAGATGAGCGACGATTGGTTTGATTCCTGAAAATAATATGTAGGCAACCAATTTCTGTAGATCCGACCATCATAGAGATTCCACCACCACGTTTACTAGGTAATGCCCTAGGAATACGGTCTTCAAGACGAGCTACGATTGGTCTTATTCTTGAAAAAGATACGTAGGCAGCGTATTCCGGTAGGTCCGACCATGACAAAGGATTCCACCACCCCGTTCACTAGGTAATGCCTTAGGAATACGATCTTCAAGACGAGCTACGATTGGTCTGATTCCTGAAAAGGATACGTAGGTAGTCTATTACGGTAGGTCCAACCATCACAAAATGCAAAATGGCAACGTAAAATTGTTTCCCACGATTGGCAACACCAAGAGATTTGCATCGCTAATGTTTTAAAAGCTCAAAAATCGTCCCCAGTGTCATTTATCTCAAATTTGGGAGTTTATTTTATCAACGACGTTCGCTTACACGTTTGTTTACTCATAAACTCCATCGTTGAGGGGCTCTATAGACACCCTAAATTCGAACCCCTAATTTATAAATGTCCTAAAAATATAATTCATAAATTTATCTCAAAAATGGGAGTCTATTTTATCAGCGACGTTCGCTTACACGTTTGCACAATTCTAGGGGGGTTGAATACTCATAAACTCCATCGTTGAGGGATTGTTCTATAGACACCTTTTCACTTTGAAATGGATAATAAAAAAATGAAACTACGTTCAATAAATAGACAGAAAGAAATAACCAAGTATTTTGGGATGGTTTATAAATGTCCTAAAAATATACTATGTTTTCATAAATACAAAGAATATCCCTAATGGACTAACGAATGTCAAGTTTTTGTTAAGTTAAAGGAGCGATCAAAGCGTTAAAGATAAGTCAAAAAGTGTTCGGACTTAAGCATAAATGATAAGCGGGGAAGTTGTAAAATTTGGAAAATAGGATTCTCGCTTTTCGGAAAGTTGCTTTCGGCGGCTTGCATGTTCTTGGATTAATTCAAATAATATATGGAAATAAGTTTGAATTAATCAGCCTAGCTATTTGGAGAGGACACGTGAAAGCGGATCATTTGGACACGAGGTCTACCGATCTTAAGCTTTGACTGAGGTCTTCGCGCCCTTGCCACCTATGCTGCAGCCGATTATAAAAATAATGTAATGTACTGATCAGATATAAATTTAACATAAGAATCAACAGTGCCATCTTCCATGGGAGCCGCTCCAACATACATTTTTGTCTTCAGTTGGCTCCATCTGTAAGTCCCACCATTCTAGCGCATGGTACAAGTCTTCTTGGTCGGTTGCCTCTTTTTCCTTCGTGCCTAAGGATGATCGACCTTCACCTTTCCCTGCATATAAATACAAGCCTCCCACTCCCTCATTCACATCTCTCTCTCTCTCTCTCTCTCTCTTCCTTTGTTAGGCTACCCAAATCAGATAAATTCATTCATTCCTTACGCTGCCCAAACCAAAAACCCAGTAGACTCCCTTACTCTGCCCAACTAAACTCTCATATACTCCCTCTCTCCAAGTCATCCAAAGCAAATACAACAGTTACGCCACCCAAATTTAGACGCGACATACAACAAAATCAACGTGCCCATTAGTTACGCCGCCCAAATTTAGACGCGACATACAACAAATACAGCAGTTACGCCGCCCAAAGTCAGAAGCAAGGAACAACACATACAGTCGTTACACTGCCCAAATTCTACAAAATCCCACCGTCTTTTACCCATTCTAGGTAAAGCGCAACATTCCGCCTACACGACAACAAAAACAACAAAAAAGACTTCCTTTTCCAGAAGGACAGGGGAAGCACACATAGACCGCCTAAGCCTAGGCGTACTAGGTTCAAATACTCACGCTCCAAGAGGTAAGTATTGTCCCGTAGTTATTTATTATAGTCTATAAATAAAATGTAGATATTTATATTTTGCGGGTCTGTAAATATTTTATTATTTGTACACATTATTAAAAGTTTGTTTTCTGATTATACATGTAATGTAAATAAGTTGTGTTGTTAGTATAACTATCTTATTCATAAAATAGCGTATAAAAATGTTATTATTCTCTAATTTTATTATTTTAGTTGTATTTTGCTTTATTTTGTTTAGTAAAATATAACATAACTTTTCTTTATTTCTTTTGTTATATATAAATATATTTTTCTAGACTAAAAGTGTATAAAATAAATCAAGTATATTGACAAATCCATTGAGAGATCAAAAGGGAAAGTTGGGTGTCTAACCCCTTCCTAACTCGCAACTTAGCCCCCGAACTCATACATTCTGTTATTTTTGGGTTTTCTATGCTTATCAATAAAATAGAGGTGGCGACTTTGTAAACACTTTTGAATCCACAATGAGGTCAAATGTATTCCACGCGCTTAAGTTTTGAAACCACTCGTTTTCATTACGAGAGGGGTTCGAAATGAGGTTTTCACAGCAGGGCTAGGCTGGCTTACACCCCGTAGGCCCCTCATTAAAGGACGCAGAATGGGATAATGTCAGCCTAGGTGTCCAGACTCTATGAACGTAGGACTCCTGAGCGTGTTTATATGGGTTTAAAGGGCAATAATTCGAAATATCTCTACATGAGATCGCATTATTTTGCGAATCCCAAATGTAATATAAAACAGGAAATAATTTTTTTTGTTTCGGTTTTTTTTTTATTTTCTGGGCTTGTTAGTTTGCAAATCCCAAAAAGGGACAGGGCGATCGCGTGAGATGGCATTCCATTCACACCACATAATAAATAGAAAGAAAAGTGAGGAAACTACATGTTCATATTATTTACATATTTGTCTTAATCCTCAAAATAAAATGGACGAATAAATAAATTATTACATGCCCAAATGTTGCCAAAAGAATACAAATTACAAATTTTCTAGCTCCTAGTATAATGCTATTAACAATAAACACATAATTCTAATATATATATGTATGTAAGAGGAATATATATATATATTTGCACATATAAACACATTAGCAAACTCCAAAAACATTGAGTCTAGCCCTTTTCTTTTCTTTTAAAAAAAACAAAATTAGCTCCCCAGCAAAGTCGCCACTGTGAGAACCCCATTTCTACCCCCTCTCGTTAATGAGAAATGAGTGGTTTCAAAACTTAAGCGCGTGGAATATGCTTGGCCTCGTTGTAGACCCTTATATATATATACAGATTCGCTACCTCTATTTTAAGAACAAACAAATAAAAACCAAAGATACCAGAAAATATAGGTTCGGGAGATAAGTTACGAGTTGAGAAGAGGTTAGCCACCCAACTCGCCCTTTTGGTCTCAAAATGGAGTTTGTTAAAGAACATTTATATATATATATATATATATATATATATATATATATATATATATATAATTTTTTTTTGAAACTAGAATAATTACGGGAACACAATAATAAGTCGCTACATACCTCTTGAAGCGTGAGTATCTCAACCCAGTACGCCTAGGCTTAGGCGATTCAAGTGTGCTTCCTCTGTCCTTTCGAGAGAGGAAATCTTCTTCTTCTTCTTCTTCTTCTTCTTCTTCTTCTTCTTGTGACAAAGGCTTAAGGACTTCTCTTCGCCACTTGAGAGTTTCTAGAGATAGAGAGCAACGGAGAGAGGGAGAGAGAGAGAGCTTTTCCTTGCTTCTATTTAGTGTGTGGAAGTGAGGAGGGGAAGCCTCCTTTATAGGCAATGAAAGGAGACGGCTACTGGCAAAGGCAGTGAAAGCGAAGGGCTACCGTCGAAGACAATGAAGAAGTTGGAGCACATGCAAGGTACGTTGGAGGATTTCCAATGAGGGGAGGGCGCGACACCCCATCCCTTGTTCTTTGATTTCTGTTTTCACTTTGCACCCTTCTGGTTATCTTATGTCCTTTTCATCTTTTTGCAAATTTCATTAACGTCCTGGCTCCCCTGAAACATAACGGAATTAACATCATTTAGTCCATTTTAATTTGCAATTATATTTTACAGGACATAAGAGTGCGAAATTGGGGTGTCTACAGTTATTCAACATCAAATTTCGCGTTCGATATCTATCATCGAGGGTTCGAGTTATTCGATTCGGTCTTGGAGGGAATCCATATCCATCATCCGGGTAGAGTTCACATAAATTGGTATCAGAGCCAATCGAAGGTAACCCAATTTAGTTATACAATTCTTCGATTCTTCATTTTACGTTCATCGTTTCTTATTCTAAAAATAAAATTTGGAAATTTGAAATTAAAATTATAGAAATTGATTATGTTGTTCTTGCTTCTTGTTCATCCTTTCGTATTTTCAAAAGACATAATTATGGAAATTCTAAATAGAAAAAAAAATTGCATTCTCAAATGAAAACAAAAAAAGAAATGAGAATTGCCGTATAGATGAAAAAAAAGGAGAGTTGCTGAATTGAAAAAAAAAGAATAGAATTCAAGGAAATTTAAAAAAAAAAAAAAGGGCCAGAAGCATCTATGAAGTTTTATTTGAAATTCTAAAAATTCAAAGTTTGATTTGGGGCTTGTATTGTTAAGCATACTTTATCAATACTTGTTGCAAATTTCTCTATATTGTTGTTTGTTAATCACATATACATCATCCATAGTGTTCATTATTTTCTTGCTTTCGAAGTGAATTTGTTTCTTGCTTTGAAACATCATAGCCCAAGAAATCTTAGAGAACCTAGGCTGCGATTTGTCTTGTCTCACTTCCGGAACGTCCATAGCACTTGACTTAAGTTGTTGATCTTTTCAAGGTTTGGGAACTATCTTAAGAAACTAGAGTGTGAGTGTGTGAGTTGAGAGTATACACGAGGGAAACATTTGTGAGGTTGTGAGATAATTCTCAAATTAAAATATGGCTCAAGACAGAACAAATAATGAAATACCACCAAACGGGGGTAATGGGGGTACTAATGGAGGTCTAGGAGGAAAGATTTCGGTGAATCTCCAAAGGGGATGGCTAGGATGGTGGCGATGATGGGTGATCTTACCCAAAGGATGACTAGGTTAGAGGTAACCAATGCACCACCTCAAAGGGATTCCACCTCGATTCCAACCAAGGTAAGGAGTGCATCTAGATGAGGAAGATGAGTGGGGTAATAGAGAGTTTGAGCATGATAAGAGGGAAGATAGAAGAAGAGATGATAGGTTTAATAATCCACATCAGGAAGAAATTTGTAACATTAAAATGAAGGTTCCTATTTTCAAGGGTAGCGATGATCCCGAGGAATATCTAGAATGGGTTAGGAAAGTTGAAGTTTCGTTTAGGAGTAACCACTACACCGAAACTCAAAAGGTGAAAATTGTGTCATTAAAGTTTACCGAGTATGCTTGTGATTAGTGGGAGCAATTAGTGAAAAATCGTAGGAGGATAAGAAAAGGGCGAGTCAATACTTGGGAGGAAATGAAAAGGGTGATGAATCAGGAATTTGTACCTAATTATTACCACCGGGATTTACTAAGAAAACTCCAATCAATAACTCAAGGTAGTAAGTCGGTGGAAGAGTATAAAAGGGAGTTGGAATTAGCTCTTGCTCGAGCTAATGTCGAGGAGGAAGAGGAGGACAACATTGATAGGTTCATCAATGGTTTGAATAGGGAAATAGCAAATGTGGTTGAGTTGTGTGAGTATGATAATATGAAGGATGTTGTTCGTAACACCAAGGTGGAGAGGCATTTTAAAAGGCGATATCCCTACAATCTTGGGATTACTTCGTCTAATTCTTCTTCTTCTTCTTCCGTTTCTAAAACTTATGAGCTGAGTTCATTGAAAAAAGAAAGTGATCAAAAGAACAATGAGAGTAAAGTTAGTGAGTTTTGAGGAAAGTGATAATTTGCGTGATGTTACTTATAACTTCAGGGAAGAACTTGGAGACTATGGAGAGTTTGGATGTTTAAAATTTCCTAAACATGTAGGAATGTTGTTGTTGCCGAACATTGGTCCTATGTCTCACATGCCTATGGTGGATCCTTCTATAGGACATTCATATTGGATGAGTAATATTGCTGGTCTACATTGCATGCTTCGAAAGTGTTCTTATTTGATGGCCTTGTTTTCTACTAATGACCATCTTGTATTTTATGAAATTGTTGTGATTTCGAGACAAGTTAAGGCAAGACACAAGGCGGTTTATGTGTTTGACTTTGTCTTCCAAGTGGACTTAAAAGGTAAGATTGATGTTAAGTCATATTACTCTGTTTCTGATTTGCGTCCTTTTGATGTTGGTGATTCGAGGACGAATCCTTTCGAAGAGGGAGGGAATGATGAGAACCTACGATCGCACCATGGGACAGAGCCCAAGTCAAAATATCCCTTGAAGACAAGATGTTTGATCCAGGCCAAAACACAGATTAGATCCCAAATTGAAGTCGAGAATGATCATGGCCATCAAGGGAGGTTCATTTGCCTGTTGGAGGGCCAAAATGACAATGGTAGCGTGATGGACGCCTACTTAGGGTAAGGCTAGATGATTAAAGGCTAGATAGATTAATAAACCAAATTACGCAATAGGTAGAAGACTACGAGTTATCCGGATAAAGTCATTATCCCCTCACTATTAATACCAAGGGGGAGGGTGGTATTATTAGCGCCCTCACTAAATAAAATTGGGATTAACATTTGTAATCTCAAAACTACGCCCGATATACAAGTGAGGATTAATAGCGAGGGCACTAATAGTACTGAGATTAATAATACTGCTTATCCTTGTCCGACTACCAAACAAGCCCTTAGTCTTCTGTCATCACACGAGATTGAACTACTCTAGCCATTTTTGGTGGAAGTTGGATGGTTTTTTTCTTAAACCCTTGGTGCAATTTTGTGGGTTACTTTTCCTTTTATTATTTTCAGCTTTGGAGTCCTATAAAAGGTTTGCTCAAACACATATAAAGACAATCTTGGATGATATTTGCAATTAAGCAATTGAGAGTTTAACTCTTGTTCACAAATAGAGTGTTTGTGAGTTTATTTGGGTTTCTTGGACTAGAACCCAAACCTTGAACTTATCAATCTTCATGAGTCGAGGATTGTGGCGTTCCGTCTTCGTGGGTCAACAATAATTGCGTCTTTGGTTCTTATTTGCACCCCAAGGTTCCTAGTCAATCATAACTAGCGGGTTGAGGGAGACTCAAATTATCATTTCCTTTTTCTGTTATTCATCATCAAATTTTTTGTTCGATATCTATCATCGAGGGTCTGAGTTCTTCGATTCGTTCTTGGAGGGAATCCATATCCATCATTCGGGTAGGGTTCACATCAACACCCCTCCTTACCTCGCCAACTATGACACTTCAATCGGGCACTGCTCCTCACCGACCCTACAGAATTTTGGGCTCTATTTCAATATTTGTCTCTTACTCCCCCTGATGTTGCATATGCTATCAACAAACTCTCGTAGTTCATGCATAGGTCGCCACTAAGCACTGGAATGTGGCCAAGCGTGTTCTAAGCTATCACTACTAGAAAATTGCTTTTACGTGATGGCCAAAAGCAATCGCCAATACTAAAAATCCATCGCCTTAGACTATATGCGATGATCAAAACAATCACCGGTTTCATCGCATAAAGCCGTGTCGCTAAAACTTTAAGTGATGGTAAAAGTTGTTGTATTATCTCATAGATTTTAGGTGATGGCATAAACAATCACCTAACATGAAAAATAATATTTATTTTTTTAATTCATAAAAGTACAAAGTCATCACATAATCTATGAAAAGACGATTGTTAAACCATCACCTTAGTATTAAATGAGTGATTGCTAAAGCAATCGTCTTCACAATAGACGATGGCTTATTCAATCACTTTAAAGAACGTTATATGATTGGTATTTCCATCACGTTATCTTGGAATACGTGATTGTTTTAACCATCTCTCTAGTGAGCCATAAGTGATTGCTTTGGCCATCACATTATTTAGGAATACGCGATTGCTTTAACCATCATTTTATCTAAGGTTACACGATTGCATTGATCATCGCTTTATCTCCGTATGCGTGATTGCTTTTATAATCGCTTTATTGTGGCATACGTGATTGTTTTTCCTCATTGCCACTACAAGAAAGAAAGGTATTTGGGAAGCAAAAAACTGTCCCAGATACTATCAAAACCGTCCCAAAATGTATTTGGCACGGTTTTGGGATTTTGGCTCCCTCCCAAATATGAGGGTTCCAAATATGTTTGTCTCGGCACTAAAATCGTCCGAAATAGTATTTGGCACATAAATGGTGATGGTTTCACATGTTGCTTCCATTTGACACGCATTTGGGACGGTTGTTATGACCCGAGCCAAATAGAAAGTTGGAATATAATTTTTTCTTTCTATGGAAAACATAGTAGAGGGGCGGATGTAGCCAAGTGGACAAGGCAGTGGATTGTGAATCCATCATTCGCGGGTTCAATTCCCGTCGTTCGCCCAAGTAAGGTAAAGACGAAGAAAGAAATTATATTTTCTATTCTATTTACTACGGCGACGAATAATGCAATTTTCACTATATTTTTTTTCTTTTTCGAGTTCTTCTTCCAAGTGCAGGATAACCCCAAGGGGTTGTGGGTCTTTTTCTACCAATTGGGGCCCTTCCTTCACCACCCCCATGGGGATGGTCTACAGGGTTCATAACTACCCCTCTTACTACAGGGTGCTTACCTAGCCAACGCTTAGATTCGGCTCTACCCAAACTTTTATGTCTCACCCCAAGATTCCCCACTTGTCCGACTGTTGCTGAGAAGTTTTTGGATATCAAACAGACCTCCCCATAATGTAATTTTAATGTGACCGATTTCCTTATTTGGCACGGTCTTTTTGCCCTCCCAAAAGACATTTGGCACGGTTGTCAAAGCCATCCCAATAAGTATTTGGCACGGTTGTTGTTGCCCTCCCAATAAGTATTTGGCACGGTTTATTTTGCCCCTCCAGTATACATTAGGCACATTTTTCAGCCTTCCCAAATAGTATTTAGGACGGTTTATTTTCATCGATTGAAGGTATTCGACATTGTTATTATATCCATCATTCATAGTGGCAAATTGTTGTCAATTGTTCAATTACACCAGATGCTATGACAACCATTTGAGGCGTTATAACAATCAGTTTAAATATATCACCAGGCGAATTACCAAGGGGGAAACAAATTTTATTTACTAGATATGAATGTCTTTACATATACCTACAAAACTGAAGTCATATGAACTAACACAAGCTGATAAGCATGTATCTTAACCCACGTTACCACGAACCCGAATTAAAGGCCTAAGCAAACATTCAAATCAAAATGATTCAATGATGTAGACTACAAATTTGTATTTCAAAATATAAAATCTGAACTTGTCCATTCACCATCATTAAGTTCAACTGAATACGACCAATTACTTGTCCATTTGCCATCAAGTCCTACACAATACAATTAATAAAAACATGTTGGTAAGAGATCAACATCCCAACATATGAGAGCTAAGACATTTAGAATCCTAAAAACATTTCCACATTGAATTATACTAGCAATGATATAAATCAACAAATATGCAAGTCGAATGGTAAAGTAATTAATTTTAATAGAGTCAGAGTGCCCATAAACACTTAAATGATAATACTATGTGTTGGAATATGCTTCTTGATAATCAACTTATCACCTTGCATATTCTGAATATTTTGATTTGTTTATTCCCATTATTGTGTGTCATAACAAGTGGCTAAGAGGGGTGTGTACCGATTAATGTGGCAACTTGTTTGATAACACATAGGTCTTAGGTTAGGTTGTCATATTCTAGTCCTACCTTCTATATGATGATTAAACAGACCAACACTTCATATGCACCAGCACCAACAGACTTGCTATAGCATCAAGGGTTTCGAAGGACTCGTCACCAGCAGACCTGTCATATACACTAAAGGACACTTTGAAGACTCACCACCAGCAGACGTGTTGTAGTGTCAAAGTCTTTCAAAGGACTCGCTACCAGCAGACTCATCAAGTGCATCACGGAAATACCTTGAAGACTAGCTACCATCAAACTTGCTACGGTTTGAATGTTCACAATAACAACCAGCAGTCTTCCCTTACAAAGAAGACTCACTATTGAACTTCTTACCGGCAGACTTAGTTCTGCACGTGCTACAAAGAGACAGACTTGCACTAGATCAAGACAAGACAAATGTGTTCAAGCTTCAAGAGAAATTCAAATATTCATAAAGCTTGACACATGTGATGCTGCAGATCTTTCGCTCACTCACGTGGTCCAAGAAAGTCAAAGGAATCAACTTTATTGGACATACCACCTGAGAGTGCATCAGACGTTAGACTCACTTTTCAGAGACTTATCAATACAATCTGACGGGAAACCAGTTCAGGATCTGCAAGACAAAACTTTTATCCAACAGTCAAAGATCCAGTGAACAACATCTCTATCCGACGGATTTCAACGACATTTTTCTAACGGATAAAAAAAATCATCTTCATCTCTCAACAATCAACTGACCCCGGTCTATAAAAGAAATCTCTCATCCTCTTCTTTGAAGTATGCGCAAAAATCAAACGGAGCGAAAACATCAGTGAACAACTGATCTACATCAAGAACTTCAAAGAAGCTGTAAGATCTGCAAAAGATCGTCTTCACCAACGCATCTCAGATCTTCATAGACAAGTTGCAGTGAACTTCCCAGACCTTAGCAAAACACTTTCTGTGGATTGCTAAGGAGAAACACTTTAAAGAAAAAGAGAGAGATCAGAAACTTCAATAGACAGAGATCGGCGTCTTGGTCAAGAACCCAGTTCTTGATTTGAGTTATTCACCCTTCTTTGAAGAACTCAGCCTCTAGCTGAAGCTTCAGGACTTTATTCCTAAAGCTAGAGGTCAAGCTCTTGGATCGATTTGAAGATTGATTTCAGATGGTGCCCAAGGAAGATGAAGAGTTGTCTGTAAATATTGCATTCATATCTTCATATTTGTATTCACATACAAATGTTGTTGATTTTGCAATAATCAATCATCATAGAAGGACGAGTGTTATGCACTCAATCGTTCAGATATTTTATATCCGAACGACCTTCAATAGTGTCTTCTCATATCAGTCTCTCGTTCTTGTCTCCTATTGCCCTCTTTACTTAAGAGTTTGTCTATGAACAATTAAGTAAAGATTAAGGCTTGAAAGGACGAGGACAGAAACTGAACATAGAATGTCTAGGCTGATGTATTCTGTAATTTATCTTTGAATTAATTCATAATTTATTTCAACTAATTTATCTTCCAGTCCTTACCTCTATGAGCTTTTATAAAATGATTTATCCATTGAAAAGTTATTCTCTAATGATTTCCTAAATCTACATTTGGAAGAAGAATTAAGTGTGATGTAGTTCTGATCATATATTCATGTACAGCCACTTAATACTTCTCTAAATCTAAGCCTAACTATTTCCGCTGCTTAAACTTTTTCAAACAGGCTTTTGATTTAAACGACAATGCACCAGCAGAGTTCATAACTCTTCAGTGATTAAGTCTGTTGTTCCTTGATACTAGCAGACCAGCTCAACGTGATAACTTGTCTATGCCTTTAAAACTTATGCTTTAATAATATGAAAAGAAAGAAAAGTTTTAAACGACATCATAGGCTATTCACCCCTCCCCCAGCAACCTATTTGAGCAATCATGTGGACCAACACCATGAAAATAGATGGATGGTTGATGTGGAATATTTTACGTGCGATAATGAGAAAGATCCAAGGAGACTGAAGTACTGTAAACTACAATTATCAAGCTCCAAAACCCGCAGAAATGAAACATCTAACTTTTGGTTGAGACGTGATTGTTTTCACAAGATAAAATGTTGAACGCCATATAGCAGGTTCAAACCTTCAACATGTAACTATAAGTTATTGCATCCGTTGAAGCAAAAGTTATGCCCCCTCTATGCTTGCACGTATTAGACTCATTTTGGTCGACACACCCATGGACTAGCAAACACCACCAACTGTGAAGCAATCAACCACCTATCCCACTGCCAAATTCCACCACTTTTTAACAAAAACAACCCAAAAAGCTGATCCAAGTCTTGTTGCATGAATGAAACAAAAAGGTTGCACAATTTCCAAGTCAAGAGTCATCCCTTTTGAACACAAGTGTTGTAACAAGCGTTCCAAGTAGCTGCTGGAACACGTTTACGAGGAATCTTGTCATTCAAAAGTTAACTATCATTTGCAATTCAATATGCTATCTAGGAATATAAACTCACTATAATAGGTCAATCACACAAATATCATCAATTTGTTCCATATTTCGACAATGTAAGCAATTAACATTTATTCTCGTGCTCCTGATCTTGCTCCGACTCAGTATGCTAGAACCTGCCTAGTGTTTACCTGGTGAATCGAAGGAAGCTTCATCTTTTATTCAATTTCTCCAACATAAGGGCCGGTTAGGAAAAAGTGAGAGGTAAGTACTGAAAATGTGATACAATCAGCATCTAGGACAACATGTTAAATTAAGCATAATTGGTGTGCAATCTTCAAATTATTTAAAGGTACTTGTTATTCTGGTTGAAAGGTATCATCGGTTATTAGACACAATTAATTTCCTAGCAGAGGATTCAACTTTAAGCATAATCCCCCTCTATATGAAGCCCGCTCCAATAAACTTCTTTTGCCTAAGAAGAGAGGTCAAACTGCAAATACGACATATAGAAACTTAAAAAGCACCCACAATCTATAACTACCATTCTGAGTTGCACAAATTATGGCAAACATCAGAAGAGATCATGGAGAAGTGATCAAGTGTCTGATTCGGCCACATAATGTGTTTAGATTACAATAATGATCAAAACTAATACTTCTTAATTTCCAACCAAATCCACCACCCTAAAGAAACCAAAGATTTACCCCTAACATACAAACTATGCCAATTAGTCCAGCACTGCATCAGATCCAACACTATCCTTGACAAAGTCCAAACACTTGTCAAAAATGAAACACATAAGCTCAAAGCTCCCAAAAAATCTCTCAATCTAGGAGATGATGAGCCTTCTACATAGATCTATGTAAACAATCACTAATTTATAGTAACCTCCCCCAAATTATCAACAATTAGAATCCATTTTACGTGCTAAGAAAAAAACATAACAATATTCTTTTTATAAGAGTAAATTGCCCAGCCAATCAATTCCTATAAGCCATAAGTTCCTTTATGTTAAGTGTGCAATATCTAACCAAGTTTTGTTGCTCAATATA
The DNA here is from genome assembly GCA_013146195.2 of Codonopsis lanceolata. Taxonomy (NCBI): domain Eukaryota; kingdom Viridiplantae; phylum Streptophyta; class Magnoliopsida; order Asterales; family Campanulaceae; genus Codonopsis; species Codonopsis lanceolata. The sequence goes on along the minus strand of CM028383.1, from coordinate 25,383,382 downwards.
TTCGATACCCACCATTCCCCACTAACTCACTTCAGTAATCTCCTCCACCATCCCTCCTCTTCACCCTATACCTCCCAAGTTGCTCACCTAACAGGGTAGAAGAAAAGTGAGGCCTCTTTAACCTCCCCTCCCCCTAGTCCACCCCCGAACACAAACAAATTGAGATAAAAGATAGGGATGGAGACAAGGCTAGTTGCCATGGAGAAGGGATCCAGAAGGGATTTCCTGCTTGGTTTATAACAATTTGTTAGTTGTTTAAAATTAAAGCCAGTTAAAGTGGAGAGTGGTTGACAGAGAACCAACATAACAAAAGTATTTATTTTTTAGTACATGAAACCTAGACTGCATTATGTTCTCCATCATCGTCATCATGTGTCACAATATTTTCCCATCTAGAAGTGGAAGCAATCGTCAAATGACTCAATTGGACTCTAATCTGAATGAATTTCACACCTTTGGATGTTATCTCTCGCAACTAAGCTGTTAAATCAGCCGTGAATGAGGAAATGAATTTTAGCAAACTATAATTCATTAAAAATGAATTTAAAATGTCAAATACCAATACCAGTGTAAAAACCATGATTGAGAAAAACTTAAAACAAAGTTGTTAAAAAACACAAACTAAATGAGTGACAAGGAAATTAATTATTTAATGAAAATACTAAATTAAAAAATATATATCGAAAGGTGAAATATAAGTATATTGCCAGCTTTATAAACATAGGCTGCAAGAAACCTACCTCTTGCCTTCACGACACTTCTCACTTGACCTCCAAAAATTGCGCTTAACATTGATAGAATGAAGCTCTGTCTTATGGTAATTGTAGTTCTGTTCTTTGGGCCCAATTATCCTCATCTTCGTCACTAGCTGATGAAACCAAAGACACTTTTCCCCATTCCCATTAGGAATTTGACCTTCTAGCTTAAGCAATTCATCATGCATCTGGTGCATGACAAAATTGAGGAATTCTCGAGCATCTTCTTGCCTGGAAAATAAAAGAAACTCAGTCCCCGCTAAACAACGGAGGTTACAACAGTCTTCTATGTATAAAAAGAGCAGCAAACATGTCTCATAGCCAAAGAATTGTCAATTAAATTTACAGCAGTCTTCTATGTGGGTCTATTGATGCTGGAATTCTTCTTCATCGTCAGTCTCCCCTGCTTACATACGTTCACCGATGTCGATTGGGCGAGAAACAAAGATGACTATACTTCCACCAGTGCCTACATTGTCTATCTTGGCAGCAACACAATCTCTTAGAGCTTTAAGAAACAATGCCCTGTTACTCACTCCTCGACTGAGGCTGAATACCGAGCTGTGGCCGCCCCTGCTATCGAAGTTCGCTGCGTCGTGTCTCTCCTCAGCGATATGGGCGTCACTTCCTCCTCTCAGTCAGTCATTTATTATGACAATATAGATGCCACTAGTCTGTGCTCCAACCCAGTCTTCCATACTCGCATAAATCATGTGGCACTGGATTTTCACTTCATTCGACAACAGGTTCAAAACGTGCTCTTACGAGTTTCCCTGCCTCCTCGGCTGATCAGTTGGCCGATGCGCTCACCAAGACGCTTCTAGCAATTACTTCACAAGATCGGTCTCTCATCTTGGGTGTCTATTTATAGAGGCATATTAGAGAATAATATTTAACTATTCATTTATTTATTTGTAATTATTATTTAGTGGTAACTACCGTATGTAGCTCCCTTCCTTGTATAGTTATTTCCTTAGTTAAACAATTTTCCTTAAAGGTTTCTTGTATTCATACTTCTAGTGTAACTCTAGTTGTAATCCTAATTGTAACTCTATATAAATAAGTGATTCAATCAATGGAAAGACTATGTCGTTATTCATATCAATTGTGAATCTCTGTAGAAGGTGGGTGGGGGTTGTGGGGGGAGAAATTGAAAAGAAAAAATAAATTTCTAAGTATGTGCGTGTCAGTGAGTTGGGGGAGAACGGTGAGTGAGGAGAGATTTATTTTATTTTATTCCTTTTCCTTTTTATTTTTAACTCTAGAGAGGAGTAAAAGAGGCTTTTTATTTATTTTTACTTATTTTGGTCCAATAAAGTTTTGACTTTTAATTTATTGTTTTCTTTTCTTCTTGATATGCCCGGCCCAAGCCGGGTCACGAGCGAAACACGAGTCAGCAGCACGTGCCAGTCACGAGCATAATCAATATGGGGCCCACCGACCTAGCGGACAAAGTAATTGAGGCGCCAAGCAACGAGCAGCATGACTCCCGTCTAAACCTGACCGGGCACAGGCCTTGCCTGTCCGGCCAAGGGCCATGTTCGGGGGCTACGCTCACACTGGGCAAAGAATCAGATCCATCCCGTTCAAACCTGGTCGAGCACCGGCCTAGCCTGCCCGACCAGAGGCCACCCCCTGGATCTACACTGACCTCAGATCAGTACACATCAAATAGTCGGGTAGAGCCTTGCTCGCCCGGGCACATATCGGGCAGGAAGCCCCGAAAACTTGCTCTCCAAGACAAGTCAAAGGTTTCCATATCCGAGCAAGACACTCGTCTTATCTACTCCTATGTTTACGCGGCCAGCTGCTTATCATGCCTAAAATCAAGGGATTCTCTCCTTGATTGATTGGGTATCTAAGGAAACTAAATCTCACACGGATTCTAGGTCATTGGGGGCCTATAAATACCCCTTCACAAGCCACAAACAAGGTACACACTATTTCTTAAGCCTAAACACTCTGTCAAATTCTCTCTTGACATTCACACTCGAGACTTACTCTCACGTCGTAGGGGTTTCGCGAGGCCCTGCCCTGCACTTCCGCTCAGGTTTTCTGTGTTGTTAATCAAGTTCTAGGAAGCAGATTCAAGCTCAGATATCCAACTCATCGTACGGACGGCCCAAGCTGTGATTTTGCCACATCACTTCTTTTTTTCATCCCAGTTTTGTCTATTATGATATTTTTTAACGATTTTGTTTGAGAGACTAATATGCCAACTAAAGTGAAGTTCACAGATCAATATATGAAAAAAAAAAAAAAAAAAGTTAAGTTCTGAGATCAAAATATATATTAATCCAATTTACTCATATTTTAACCTAGGAGTGTAAGTGGTTTAGTTTGGTTTGGTTTATGACAAAACTACGAACCGAACCGCTCATATTGGTTTAGAAAGTCTCAAACTGAACAGAACCAAACCACTCGGTTTGGTTTGGTTTGGTTTTGTGGTTAATATAATTTTTTTAATCAACTTAACCAACCTTAAGAATGAGAATAAATATAAGATTTTAATTTAGGATTAACATCAAAGTTAGAAAATAACCTACGAAAAATAAATCATCATAAAAAAATAATACAAATTCCAAAATTAATACAAACAATGGAAGAAATAATAGTTCTCCAACAATTAAGATTTTTCTTTGTTTAGTATTTTATCTTATATATATATATATATATATATATATATGACTAAATCAAATGCCTAGATTATGCATATTAGAAGATCCAAATGTTCAGCATAGTTAAAAAATGAAATATAATATAAATTATATCATAAAAAAATATAAATTGATTTAGTTTGATTCGATACCAAACACCATGAATCAAATTTAAACGAATAATTTTTCAAACGTTTGGTGCCTGTGTGGTCCCACCAAAGAACTTCGCGGCCCGTCGAATCGAGAGCCAGTCAAGAGCCGCCACAATTACAACTAAGTTATCTACACCAGAAAACTTTATTGTACGTTTCCTCAAAAAATATAAAATCTTTATTGTAAATAAATAAATACTCCATTCAAACCAATTACTTGCTACATTACTAATAGTAAATCAAAAATTCAATTTAAAAAATAATAATTCAAAATGGAGATGACAATCTCATCCGCATCCGCTTATCATCATCTCCCCCAATCTCGTACACAAATTCACCGGCGGCGGAGCACTTCACCGTCGCTCTCCCTGCGTTCATCTTTCTTAAGCTCCACTAATCTCTCCGTCACCCAAGTAAATTCCAGAGCTCGTCTCGTTCTTCTTGGTCCCAAAAAAAGCAAGGGTTTGTCCTGTAACTGCTTGTTCGGACTTGGTGTGCCGGAGTTAGTTGTTATTGCCGGCGTTGTTGCCCTTGTTTTTGGTCCCAAGAAGTTGCCCGAAGTTGGCCGTAGTATCGGCAAAACCGTCAAGAGCTTCCAACAGGTTCTTAACTTTCCTCATTCATTGCCTACTTTTATAAAATTTAATCAAATTCAGCTATAGAAAATTGTTACCGAAGTCACGTTTGATAAGTCAAACCAATATCATACCTTTGGTTATCTGTATTTCCTTTAAATTGTACTAAATTATAATTTCTCGCTGCCATAAAAAGACTACTTTTGACTTTTTGGGTCAAACTTATTTTTAAATTTTGATCAATGATTTATATCACTTTGCTTGTTTTTACTAAATGGTAAAAGTTGCAATTCATTGTATTATGTGGTTTTGGAGTAAGAAGATTTTGTTTCCTAAAACATAATTAAGGTATGTTAAATTTTGATTTGATTTAATCTCATATTGACTTTTAAATATGAAAAGTGGACTATTTGCGCAGAATGGAGGAGTATTTATTTAATCAGGATTATTTGCGCGGAACGGATGAATATATATATTATTATTATTTGACCGAGGGAGTACATTCCTAGTAAGTTGGGTTTTAGTAGAAATGATAAGAACATGTGGCAATTCAATTCCGGTACACTACATTACGAGATCTGAATTTCCTGTGTTCTGCTTTAGTAGCGCAGACGTGAATACAGTTAACTTAAAATAGGATGCTGAAATGTCCTTATATTCTGAAGGACTCCTATATATATTTTGGCTCTGATGCCAAAATTTAGATGGTGGAAGCAATTAGAATTAAGAGCACGAAGCAGAAGAGGAAAGAGAAATCTACAGTCCAAAAAGGATCAATAGTAACACAGAAGAACTGCCATACAATCATATTTTTCATTCTTTGGCTTTCTGGAGTGGACAAATAACTGCCATACAATCATGTTCCACATCATCGGCATAAGGAGAAACTAATTCAGTGAAATCACAATCCACTTTCCTATATTATTGAGGCTTTTAGGAGATTCTTTCTCTGCAAGTGACACCAAAATTGTAGGGTACTTGTCACAGGAGAAAGTAGGCAATTGATAGATGAAATCTTAATTATCTAGACGGATTAGAACTTTCATGAGAAGAAGCACTGGAAAGAGCTGGGCTAGTGAAAGGAGAAGAGCTTGCTTGAGACATTTCAATACGCTTACCCCAATTTCCATACACAAAGCTTCTGAATCCTAGTTAGAGTTCTAGGCGGCTAGGCGCTGATGATGCTTTGTAGGAAATTTCTTCTTCAATGCCTCATTGATCAGGTAGGTTACTTAGTTGCACATCCATTGCAAATAGCCTAAAATAGCAACTAACCCACAAAAATGTTTCTCTATTTAACCCATTACGGTTCATGAAACACATTCTTAAGTCAGTTGTATGAATGATGTTGTTGAAAATAAATAGCGGTAATACATCAAGGTAAAATAATCCCGTTGAGGTTGGCACCATGTATTGTATGGTTAGATGATTTAAAACTCTGTACTATTATTTAGTAAGTGGACTATGAATTATTCTTTTATAGATATTGCGAGCCTTCCTTTCTTGTTTCTCAAGGTTCTTGTGATGTGATCACAAACATTCTTGGACTCACATTTAGGTTGAAGTCTTGAAGATGGTATTGAATCTTGGCCGAACTTTCCCAAGCCTTGCTTGGTGGGTCATTTTGAGAGTAGGGGAGTGGGGGAGTGGAATTGGATATAGCAGACCGGGCTGCTGTGGTGGATGCAGATGATGGTTAAAATCTTTAGCCTTGAGCATGCGAGAGTCCTCTTTATGCTCCCTTCACCTTACAAAGTTGCTAGGGTCTTACAACAGAGTTCTTGCAACTTCTGAGGTATCTCATACATTTGCAGAGTGTGATTTCTTGTTTGCATCTATGAGGTTTTGGAGGGCAGGGAAAATGGGTGTATTTTTTGTTTTCCAAAAAATTTATGGTCTCTCAGAACCTTCTGCACTATAGAGTTATCTGCCAAGAATTTATCCATCTGGATGATTGCCTAAGGATATCCCTTGACCAAATTCATATCTTGGTTTCCATGACAGTGTATTCCCATGAATGTTATAGTCTCTAATGGCTATAGAGGTTATGAGGCTATGCTTTGTGAGGAGTGAGGGGCGGTTCATGTTTCATGTGTATCAGGGATTGATTCAAGGTTGGGTTCTGAAGTGTTGGCTTGGTCTTTAGAGCTCAAAGCAAGGTGGGAGTCTTTTTAGGCAATATGGGACAAGCGGCACTCGCTAGAAAAGACGCATGGGGCTTGAATTAGGGACTTGGATTAATATTGCAGATGGGCAAAGGTGTGAGGTTGTTGTCAGGCCCACTGTCACTGTGCCTGTCACTGTGTTTAACAAAATAGCAAGAGTATTGATGAGTGTTTCATTGGGCCACACGTTAAGACAACATCTATTTCTTGTACTAGCATCTTTGACAGGTTGAACCAAATTTAAACCTTGGGCTTAGGCACAAACATTATTCAAAGGGCGATGACAGGTTCAACTTGGTTTGAACAGGGTGCTAGTGTTTCCAGTTGGTTTACTGCACGCAAATTGCTCATACACATAGCCCCTGTTACGATGTCTAATCTTCAGAATCAATAGAGAATGTCGGGATGGTGGGTCTAGGTGATTCTGATTAGGGTTCATCGGCAGCTGGTTTTCCAAAATTTGAGAGGCTCGGAGACCATCGGAGGTAGTTGCTGGCAAAACCCTTGACCATTTAGTCCAATTATCAGTTGGTGCTCTAGAGGTCTCGGTGGCGCTGGAGGTCTTAACTTGGGACCTCATTAGTCTTGGTCATTTAAGACTTAGGTGCAACATGCTCTTGCAGATGAAGATGTTGAAATCTCTGGAGGACTGTAGGTGTCTTATTGATGGTTGTTCGATTAGGAGGGATGATGTCGGTCAGAGGTAAGTGGAAAGACACGGTACGATCGTAATGTAGATCTTTCTATAACTTAGGCAAGCCCGTGGAAGTATATCTGTCATCATCTTCATATTTTTGGCTCTCATGTTCGTTTATAGTCGGAATGGGTGTTAGTTGTGTCTTTGGGAAGAGCAATGGGTTGGGGTTGCTCCTTGTTTATGTTGACTCCTCTCCATGACGCTCTTCTAATTTTCTTTTTGGGGAGGCCAATCTTGGAATTTGCATTTCTTCATGAACTGTATAAGGACTCGAAGAAATGGTAATTTTGCTTGATAAGTTGACAACTTAAAGCAAAATTACATTTGGTAGCTCAGGCCTCTGACTTAATCAGGAGTATGTTTCTCTGGAAAGTCCTTAAATGATGGCTATGTTCGTGACCATGCTCCTTTTTGGATGGTCCCTCATGCTTAAGAGGCTGAATACTAATGATTGGAGATAGTGACGCATATATCACTAGGCAATCTCCCCAGAGGTGTGTTATGCAATCTCTTTAGACATGTGTGTTATCTGTAGGCTCTATATAAGCGAGACTTGTTAACACCTACAATGACTCTGTATGCCTATTATGTATCTGGACACTCTGTGATTAACCTTTTGGATCGTTTTAATCAAAGAGATACGACTTTGGGAGTCAGCCCCTTTGGGAATTTGGCGGTCTATTTGGAGTGAGCGAAACAGAAGGGCCTTTGACAATGTAGAATGGTCAGTGGATGAGTTGAAGAATTGTCTTTTGCAAACTCTATTCCATTGGGGTGCTCAGAGGTGGAGAAGACCCCCATTTCTTCTGATTTTTTATTCTTTTTTGGGATAGGTAAATATCTTCCGATCATTCTTTTGTTGATTTTGTGAGTAGTTTTAGCATTGAGTACTGAATAGTATGTTTTTTGTATACTGCCAGTGTACAAAAAGGATGCATCACCTGTTTTGACACTTTGTTATATACACCGTCCGTTGTGGGCGAATAGGGTTGACTCTTTGCCCGGAACAGAGGAAGTACATAAAATAATGGACTCTTTGCCCGTTTGAAAATCCTTTGGGATGTTTCACTTTCAAGATTTTTATTATTCATTTGTTCCAACACTCAACCCTCTTTGATATTCATTGATATCGAATCAATTGAATGTACTTCTTTCTCCACTGCCGTGTAACTTGCTGGAGTCTTGGTTTGACCTTTACTTGAGACACTCTTCCTCATGAGTTGAGAGGTTTCTGGGAGAGGCAAGGATGAGATGTATTGATGACCTTGTGCAGTTGTTGGAATTCTTTGGTGCTTATTCAGGGAGAAGAATTCTACTCTCACCTCACCGTCCCAAAAATGGGTGTCCTTTTTTGGTATTTCAAGTAAAATAAGGAAGTTGACTCTTAAGCCATTTTAGTAACACATACAAAATACCATTAATGTCCAGATTACAGTATTGCAAGGGCACAATCGACATCAAAATTTTGAAAATGTGAATTTTGTAACTTCATTAGAAAATGGACACTCGTTTTGGGGTAGAATTTTCTTATAAGTTGACTCTTATTTTGGAACTGAGGGAGTTAGTATTTATGGGTTAGCTAGGTTATGGTCTTCGGCGATGGGGGCTTTCTTTATGGGACTGCTAGTCCCAGATTTTCATGGGATTGGTGAGCTGTGTTCTGCATCATTTTCTTATTCTTTTACTTCCCTTGTTTGTTTGTCAACTTTCCCTTTATTAGTTGGACTTCTTGTCTACTAATAATTCATGGAATTCACTTTCTTCCTCGCTCTATTCCATGGTTCCCTCGTTTTCAAATCTTTCTACCTTCTACTTGTATCTTTAGTCCTTGTCAATAGGATATGTTCCAAACCGTAAGTCACTACGTAATAAGAAGAGGATGAAAGAAGGAAGAAAGAAGAGTCAGAGTCAATAGCCTACCGGATTTCTTTGTCTTTTTCTTTCCAGACGCTTTTTCTATCTTTAGTCCTACTAAGCACTAGGACTGCAAACCTCAGAGCGGGCTATTAATGCATTAAAAAGGAAAAAGGAAGTTCATGATATTGTCTTTGAGATGGATCCAGACAGGCCCCCCAAGCCGGTCCAAGCTGAGCTCGCAAAGGTAGAGAGTCTTTTCATTCTTTTTTCAAGACATCGACTGCCCATAGAATAGATAGAGGAGGGCTCTTTTCGGCCGTCTGTGTTTTGGAGTGGATGCTTATTTCCGGCAGGCAATTACCGTCTTTTAGTTTGAGGAAGAAGAAGAAAAAAGAACAAGAACCAGGAGCACTAATCCTACGGCACAAGGCTCCTCCCCTTTTCTTACTGGAAGAAAAGAAGCTCCTACTTGCGAGTCTGTCGCATCTCACTAATAATCCCTTAAGATATCTTCAAGGCGATAGCTTTTGAGAGAGTAATTACCGAAGAAATGTAGACATAAAATAGCACAGAGATTTGGTTTGCAACCCCCATATCCAACTTCTATGTTGCTTTCATTTCTGTTTTTTGTCTCGTTTAGCTTTTGGCTTATGTTTTTGTTTCTTAGATGGACTCTTGTCCGTCTTTAGTAACCTCTTCAATTCATCTAGCATGTGGAGCATCGAGTGCTGATATAGTGATATGTATGTTATAACTGATGCAGGCAGCAAAGGAATTCGAAACAGAGCTGAAAAAAGAACCTGATTCTACTGCAGCGGCTATTCAGAATACTACTACCGTCAGTGAGGAAGAAAAAGATGACTTGAAGGTTCCAAGCACGAAGGAGAGCTAATGAACTTTTAGGTGTACTATGTGTTTTACCGATATTTTAGATGTACTATGTGTTTTACGTGATTGACTTTTGCTTGAGATGGACTGAGTTCAGATTTTTCATTTATATTCTACTCCTTACTGCAATATCTGGTTCTTTACCCCTATCAAGAAAATGTGAAAGAGAAAAGGATATGCTCAACCCATAGAAATGAGTAGTTCTCTTGTGAGATCGTTTTACGGGCTTTAATTAGTGAGATGAGCCCAACTTTCACACAAATCAACCCACCAACACTAGGTGAGTTGGATCAAATTATGTTTCTTACATAAAATACTCACCGTCTACCCAAGTTTTCCTAATAAAATAGTCATTTTTTCTTAAATGGACAGTTTATTTTGTGTCCAAACTGATTCATGCAAATTGAAATTCAAATCTTCAATCTCACCCTGTCACACTTTATGTCTCGATGAATATTAATATACATGTGTTCTTGTTATTTAATGGGACATGGAGTGTTATCGAGGATTAGATAGAAGATATATTTGTAGTAGCGAAAGATTATTTTCTCATATAAATGTAATTTTTTGTGAATTGAGTTTAGTTATGATTAGAAGTGGCAAACAAACGTGAAGAGTGGATATGTGTGTCACCCTTAATTGATGATCATAAGTATTTAATAAAGCACTTATGAAATTCTTAATACAACACTTTTAAGTGTAATAAACCAAAATGCCATTTATCTGTTTTTGAAATTAAAAATAAAATAAAAATAATTCAGAACTTTTTTAATTTTATGTATAATTACCAATTTAAATTTTAAGTCCTGATTAATGAAATTTAAGAACTAATCAAGCACCTACTTAAATTTTAATCTTAAGTCACCTATGTATATAAATATGGCAGTCATTGTAAAAACAAATCTACTCTTAAAAACTTTCAAAAATTCGTTGTTGTTGCTGCAAATGTTCGAACAAGCGGTTGAAATATGGATATGGACGATGATAACAATGTTAAGTTTACCACCGACACGGATTTTATGGATAATCTTTACTTCCAATTGTTCGCTTTTTATCTGTAAATGTTTAATTTTTATCTATCAAATTTCCTTTTTAAGTTACATTGTATAATTGAGAAAACAAATTAGAAGAAATTGCGGGTCTGTCCATTTTTTGAAGTTTCTAATCGCTAAAATATTATCTTTTTTCAACCGGAAAAGTCACTTTCGTGGAAAACTGACTACGATACCCTTAATGAATGAAGGCGCGCTTGAGAGGTCACTTACTCTGTATATCGCGCTACATCAAATTTTACACCGCGATACAAAAATCTAAATGCATCATTTTTTGCACCGCGATGAAACAATTTTTGGGCCGCAATACATAAGTCTTAATTACCTAATCAAATTTTGCACCGCGATGAATTGATTTTTGAATCGCGACACATAAAATATTATTTAATTCAATTTCGCACCACAATACAAAATTCATAATGAACCAGACCATGTCTTCCACCTTCTTTTCCATCTCTTCCGTTATAAGTCTTCTTCTTCCCCTCCCTCCGCCTTCGTCCTACTGAAAAATCCTTCAACTCAGTACATATCCATTATATTTTCGTATTTAATGAATCAAAAAATCGTTTACCTTTCGGAGGCGTTGCCCCTCCCCCGATCCCCACGTAGGGGGGCTGCCCGTTTGAAGGTCGATCCCCGTTTCGTTGTCCAACAATGGTGATTTTCGAATCCAATGTGTCTGCTGGAGTTGTTGAAGGAGACGATGACATTTTTGGAACAATATTTCGAAAAATGACCTTTTGCGGTTGAAAAAAAATGGGTACTGGAAAGGTTACAAATTTTGAAAAAGGAACCGACAAGAATTTTACCAAAAAATTAGGATACAAAATTAGCCATATGAACCGGTGTAAATGGTGGCGGAGTGGACTTGGGAACCGGTAGGTAGGCATGTGAGCTAGGGCCAGGCGCTGAAGGAGTGGGCTAGGGTGGCCTTGAAAGAGGGCTGGGCGGAGGTAGAGATGTTAATTGGGTCAACTTTATCGATTACGGGTCAACTTTATCGGTTTCAGGTCAACTTTACGGTTTCGATCCCTAACAATTTACAGTTTAAACGGGTCACTGAAAATGTCAACCTAACCTTATCAATTTTCGGGTCACTAACGGGTTACACAAACAAATTAAAGAACGCTCGTATTTATATTTAAAATTCAAAATCAAGTAATCAACACAAATCCAACAAAAAAGTCATACCACGACATCATTGCAATCAAGTTGTTTAATTAATAGTCATAATATAAGTATTATTAAGTTAAGCCTATTCAAATGAGTTTTCTTTTGTTTTCGCTCAAGATATTTTAGTAATTTATTACAATGGAGTGGGGCTATGTGGTTAGGTTTTGCTGGAATTTATGTAACAGGAAATTAAAAAAACTTACTCTTTTCATACAAGGAACTGCATTGGCGACTCGAAAAATTCGAGTAGAGATGTTAGTCGGACCAGCCTTGTCGATTTCGGTCCAACCCTATCGATTCAATTCCTAATAGTTTGTGGTTTAAACGAGATAGTTTAAATGAGTCGCTAAAAACTCAAACTTGCTTTTTTCCGATTTAAAAGGTTCAACCCAACAGTTTTCAACCCTATTAACATCTCTAGATGGATGGATTGGATCTTAGGTAGGCCGGTTTGAGGAAGCTGGGTGGGAGGTTGCTGATGGGCTAGGCGCATAAGGTGGAAGTCTAGGAGAGGAAGGGTGGCTAGGAACGACCCAAGCCATGAGGGAGGGAGCTCGTGGTATTGGGTTGTGAGCTAGGTTTGAGAAAAGAAGGGCAACTTTAGTTAATTTGAAAAAAGAGGGGGGGATTGTGTATTAAAACATTGAAAGGGGCGGGTTGTTTGAAGTTTTTTTTGGGGGGGGGGTGTAATAGTTAGAATTTATATTTAGTTAGACTTTATTTGATTGTTAAAATTGGCTAATTATTGTCTAAAAATTATTTGGCACATGTGATGATTTATGATTTATTATTAAATTTTTGATAATTTGAAAAAGTATTGTTAATAAATTTTAGATAATTGTTACGGGATTATATTAAATGTTAAAAATAAACATTATTTGTTAATAATTATAAAGAACCATTTAAAATTAATATAAAAAATGTAATAACTTTATAATAAAATTCTAAAATATAATTATTTTTAATTTATGTAAAATTCCTCAAAATTATTGTTAATAAATGTTATTAAATTTAGAAAATTGCTTAGAAACGTTACAAAAATTATGTCCTTGTTTTTTGTACATAATTGTTACGTAAGTTATTATTATGTGAAAAATGACATTAAATGTTAATAACTTTTATTTATTGTTAAAAATTACTTAAAATTTACAGGATCAGTTTTAAGAATGAAACTACTGAAGATAAATATCCAAACGTATGAAATTTATTTAGAAATGATCATGTTTTTAAAACTTGTGCTGAAAGTAACACTTAAATTAGAGGTGCTAGGGATAGTAACATAAGGCTTCTCTTTGTTAAGCGACATTCATGGAAACACGATGGATACAAAAATATTTGGTATGGTTGTGAGGTAGGTGGTCTGGTACACCGATCAAAAGATAATTATGTACTAAGAGGCACAAAAAAGATGATTGTCCATTTCAGATCATAGTTGTGGAACAATACTTTGGTTGTTGGAAAGTGAGAGTTTGCAATAAAAGTACACCCAACCATATATTAGGTGATTACATACAATGGCACACATATGCGGCGAAGTTGACTTCGAATGAGATTGAGACGGTAGAGCAGTTGAGCAGTTCTAATGCTAAGACAAGACATATTATTGTTTCTCATTGTATTATTTAGATTTGCATTTGCTCATACATTACTTTAGGTTCTATATTTAGTGGTTAAATGGGTTGTGTACCAGTTAGCGTGACAACTATATATAGAACTTTGCCTTTAGAATAGGTTGTAGGACTTTCAACAGATCGGCAGACCTCCTCAACAGAGCTTGACCGGCAGACTTCATCAAGCCTTCAACGCTGACACAACAGCTTCACCGGCAAACCTTATTCTAGGTGTCAGCTGTCTGTCCTATCTGAAGTCAAAGGTCAAAGATGTCCAAGATATTTGAATTCAAGACATAAATATTCTCTTGGAATATTTATTTGAAGACATCTCTAAGTGGAGTTATTGACGATTTCAATATTAAGGATTCCTATGTAGTGTGCCTCCCACTATCATTTTTCCAAGACAAATGTCTGAATACTCCCTAGTGAACAGTGTTGGGCGTGCCTCCACTACCTAGACAAAAGTAATCTACTACTACTCCACTACATGCTTTACATTGACTCAAGGAAAAGCTACAACACTTTCTCATTGTTTGAGGAATCATCAACTCCAAGTTGCGGCTATCCCCTCCTTGTTTCACAACTGTCTCAAAGATCCTCACTCAAATAAATGCTACACTTGAAGATGAATGAATACAATTCTTCGCCATTGCTCTAAAATTACTCAACAACCTACAAGTTCAAATCGTCAGTGCATTCAAGTGATCTTCATCAGATCTGTGAAGTCCTCGTCAACAACAAGAAGACTGCTCATTATCTAGCATTCATCTTATTCTTTCTTGTTGTTATTTCATATGTTGTTCTGCCATAGTGATTATCTTCCTCTTAGATATTCACTACCAACCACCAAACACAAGTCAAACATTTTGTATACGATCCATTAGAGATTTCTGTAATAGAACTAGTAGAAAATATAGTGCACTTTCAAATCTAAGGTTAACTGCTTTGGTGGTAGACGTAGTACTATTTTACAGTATGAACCATCTCAAAATCATTGTGTTCATTACTGTTTTCTGTACTGCCTTCTTATTTATTTATCAATCTGTTTCATCTTGATTCCTTGACTGCAAACTGAGAAGCACAGCAGGTATGTCAGTAGTTCTACTAGCAGATTTGGTGATCTGTTCCAAGTGTTCTTTCTGCGGTTATAACTTCTATAGTTTTCAGCCTATATTCTGGAATATTGTTTCAAAAGTTTTTAAGTGTATCTAGGCTATTTAACCCCCGCTCTAGCCTAGTATTGTGCTCATTGGGACTAACACTGATACTCAACCAACTGCAAAAATAAAATCCCGAAAATAAAGTCGTTCTCAAGCAGGTATATAATGTGTTGCAACAAATAAGAAAGAAGCTGATGGAAAGCTATACAAAGATACAATAATTTAACAACCTAACAGAACCTAACTAAACCTAACAAAAGTTAACACCACCAAGCCATGGTGGTACAGGCGTACAACTATGACAACCTAGTGGTCAGGCAGACTCAACCGCTAGGTAGCTTGGTTCAGTGACAACCATAGTGGCGGGTGGTGGTAGCGGCACAGTGGGGGTTTGATTATTTAAATTATTTTTTTATGAACATAAATCAAAATTACAAAGAACGAGATTATAAAACATACCTTGTTTGAACTGATGAAGAGATAAAATCTAGAAAGAATGAATTTTTACGAGTTTTTGGTTTGTATGTTTTTCTGTTTTTATTCTATTTATATATATGTGACTAAGGGTAATATGGTAAATTCACCACTAGAAATGTTGTATTAAATATATTGTACGTATTGTATTAAGTATGCCCCTTGATAATAAGTGCATACATGGACGGTGCATATGGAAATTAGCGGACATAGCTTCAAATCTAGCTCCTCTTGATTGCATTGCGGTGGAGTAAGACTTTAGGTGAGAGATAGGGAAACCGGTCCCATCAAACTTTTCTATGTCAGGTATTTTGAATTTCAGTGGCAAGATGGCTGAAAGGTTTTAGAGTCAATGATCGTGTGGAGAACTCTCCCTTGTTTAAAATTTTGAGCATCATTTCTTTGAGATTTTCGACATCTGTTTCAACCTTTGTGAGGGACGGTGCATTTGAGAGATTTGCTGCAGCAGTGTTCGTCTCGGTGGCTAATTGGGATGTGGGATAAACATCAGGAAGAGGTGTTATGTTTAAAGCTCCAGTCTGATGACCAAAGTTGTTGAATGGGAGATAGGTAGTGACCTATCCCTGTGGCTTATGGGATCTGCATGCGAGCTATTTTGTAGTGGGTTGGTGGTGGAAAAAGGGAGGTTTCCCGGATATTTCTATGGGGTGTTGTTGCTTTGAGGAGGGTAGCTGGTGTTTGGGATGTTGGTGTTTGGAAGAGAGTTAGCATACTGATATGGAGGGTAAGTGTTTGGGAGAGGGATGCAAGTGTTTTGGTATTGAGGTGGTAAGTTGGTATTCTGAGCTTGAGGGTTGGCATTTGGAAGAGGATGAGTATATGGCGTATGGGGAACTGGCATTTGGTGTATGATGGTTGGTGTTTAGGGGAACAGTTGAGGTTGATGCCTCATGGGGTCCCATAGAGGAAGAAGTAATTTTTGGAAAGCCTTGTATGAGGGTTGCTATCTGGCCCATTAGGCGATTGGCATGTACGTTTATATTTTGTTCCATCCAGTGCTGCATGGTAAGGGTAGGAGCATAACCGGGAGCCCCTGTGTCTGTATCTATAGGAGTATGTTCATTTTCAGCAGCCATTCTTGTGACGACCCTGATCCCGAGACCAAACGAGACCGGGTTCTGTTGGGTGTTCCACAAATTCAATCCTAAAATAACTCCAAATAAAAACACGTAACTCGCAACGGAAGAAACGAATAAGTAATATTTCTCAAAATATCAATGTTTGATACAAACTTATCTTTATTACAATTTCTGATAAAGCCCAAATAAAATACAAAATGTTTATTATCAAAACCGAGCTCTCCGATAAACCTCAAGCACACGTCTGTTATCCGAATCCCGATCAAATCTCAACTGCACAACCAGAAACTGTAGATGGTGAGCTTTTGAGCCCAACAAGAAAGAGGGTACACATCACCACATAATAGAACAAGACATATGATTCAAATACCAATCCATGAATAAAAAAATATGGACCAAAGATTATTAACCCAAAAAACGTTACCGAGTGTTACCAAAGAACAACTAATCATAAGTGACAATTCAGTATACTAATCAGCATAGGCCATGGTGAGATTATTCATAACAAGGGCATTCAACAAGCTGAATCCCAATAATAGTATCCAGACAGATTATTCATGGTCGTTCCACTAATCAGTATTACTAAACCATTCCAGATAATCATTTACTTGACAGATGATTTAAAAATATCATTTTCTCAATAAAACACACTGATTATTAACATGGAATTGTTCCAAAGTCAACCCAATATCAAAGGTTTACCGATAACAATAAACACGTTTCAATAATGAAGAGTGCGAATCAAACATGAATATTATAAGGACAATCACGTGATTAAACTGACACAGAATCAGTACTGTATAGTCTCCCTTACATCAAAACAGGATAATATCTGCCAATAAAAACACACCAGAAACCTTTCATAATATACCTCGAGTCAAACCCGCCAATAATATCTTGTCGGAATAATCGATTATATCTTAAAATTACAAAACCCATACTCACTGTTGCTCTTCGTTTAGTACGGCTAAGGTGAGGAAAATATAAGAAGTAATTTAACATGCTTACTTATACTAGTTGTATAGATAAAAATCATGAAAGTTGACGAGTCACGGTAAGAGGATAATGGAATCCAAATTGCTCCCACGTCTACTGAAGGAGTAATCAATCAATCTAAAGTTTGTTTTATACGGCTAGGATAGAAGAGGCCATCAAGATAGAAACCACAAACCATGGCGGGTCCCACAAAAAATATAATGTTCTCCTAAGTAGCCTACTAATACGTCCATGCATTTAGAAAATTGTCACTTTTCGTCTTTATAATATAAATACTAGTATATAATAAAAGTCAGCTATTTACTATAGTCAAATATAGTAAAAGTGGTATTAATTCCTTTTATTTGAAAAACGTAACATAGATAAAATATCGGAGTTTTACAATTCTACCCAAATTTGTCTGTGTTGAACTGATCTCGGTATTCAAACCAAATCTGAACTGTCTGAACTGACTTCTGTATTCAAACCCAAATCTATATTGTCTGAACTGACCTTTGTATTTGAGCCTAACTCTCTTATCAAATGACCGGAACGTCTCTTTCCTTCCAGGCCCGGGCCAGGTTTCTAGGAAAAAAGGTCGAAGAAGGTATGGCTCAAAGGCTTAGGTTGAAAGACACGGTGTGCATTTTTATTAAAATGGACATTTTTGTGTTTGTCTTACAGTTGGTCGGACAAGCATGACTTTGTTTTGACTCTCTGTATTAGGTCCTGAAACACTGGATTCCTTCTCCAGAGTATAAGACCTTCGTATTCCACCTACCTTTCGACTTCCCAAGATCGAACAAATCCTGGGCGAAGGGCATATACTATTTCCGAGATCCACCATCTGAATCGTTCTAATGAGATACCGTCAAATTTATTGATCAGCCCCAATGTATTTAAATCAAGAAAATATCTTTTTGCCACTGGGATTGGTCATTAACTTTCGGGTATAAAAACCGACCGGTCAACGAAGTGTCCTAGAAGATATATATGTTATTTAACGTGGCCGATGCATAGGGTAGGCTGGCTTTGGTGTAGGGTAGCAATTTTGAACATTTCTACGTTACTGCACGTGTGTGAGTCGACTAGGAAAGCTGGAAACTTTTTACAGTACTATAAAGCAGTAAAAATGTCTATCTTTTTGTTTGTGTGGATTGTCTCAGCTGATTAGTTTGAATTAGGGGTGAGCTTGGTCCGGTTCGGTCCACTTTTTTGGAAAAAAAGAGAAAACTGGGACCAGATCAATAGTCTGATTCTCAAAAAATTTAGAACCAGGACCAACCTAATATATTTGAGAACCAATACATTGGTCAGGTCCAGAACCAATGGAAGACATACGAGAACCAGGACCAGACCAATACGATGGTTTTGTATTTTTACTTGTTTAATACAAATATATAATAAAATCTAAAAGATTTACTCTCTCAACAGAATTCAACTATTTCTCAAACAACAATGCAATTTTTTCGGATCAAATTGTAATGAAATTCACCAGAGAGTACCAACAAATTTCATAAGACATAGAGCCTCCAAGTATCAATTCCACAAAGCTCAATAAATAATCTTACACAACAAGATTAATCATATTTGAACTGGTAATTTAAAACAAACAAAATACTCATCCCTCAATTTTCACAAAATATTCAGAAATTCAACCCCAACATGGTTGCACTCTACTGTAAATATCAAACCGGGCAGTAGTAATCTAACTCCCAACAGTTTTTTTAATTTTTTTTAGTAAATTTGATGCAGTGTAGGAATAAGAAAGAAAATAGTAATGAAATAACAGAAATTCACTCCCAATGACTGTTACAGAGGCATCTATAAACATAAGAAGGATAGAAGAAAATCTATAAATTCAACTCAAAGCAACCATTTGTTGTAAAAAAAAACGGTTGCATTTCAAACTAGAATTTAAAACCAGAATTCAACTCAAACCAGTTTTCAAACCAAAATTGAGATTGAGAGTGAGAGTGAGAGAGAGAGAGAGAGAGAGAGAGAAAAGCTAACCTTCAAAGGAAGTCAAAGCTAAAGCCTGTCATCGTTGCTGAAGCTCGAAGTCAAAGCTGCGGGCTGCCGAAGCTCAAACTTTCAATTGAAGGCTTGAAGCCTAAAGGCTGAAGGGACAAAGAAATCCAAATGAGTAATCGACAGATCGATTCGTTGTGGCTCTGTGCTACAGATCGATTCAAAGAAATCGTCTACCAGTCCCTCAGCTCTCTCTCTCTCTCTCTCTTTCTCACTTTGGTAGGAAACAACAACAAACACAAATATAATTTAGCGTTTAGGAGTTTAGGGTTAGGAAAATGAAATAATGAATTTATATATATATATATAATTATATATAATAAATAATATATTGGTCCGGTTCGGTCCGGTTCCGTAATTTTTTGTTCTGGAACCGGGACCGACCCAATTGTCCGGTTCTGTGAAAATCAGATCCAGGACCAACCCAATGTATTGGTTTGGTCCATTTTTGACTGGTTTGGTCCGGTCCGGTTCCAAAAAACTTATGTACACCCCTAGTTTGAATCCCATGAGGGACGGAACGATCGAGCGAGACGGCCATTCCAACAATAAATAGAAAGAAAAGTGGAGAAACTATTTATTCATATTATTACATGTTTGTCCTAATCCACAAAATAAAATTGACATAATAAAATAATATTTACATGTGGGGCATTTCGCCAACAGAAATATAAATTACAAATGTCGGTTGCTAACGCAAACAATAATAATCACAGAGCATATACATTGTATTGTATTGGCAAAGCAATTAATATTTTCAAATAAAAATCTAGACTATGTGTAAAAACATGTCAAGTGTGTAAAAATAATTTATCAACCCCAAAAAATTGAGTCTAGCCCTCATTTGTTTTTTTTTATTTAAAAAAAACAATGTCCTCAGCAGAGTCGTCACTGTGAGAACCCCGTTTCGCAAACGCCCTGCGTGAGAGTCGAGTTGCTCAGAAAACGTCAGAGCGCGAGGAATACGCCAGGTCTCGTTGTAGATTCTAAATGTGTGTGTATAAAGTTGTCACCTCTATTTTAAGATTAAATAGAGAAAAACCAATTTTACCAGAAAAATGTGTAGGTTCGGAGGCTAGGTTACGAGTTTGAAAGGGGTTAAGGACCCAACTCGCCCTTTCGATCTCGTTTTGGGGTTTTGTTAAATTAACATGCTTTATTTAATTACAATACTATTATTATTTACATAACATGCATACTATTAATATTCTATATTTATATTAACGGGACAAGACAGTAAATATATATTTACCTCTTGTAGCGTGAATGTCTGACCCGGTATATGCGCCTAGATTTTAGCCCACTAGGAGCTCGAAAACTTAAAGTGTGCTTCTCTTATCCTTTCGAGAAATGAAGTTTTTTTTGTATGTGTGTGTGTTTGTCATTATCATCTTCTGCGAAATTCTTGCAGCGTAACGGTATCTTTTATCTTTGGATCAGCTTTCCGGGGGCAAGGACTAAGGCTCGGATGGCTCGCTACGGGGTGAGGAGGTTTGCTAGGGGGCAAGGAGGAGGCAGGCTGACTTGCGGGGCAAGGCAAAAGGTAACTTCTTCTCGATGCGTGTGTGTTGAGTGTGCGTTTGTTGTCTTCCGTGGAATGAAGAGGCTGGGGGCCTCTATTTATAGGAGGACGCGGTTGCATGACGTGTCAGTTGGAGGCAGAGGGGCGAGACAACGCAGGACGCACGAGGCATCTGGAGTAAACGTAGCGTTTTCGCTACCTGGACAGAGGATGCGGCACTAGAGGTGATGGAGCGGCTCCATGGTATTTGTTAAGGAGGGGGTGTGGCTCCCATGATAGGGGAAGGGCTCCCTCTTTGTATTTTGGTCTTTTTCCGCTTTCTACAGTTTAGTCCTCCTGCTTTGTTACTTTTTCCGTTAAGTTTCCGTAAAGTCCTTTGACCTGAAACATTAACGAAAAGTAACATCAGTTAGTCCGTTTAATTTATAAATTATATTTTTATTATAGTTTTAGGACATTATATCGTAGGGGTACGAAATTGGGACAAGATGTTAATGACTACCCTGGGGTGTTCAGTGTATTGGTTAGATGATTTGGGGATATTAATGACTACTCCTAGTGTTTTAAGCATGTACTCAATGGTTGCCTGTGGTGGACCTTGTATTATATTTGTATTTCGTGTTTTATTATGGTTTTGTAGTGGTTTTTCTTTCCCTTGGTCAAGGACCCTGTTGTAATATGTTGCAGCACTATTGTAATATCTTTGTAGTAAATGAAGGGTCTTCTATGTATGTAAGACTTTACCCTTAGTTTGTTCTTGTCAAGGGCTCTATCTTTAACTCTTGTATCATCGTTGTAATGTAAAGGTTTCGTTGGCAGATTACAGTACATCAGTTGTTTCGAAACAACTAACATCCATGTGCGAACCATTTTTCAAACTACTACAAAAAGATACTGACAGAGTTTGGGATACAGAATGTCAGCTCGCCTTTGAGAAAATCAAATAATACCTAGCTAGTCCTCCAATACTAGTTCCTCCTCATACACACAAACCCCTATTGTTGTAACTCACCGTTACAGACACTGCGATCGGAGCCATGCTCGCACTGAAAAAGAAAGACTCCTATGCAGAGAACGACATAAACTTTGTGAGCAAAAAATTACATGGCAGTGAACTTAGATACTCAGCCTTAGACAAAAAAATGCATAGGTCTAGTTTGGGCAACACAAAGGCTCAAAGTCTACCTACAAGCTTGACCAGTAAAAGTTATCTCCGGAATGGACCTAATAAAATACATCTTTGGAAAGCCATCACTCTCCAGCAGGCTAGCCAAATGGTCCTTCTTGCTCAACGAATTCAATATCACATATGCTACCTTTAAGTCTATCAAGGGCAGCATAATTGCAGATCACCTGGTAGATTTGCCATTAGAGACAGAAAATGTCGAGGAACCAGACTTCCCAGATGAAGGCATTTTTTAAACTACATATCATAACACCAAGTGGCAACTATTCTTTGATGGGGCTACCAATAAATGAGGCTTTGACATAGGGATGCTCATTGATCCAGTAGACTCTCTCACACACCTTCAGCCATCAGATTAGAATTTAAATGTTCTAACAACACCACAGAATACGAGACTTGTATCGCTGGTCTAAAAGAAGCCCTTCGCAGAGGGGCAAAAGAGTTAGAAGTTTTTGGTGACTTGATTTTAATCATAAATCAGGTCGAAGAAAAATGGAAACCCAAGATCCTCGCCTACATCTATATCATGCCCGCCTTACCACTTTGGCCCAAGGGTGATGACATATCATTTAACTATCTGCCACGAGACAGAAACAAATTTGCAAATGCATTAACAACTTTGGCTTCATTGGTCGAAGTTCCATCAGACATAATAGTACAACCATTTGTAGTAGGGAAAAAGGTCACACCTGCTTACTGCTTCACAGTCAACACAACTTCAAAAACAAATACCGAGCCATGGTATTTGGAAATTTGGAATTTTCTTAAAGATGGCAAATATCCAAACAACTTATATAAGAAAGGAACAATTGCTCTTCGAAGATGGGCTGCATAGTTCATCATCTGTGGAGTCAACCTTTACAAAAGACACTACCAGGGTCTAAACCTTTTGTGTATAGACCAAACAAAAGCAGAACGAGTCATGGACCAGCTGCATGTTGGGACTTGTGGACCACACATGAACGGACATATGTTTTCCAAGAAAGCAATTAGACGAGGATACTACTGGAGTACGCTCGAAACCGATTGCATTCGGTGGATACGTCATTACGACAAATGACAGGGTTTCGCCAATCTACAGCATATGCCTCCACATATACTTTACAACTCTATCTCTCCTTGGCCCTTTTCAACCTGGGGAATCGACATCATAGGACAAATCCACCCAAAAGGGTCAAACGGTTAAGAATATGTTTTAGTGGCCATCGACTACTTCACCAAATGGGTAGAAGAAGCCTCCTGCAGAATACTGAACGCCAAGAAAGTAGCAGAGTTCATCAGAACCAACATTATATACATATATGGGGTACCTTTTGAGATAATCTCTAACAATGGTACACACTTTGAAAGGAAAGTCAATCGCTTACTAGATGAGTTCAAAGTACAACAACACAAGTCTTCACCTTACTGACCATAAGACAATGGGGCAGTCGAAGCAGCTAACAAAACACTTGAAAATATCATCAGGAAAATGGCTAAAACCGAAGGGACTGGCCTGATAAATTACCACTAGCCCTTTTGGGATACCGCACATCGGTTCGCACACCTACTGGGGTTACACCATATTCCCTAGCCTACGGCATGGAAGTCGTATTACCGATTGAGATTGAAATTTAGTCATTAAGAGTAACGATGGAAACGGATATAGCCTAAATTGATTGGCTCAAACAACGACATGATGAGTTGGCTCTCCTAAATGAACGTCGGCTATTGACTTTAGAACACACTCGAGCATTTTGAGAGAAGAATCGCTCGAGCATTTAACAAAAAGGTCAAAGGCCGAAACATTCAAATGGGTGATCTTGTACTTTGAGAAAAACCTCTATTTACATCGACAGTAGGGGAAAATGGAAATCTCCATGGATAGGACCCTACATAGTGATACACATACAGTCAAGAGGCACAGTATTCCTCAGAAACCAAGATGGCGAAGATCTTGTTTAGCCCTTCAACATAGATAAACTCAAACAATACTATGCATAAGCCAGGGTAGTGCTAATATAGCATGATATAATGGCTCACAAACTTTATCTCTTTCTTCAGCTCGCTAGGTTGAAAACTCAAAAGGACGGCCTAGACAAAAAAAAAAAAAAATATATATATATATATATATATATATATATATATTCGATAGGTTGAAAACCCGAAAGGACGACCTAGGCAAAAGTTAGAGGCACAAAAAATAAAAAATCAGGAGAAAAGAAGAGAGAGAAATGTCTCCAATATACATCATAAATTCATAATGTCTACAGTATGCAGAACAGTTTTCGACAAAACAGGTCTTCAGCAAACTGGTCTCCAACAGACCAGAACTACATAGACCTGAGCCTCATAATGAGGAACGTAGGCCATGGTGCGGTCTAACACACACAGAAGGCTCCGCCTTCACCACAGAAATATTGCAGCATCGCTGCAAATGTTTAAGATGGAACCCTTGACAACAAACATAGGGTACAGTCTTACATACACAGAAAGCTCCTCCTTCACAATAGAGATATATTACAAGTGCTACAACACATTACAACATGGACCTTGACTAACAGAAAGAAAAACCACTTCAAACATAATAGAACATAAATTATAAATATAATACAAGGTCTACCACTTGCAACCATTGAGTACATGCTTAAAACACTAGGTGTAGTCATTAACATCCCCAAAACACTTAACCAATACACTGAACACCCTGAGGTAGTTATTAACATCCCCGATAACAATGCCCCTCTGTCACCGACGCCTCAGTCAAGACCAAACAATCATTCGAGGAACCCTGGGGAGGAGGCATAGAACTACCTTCATTACTCCTAGCATACCCATTATCATGTCCGACAGCATTACTAGGTCCCGCGCCATCATTTGGCCTAACCACATTACTCTATCGTACAGCATTACTGAGTCTCCTGATATTACTAGGAGCAGCACCAGCAAGTCACCATGGATAAGTCCATTGATCCCAATCGAATCAAACTCAAACATTTCCCTGATAGCCATAAATGGAGTGCGGATGGTAGAGGGAACAGCAACACTGACTCCTGTCCCCGTAGCAGTCATCACACAAAATTCTTCGTATGTTGGACACAGTTCATTCATTGAAAAGTTAAATAAATAAGAATTTATTGACCAAAAGCGGGAAGGTACCCGGAGCAATTCTCAATTTTTATGTAACCCCCTCCATCCAAAGATACAGTGAAACCCATACGCCTCATGGAAGTGTTGCCTTTCATGCCCACAGATAAAATTTATCCACCGGTGTAAATTGGTCTCGTACATTTCGAGACGTGCCGCAGATATAAATGAGTCACCCATGGATAACCCTGCATTAGACAAAACAAAAACGAAAAACACATAAAAGTTAGCGTCGCTTCTTGGCGACAAGCAGACTGGAGGTGAACAAACAAAACAGACAAGTACGCTGAGAGTTTGGGAAAGTTGGCTTACCAGATTTTGCAATCACACATATAGAGAAGGAACACGAATGGATCGTAGTCCTATACAAGCAATGATATTACAGATACATCAATGATATTACATATAGAAATGAGTTTACGGATACAAATACACAGAAATGAGAACATGTCCGTCCTTTTATAGGAGAAACTGAGAATTGACCCAGAACAAGTGGGGAGGGCATGGAGCCGCACCCTCCTTAGCTTTCCAAAGAAGTCGCACTCTCCTTCCAGGAGCCGCACCCTTTGACCTCTTTGTCCAGCCCAGCTTTTCAGCCATCCTGCCCAACAAACTGTAACCTATCCACAGGTTACGTTCGTAGCTCACGTATTTTCGATAAACCTTTTACCGGCCGAAATAACTTTCATCTCCCATCCACTCAATAGCCAAAGCAGCCACCCGCGAGCCCCTACTTTCCCAAAATATAGTGTACATAATAAATGGCAAAAATCATTTTTTTTTTCTAAACAAAACAAAAATGGGTCTTTTTACATATACTTGTGTATATTTGTTTGGTCCAGTGTTGATCAAACTTATTGCATATGCATCATTTGGTGTCTTTCCCAAATATCTACACACTTCCAACAATTAATTGACATAATTTACACAGCAGTTTATTCTTTTGAGTTAAATTATGCATCTCTGATAGTTAAATTCTTTGGACATGATTTATGCAGCGTTTAATTTTTTTGGGTTAAATTATGCATTTCTAATATTTTAATTCTTTTGAAATGATATATACATCCACAACATTTTATTCTTTTGAGTTAAATTATGCATCTCTGATATTTATTTTTGATAACATGATTTATGCATCATTTAATTATTTTGAGTTAAAACATACATATATTATATTTGTTTCCCATGACATGATACATGCATCACCAACATTTAATTCTTTTGAGTTAAATCATGCATCTATGATATTTAATTCTTTTTGACATGATTATGTGTCACTAACATTTGATTCTTTTGAGTTGATTATGCATCACTAACACATTTTGATTCTTTTGAATTAACCATGCATCGCTAATGTTTAAATTCTTTTGAATTAATTGCGCATCGCAAAACATATAACCCTTTCAAATAAAAGTGTATCGCAAGATAATTATGCATCACTAAAACATTAAAATTACATATACATACAAATAATTTATGCAATTTAACACAAAAACTACAAATACAACAATGTTAGTGTGCGTGTGTCGACACGCTCCTCTACACTCCCGCAGCTCGCGGACCAGAATTGCTAGTCCCAACACCCATAACCTGAGGGCCTTTTAGGCCCGAATTACCAGTTGGATCATCATCGTCCTTGCAACGTACATTGCCAACTGCATTGTTGCCCCGACACGAGAGTGCCGCCTTTGCTTTGCGGTACCGAGGAAACATGACTGCGCGTTCACTTGAAACCGCGCAAAACAAAATATATTTCAAATACAGCAAAGTAAACTACAAAACAAATATAATGACAAATACAAGATAAAAGCTTAAGTTTATACCGAGCGCACGCCCTCTGGGAGACGGTAAGGAGCAGGAATCTCTTCATCTGACAGATCTTCATCGACAGGCTGTCTGTCACGGACATGAATCACGCTTGCAGGAATGATACACGGAGTATAGAAATCCAACGGGTCTGTAGTCGTAGAATACGAAGGCCTGGCCGCATCAGAAACCCGTCTAGAAGGCGCAGGATGCAATATCCTCCTAACAAAGTCATCATATGACATTGAGGGATAAGCACTGATAGGAACAAAATACCGCGCCATGTACTTATACTGATGAGGCATACTCTCTGGGGTAAGCATCTCTTGTGGAGGAGGTGGAGATGCCACAGGAAGTGGGGAAAGAAATGAATGTTGTCTATGCACTCGATCTCCTAAATACATAGAATCACACATCACAGATCGCATTAAAATGCGACAACGGCTAGCTTCCACAGCAGCCTGATACACACTAGTGAGCCTGCTCCAGTGATAAAAATCCACTGACTCCGTGCGGACTCGAGCCAAGAAAGTTTGAATAACACCCACGTCAAAAGGGGTTTCCCGCTGAAGATGAACCCTATTTGGGTCGTTATACCCTAACAAATAAGGAGGAGCCTGAGGTAGCACTTCGCACCGGAAGGGCATCCGCCTAAAAACAGAATAAAACCACACCTGCAAACACAAATTTCCTTTAGCAAAAATGCTTGAAGGGAATACATACAAATATAAATACACAGCAAAAACAAAATAAAGTGAAGGTATTTACCTCCCAAGCAATGGCAAATCCAGCCAGGTTAGTCTTCTCATTGCGATAAGTCTGATCCATACAGAAATATAACTCGGCCAAGCCAGTCTGCCCCCAATCATACTTCGAGACCTGATGCAAGTCCCAAAAACAACTCAACAAAGATATGCGCAAAGCGTAAGAAGCATTTGCGAACAGAATAGGGCCCAAGAAGTAGAACATAAATGTTCGGGTGACTCGCTCCACAGCCACATCATCAGCATCGTTAATATAATAGGCATTCACCCGTGCTCAGTAGGAACACCAGTGATAGCAGTAAAATCAGCTGGCGTCATGGTCGCCTCCCCCCAAACGAAATGAAAAGTATGGGTGGTGTCCCACCAATACTCTCGCCACACCTCATGTATACTCAAGCTAGGGAAATTATCCAACGCGCCCAAAAACGAAACAAATCCTGCCTGGTCCACCAGATACCTTGCCCGATGAAGAAAGGACTCATAAATCTCTTCCGCGAATTTTGCAGTACAACGAATACGTAGCAGATCTCTTCTAACCTGAAAATAAATAAAGGTTATTTTACACATCCTCTTTATCCACCAAAATGCTTCCGGGCATAAAGGTTATTTTATAACATACAACAATTAACATTTTTTTCCATTTTTTTCATCTACAAAACAAATCTCAATTTATCAAAATACATGTATCTTTCTTTAAAAAACTAAAGATATTTGCAATATATATACGTACATAAATAATAATACAAAAAAAAACACACAATTAATAAATAAAATATGTTCTCATTTCTTTGGACCTTTAAAACCCAACTCTTACCATCCAACAAATAAATACATAACAAAAACATTTTTTTTTTCTAATACACATTGAATTTCGGCCATTTGGTCCGTTACTCCATTGGGTAAATTAACATTTTTTTCCAACAAATACACAGTCAGATTTAGCATCTGACACAATCAAAATATACACAACTAATATTTTTTCTACACATAAAATACACATTTTTCATAACAATACATCCTGTCATTGCATCATATAATAGCATGATACCCAACAATACACAAATCATACAATGAATTTTAAAATTTATAATTTAAAATACATATATCAAATTATTTGATTTTCAACAAAATCAAAGAAATACTTATAGGAGTCAAATTCGACACATAGGAACACAGATCTCTCAGGATATCCTCTCAACCGTCGGTAGAAAAATGATATCGGATTTTGTTCCGCTTCAATGGCTTCTCATCTCGGGCATTTTTGCCCGATTCAAAAGGCGCATGGCCTTTTCCCTTGTCAGTTTTCGAGGAAGAAGCCATTACACAAACAAATGCAGATAATTTGGGCAAGAAATAAACTCAAATGGAATAAATTTGAGAAGGAAAGAAAAACAGAAGCAAGAACAATGGCAACCTTGTCAATTTTTCCTTCCCTCCCCTCAAGGTTTACAATTTTTTACACATAAACCTCATGGATGCCTCTTTTACAGGTTGGCCCCTCCAGACAAACTTGAATTTCTAATGCCATATGCATCTTACAAAAAGGCGTATGTATACCTTCACTATAACAAAATCCTACCAAGAGGGGTATCCATACATGCAGTACATGTTGAAAGCAAGTGTGCAATGAACTATTTAAGTCATTTGTACAAAATCCACCAAGATCAAATCTTGTAAACGGGGGTGATCCCGAGTAAATGAAAGCATTTTCTCATTACAAGTGCCGTGGCCTCGCACAACAAGAGCCGACTCGTCTCCTCTGAAGACCCAACCACCTGCCCAATTTGTTTAACAATGTTAAACTGAAATTGATCTATACTTCCAACTTCCAGAAAATCTAATTATTCACAATAACATTCATACATAAGAAATAACATGGATTATTCGAGCGAAATTCTGACACAAGGATGAGAAATCACCCTCCTAGGAACTGTCAAATTTCGAGATAGAAACAGTACAGCCAACCCCAACTCTCTAGGTGTGTAAGGTTGGGGGATTGGCATCGCAAATCTTACCACAATCAGGCGTCAACTGCTTTGAATTTCACATTCTCCAATTCCTTTCGATACGAATAAAGTTAAAGAGTATGTTGGATGTGAAAAACTGTATATTTTGACACACTCAGACGCGTGTAGTAGCCAAAAGTTCAAACAAACTGAAACTCGCACATCTTTCTTTGAATTACCGTCTACTTTTCATGCAAAGAGTCCATTGTTTCATTTTCGATATTTCACTTACAGAATCCACTATCAAAAATATGTTTACAGTCTTCATAATCTTTCAGCTTTAACCCCCAAGTAGCATAATCTTGCTAAAGCTCAAGCATTTTTATAATTATGACCAACACAAAGTAATTCATATATATCTTTTGATTATTAAACTTTTCAAGCATGGACTCTTTGCTTAGAACACATGAAGTAAATGATATATGCTAGCATGGTTCATGTCTTCCACGAAAATATATTTTGCTGCAGGCTGTACTTCCAACTCTTTTGTGGACCGCATATATGTATGACTAGGGGAAAGCTGCAAAGCTTTTATGCAGCCAACATGTAAAATGCAAACCTAGGGTCTTTAGGGCTCTTGTAGAATTTTCCTTCATAAAAGGCCGTTTAATTTACCAAATGCAATCAAAATTTTGGTTCATTATATCAAATCAAGATACAGAAAATTATAAAGAAAACCACAAGGGAACCACTATTCCCACTCATTTTTTCAACCATGACACTATGTAATGTTACTTGTCTTCTGCATTGTACGGCGGAAGGTCTTGGTTAAAACTTGCAGTCGAAATAGCGGTACCCAAACTACTAGTACTGACCTCTCAGAAGTCCTCATTCGTTTATATTTTATATATCCACTCAAGTAATGCATGTAATGATGGCATGTATAGCTGGGTCCTTGTGTCTTGAATGTTGATGGTTGATTTATACCCCAGTCCAAAGATCATAGGCAGAAATAAATAAGATCATGTTAATTTGGTATGTCTTGTTTCATGTATTAAAGACCATGAAGATTTGAGCTACCAGTGAGCCCAAGTATCTACTGGGTCAGCTGTATTGCGTCATGTGCATGCAAATCAAGTAGCATGATGTGTGCATCAGTGGGATTATGATAAATTTCTCTTTATGTTTATGCTTCCAAGTAAATACTACCAAACCCAAAAACCACTTTTAATGAACATCCCTACTATATGTCAAATTGCTTAGATTTGTGTTTTTTTTTTTGATAAGAGTATAATAATATCATAGAAGCGTCAAAAGAGGTGACACGTCCTTTGTACACTAGGAGTACACACAGTAAACTAATCTAAAGATAGACTACTAACAAAATCTACAAAGGAATAAGGGTGAAGAATAGAAGTATTAGCACCTACTAAACACCAAGACTAGAGAGTTCGCAGCACCAAGTCCTTCAACTGCAACAGGGGCCTTAACTTGTTATCAAAACCCTACTATTCCTTTGAAGCCAAATGATCCACCACACACACAAAAGACCAGTTTGCCAAGATAAATTCCCTCTTCTTCGTTTGTAGAGTTTAGAAATAGGTCCTTCGTTGATCTAGGCATAACCCACGAAATATTGAAGAGCTCGAGGATAATATTCCAAAGATCCATAGCTACAGAACAATGGATAAGTAAACGGTTAACATTTTCCTCATCGCCTTTACACATATAGCACCAATTCACATAAGTATTATGCCTTCTTCTCAAATTATTTCTGGTTAGAATGGCTTCATAGCAAGCCTCCCAAGCAAAAACCGCTACCGGACTGGGAGCTCTAGATTTCAAGATTTCCAAACTCATATCCATGGAAATGAAAAATCATCTTTCGGAGATAGAGACTCAAAATAAGCTTTGACAGAAAATCTTTTCTTTTTAGGACCATTCCGCCACACTTTATCCTCCACTTACCTGTCAACAATCATGGAATTGAGAAAATCAAGTAAATACACACATGATTCCATCTCCCAGTCATGGAAGTTCCTACGAAATGAAGGACTCCAAATCACCTTGTTATCCTCCACGTGAAGCACTGCAGTAACAACGCAATCCTTATAGTCCTTATCACTGGCTATGCTAAACAAATCCGGAAATAATTTCCACAACTCTATGTCGCCGCACCATTTATCTTTTCAAAATTTCACCGACGAGCCATCACCAATCTCAAAACGAAGAAATCTCTTGAAAGATTCCCACCCTCTCCTAATTTCTTTCCAAACACAAACTCCGTAAGAAAGGAAAACCTTGTTAGGGGCCCATTGCCCAACCCCTTCCTTATATTTACTCACCACCACCTTCCTCCACAAACCATCTCTGTCCACCAAATATCTCCAAACCAACTTACCCAACAACACCTTATTAAAAAGGCTCAAATCTTTAACCCCCAAGCCTCCTTTCATACTACGGTAGACCTTCTCCCACTTCACCAAATGATACTTATGGCTCTCACTATTGCCTTCCCATAGGAAATCCCTCTCCAGCCTCTCTAGAATATTACGGATAGATTGAGGGAGTACAAATAAGGACATAAAGTAGGTGGGCAAAGTGGATAAAGGGCTCTTAACAAGAGTGAGAGCCCCCCTTTTGACAGGAGTTGTTTTTTTCCACCCAGCCAATCAACGTTCGAATCTCTCTATGATGGGATTCCACATCACCTTGTTTTTAAACTAAGCTCCAATGGGTAACCCAAGATAGGAGGAAGGAAGCTTGCCTACCTTACACCCGAAGCCATATCCTCAACATTAACCCCTCCAACTGGTAGAATCTCACTTTTTGCAAAATTAATCGGAAGACCCGATACCAGTCAAAGGTAAAACCACGAATGAAACCTCTCACCATAGACTTATCCAAGAATCTAGTGAGATTCTCCACGTTTACCAGCACTGAGAACCTGTAGATATGCAAAACATGCAAAACATGCAAAACAGAATCCAACTTCTCCATTTTAGCCCAAATCCCAATCTGTCCAACAAGTAAATCAAGAACTCCTAGTTGACATGGTCGTATGCCTTTTTAATATCGAGCTAACAAACCTGGAAACCTTAATCTGCTGTCCACAGCTTCATTTGCTATCAGAGATGCATCAATAATCTGCCTATCACCCACGAAAGCATGCTGTGAATCCAAGACAACCCGACCAATCACAAGTTTCAACCTTCGGGATAACACTTTCGATATAAGCTTGTACATACCTCCGACCAAACTTATAGGTCTGTACTCTCTCAAACCACTGGCTCCTTTCTTCTTTGGAACTAAAGCTATGAATGTTGCATTAAAACTCTTCTCAAAACTCATATTATTATGAAAGAATTGGAAGACTTTCAACACATCACTTTTCATCACCTCCCAGCAATATTGAAAAAAAGCCATTGAGAATCCATTTGGACCCGGGGCTTTGTCACCACTCAGGCTTTGCAGCGCTGCAGAAACTTCTTCTGAAAACGCTTTTTCCAGATCAGCCGACTCCCCAGCATCCAGAGACTTGAAATCCATAGCATCCACTTTAGGGCGCCACTCCCCATCATCTGAATACAGCCTCTCATAAAACCCCACAATCCTATCTTTTATATCCTCCTTGTCTTCCACTAAGACACCATCTGGTTCGCAACTTTATAAGCATTCGCCATTCTATGAAAGAATTGTGTTTTTGTCACCTGGATTTCTGTTTCCAGCAGATTTCCTCATTAAGAAGAAGGTGCTCTAGCTCTCTTTTCAGATTTGAACGACGCTCCTCCTCATCTACGTTTAAACCCACACCCCCTGCTTTCACATCTAGACAGCTCATTTCCTCCATAGCTTTTTTAATATTCACATCTACTCTACCAAAAACCTCCCTGTTCCAGACTTTCAGATCACCTTCGAGACATTTCAGTTTCTTAGCCATTTTAACACAAGGGTTCCCTTCCAGGATGTAGAAACTCCACTTATCTCTCATCCATTCCAAAAATCCTGGATACTTCAACCACATATTCTCGAATCTGAACGGATTTTTGCCCCTCGAAAACCCACCACAACTAAGCAATAACGGAACATATGATCTGACACTACTCTAGGGAGACACGTTTGAGTAGAGTCGCTGAAATAATCTACCCAATCTGAAGAAATCAGAAACCTATCTATTCTGGAAAATTGGTTTCTGCCCCCATTTCTGAACCAAGTAAAGTCTCCACCTAGCAGATTCAGATCCACCAGCTCCACTTCATTAATGAAATTATTAAAATCTGCCATAGCCCAAGAGAAGTTTCGTAAACACGAACGTTCATGGTGAAATCGAACTACATTGAAGTCCTCTCCTACCAAGGGTCCTACCATTTCATCCTGACTACCTTCAATTCTTGTCATAAGGATTTGCGCACAACTTCTGAGCAAGGTCCATAAACTCCAGAGAATACCCATAACTTATCGTTTTCTACCATTTTCAACAGGCAGGACACTGAGAACAACCCTTTCTCTACTGCCATTTTCACCACTACCCTCTTGTCCCACATTACGAGAATGCCTCCAGCAGATCCTTCCGCCTCCAAGAAAACCCAATCAGCCCATCTTCCTCCTCCTATTTCATTAATCACCCTTCTATCTATTACTCCCATTTTCGTCTCCTGCAAACAAACAACATGAGGTTTCCATCTTCTCAACGAGGCTTTAATAATTTGTCGTTTGTTTAAATCATTTAGACCCCACACGTTCCAAGAAATAATTCGTATCTCCATTTACTTGAGTTCTTTGAAAATTATGGGTGATAAAACTATGTTTGCGGTAGGAAGACCTTCGACGTTTTAAAAATTCAGGTTAAGGATCACGTGGAATTCAAGGTAGTGGAGAGGTCCAGAGGAAGACCTCACGTGATCGTGTTCTCACGCTTCGAGTTCGACAGGATGTGTGAATGGTTTAGCAGATATTCTGCACCCAACGTCATATGGTGGAAGAAGTGTCATGATCAGAGAAGAGATTTCATCGTTGCAAAGGAGAAGAATGCAGCAGAGGTTTTTATCAGAGTCTTGGTGAGAGGCTCAGGGAGGATGGGAATGACTTGTGTCCCTGAGAATTCTGTAGATGCAGGCAGGGATTGGGTGGCAGATAAGCTCCGTCGGTTCGCCGGAGATCATCACTTCAAGGAACAGGGCGTCAGTAGCAAATCATTCAAGGAAGCGGCTGAAATTCCACCTTGGCCTGATTTAGATCATGCGTTTTTGAATGCAAGAGGTGAAAAGGCAGCAGATTTTGAGGTGGATGTGGCATCGTGTGCTGGGAATTTAGAGTATCTTGGTCGATGTTTAGTGGGCAAGGCAGGAGGCCAGCAAGATCACAGTCCATCAAGGGAGGAAATGCAGAGATGGGTTAATGTCCATTGGAAAATTGCTGGAGGAGTCGAAGTCCACAAACTTAGTGGGAATATTTTCCTGCTAACCTATCCATCCAAAGAGGGCAGCCGTATTTTGAACCTCAAAAGTTGGGTGGTGAATGGGAGGTCTCTGTATCTGGAATTTTGGAAGCAGTGGTTTCGTTTTTTCAGGAAGGGCAAGAATCGAATGAAGTGTGGGTTAGGGCTTCGGGTCTTCCCCTTCATTTGTGGAGTCGTTCGATATTTAAGAAGATCGGAGAGTTTTGTGGTGGCTTCGTCAGGATTGACGAACCTACTGAAAAAAGGGTTGAGATGAGGTGGGCTCATATTCTGATTCGGTATAAAGATGAGTTGCCGTCCATAGTACGTATTGGCGTGTAAGGTAGAGTTTTCGCTATTCCTATTTGGGCAGAATCAGCAGTGCTTCGTGATTCACAGGGGGGAGGGGAGCAAGAAAGGAGTTCGTCGCCGGTGGAGAAAGCAAATTTGGTGCAGAAGGAGGGTGTTTGACACACGAGGAAGAGGCAGGTGGGTAAGAAATGGAGTAGTATGTCAGGCGATTTCAGAGGTCATGGTAGAGAGAGCACATGGGTTCAAAAGAATTCAAAATTCAAATCTTATAAGCTAAACGACGTAGCTAGAGGTAAGTATCCAGCTAGTTCGGACAAGGTAGGGAAAACTGGTAATAGGTTTGGGCCTAAGATTAAGGGGAGTGGGCTAAATAGAGGCCCATCTAAAAGGAGAGGAGGGGGTTAAGGTAGTTTGGGATCCTATTAAATCTACATGGATAGAGACCAATGAGGAGGTACTCACAGTGGGTAAAATTTCTGGGCCTTTTAAGTCCAACCTCATTTCAGATTCAGCACGTCAAATGGGCTACAGTGGTGGGTCGGAAATGAAGGAAGACCCAATTATAATTAAGGACGGAGATTTGGGAGTCAACGCATCGTTTAATTCGTCGAGTTCTTGGTGGCGAGACTCGGACAACTTCGATTTCTTTGAAAGCGAGTGGTCGTCCGCATCGCAAAACAAAGACACCGACGGAGCAAGAGGTTTGTGTAGCTAGTAGGGAGGACAATTCGTCACAGGCTCATTCAGATCGAGGGACCAAGGATTGCTGCAAGACGCAGTCTATTCCTATGCATGTTCGGAATGAGGATTTAAGGGAAGACTCGATGAATGAACCTATTTTTTGTACCCCTCTCACAGTCACAGTTATTCGTCCAGACTCCGAAAGTGAGGAAATAAGTGTTGTAGAGCTGCTGCCTGATGACTTAATGAAGGAGGTAGAGTAGTTAAATTGAACCACAACTTCGGTGGTACAGCCAGTATTCGTGTGCGAGCCTGACTGTGTGATGGAAGTTAGGGAGGGCCAGAACAAGACTCAAGTCGAGGGGTCAGTGCAGGGAATTTCGGTGTCTGTTAATAGAGATTCAAAGATGGAAGGAACAGAGATTCAGATTTCCTCTCAAGTCGAGGAGTCAGTACAGGGGTTCTCGCAGCCTGCCAGTAGGGATTTAGGTAAGTCGGAAAGGCGATCGCAAGGAGAGAATTCAGAGAGTGTAACTAAGGAGGGCTCTCACGAGAATAAGGAGATTGTTTCAGTGGAGTAGGTTGCTATCTCGGAGAGGTATCAGGAGAGAGGTTGGGAAGTTAATGCAGAGGAACCAGTTGTATGCACTCCTCTCGCTATGGTTCATCCAGATTTGTGTTTACAAAAGGATTATTAATATTTCCAAATATAGCACTTGCATCTCATATTTCACAAAAGCAAAAGGATCAACATTAACAAAGAATTTGAGTATTGGCACACAAGAGTGAGAGAGCGAGAGGGGGAGAGAGAGAGGTTCAATACCTGACAGTTGGAGTAAAATTTTGTGAAGTTCTCGGATAAGCTATATAGGTATTCACACAACACATTTGGCAGGAGATTCGTGCAAGCTTCTTCCACAGTCTGGAAAAAGAAAGAGCAATCAAATTAACGTTTAAAACAATCGCATCTTAGCTTTAAAGAAGCATAGCATATAGGAAACAGAGTCAAAAACCACAGTTCAGTTTTGTATGTTGTCTTACCTCTGCAAACTGGAGCAAATGAAGTCCTAATGCAGCGTTCGTCCGGATGAGCCAATTCGATATTTCCCTCCTGTGCCAGATTAACAAATTTAATTGCAAAATTATAAGTCGATCATAAAATTCTTTCAATAATAATCATGTTTGCCACATAGCACTGCAATTGTGCCCCCATTAATATGGAGTTGCACCTGGCACCTGCCTAATGGTTTAAGTCTGTTGAAAACAACCCAACATTATCAATTGCTACTTGAAAGCCAATAGGCACTTTATATACTGTGAGTCTGTGATCTTTCACCAACAAAAGTTCTAATTGCTAATCAAAATGTGTGGCAAATTAAATCATGTGTCAGTGCTGAAATGACAACAGGGACCGCCAGCCGGGAAGAGGGGGACGGGGAATCCCATTCTCATCAACTTCTGGCACTTAAATTCATGACAGCAAAATGCTTTCAATTCATATCTCGGAGATCACTAAGAGTTGTGACAGCCACAAGTGCATAGGTTACACAAGCCAAAAGAGACTACACATCCTAGCAACTTCAGTAACGAAGTCACCTAATGATAACTAGTTTAAATGAGCAAGGACGACATATTACCTTCTTCAACTCATCAATGTCTTTACCAGATTTCCGGATGATTGAACAGATTCGAGCATGAGCATACAACAAATATACAGCAGTATTTCCCTGCTCAACAAAAGAATTTGAGGGGTAAAATCTGTTAGGCACTATTTACAAGAACAAAGAATCATGCTAACTGATGACTATTTCAAAAATTAAATAAAATGGGGGTGCTGCAAAGATCAAGAACAACTTTTCCAGTAAATAATGCCTTAATTTTTATAAATTATAAAGGAAAGATATCTTACGATTAGGAAGAACGAAAACATAATAAAGAGTCTGCTTTGAGGACATCATTCATTAAAATAATCAAATAAATAAAAACAGCTTCTTTCCCTTGAACTTTATGTATATTTGATAGGTAAGTGTGACCCCTTGTTTATATGAGGACTGGAACCAAGGACCTCAAGGTCTATGCCTGAGTGCCCTTGCCTTTGAACTTTATATTAACGGAATAATGGAAACAACATCATTAACCACACCTTATCATTAAGCATCTGATCAAAATTAAATGTGTAATTTGTCAATCTGTTGTTCTTGAGGTCTGCATACCTGTTAAATCAAGAACAAGAAGAGCAAAGGTCAGAAACCTGTCTAACCAATTAAAAGAACGAGAGTATCAATCAGATGAAACTGATCAACAAATCTAACTCTTACATCCCCTCAAGTTAAATTCTCGCGTTATCAGGACCACATACACCAAAAGAATATCCAAATCCCATTCACTGAACATCTTTCACATGTAGAGCTAACAAAACAACTCAAGCCCTTGTAATCTATTCAGATGCTATACATCCTTTGGTTAAATAGATTTCTAAAGTTAAGAGGTGAGATTTCCGTAAATAATTATACAGAAATACGTTGAGAATATTTACATAACTAATACTCCCTATGTTCCAAAAATATGTCTCATTCAAATCATCAAAGTTTTTAATATTGTACATTTACTCCTCCATATTTCCTTTATATTGCACTAGTTATAGATTTTTTTTTGAATTTCATCATGTTTTTCAAATGAAAGAGAATTTTTTAAAAATGGAGTATTATAGCTTACATTTTTTAAATGGGACTATCTTTTGGGACAAACTAAACGGAAAGTTGGACAAATTTTGTGGGACGGAGGGAGTTTTAAATAAGTTGGATAATTTTTGTGATCAGACACTTATCTTCCCCACTTCCATGTCTTGGTCTTAGCACCTATAATATCAGAGCAATAAGCATGTAAAAGTAAAGGAAACTTACTTAACAGCACCGTATCCAACGGCTTCTGCAGTTTCCTCAAGCTCCTTCTCAGTCCACTCTGCAGCCTTACCTGATCAAGAATCAGAGGGAGAGCATAAACATGCATCGCCTTAGTGGGTAGTCATTCAACTATAAATCAAGAGTGGGTAAGGAAAAACAAAACAAAACTGACATGGAGACTCACCTTCATTTCATTCCCCCCAGCAAGGATAGAAACAGAAAAGGGAAAAAACAAGAAAAAGCATTTTTGAGTGAAAGAACAAAGAAATGAATCTCATTGTTATACCTCGTTCCACAAGAGCTGCTTTACATCGAGTCTTCGCTTCATCGAGCAAATCAACTAACCGAACCACTTCAGTACTGCGGGTTCGAAATCTTTTTCCATCTTCACCAAGAACAAGCCCAAAGCCAACGTGGCTTGCTCTAGGGTACTTGCTGTCGTCAGCTGGAAGCCACCCTGCTCGTTTGGCAGCCTAAAAGAAGAAGAGGCAGTAGGAAAGCTTTCAAAAACCAGTTCTTTCACTTCCTTATAACAATGTCATCTATTGTTTCCAATGCTGTGGTGGGAAGTACCAGGCCCCAGCTGCGACTGATACTTACCGTGAAAAACATTTCAAATGCTCCCGCTGGCCAACATCAGTAACATATATTATCCACTCAACTCTTCAATTGAGTCTATACCTACAATTTGCAGGCAGAAAGTTTCAGACAAAGTAACAAACTGACTTATGCTTGCAAAAGGCACACATATGCATCATAATGTTTGATAATTTATCCTGAAATAGTTTTGTTTTGTGGTGTTGCTTGCCTTTGGAACTGGTTAGTTCTAGCTCTTATTTCGAGTTTGGTGGCAAACCATTTCATATGTGACAACCAGATGCTTTTTCCTATTGCTGATGTGAAACACTTCTTTGTCTGCAAAGATTTTTCCTATCATATGATTGTTGAAAATCAAACTTAATAGGTCGACCGAGGGAGGAGGATGTTGTCACTTATTTTCAGGCGGGAAGGAAATCTTTTTGATGTGATCTGCGATCAAGGTAAGGATGGAGTCAGTTTTCAGTGGTTAGAGTGAAGCAAAGGCAGAGTCCATGTAGTCGTTCTATCTCTGGACGAAGTCGTGTGGGTGTGTGACTGGATGATCAAGGCCTCAGCAGGCAGAGAGGTGTTTTGGAAGAAAAGATCAGGAAATGGCGCGAGGTTATGGTGGCAAAAGAATGGAATACGCAAGGCTTCTATTTGTGCATCACGCCAAAGGGCGTGGTAGTCCTTCGAAGATCTTTATCCAGCAGTG
>CM028383.1:25081067-25342981 GCA_013146195.2 Codonopsis lanceolata | reverse complement strand
CCTCCCCAGCCAATCATTTCAGCTTCTTTCCAACTCGCCCATCTACCTCTTCTCTCCTTCCTTCTACATGCCCGAACACTCTCTCCTCCTTGCCCCTCACATCTCTACTCTTCTTTATCAAACAACCTTTCTACCGTAGATCTTCCCTCCTATCTCTCAATACATTACCCCTATCTCTATCTCTTCTGACCTTTACCAGATTCTCTTTCCTTCCATCTCTCTCGCCACCCATTCTTTTCTCGCTTGACTACTCTTCTATTTCTCGACCTCCTCTACCCTTCTACTTCCCCTCCTAACTTTGTCTCTCTACCCGACTATCCCTTCCTTCCTACCTCTTAGAAGCATCCTCTTCCTCTTTCTCGCTTCACTTCTCTGTCGCCAGCCCCTAGTCACCGACATTGTTGATTCCAAACCCTCTTCTCCTCCTCCAACCTCTCGCTAAATCCCCTGCTTCATATCTCTTCTCCAAACCCTGCTCATCATCCCTCCACAAGCCATATCTCCATTAACCTTAACCCTTCTACCTACCACCGCTATCGATCCCGCCATTCGAGCTTCTTCGAAAGCAAACAATCCACCAGCCTAGCTCACCAACAATAGACAAGCCTCTCTATGGCCCAATAGATTGATGTGCTCACCACGCCTCAATGCTACTCATGCCACCATTTTTGACATCGAAGATTGTCGATCATCTAGCTTAACGACACCGCCAGTGCCTTCACCACCACATGTTCCCGGGTTCAAGATCAACAAGTCAGCTCGATAGGTATGTCAGACTTTCAAAGAATCAAGATTCGTGGGCCTTTTCAATGAACTCAAACCCAGATGGCTCTAGCAATTTAAATTTGAGGGAAGTATTGATTTCACCAATCTTCGCCTAGTCGAAGAAGCCGATGCAAGGGCTGCTGCTGCTGAACAGCGTAGGGTTGGTGCCATCAGGGAGGAGAGAGCTACTCACTTTTTGAATCAAGCCCTGATTGAAGAACAGAACCGACTACGAGAACGCCTAAATGACAGAATCAGAATCTGGGTTGGAGATTACTTAGAACGAAGACGCACTCAGCCCAACCTATTCTGAATCTGTTGGTATTCAGTTCTGTATCTTTTATCTTAAACTATGCTGTTTTGCCAAAACTTCTGCTGTTTAAACAGCTTGTTTAATCACAGATGTCTTAAGTTTCTTTCAAAGTTTAAATTGCTTTATCTTGATATTATCTGCTCTATTTAAACTTCGTGTTTAAATCTTTACATGTTGCATGCATGCTTATCTCAGAGATTTAAACACTGCTTCACTTAGTACTTGATTTTAATGCCTTTCTATTGTAAGTACTTTGTATAGCTTTCTCTCTACTAAGACTTCTGTTCTGAGAGGCATGTCTGCTCTTAATAAATTTTTTTTAAGACATGTCATTTTCTCAGTGCATGATTCAAAGTCTTCTAGTAGCTGAGATGATGACATCAACCAAATAGGAGGAGATTGTTGATTCCTATTTTTAGATTTGGTTGAGTCATCCCCTGATTCTATTGCACAGTGGCTAAAAGGTCTGCGTACCGATTAGTGTGGCAACTGTCTTAGAATCAATTTTGTTTAGAACTGTTTTAGTGTTAGTCTAGGCGCGGTTTTGCAAAGCTTACAGCAGCCTTGAAGGACCAGCAGACTTTGAAGTCTGCTCAATGCCGAACAGTCTAGTTAAAGCCAATTCATGATATTATGACACGTGGACACCTAGTTGATATTTTCGAAAATATCTAGTCATTATGTCTTCAATCAGATTTCACTTTCAAGAAGTCAACTCTGCATGCTGACAACTGTCCAGACTGTTTCCTGAAAACTGAAGACTGAAGACATTACCCGTTTTGGCTAAGAAGACTTTCCAAGCTGCAGAGCCTGCAAGCTGAAACATTACTCAATTTGGGAATGTCTTCTCTGCACACTGCATCTCGATGACCGTGGGCTGTACACTTCCAAAGCGCCGAATTGCATTCAATGCAAAAGGACGTTGGACACAGTTCACCATGTTCCTGCCCAACGGTCCAAAGATCTCTTCCTAGTATTTATTCAAGTCTTGAAGATCTGAAGATAACATCTCTAACTCTTGCGCATTAACTTTTAAAGCTTCATCTTCATCACTCAAGCATTCAAGAGATCAAAGGACAAGGACTAACACTTCACCAAACTTTCTGAAGCTGCAGATCTGCCATCTTAAATTCGTTTTCAGCTTCATTTAGTTTGTCTTTAAACTGTTCTTTAATTCTGCACGTGAAGAGAACAATTAATCATTGATTGTCTCTCTCACCTTTATACACTTGGTTAAAAACTCATTTTGTACACGATCCATTAGAGATCTAAATCATAAACCTAGTGGATAAACAAGTGCACTTTTAAAATCCAAAGCTAACCACTTTGGTAGTGGATGTAGTACTA
This sequence comes from Codonopsis lanceolata, assembly GCA_013146195.2. Classification (NCBI taxonomy): domain Eukaryota; kingdom Viridiplantae; phylum Streptophyta; class Magnoliopsida; order Asterales; family Campanulaceae; genus Codonopsis; species Codonopsis lanceolata. The sequence continues at coordinate 25,340,556 of CM028383.1, read as the reverse complement.
TTCACAGTACGAACCACTTCAAATTCCTGTGTGCTATCTTCAAACTGTTCTTATTACTCTTATTACCTGCTTGTGTTTAACAGTTACAGATTCTGCACTATCTTTACAGCAGTCCTGATTATTCCTAATCTATTTTGTTTCCGCTGCCTAAACACTTCTATTTAAACCTCTCTACAAATTATTCAGAAGTGTTTACGAAAAAGTTTTATAAAAACATAACTAGGCTATTCAACCCCCCCCCCTTCAAGCCTAGATTGAGCCTATCTTGGGACCAACAATTGGTATCAGAGCTTGATTCTTTGAAAAAATCTTTTTTTTTCCAAGCTTAACCTCTTGAGAATAGATCCTATGGCTCACTATATGCTGCCTACTTCAAATACCAGCCACGTCCCAATATTGGACGAAGGACACTTCGAAGTATGGAAAGATAAGGTTATGAGATATATGAACTCTATTGACAATAGGTTGTGGCAATGTGTTTTAACAGGTCCTTATATTCCAATGAAACCCAACCTACTTGCTGAAGTAGCCAGTGGTCCTCCTGAGATACCTAAATCTATAAACGAATGGACAGACGAAGAAAAGAGGCTTGTTGAACTCGACAACAAGGCTATTCATATTATATCCAGCTCTGTCGACACAAGCACATATCAACAGATCATCAGATGCAAAACTGCCAAGGAAATGTGGGAAGCCTTGGTGGAATATCTTGAAGGAGATCTACCCACCAGAGACAACAGGAAGTACAACTATATTCAACAGTTCGACTCATTCAGAAAAGATCCTAAGGAGACTCTACGGCAAGCCTACGACAGATTTTGTGAGGTAGTAAATAGTTGTTACTCTTTAGGAAAAGAATATAGTGTTAAAGAAGTAAATATGAGATTTTTAGCTTCTTTAGGAAGTTTGTGGCATGTAAAAACCACTGCAATAAAAGAGTCCAAAGACTTGAACTCCATGCACCTCAGAAGTTTGTATGTGAAGTTTACGTGCCTATGAGCAAGAATTACTTCAAGCTCAAGAACAGACAAACATTTTAAACTTCCTTCTTTTTCTCGCTATATCTCTCAGAAATTTTCCTGCTCAAGAAAGTAAACCATCTACTTCTTCTTCAAATGAGAATGAAATTCTCTCTCGACGAGCAATTTGCTATGTTCATAAGAAGTTTCAAAAGTTCTCAAAATTTAACAAAAGAAAGAAGCAAACCAAATAGACTTTCAGAAAGACTGCTAAAAACTCACACAATAATGAGTTAGTTTGCTACAATTGCAGGAAACCTGGTCACTTTGCTTCTAAATGTCCTAAGCCTAAATATGAAGCCTATAAAAGGAGGCCTTCTAAATCATTTTCTAAACATAGAGGTCTTCTGGCTGAGGACTTAGAAGAAAACCATGTAGCCACTTGGTTTGAAACTGATTCTGACGAGGATGATAGTGATGACTCACCTGAGCAGGCACACATTTGCCTGGTTGCTCTAGAGTCACCTCCCACCTATGACTCAGATAGTGAAGTTAAATACTCTCCTTTTCAAGCTAACATAGAACAATCTCTTGAAGAACCTTCAAAAGAAGATATCCTCAAGGATGCTCAAGACATGCTAGAGGAATTCAATGAATTCAGAAAGGATTATGTTAAGTTAGCTAAAAGTCATGAGAAGCTGGGAACTGAGAAATCCTTGCTGGAAGCCGAGTTTTAAAATCCAAAGCTAGTGGATAAACAAGTGCACTTTTAAAATCCAAAGCTAACCACTTTGGTAGTGGATGTAGTACTATTCACATATACGAACCACTTCAAATTCCCGCAGTGTTCGTCTTCAAACCGTTCTTATTACTCTTATTACCTGCTTGTGTCTTAACAGTGTTTAACAGCCATGATTCTCGACTATCTTTACAAAGCAATTCCGATTATTCCTAATCTATTTTGTTTCCGCTGCCTAAACACTTCTATTTAAACCTCTCTACAAATTATTCAGAAGTGTTTACGAAAAAGTTTTATAAAAACATAACTAGGCTATTCAACCCCCCCCCCTTCTAGCCTAGATTGAGCCTATCTTGGGACCAACATATACATTAGTTGTTGTGGATGACTACTCCAGATATACTTGGGTTGAGATGATGCAATCCAAAGATGAAACTTACAGCATTCTCACTTCCCTATTCAGAATTCTTCAAACTCAAAAGGAATGTGAGATTATAAGTGTTAGATCGGACAATGGTACAGAATTCAAAAATCTTGGGATGGACACATACTGTGATGATCATGGAATTGATCATAACTTTTCAAGCAAAGAAGAACACCTCAAAGAAAATGGTATAGCTGAAAGGAAGAACATGACTCTGATTGAAGCAAGTAAAACAATGATAGCTGAAGCAAATTTGCCAAAATACTTTTGGGTGCGTAAGGTCAGAACACAACATGTTTTACTCGAATAGATCTCTCATAAAATCAAATTTCATGGTAAGACTCCATATGAATTATGGAGAAGTAGAACACCTAACATTGCTTTTTTTAAAATCTTGGGTGCAAATGCTTCATTCATTACAATGGTGGAGACTACGAGGTAAATTTGATGAAAAAGTCGATGAAGGTATTTTTGTTGGTTATGCCAAGCATAGTAAAGCCTATAGAGTTTATAATAGAAAAACTCAAGTAATTGTTGAATCTATGCATGTTAATTTTGATGAATCAAGTTTAATTGAGTCTTGTGAAACTCCTGATGTTACTAACAATTTTGAAATATTTGAGACAGGAAACAGTACATGTTCAATTCAAAATAATCCTCCATCTTCAACTCCTACTACAGAAACTCTAAACCTTCAAAATGAACCTAAACAGACAGACACCCTTCACCACCGACAACCTCATCATATTACAATAGATCGGGCCACCGACACACTTAGTCCTCGAAGCCATTCAAATAACCGACACTCACCCATCTCTACCTTTACAAACCGAGCTCTTATCGATCTTCCTAAGGAAATTAGGGGAAGCTAGACACCACCCGCTTCAAATATCAGAGACCCTTGGCTGGGTCTAAGAACCGTAAGTAGCTCCTTAAATGAAACTTTGATTCTCATGCCTTGTCTCTTCCATTGAACCCAAAAAATTGATGAAGCCTCGAAGACCCCCTGATTGAGGCCGCAAGAAGAGTCAATCTTTTGAAAGATGTAAAGTTTGGGAACTTGTGGCTAGACCCACGTATCAACAAGTCATGGAACAAATGGGTGTTCGAAACAAGTTGGATGAAGAAGAAATGTTACAAGGAATAAAGCAAGGTTGGTAGCCCAAAGATATAGACAGAGGAGGGTAGGAGGGCATTGACTATGACCAAACTTTTGCTCCTCGTGAGCAAGACTTGAAGCCATCGATTATTTCTGCCTATGCAACCTTCAAGGACTTCAAGGTATACCAAGTGGATGTAAAAGTGCATTCTTGAATGGAGACCTTCAAGAACAAGTATTTGTTGAACAACCTCCCGGTTTCTTTTGACCTAAAAAAGAAGGACCATGTATACAAGTTAAGAAAGGCTCTTTATGGTCTTAAGCAAGCACCAAGAGCATGGTACGAAACTCTATCCAAATTCCTTATGGAAAAAGGATTTCAAAGAGGTAAAATCGACACTACTTTTTTCTTTTCTCTTTGAAGCACAAAGGTAATATTTTACTAGTCCAAATTTATGTTGATGATATTATTTTTGGATCTACTAATGAAATTTTGTGCAAGAGATTTGAGCATCTTATGAAAGGAAAGTTTGAGATGAGTATGACGGGAGAACTAACATACTTCTTAGGTTTGCAAATCAAGCAACCGAGGAAGGAATTTTATTCATCAATCTAAATATACTAGAGAACCGATCAAGAAGTATAATCTTCAAGAAGCCAATTCAAAGAAACACTCCAATGGGAGTTGAATGTCATCTAGTTACCGATGAAAAGGGTAAGTTTGCCGCTAATACAACCGAGTACGAGGTATAGTTGATCTCTTCTTTATTTAATGCCAGCACTGATATCATGTTTGTTGTATGTATATGTGCTCGTTTTCAAGCTAATCCTAAGGAATCTCATATGATTGCAGAAAAAGAATCATTAGATATTTGATTGATACCGAAAAGTTTGGCATTTGGTATCCTGCAGACTCTTCTTTAATCTAACAGATATTCATGCCGACCTTGCAGCCTCGCAGAGTTAATAGAAAGCACCAGTGGAACATGTCGCCTTTGAAATGCATCGTTTCATGGGCATGTAAGCAGCAAGCTTCGCTTCCACTTCAACAACCGAAGTCGAATATATTGCCGCCGAAGCCGTTGTTCTCGTATCCTTTCGATGAAACAGAAGCATCGGACTATGAAATGCCCATGGGAACTTGTCTTATTTATTGTGATAATACTGCTATATCGCCTCTAAAAACCCTCGTCATGCATTCTAAAACCAAGCACATAGACATCAAATATCATTTTTGAAAGATCATGTTGAAAAAGGAAATGTTCAAGCTAGAATATGTTCCTACCGATTTCAATTAGTCGACATTTTTACAAAAGCCCCGAAAGTCGATGCATTTGAATTTTTAAGAGGAGAATTAGGAATGCTTATAATGTCATAGAAAGATGCATCCGGCTTGACTAACTTATGCAGGTATACTTCAGCTTTTGTGCATCAAAGTCGACAATTTATATCGCCAAGCAAATGGTCACCAAGAGTCAAGGAAATATTTGTCACCAAGAGTCGACACATGAAGCTCTTGTACAACAAAGCTTCTCACCGACAATCTTTAAGCTGACAAAACTTCTCTTCATTTCTTGATTGAATTTGTCAGCCAGTAGCTGACAAACACTCATAGCTGACACATATTAGCTGACAAATTGTCCAGCTGACATATTTATGAACTGATAATGCAGTGATTAACACGTCTGTAGTTCTAAGCCTTAAGTCAAAGCCGATCGTATCTCGCCTAAGACTTAATCTATAATTTATTTAAAATTCCTCATTTATTTCCCCGCCATTTATTTTCCTTGAACTCGCGAAGCTTTCTTGAAAAGCCAAATGACCTTTCCACTATCCCACCAACTCTCGGCGGTTGAAATGACGTGTTTTCACAAAAACGGCTCATCATCGTGATAATGACTATCCGTCATAAATTGCTATTTTTATCACAAAAACCAAAATTCGTGTACTTTATCACTACACTCCATATCTTTTTAAAACCCACTATAAGAGTCCAGACGCATCTTACCCCTTTAAAAACACACTCACTGCCTCACTTTCTTTCTTTACCTTCTCTCTCTCTAAAATTCTTCTTCTTCTTCAAAACCCTAAAAGTCTAAGTATATTGGCTGGAAACTCCATTCATACCCATAAAGCATTCTGAATAGAGTGTGGTATCGCCGGAGCATACAACGCCACGTACTTGGTCAAATCAAAAGCTTTCAAACTCTATTTTAACTCTAAAATCCTTCGGTACTCTCTATTTCTCTCAAGTTCTTCTTCTTCTTTCTATTGCTTTAAAAAAAAAAAGTTCTTAACCTTGTCATAATTGTTTCAGAAATGGCTTTAAATACGCCTATTGGATGCCTTCTTGATGTCGCTTTCTCGAATGAAGAACCCTAGGGCTAGAGTTGATTCATCTTGTCACCGCAAATGGGTTAATGCCTCTACTATCATTCAAAGATCCGAACCACTACCGCTAACCGACCGAGGAATTTTTATGGGAATGGAGGAAAACCCAGCTGATCCCTTTTCTCTCATAGGTAATATCAGAGGTGTTCCAGTTGTGTTCGACTCGGAGACCATCGCCGCTTCCCTACTCTATGACGACGGTTCTACAACCTACACCATTCCTGATGAAACCCAAAGAAGCAGCCGGATTACCATGAGGGGTGAAGTTCCAGTTGAGCTTGCATACGATTGCACAAGCATCGCTTTGCTCCTCTCCACTATGCCCCAGCCACGTTGATAGATAAATGCCTGATAATCAAGTCTGGGGGTCATGACAAGATTACTGAGGCCCAAATGTTCCTTATGGAAGGAATTGTGGAGAATTGTGAAATGAATTGGGGAGCCATTCTGGTAGAATGTGTGAAGGTGAATATTGCCAAGTACAAAGACAACATGGAAACCGGAAATCCAAGATCGACTCATCACCGATCATAAATCGCCTTTCGATCCATACCAGCTCTTCACATATTCATCATTGCGTGATCTTGAACCAGTCAAGATCAAGAAGTATGTTGCTGCTGATATCAGGAGAGCTAGTATTTCTAGCAGATTTGGTCAGGAGGCTCAACCCGCCTCGCCTAGCAGAGACCAAGAAGGACACTCTGACCCAAGCACTCACCGTCAGATCATCCAATCCACCTACCGATGATGGTCAAGTCAAGTTGCACCCAAGTGTTCACCAACGAGAGTTCAACACCGTGGGTCAGTGGTCACCAAGGATTGGTCGTCAAGACGTGGTCGCCTAACCGATATGCCGAGGTCAAGTTACCGAAAGAAGGAAACCAAGGAGGAGGAGATCGACACCGGCAAATGATATCGCCGCAAAGAGACAAAGAAGGAATCCTCGAGCCGAATCCGTAACTTTGTCCCTTTCTCCTCTACCGCAGCTGATCCTCGCTCCCATCTCTCCCCTTCCGATCCTAATTCCCCAAACACCGCTCCAATCAAGTTTTTCCCTCCATTAGAATCCTACCTTTCATCCTAGGCATTCCTATTATCAAGCAAATCCTGCTCCCATTCCTCCAAACCGGGTCTTTCCCATAGATCATTTACCATACTTTGTTCGCTTCTTCCTCTCTTTTCATGAGGAGAAGAAAACTGACAAGCCCCCTGTCAACCCAGTAAAATACATAGACCACAATTTGAAGAGGAGACCCTATGTTTTGTATCCTGCCACCCCAAATCTTAGTCAAGAAGACTTAGTGGCAAATTATGGAAAGTACTTTGATCCTCTCCCTCTGCTCTGGAACAGATTCTATCTTTCAAACGATAGATTTGTCCAAGATGAGCTTGTCTATCTGGCCTGGACCATTTATAGTAAAGTCCATAATCTTCCAGCTCTCCCCCCAAATGATCCTTTCCTAGTTGGCAGACCTGCACTGCCTGAAGATGATGAACTTAACTAAGATCTGGAACAACCCTCTGTTGAACCTCGATAAGTTAGCTAGATCCGTAGAGCTCGCCAATAAATATGTTCAGATGCAAGAATGCTGCCAATTTAGCCTACATTGAATTACACAGACGGATGGCCTCCATGCCAGGAGGAGCTTCCATGGACACAGCTTTTCCAGATGCTTTGTCAAGTCAACTAGCCCCCTTAATTACTGAATCAATACCCACTGTTTCTCACATCACTCCTTCAGCTGTTCCATTCGTAGTGTCAGCCACAACCATGCCTGTTTCTGTTGCTATTTCCACTTCAACTCTGCAACCTATCTCTCTTCCATCCCTCACTCCAATCATTGATGCCTCATCTTCCATTCCTACCACAACTATTGCTCTCCCCACTTTATCCACATCAGTCCCAGCTCTTCAACCTTCAGTCCCTCAACCAATTCAACCTGTGTCAGTCACCCTGCCTTCCATCTCACCAGTATCAGTCACTTTCACTCTTGATCAATCTCTGTCAGCCATGCCTCAACCTGATCCACCTGTGTCAGCCACTCCTTTTTCTGCTCCAGAAATTTCAGCCATTCCTTTATCAGTTCCCCTCATGTCAGTCACTGCATCCATTCCTTCCTTGTCTGCCACTATTCCTGCCTCTCTTCCCACTGTGTCAGTTGCACCTGTGGTTTCGGCTGCTATCCTTATCTCTTCAGCTGACATTGCAGCTGCTTCTCTTCCTCTTCCCACAACTGACATACCTTCTCACCCAAACCAAGCCTCACCACTGATCATTCTGCCTGATCTCTCTCTTCACACATCCCACACCCTTTCTGTCAGCCCAGTCTCTATCTTCAAGCCTACTGATCCCGAACCTTTCCTAGAAGATCTTGGTTCTCTCTCTCCTGAAAAATCTCTGGACCAGACCTTCATGGACTCCTCTTCGGACTCCTCCAAATCCACTTCCGAGGACGAGTCTCTTCTCTCTCCCTCTCAGTTAGCCAGTAGGAAAGCTAGACAACAACGCAAAATTATTTCAAAAGCTTTTCTTCATCCTACTGGCACAAAGATTGTCTTTCCTGAAGACATGCCTACCCCTTCACCTGAGCCTGAGCCTGAAGCCCAAATCCCAGCCTAACCCATGGATGTTTTCTTTCCCCCTGACCCTGAGGATGCTGATATTCACACCCATCAACTATTCTCCGATGCACCTCAGCCAACTCAACCACCTGCTCAAGCTTCTGCCACCTCTGGTTCTATGTCTCTGTTAGCCAAGCTCGATCTTTTATATACTCATCACCTGCATATGAAGTCAGCCTTTACCCGTCAGACACATCAGCTTGCTACACTTCAGCAACAGGTTGCCTCTCTGCTTCCAAACCTCACCCAGATCATCACCACCGAGGTGCAAGCTGCCATTGCTGCTGGTGCTCCTCGTGAAGCTCATATGGATGACTGGAGGACTCTCTTGCTCTACCAACAAGAGTGGTCCAATCGTGCTTTCAATGCTGAAGTTGCTATGCTTCAAACCATTCAGGAGGAAAAGAAGTAGAAAGCTCGAGCTGATGCTTACATGGCTAAAAACCAGATTCTCAGGGATCGACTAAAGCTGATGCCTGATCAGCCAGTGACACCTAAAGCTGACATTGCAGTCGAAAATGCTGAAGCTGAAAAAGAACCAGAACCTGAAGCACAGGCAGAAGTGGCTCAAGCAGAACCCCATCCAGTAACTGAAGGAGAAATTCAAGCAGAACAAGTATTGGAAGCTGAAGCTACAGAAAATGAAGCTGAAGTTGGTCCATCAGTTGAAGCAGTCCAAAACAACTGAAGGATCCACATCAGCCCTTCGGATATTTCATCTCTCTCTCTTATCTCTGAACAAACTTTTTAACCTCACGTTTTACTTGTACCTTACTTTGGGCATTGTTCTTAAAAGTTATCAGCTTCTTCTCATTATATTATCTGCTTGTGGTACTAACGTAAATTTTGCAGGAACTTTAAAATGCTTGGCTTTCTGCTTTCAAGTGAATGGTTTTAAGCAAATAGGAGGAGATTGTTGAATCTTGAAATTTAAAAGATTTGCTTAAAAACATTTCACTTGATTGTCAGCCAGGACAAGTAGATTATAATTGGTCAGCTGTATATCATTTTGTCAGCCAACTTTCTCAGCTGATCTATACGTACCTAAAGAATGAGTTTACCTTTCCTTATTTGTTTAATCATACTCTTGTACTAACTCTTTCCCACCTTGTGTTTGTGATAGATGTCCTGCCATATAATATCTCACAAGATCCTTTGTGATCTTGCCTCTGCCATAACACATTTTCAAAATTCAAATGTGTTCCTAACGGGTTGCTTGCAAAGACTATCTATAAATACCCATTGGAAACATTGGTGAAGACAACGAATCTGAACAATTTTTGAAGTCAAGAAACTTTCCACTCACAGTCCTCGTCTTCACGAAAACTTTAGCTAGATACTTCTCACTGAAAATTTCTTTCTAGATATTGTTTAGGCAAAGCACTGAGTATTTCAATTCAAATTATTTCGAACTCAGTCAGTTTGTCTCACGAGTTTGATTGTTCCTCAATCATTCTCCCAAACACCGGTTTTTTGTTGTACACTGATCCATTAGAGATCAATTAGATTTTTAATAAAATTAGTGCACTTCAAAAATCCAAGTCTGACCAACTTGGTAGTGGACGTAGCAGTTTATCTGTGAACCACTTCAACTGAATTGTCAGCCATTTCTTATATTTGTGCTAACTGACTTAACACTTAAGAAGTTATTAAACTGATTAAGTGTCAGCCAGTTAACAACAATTGTCTGTTTACTTGTTCAGTTAACTTGTGTTCAAATTTCTTCTCTATATTCAGTGATCAAACATCAAAACAAATTTCTTTTGAAAACTGTTGTGTCAGTCAACTGACCAACTCTCTTCAGCTTAAGGAACTTCAAAAGTGTCAGCCAACTGACCAATTCTTCAGTTGACTGACAAGATCAAGTTTTTCCACTGCCAATATTTTAAGATTTTCAAATTAATCCTCAAAGTTTTTAAAGGCTATTCACCCCCCCCTCTAGCCTTAACTGTTGCCATCTGGACTTACACATGCATGTGCCATTTGACATGTATTTGAGACGGTTTGTGATGACCCGACCCAAATAGGTATTTGGGACGGTTGTGTTACCTTCCTAATTAGTATTTGGTACTGTTGGTTCTGTCCTCCCAAATAATATTTGGCACGGTTGATTATGCCCTCCCAAATAGTATTTGACATGGTGGGTTCAACTTTCTCAAATAGTATTTGGCACGGTTTGTTTTCGCCTCGCAAATGCTATTGGCACGCTTTATTCACCTTCTCAAAAAATATTTGACACTGTTTTCTTGGCTCCCCAAATGTATTTGATATCGCTACCATATTATACCAACTATTTCTATTTTTACCAATGTATAACAAAGTTGCAATATTTCATGAACACATAATAAATTAATATGAATATCACCATACAAGAAATCAAGGGAAAGCAAATTGCATTCACATTATGATCAAAAAATATTTTTTTCATAAATATCTTATGAATATCATCTTACATACATCCATAACATTAATTAAATATATATAAGTGATCCATGATTCCATATACATGCCAAAATTAATGAGACAACCGAACTACGTGAAGAAATGATTACTCTTCACTAACACAACTCTGAGCATGCGTCTATGCTTTGTTTTCCCTACAATATTGGAATGAAATGTATATTAGTTGCTGAAGATGATGCAAGCGCCCATTGGTATAATTGACGAAATCAATAGACAAATAACAAAATTAAAAGAAACTCAAAGTACAAAGCAAACATAAGTAAGTAGACTAAAGTATACTCATTCTCCACAAAGTGGGACATTCGCCTTCTGTTATGAATATCATAACAGAAGGTCAATAGATTGTTGAGTTTGGCTCTCAGTTTCCTACATTTTGTGCTAGATTGGAACTGATGGACACACATTCAGTATCAAAGATTTGAGAGCTATAATATACTATCTTGGTCTTGAAGTGATTTGATCATCAAGGCCTGCACTAACACAACTCTGAGCATGCCTCTATGCTTTGTTTTCCCTACAATATTGTAATGAAATGTATATTAGTTGCTGAAGATGATGCAAGCGCCCATTGGTATAATTGACGAAATCAATAAACAAATAACAAAATTAAAAGGAACTCAAAGTACAAAGCAAGCATAAGTAAATAGACTAAAGTATACTCATTCTCCACAAAGTGGGACATTCCCCTTTTGTTATGAATATCATAACAGAAGGTCAATAGATTGTTAAGTTTGGCTCTCAGTTTCCTAAAATTTGTGCTAGATTGGAACTGATGGACACACATTCAATATCAAAGATTTGGGAGCTATAATATACTATTTTGGTCTTGAAGTGGTTTGATCATCAAGGCCTGCATTGAAAATCGATTCAGCCCAGAAACAAGGTGGCAGTGCAGTCCACTTCAAACCAATGCCAAAACCACACCACAAGGCCGAAAAATACAAATAAAGTATGCATGGAAAGGTCTATGAGTCTACTTTCTATTCCAATTTACAGAAAAAAAATATTTCAGTATCTCTAGCCCAAGTTATGTTCAAAACAGTAACATGTGTCCAGAAACAACTTCCGAACAGTCACAGTTTTTGGCTTCCAAAACCATCTCCAAACTCTCTCCAAATCAACCTATTTTCACAAGGGTTCAATCCCAACCTAAATTATGTATACCAAGGTTGAATTAGGGAAAGAAATGGACCAAATCTAAGATCATTTGATAGGTCAAAACCTATGGCAAAACTTGCTAAAACTCAAGGCTGTCCAAGAACTTAGCAGAATTATGCCAACTTCCAATTAAATCTGGTACTGATCCATGAGGCCAAAAATTACAAATAACGTACCATTGGAAAGCTCAAAGACTTATCTTTCTAACAAAACAAACGGAATGTGATTCCACTAACTCTACAGAAAGTTATGACACTTCTAGTAACAAGTGTCCAAACAACACATTAAGAGTTAGAATGATTTCAAATTCAAACTTCAAGGCTTTAAAACTTAGAATTAAATTCATCAAACCAAGACCACCATATGGCTATAAATTGAAGGTTAATTTAGCTAATTAATCCACACTTAAACATGCTCAAACAGACCATTAAGCACATGAACACCATATAAATGCAATTAACTAAATGCAAGTGATCCCGGGTGTTACATGCACCTATTGTGTAACGCCCCAAACTCGGTACCGATACTGTGGTCCCACAATTTGGCCACGTCACCATTACTAAATACTAAACCACAAAATATCCAAAAATAAAGCATTACAATTTTTCTAACCAAAATACATTACTGTCTAGTACAAATTCCAAGATGTAATAAACTCCACTAATCCCAAACAAATATTTGTTCTTTTAAAATAACCGTCAAAGCTAACTAATTTATTCTTGAACGAGTCACCCTTCACATGATCCACCCGAGCCCAAAAGGATCTCAAAATTTACTTACGACCTGAAGAAAAGTAGAAAATGGTGAGCGAACAATGCCCAGCAAGTTCATATACAACCCCTCCGGTTTCTAAGGAGGAGTTGACCACAAGAAAAGTATTTCGCCAAAAGTCAAATAAAATTTAACAAGACCAATAATCGCATCAATCAGATATAGAAGCAATACAATCGAATATGATGCTAATTAGGAATTCCAAGTGAAAGATGAAGCTCAAAACAAATACGAGATGTCCAATTGTCGCCAACTGTCCCATACCGGTTGGAAACAAGGAACACCCGTAGATTCCATAATCACTTAAGTAGTCAATTCGACCTGACTAACTGCCCCAATGGGCCTGAGCCCAACGGGCCTGAAGGTATATCCGAATAACCTCACAACATGTCCAGTGGTGTCAAATAATTTCTTCGTTTCACTAATGTTACATATTTCACGCAACAATTTATTTTACTTAGTGATCACGGAGGAGTTCCAAATAAAGTCAAACTTCAAAAAAAAAAATATGTAATCAATTTTTCCAATGGATTGATATTTCAAGAAGTCAACATGGGTTAACAAAATTTGGGGTATGAACAAAATAGGTTCGACGGAGTTCAAAGAAAATATCAACGAGTGCCGAGCATACGTTTACAAGAAAACGTAAAGGCAATAAAATTTATAATGGAAACCTACCGAATAAAATAAGATGATCAAAATACTTAAGAAGTATAACCCCTTACCTGATTAGCGGGTATACAACGAAACAAATATCACCAACTCTAAAAGAAAGCTAACCACTCTTGTCCAAATCTAAAATTTACAAACAAGATATAATTTTTAGCTAAAACTATTCTAATAATGATATCTAAAATTCATTGGGCAATATCTAATCTTAATATTCATAAGCCCAAAAATAAAAGACAAAGTCTTATCATTGTTATGTACCAATATAATATACTTTCTCATGTGAAAGTCATCACCATAATTTTTTTAATCTTCATTCTTTTCTTGTTTGATCATCTATCTCCCCCGGTCTCTTCTTCTTCCCTTTTTTTTTTCCTTTCACCGTTCTCAGTTCCCCTGTTTTGCCCGCTTCTCAGTCTTTTTTTTCCTCTCTTCTTCCTTCTCTCTTATTCTATACCCACACAACCTGCTAACCTTTTATTTTTTTGTTTTTGTTTTTGTCTTTTTTGATAACCTCCATCACACCCTCTAACATTCAATCAAGAGTTCAAAATCAATTTCAACACTCACTGACTCGAAAATAAGAACCCAACTGAAATCACAATCAGACAAAGATGGTTGAATTACCTCAAAACTTTGCCGAGTAGCACTTGCGATCCAACCCACCGTCACTCTCTGAGTGTCTGTCACCTTCTTGTCTCCACAACGATTCTCTCAACTCTCAGTTTGTGCTAATGTTTATGCTGAAACTAGAGGCAACCGCTCTCTTTATACTCTCCGAGAGCAACCTCTTCAGCTCCTCCATTACTGCAGCCGTCCACCGTTTCTTTTTAACGGAAGTAATGTCCACTCTCCACATCCCCTAATTAGTGACTGTAATTAACTTAAGGTAATAATTAAGACTTATTATTATTATTATTATTATTATTATTATTATTATTATTATTATTATATCATTATTATTATCGTTATTGTTATTATTATTATTATCATAATTATTATCATCATTATTATTGTTATTATTATTATCATTATTATTGTTGTTATTATTATCATTATTATTGCTGCTATTATTATTAGACCATCAATTTGGCTCAAGCCCAATCACAAATAAATAACCCAAATGTGTACCAAAACTAAGTGGGCTTGCTATTAAATTAAAATAGATCCAATTAACTATTTTATTCAAATTAGGTCAAACCATAAATACCAACCTAAGTACATTTACTCAAAAAAAAATAATACTATCAAAAATTAGGGATATTACATATTGTGACTCCTCTTTCGTTGATTTGCAACTTCAAACAGGAGGTGAAAATCAAACTAGTCCATGACCTTGGTATTGAAAAGTAAGAACAATAGAAGTAGAAAAATACCTGCATTTCTTTTAATTGATCCCAAAGTAGAAACCAATACAACAAATATGTATAGAATCTATGACAAGCGCATAACTTGATTGTATGAAATGAAATGTATATTAGTTGCTGAAGATGACGGAAAAATGAGGGCACATGAAAACAGAAAACTATTGCAGCATAGAAGATTGAGTGACAATGTGGTTAGCTAAAGAAACCGCGGGTACAAGCTTCAAGGCGAAAGGGTTTAGGCTCTACAAGTGCATGGGTTAGGGCTATTTTAAGAATGGGAGTGACAATGTGGGCTGCGTTAAACAAGGGCTTAAAGAATCCACTGTTTACCTGACATGAAATTATGTATATCACAAACCAAACAACACTAGTGCACTGACAATAGTGTAGAAACAAATGCAACCAGGATGAATTGAACGCTTGATCTCACGTTACTTACCAACTTATTTAGAAGCTTAAACTTTTGCAAAGACGGCCCAAAAATGCATATCAAACCTTAACCCATAATATTGAGCAACTCAGATCTGACTTCAACTTTCATAGAGAGGCTTGCAAAAACCAACAGGTTTGAATCGAATGATTGGAATCACTCTATGAATAATTTCTAGAAGCATACTCAAACAATAATGCAGAGAAGGACTTCAGGCCCCTAAGGGGGTGGCTCAGTGGTAGAGATGAGACTTCACAATGTGTGGAGGTCTCAGGTTCGATCCCTTCCCACGCCCCCCTTAGGAGGAAAAAAAAGAGAGAAGGACTTCAGCTGGCTACCAAGATGATAATTTCAATTCCATAATATATATGGCATTGAACTTCAGGGCCAAAACCTAAATAACAATCCAAGTACTTATAGTCCAGTTATTTGAATGGCTAAACTGGATTGTAGCTTAAAGGAAACATGGGTTTCTAACAAGTCTACCAAGCCAAAGGCAAACTCAACAGAACTCCCTCACCTGGATCAGAGTAATACTTTTCTTCAACAAAGACTGCCTCCACGTAAAAAGTCTAACTTGACAGGAGACAACGAATTGAGAAGTAATGGTGCAAACTGAATAAAGATGGAAATCATTACTAGAAGAACCCATAATGAGAGATTCACCATGTCAACCTTTCCCATGTCCCTCATTAAGGGCAGAGCAACAAAGTTCATAAGTGGTTATCAAACAATTAAGTCATTGTTAACTGACATACGTATAAGTAAGGTCAACCTAGAGCTGTTTTCCTTTATGAGTCTCAATATTACCTTAACCAAGAATGTGTATCCACCCAAAATATTTTGCCTCTCTCTTATTTTTGAGTGTATGAGTAAGCAAATGATTTTGGGTCGAAGGCAAAGCTACCTCTATTGACTCTTGAGTCATAATTTTTTGAGATAGAGAGAGAAGGTAGTATTCAGGAGGTCAATGTGAATCTTTCAAGACTATCCTGCTTTGGACTATAAATATGGGGGTTATAGATTTGGACACTGGCCTATGATAACATCTCTCTTTACTAATTGAGTAAATAGTACCCACGTTGGACAGTCTATTTTACCCATGTTTGATAGTCTTGGGTAAGGATCTTGGGATATGCATCTCATAAATGAAATGGACAAACTGAACACCCTTGTAAGAAACACGCACGCCTGCACAAACATGCATACATATATGTTTAGACCATACTATCATTGGGTTTTGGGAACAGATGGATATGATGCTTAGACTCATTCGCACTTGGTGGGTTCACGAAACAGAAACTGTGGTCTAAACAGGGCTGGGAATGCATCTCACATGGGACAAATTGAACAGCACTGCCTCAAACACATATATATCTTCAGTCCATATCCCATATCTTTGGGTTTAGGGATCAGATAGATGCTTTTTTTTTTCCAGATAGATACTTAGAGGCAGTCACATGTGGTTGTTAAATGAAATGTTACTTACAATTGTTGAGGACCAAGTTGTAAATGGTACTTACAATTTTTTACTTCTTAAAGTGTTATAGATAAACAAGTATAAGATCTTGGGGCATACTCCAGGCACCAACAACAAACTGCTATGTAGAAACAGAACAAGAAATACTCTTATCTATATTAGGCATGTGTCAACCTATAGGCACTTTAGTAGAAAGGGGATTTGATCCCTTTGTTTCTATGGGAAAGTTCCGTTACAGAAAATGACATAATGCTAAACTGGCTTCTTTGTGCTGCAGCTACTCACAGTGCATGTTTTCCACTCGTTTAAACAAAACTGGCCCATAAAATCTTAAACCTTATGGTGCCAGCCAATGCAAAGCAAAGCAATATAACTAAGCAAAACTGAGACCGATTATTCAAAGGAGGTTTATTCTGGGTTGCATCATCTTAACAGCAGCCCCTTAACATGAGACAGTTTTGGAAAACCTCCTAGATTACCAGAATGAAAATTTGCATTGAACACAAACTAAAACAAGAGCTGGAACAAGACACCTCTAGCAAAAATTATCATTTTTTAAAGGAATTATAGAACCCAAATTTCACCGAATATAAGGCCTGCAAAGTGATTGTGAATATAAGGTCGGCTGATAAATGTAATAATTGTAATAATTGGCTATAGAATCTTTTAGGAAATTCAATTATACCTAAATTGGAACCTATATCACATGGAAGTGATCAAATCCAACAAATAATTTAGATTTAAACTTTCAAAATTATAGAGGGTAAAGAGAATCGATTTGTCAAATGGGGATATTCATGGGGACACAGGAAGTATAAAAAAATTCTTCCAACCATGGACATTTTAAGTCAAATGTTTTATGTCAAAAAACTGCAAAACCAAATAATGGTGTATGCCAAGGGCATATGTACTGGTAGAAGTAAAATGTCCAATAAAACCAGCAACCAAAACACTGGAAAAACATAATTAAGAAAAAAAAACATGCATGAATATGATGAAGTATTATCCAGTAGATGGCATGCTCTTAAATCAATCTCGTAAAAATAAAAAAATCTCAATCAATCAAAGTCAGTACAAGAAAGGGAAGAAATTGTGATTTTAAATTACCTAAGAATCATGGAATGAAGAGTAATCGACCGACATATTGAAAACCACAACACAGAACAAGCCTCGCGGGGAGTCATCGGAGATAAGCCGGAATCTCCGGAATTTTTATCGGCCGGTGAGGTTAAGATGGAGACGGCGGCAGTAGAGGGTTGTTTTGTTGAGAGGAGTGGTGTGGAGAGATATGACGAGGAAGACGGTGGGGGAGAAAGATGAGAGAAGGCTGTGGGGGAGGATGGAGAAAGAGAAGGCGGACGGTGGGGAAGAGAGAGAAAGAGAGGGAGGAAGACTACTGCTCATGTTTGGAGACTCCCGATCTTTTGCGAGACCCTTAACGGATTATTGGGATAAGGAGTGGTACCGGGAGTCCATTGTGAGCTTCAGGGCTGCTAAAAAACTCCAAAAACAATTTTGGAGTGTCGGTAGCAGGGACCATTGTGGTCGCTTTAAGCACTCTCCATACAACTCTTCAAAAACCTAAAATCTTTTAAATCTCAACTAACAAACCTAACTACCAATATATCTTATATACTTTTTATTTCTATTTTTCTATCACAATTTGAATAAAATATTTTAAAATTTAAAATTTAAATTTATATTCTATGAAAAAATGTTGTATAGTTTGGTTATTTCAATAAAATATGCATCTTTCTATGTAATTAATAAATAAAGTTTAGGATGATGATGATGTAACAAAAAGAAATACAAATCAATTACTTGCAACGATACCAAATTAAGAAGAAAAAGAGGTTGTATTATTCCATTTTCCTTGATACTACTTCCATACAGAGAGACTGGCTTACTGCACATTTAATTTATGAAATAATGTATAGAAAAACACTAAGAATACACAACTGAAAATGATGATTAGTATTCATGGTACATAAAGAGAATTAAGACAAAAAATTATGAGTTGCGCTTAACCAAATAGTTCCCTAATGTCGTTTTTCTAAACCCACCATCCACAAAACCACCTCAAGCACCCATTTTTCCTATATAAAATCCAAGTTTCTTCTTAAGGTAAGTCAATCCAAGCTCTCTACACTGATCTTCTTTTGGTTCTGGACTTACCAACCCAGTTCCATAAAATGCAAATATGTCGATGCATCTTCAAGCTTTCTTGGCAAACTTAAAGATGAGGTCAGAAGTTTCATTGATTGTGTCTTTCCTAATCTTTTCTTCGGTGTCTTGTTTAGCTCTACAACACTGAGAAATCTCTCTGTGGTAGCCTCCCATGACAGCTCATGCTTCTGTGAATCACTCGGGGGGGGGGGGCTGGCTCATCCATCAATGCCTTGTGTACAACTTCGACAAATCCCTCTCCGTCCTCATATGTTCGGCAATTTGTGAACAGCTTGAAGAATTCATTCGAGACATGATCAGCACATACTACTATTTTGCCCATCGCCAGAGCTTCAGCTGTGGTTGTGCAGACCACATCTGTGGTACTTGGATTAAGGAACACTTTGTAGCAGTAATAAATGAAAAAAGTTAGTCTATAGCTATTACATGGCAATCTTAATCGCATAAGATATACAAGTAGCCCAAGTACGTCTTTCTAGGAAGAATGGACTTTGGTTGCTAAATTTCAGTTTGGGGACTCCATAAATATTGAACTAGCGTAGTATTCACTGTCAAACATTTCAGCTTGAAGTGTGAGAGAGAGAGAGAGACCAAGTTAAAAGATGGTAATGAACTAAGATTGACTTATGATACGTTTCATATGTTTCTTTTAATTGAACAAGACAAGGCAATTTGTTCTCTCTGTGGGCAAAGCAAAACTCCTTACTTCAGAAAAAGAGCAACCCTTGTATCTTATGTTGAATGAAAACAAACTACTTCCTACATATTGTCAGTGATTCATGTTCGAGATGTTGAGCAAGAAGGGTTTTGGGAAAATAATTTTATAGTAAGGGGGTATTATTGTAGGGCAAAAAAATTATTAATTCATTTTTTTTTTTGTTAAAAACTGAGAAGTAAGAAAGGCATAGAACAAATGAGAAGTAAAAAAGGCATAGAACAAATGAGGCAGAATGTGCAAGTTGATGATACATACCCAAGGTCATATCAAGACAGCATAGCCTAGCTAACAAGGAACTAGGTCTGACTATAGTAACTCATTTGATAAGCAACAATTTTAAGACCTCAAAGACGATACAAACAAATGCAACTCACACAACCATGAAAATTGGAATACTTATACATGCTTCCTAACTATCCACAAAGTAACATAACAGGCCAATCACAAAATTACAACTAATGCCAGCAATGTTTAACCATATTGATGCACTGGATTGTAGACCAAACAAAATTCAGCAGAAGGAAAAACTTATATCTATACTAACAACTTTAAAATCTCAAAATAATAATAACACAGCTAAGACCGAGAATTGTAATTTGATTTTAAAAAAATAGTTAGAAACATTGAAGTGTAGTTTTAGTTACATAAGTGAAATAGAGACGATTTAGAGGGAACTCCATACACATGTTAGAAACATTGAAGCACTCTTCATATATAAGCTCCTTATCTATGCTTTACTGGAAAATAAAGAATTTGAGCTCCCAATTTTGGTAGGAAAGCTCACTAGCTCAGACACGTTACCCACAGCCTTACCCTTATGGCCTTGTCATAATATGACAGAATGAGCACATAATTGGAATCGAAGAGCTCATGTTATTTCCTCTTCTCAATCAATTGAACGTCTTCACCTCCAATCCCCTCCCCAAGCATGCACACAAAACTAGGAAAAATAAGTGTTTCTATTAATGGTTTTCTTCCATTTTGTGTTTTCAGAGCCAAGACTTGTATCACTGCAACCAACAATGAAGAGACTTTTGCTAAAGCTGTCGCAGTGGAAGCTGACAGTGGAGCTTCAACGATGTATCATCCCTCTAGTTTACTGATGATTATTAGATATGTTTTTTACGATCTAGCCTGAAAATTTTCAAATTTGAAAGTGTAAATCTCTCCCAATTATAAAAGCTTTGTTGATGTTGGCATTTTCCTAATACATGAGAAACATAAGATTGTTACTGTCAAATCTTGAAGTCCAAAAGGCATTATTATACTAAACTAAATGATATTTATTGCAAGTAGACAAGGCCATGTGAAAGTTTCAGAAGCAATTAACTTCTATAAAATAGGATGAAAAGGCAACACTAAAGAACAATTAAGATGAAAAGGCAAGAATGTTTTGACGTTATCATCTCAAATTGTCTGGATTGTGTGTTCATTGTTCAAATAGAGATGCACCATAACTTTTCTAGATTTAATCGAGTTATCTAAATTTGAATTCTCGTCCTACCCCATACAAAGTAGGAATGATTAAAATACTTCTAATAGGCTCTGTTCTTTAAATTTTAAGCCCAACTCTGCTGGTCATTTGGCTTTGTCTATAATTTTTACATTACATTCCTCTCACGGTTGCTTGATGTTACTTTCTGTCATTTTGTTACCGTGCTAGATTTGACGAGATTATTTCAAATGAGATCCCATCCACAGTAGTATAGGAGGATGAAAAAGTTATGGCATTTCGGGACATCAACCCTCAAGCCCCATTTCATGTTCTAATCATCCCAAAGTGCACACAATGCCCAACCTCCATAACAATTACTAGAATTAAATAAAGCACAGACCACTTGTTTTAGCAGCTTCTAAAGAGCAACAAGCACCAACAAGAAGTCTCACATTGATAATATCTTTGCAGTCACCCCTTCACTTGTAAAAAATTACACTTGATATGTTGTATAAATCAATGACTAGATCACAGGTACAAGTACAATAAAAACGACATGAATAAAAAAGATATAAACTACAAATAAAAGCAATTAGAAACACTTGTTTATATATAGACACAAACCATTTTGTGATGTGTGTGATTCTGCAGACTAAAGCATAGCCTTTTCCCCTTCACTAAGCCGATGTGCATAGTACTTGAAAGCGTCACAACTTTCATCAAATAAAAATCTGCAACTTTCATCAAACAACTACTCACATGCCCATGAAAAAATCATCCAAGATTATGCTAATTGCACAAGAAGTAACTGAATTTACAGTAGGGACAGTTAAAAAAGAATTAAATACATCTTGGACTCAAAGTATATTTAACACCATCATAGGCAACACTTTCGAAGCAGGGACAGTTAAAAAAGACTTTTATCGACTTGGATTAATAGAAATTCATTACGTGAGATATAAATCAACAGAGATAAAGGAATGACAAAGTCAACTACATCAGGTTGATCAAGCTTGCATTTGAATTTAATTGAATGGATTGGACAACCATCCCACATACACACATTTGCAAATTAGTGAAAATAAAAAGCAATCAAACAACATAGTAACAAATGCACCCAATTAACAACAAATTCAAAAGAATTAAACATATCTTGATTTAAAAAATACATCAGAGATTTCCATTAGACTAAGTCATCTTAATTCCTAAAAACATATCTTCCAGTATACAAACTTGATTGTTGGTGATGATACTGAATATGGTGCCATGGACTTTGTTCAATGATTTGAGAAGGCAAAGTATATTTATGCTTCATTCCCATCAATTCAAATATTTTTATTTAAGTTTGAGTAAGACTCTTGTAATAAATTTAAGAAAACAACAACCAAAGACAAGTTTTATAGAGGGCCAAAAAAAGAGAAAGGTAACAGCAACCGCCCATAATTTTTCAAAACCCTAGAAAATGAAAAAACTGAGATAGAAATTACCTGAAAGTTGTGGAATGAAGAGAAGTCGACCAAAATCCGGTGTAGATACTAGAAAAATTCTTCTCCAGATTCCCATTTCGGTCGATGATACGGAAGAGAATGGCGAAGAACCGGTAGGGGAGAGAGAAGAACGACAAAGACGAGAGAAAAACAAGATTACATGTTGAGAGGAATTGTGTGGGGGGAGATAGGACGAGGAAGACATTGAGGAGAAAGAAGGGAGAGAAGACGTGGGAAGAAAAAAGAAAGAGAACGAAGGAGACAGACGGTTGGGAAGAGAGAGAAGAGACGGAGGAAGAGTTACTGTTCAAGGTAAGCGTCTCCCGTTCTGTCGCGAGACCTTTACTAGATTACAGGGAACGAGAGCAGTATCGGGAGACCACTGTGAGCCTCAGTTCTGTTAAAAATCTCCAAAATCAGTTTGGAGTGTTGTTACCGGTGTCCATTGTGGATGCTCTTAACAACCTAATTTTACTTGGGGGAACATTAAAGCAAACGAAATGATTTTTATATTGTTTGTTTGTTAGTGATTTTCCACACACTAAAAATTAATCATGTCATCTCATGTGCGAATGCGACCCTAATTTTAGATCTATACTATAGTATATTAAAGATGGTAAGGACAACTCTAATAGTGACACATCACTCAACTTTTGATATTGTTGAATCCTCAATCCTCCACATCACTTGAGTAAAAACCCTTCATTTTCTAGTTATTAGCTAAAAATAATAATTAATAATATAGTTAATATGATATTGTGATATTAATAATTTATTTTTAATCTATTCTATTGTTAATAATAGTGTAAATCTACCAACTCATTTCTTAACCAATGTGAGATAATATTATTGAGGTGGTCTTCTGTAAGACGGACGGATATATCCAAGTTAAATAAGGCAAAATTCATAAATATCAATGCAACCCCTTAGTTTTTGAAAATTATTGCGCCACCCCTCATGTTTATATATGCAGAGTGTCACTTTTTCCTATTAACAGTGTCACTTTGTAGTATAAAATGTGTCACTTTTGATCTTAAAGTGTCACTTTGCATTTTTAATGAAAATTATAATTTTCCCTAAAAAAATGCTACATTTTGGGCTTAAATATTTCTTTTTTAGTCTTAAATGTGTTACTTTCACTTTGAAAAGTATCTCATTTTTTTTATAAATGAAAACCATTACGTTTGACATTAAAATGTTACTTTATAACATTAAAAGTGTCATTTTTTAGCATTAAATGTGTTACTTTTAACCCTACGAGTGTCATTTTACCTTATAACTAAAAATCGTCGTTATTGATCTGAAAAGTGTCACTTTTTAGCATCGAAAGTGTTGCGTTTTAGTATTAAATGTGTCACTTTTGACAATCACCGTTAGTTTTTAAGTGACACTTTTTAGTATTGAATATGTCACTTTTTAGTATTAAGAGTGTTACTTTTTAGTATTAAGAGTGTTACTTTGTATTTTAATGAGAATTATAATAAATTTCCCTTTATAGTGTCACTTTTAACATTAAAATGTGTCACTTTTGTGTTTTCAATATGTCACGTTTGGCTTTAAATGTATCATTTAGCATTTCATCAAAGTCCATTAAGATCCGTCAAATATCCCAAGGCAATTGATGCTAACTGATGGCTAACGGAGCTGACAAATGATTAAACTGTAAGGCGTGGGAAACATAAGAATTTCGGCGACAAACATTGAAAGTACAGGGGCACCGAAGCAAATAGAGGAACTTCTCAGAGGTTTCAAACCAATGACTACCTCGTGCTAAACCTTAAATCATCTACTATAACCAACTCGACTAACCAATTATTGTGACATTTATTAACATATTTAGTTATTAACCTGAATTCCTAAATGACGCTCCGTCTTACGGACCTGTACAAGTCTTTGTCAATATTATTATATTGACATTGGACGAAGCCCAATATTTTACTCAATTGACTTACTTTTAACACCGTATTTTAAACTTTGATATCTTAGTAATCCAAAACTCCATTACTGTTACTTTTTTCGGTCAAAAATATTTTGAAATAACTAAAGTGTCCTTAACATACCTTTCGTCTACTATTTCTCTCCGTTAAAATCCGATGTCTTTTTCCTCTGGACTAATCCTTAATTATGAGAATGAAAAAAAAAAAAAAAAAAAGAAGAAAACCCATGATTTCTACTACATTTATCAAACCACAAAATCACTCAACCATTTAGCAAAATCAGTTCTTGACTTTAGCTTAATCCAACTAGAAAATTAGGATTTAGGGTTACTCTCAAACACATACCTTAAAATCCGGTCACTCCTCCCGGGGGCTTTCATAATCTTCAACGCCCTACGGTTGCAGCAACAACAACGGCAGCCAAATGCACGTAACAGAGCCAGGGCCGCCATGAGAAATGGTACACGAGCAAATGGAGCCATTGGCGGAGTTTGGTACCTCTTGTTTCAGGTGGAAAGGCTTGGTATAGCCAAAACATGAAATACCCACCTAGGTTTTCTACCGCCATTAACAATTCCTTAAGCTTTTCCTCTGCAATTTCCATCAAATCTTTTGCCCTCATTTATGGTGCTTATATGTTCTTGCTAATATGCAGCAACATTTTACCCAATTCGAAAGCTGTATTTCCAAAGTCTATATCTTTTTTATTAGTATTAAAGGAGAACCAACTTGGGAAGGAAGAAAATGAAGACGTTGGGAAAAAATTCAAAAGCTTTCCCATATTTGTAGGCTGGAGAGAGAGAGAGAGATACCCGAGTTTGGGTTTTTAAAGCTTGAAGAAAACCTAACCCAGATCTCGATTTCGACCATAACCCACATCGTTCAAGGTCGTGAATAAGGAGCACAACCCAGATCTCGAATTTGTTTTTGTTTGATTTCTTTTTGAAATGCGAACATATCTCCTCCTCCATGCAAATCGCCGGTGACTTCGACGGCGACAACAAGAAATTGGTCGGGATAGATGAATGATGAAATGAAGCAAAGGGGGCAGAGAAAGATGTATTGGGTTTCTGTAAAGAAAATACATCTTTAGTTAATTGGCAGATTGACCCTATATTTTGAACTTTTTGAAAAAACATCCCAATGTAATTTCTTAATAAGGGTATTTTTGATACTCTCTTCTTTGAGTCTATTGTTTTATTTTGAAATGTTTTATTTAAAGGGTTTACTTTCAAAAATCAATTCATTAAAGTATCATTTTATTATTAATGGACTACAAAAAATTTCATTTAAAAAAAAAATTAACTTTCAAACAAGAACTTTTTATCTAAAACGGAAAAAGTATTTCATACAATATTTGACAATAACCCAAAAAGGCGGAGCTCACAAAAACAAATAAGAATACTAGGACCAAACGAATAAAAAATAAAGAGATAAGACCAAACTAAAAATTTCAAAAAAGTTTAGGAACCAAAAAAATATATTGATCCAATCACATAACAAATGTAAAGATATTACATCGCTTGGAAGTTAGAACAAGCCCAATGGGTTCTAATTGAAATCTAACTCAAATCTTGGGTTCCAATTACAATTTATAAAAAATCTTCCACAAATAATGAGTTGATTTTGTGGAAAAAAAATCATTAGAAGATACCTAATGGCTCCAACTCCAAGGCACGAGCCTCCTTCATCATTCCCCCATTTCCATGTGTCAAATTGATATTGATCTTTATTTTATTTTTCCCCATTGTCTTTCATAATGAATTTTTAGCCAACAAATTTTTTTTTTCTTTTTTTCATTTGAATGAAAGTACACATTTTTACCTATAAATAAAGACTTGGTTTGTTTCATTTGGAAATCAGAAAATATTTCTATAATTTTTTTAAGTTTCTAGTCATTATTAATTGAGATAAATATGGTAAGATATGTAAATTTGTTGGATTTTGTGTCACAATTGGAAAGGTTTTTTATTTTGAATCAAATATGTATCTAATGGATTATTTAATTGATTTTTAATGAGTTGTGCTTGATTGTTTGTTTGATTTGGGTATCACCATTGTACATGTTCTTATTCATTTAATGCTAGGATTGTAACGTTTTTATTTTCGTTTTATGCTTATTCATTTGATACTAGGATTTACTCGATCAATGGACATTTTTTAGCTCACTATCCCAATTGATACTCATGAGAAAGAGTTCAGATCTCATGTATCACTTGTGTGTACTACTTTTCATCTTAACCATTGCATCCTAACTATTGCATCTTAACCAATGGTTGAGATGAAAAGTGGTACACCAGTGATACACGCAAGTGGTACAGGAGATCTGAACTCCATGAGAAATAGAGTATGGAGCTCCTCCAATTGCCCTTATTACTCTACATTATTCTGGTTTCGTTGATGTAAATAGTTATTAAATATTGTATTTCAAGGGATGTTATAATTAACATTCATAGTACTAGCGTTTAAGGTTTGTTTCCGAGTCTTTTGTCTTTTGATGTTGGTTGAAAATTGGAATAGTCCATCAGCCTATCAGATTACTCTTCAATTCATATTCATATTTGTCTAAAATTGATAAATATCCTTGATTTTGGCTAAAAGTGGCAATTTTTTCAAAAGTGAGTTTTTTCAACAATAGTCATGTCAAAGGTGTTATGGTTATCAATAACCTTACTTATCTATTCTATTATATCTATTATCTATTTTATTCTACTATAAAAGTGTGAGTTATCTCTTGAAAATTAATGTATGGACAAAATTAACCTTAGATCTAATAAATCATCCATTATTTATTTAAAGACAAACCAGTAAATTTATCATGATTAAAGATAATATTTATAATATCGCAATAAAAATTTATTAATTTGTGTGAAAGAAGAGATGAATTATATATACTATAACATAAGTAACCTTTTAATGTATGATAATATAGATTAGTATGGATTATATCTCTATTATAAAAGTGTGAGTTGTTTCTTACAAATTAATGCATGGAAAAAAATTAACTTTTTATCGAATAAACCATTCACTATTTATTTAAGAACAAACAAGTAAATTTATCATGATAAAAGGTAATGTTTGTACAAAATTAACCATAAATTTCATAAATCACTCACCATGGTATAATGTCAAATAAGTAAATTTGTTATGGACTAATCAATTTCATGAATAATCTATATCTATCTCTCTATCTCTACTATAAAAGTATATGTTGTCTCTTGAAAATTAATATATGATATTTTTTTTATGTAAAAACTCAATAACCTTCGTATTCGAAGTGGCATTTTTTTTTCCAAAGTGGCTAAAAGTGGCAATTTTTTCCAAAGTGAGTTTGTCAAAGGGGCTATGTTTATCGATAACCTTACTTATTTTAAAAAATATATGATATTTTTTATGTAAAAACTCAATAACCTTCTTCTTATTCGTTTCTAACTAAAGAAAACACCAAATGGATTTGGAGAACATGATTGTGCAGGAAAATTAACTCATAATTGTTGTTGGAAAAAAATAGTGTTTTGTGAAGGAAATTGTGCTACTTGAAACACAAATTTCTTTACGAGTCATATTTTTAATGACAAGGGTAATTGTAAAGCGTGTTCTACTTTGTGAGAACATCGAAATCATATATTTATTTGTTCAATTTGATGTTTTGATGATTAAGCTATGAATGATTAAAGTGTGAATTTGGAAGTAGGTTTATCTCACATCAGAAAAATAAGGGTTAATATCATTTTTGATACCCCAACTTTACTCTTTTTTTAGTTTCCATACCCATTGTTTCTAGACAATCAAAGTTAAGCCAAACCTTTCCAAAATTCATCACTTTTAATCCCAAACGTTAAATGGCCGTGAATTACTAACGACTGACTTCCTATCATAGGTTGGAAACCGGCAACAAGCTTGGCAACAGGTATACCCTTACATCTCTTGTTCATTTCTCGTAATTTCTCCCAATTTCCCCCAATTTGCTTTTGTGCCTTTTTCTCTGGCGAACCATCCACAGTCCAGCAGCCGACTTTGATTGCCTTCTGCCATCGTCCTCTTCACAGCCCCAGACCTGGTGAATCCCTCTATCTTCAAGCACAGACAACCGGCTTCCTCTCTCTATAATACTTCCCCAATTCCTTCGCCCAAATCCTCCACCAATCTCTCTCTCTCTTCATTCGGTCATTTTCTTCTTCCCCGTTCACAGCCGCAATCTCCCTCTTTCTTTCTCAAAACCCGGCATTCTCCTTTCCCTTCATCCATCATCGACGCTGACCCCCTCCATTTGATCTTGCCAGCCCTCCTCCATCGTCATCGCCAAGAAAGCCATCTTCAACCGCCACTGCCCCAATTTCGCTCTTCTCTTTCACCATGTATAACAAATCCCAACAATCCACAATCGATCCCTTCATCTTCTCCGGCCCATTAGCATCTCCTAGGCCGCCTCTGCTCTCCATCCACAACCATCTCCTTCTTCTCGGCGAATCATCCACAGTCCAGCAGTTGCTCCCATCTCTCTGCTCCATCCCGTAATTCTTCCTCTCCAGTTGTTTTCCCCCAAATCGAAGACAAATCTGGAAGGTCTCCAAAGCATAGCCGTCTTCAGCGCTGCCCCCGCAGCAATCTGCCTCCATCCATCTCCCTCTCCTCTGTTCAAGCATCCAACTACGCTTTCCACCATGCCTGGTCGCGTCCTTCTCCTTCCACCTTTGTTCACCCCAATTCCAGCGAAGCAGCTCCAACTTGATCACATGCATCTCGTTTGCTGGGCGTCTGACAACAATCTCATTCTCTCATTGGGTCAGAAAACTGCATCTTCGCCCCCATTTTGACGAAGGGTCCCTTTGTAAGAATCAATTAATGAAATTAGGGAATGAATAAGGAGTAATTGGGGAAGAAAACAACCTGTAGAAATAGGTCACTCGTTAGTAATTCACGGCCATTTAACATTTTGGATTAAAAGTGATGAATTTTGGAAAGGTTTGGATTAACTTTGATTGCCTAGAAACAGTGGGTATGGAAACTGGAAAATGAGTAAAGTTGGGGTATCAAAAATGAAATTAACCCGAATAATAACAATGGCTTGGGTGGTTTAAATAGAAGCTCCTTCTATGTAAGGGGGTAAGTTGTGTAGAGTAGAGGCTCTCTCTTGCGGGGGTGCAAGTCATGATCTAACAAGACTTCAGGCTTCCGAATTCACGTGCGAGCACATTAATTGCATAATCAAATCAATACAGTCTTGATTATCAGCTTTTATTTTCGTGTTTAATAGGCAAATTAGAGGCGTTCTTGATTCAGATAAATAGAGTCATTTTCACAAGTTTGATGCACAGTTTTTGACTTTTTCCCAAAAACTTGCTGCATTACATTTTTCTTCCATCTTCGTTTGCCCTCCTATTTCCGCCGATGATTGAGTCCAAACAATGATTGAGTTCGCTAGAAATCTATGTGCAATATATCTATGATTTCACTATTTTATCCTGGAAATAGACACCCCTACTAGCTTCCAAGCACTTACGAGAAAGGGACAAATTTGTTTTTAGGAAAATATGTCTAACAAAAGCCTCAGATCAGTAGTCTTTCGTGGCACATCAATAGATTCAGATCAGCATACTTCGATACCACACTAGCAGACTTCCGCTGCCTTTGTGCATCGGCGGACTTCACAAAGCTTTGTGCATCATCAAACTTCACAAAGCTTTGTAAATCACCGGACTTCACATAGCCTTGTATATCAGCAAAGTTGCAAAGATTTTTTAGCCTTCTAAACTTTCAAGATTCAACAATCTTTACAAGCGGTAACGGTTATACTTGTTTCCTTTATGTACTTTGTAATTGTTTTCCTATATCTTCCTTGTATATTTTCTAGCATTTCTAAAATAAAAACTCACTTGGACAAGGAATTGAGAGGGGGAATAGTTGTTTTGATATAGTTTTATTTACATGTTAGGAGATTTGGAAGGCTCGGTGTAGAGAAGTGTTTGATAATATGCAGATGCAAGTGACAAAGTTTATAAGAATATTATCAAAGGGAGGGGGGATGATGTATATTTACAATCCTAGTACAAGTGCCAATTTTTGTGAGTAAAATAGGTCTTCAATGCCAATTACCAATGAAAGTGGCTCCAATTTGTAAGGGTCAATGGGTTAAATGAGATCCTGTGAACCAACATCAATATAAACCTAAATGGCTCATCTCTTAATGTGGTGTGTACTGGGGGAGTCATTCGAGATATGCATGGTAATTTCACTAGAGCCTTTTATGGTCACTATGGGGATGGTACAAACATGTATGCTCATATTATGGCACTTTGGGATGGCTTTTTACTATGTCAATAACTTTTGTTAGTTTCTTTTATTGTCAAAACAAACTCTCTTGTTGCAGTTTTGCGTATTAAAGATAATTATAAGATTCCCTGGCAGCATGCATACGCCTATGGTGCATGTTTTTAGAGAATGCAACCGGTTCGCGGATAGACTGGCTACAACCCACCTCACGTGTGATATATTGTCTTTGATCAGCTGCATCATATGCCTCATAGTGTGATTTTTGCATTTAGCAAGAAGCATTTGATTCTGAATAGTTTTCGACAATGAGATTGTTCATCTCTATTTTATATAGTGTATTATATTTTTAGAGGTTCGACTTCGGTGTGCTCGGTTGTTGTCCCTCTCCCTCTCCCAGTTTTTGTTTGATTATCAATTTTGTCAAGGTCCGTCCCTATTTTCCAAAAAATGAAAGATGTAGATGATGGACCAAGAGGTTGACGAGAAGGATGTTCGTCATGGAAGACGTTAGGGTTATAGAGAGAGAAATAGTTGAATGTGAGTCTCTTTATTTTGAAATGGGTATGCATATTTTGGGAAGTTTATATCAATTGTTAGTCAAAGGCCAAAAACGATAAGTGGCTGCATCAAAAGGTCATACTTGATATATATCAACAAATGTTATCCATACTCACATGACCGCTCAAACCGCTCACAAAATTTAGGAGTATGGGTGTAGACACCCCAAATTCGTACCCCTAATTTATAATGTCCTAAAATGATAATAAAAGTATAATTTATAAATTAAATGGACTAATTAACGTTACTTTCCGTTATGTTTCACGTAACAGGACTTAACGAGACTTAACGAAAAAGGAACAAAAGATTGGAGGGAGCAGACTCGACAAAATAAGAAAACACCAAAATGCGAAGGGGGAGCCGTACCCCACCTTGGGAGCCGCGCCTTCCTTGCCATGCTTTGTTGTCACGAC
Organism: Codonopsis lanceolata; assembly: GCA_013146195.2. Lineage (NCBI taxonomy): Eukaryota > Viridiplantae > Streptophyta > Magnoliopsida > Asterales > Campanulaceae > Codonopsis > Codonopsis lanceolata. The sequence continues at coordinate 25,308,976 of CM028383.1, read as the reverse complement.
CCGACCCAGATTCCAACATGAAATCCCAAAGTCGTACCTCTGGAATAACATAATGAAAGGACAAACACTTGTTAAATAATAGTGCAAGTCGAACAGTTGAGCTAACAAGCTCTAAATAAGATAGTGAATCCGTACTAAAAATATAGTTCAACAAAAATCGAATCTGTGGAAGTAATAATGAAATGAAGCCTCGAGATATAAGCTCAAAACCAATACCAAATGAAACCAAGATATATTATCGTCTCACTAAAAGGAAGACAAACCTCGCGTGCCACAACATTGCAGACACCGAACGAACCATCGGCACTCTAGGCCAGCGTTCCAATAAAGAACCCACCTGATATACAACAGTGACCCAACGGCTAAATCATATCGGGGTAACCAATACAACAACAACAATAACAACAACCTATTGAATGCCCCGTGGCTACTACTTGCCCGAGAGACAATTGAATAAATATTATACACAAGTACAAGTGCTCTACTACAGGGTTGGCTACAAAAACATAAACAACAAGACTAAGACTAAGAATACTACACGACTGTAAAGTTTGTATAAGTTTACCCAACATCGTCTTTAACAGAGTAGAAGGACAATATATCAAAAATGTTACAAAGTGAAACTAGACTCCACGAGCTATAACTCGGAAGAAACAACAACTGCCACACACGAACCACGCGACCTCAACTCAACTATCGATCTACTGTGCACTGCTACAGTCAGGATCTACTCGGCCTCAATGCGGCTAACAAAATCTGCAAACTAGAAAATAAAGTACGAAGTGAGTCATAAAAACCCAGTACGCTACTACAAACAACAATACTACAAAATCTTAAACATTGCTATTAATAAACATGTCATCGCGTTACTACGACGAAGATCCATGAAGACGTTTCGTAGGCTTTACATATTCCACAAGATAACCTTCCGTTTTCACTTACTAGACTGTCCAAACGAACCAGGGTGGAATTCCCTACTCATAAACCAATCAAATCCATTAGAATATACTTTCATAAACATTCTCAACTACAAGTATGCATATCGATATATACACACATCAAACATATCATATGAACATCATGCATAAAAATGTATAAGTATATATATATATATATATATATATATATATATCAAGTACTTCATATAATCCTCATGTATAAGTATGTACATCTCTATATATACATATAAAATCACCCATATAATAATCATGTATAAGTGTGCATATCTATATATATACACATCAAGTCTTTCAATAACATTAACCAATACAAACATGGTCAATAAGATCTCATGCTCAACTAACACTTTGTTATCACATAACTGCTCATAGTAAGCCACATGAGGGATAAAGAAGATACCAAATCACTGTCGTCTTATTGCTCATGCAATCACAACTGTTAACCATATCGTACCAGTGATACCCCAAATAGTGGTATCAAAATGCCGGGCGGTATCACCTCAAGGGCAGCCCTTTCCCGGTAATATAGTTCAAGTCAATGCGTCCTCTGGTTACGTAGGTGTGGACTATGGAACTACATCCCCACTGCAGCCCACAGTGGAGGGGTTTGTGAACCGAATCCGGTACGGCGATACATAGCAATCACGAATCCCATAATTCGTGAAGACGATGCACCATCCCACCTTCAATGTAAAACTCAACAAATGCCAGCTGGACTTATATGTAATGCACAAGTAGATGTTTACTTGCCATGAAATCAAATAAAGACCGAGTGAACTCGTCCAATGCCAAGTAGAGTATTACTCTACTACAATTCACACGTTTATGCAAGTAGTGCTATAATCACCAAATCACACAAGAAGCTCATAATGAGTCTCAAAATCCCAAGTGCCATGAATGTACACTTAAATCAACCCATTTCCAAAAACTAGTAATCTAGTCCAATGGATTCTACATATCGTAGGATTGCACCATGATCCTCTTAAGGTTCAATCGTTCCCTAAACTCGACTCCGTTGAGTCTTCACTATAATTCATTCCAAATAGGGTACAATTGTTATATGCATTTCTAGCCCTTCTTTGTTCTCCTTTTAGACATCGTTAGGTTCTTGTTTCATTAGCAATCCCAGTCCATCAAATTCATGGTTCCACCTATTAGTGAAACTCTAGGTTAACCATAACCCGTCATACCGAAGTTCACAAGTACACAACATGCTTTATAAGTCACATTATCAATCATCAAGGAAGAATCGATTCTAAACAAATATAACAATTATGCATTTAGTCACAATATCAAGTAGGTATAGAAGTTCATGTATCATTCACAAACAAACCTTATCAAGTTCAATTTCATAGAATCATAAGATAGATGACGTTGTACACTATGAAACCTCTTTGAGGTTCTCTAAACACTAAAAGCCAAGTATGTATACTTGAAGAGTAGAATACCTAGGACAAAGTCAAGATTCATCAAACATCCAAGCGATGGTACTTCACAAGTCTATCACAATAAACACGTGTCTTGGATAACCATTCGGTTATCCTTGCGACTAGTCAATTAGACTCTTATTCTTTTTTTTTTTCCAGAGAAACAGGAGTGGCACACTGCTAGATTTTATTAAAAAAGGAGGAAACATACAAACTTGAGGGGGACAACCAGCCTTGCCCTTATAGATAGGAGGACAAAGGAGCCTAACCTCGAAATAAGGAGAACCAAAACTACAAGCATAATAAGAACTAAAAATAATAGGAAATCCAAACCTAGACAAGACAAAAGCAACAAGCAAAAAACAAGAATTAACCAAACATCTAAGAGATACAAATATAAGGGGTTTCGACACTGTCAAGATAAATAAGCCCTCGGATTCTAGAAGGAAGAGCATCGGGAATTGAAAAGCTATTACCCACACCTTGGTTGCCACCAAGATTAGCCAAAGCATCAGCTACAGAGTTAGCTTCTCTGAAGACATGGTGGAAAGAAAGCTCCATAAAGTGAGAAATATAGATAATTTTACGAATAGTGTAACTACTATGCCAGGGAGGCCGAGAATTACCTAGAATACAATCAAGAAGGCACTTAGAGTCAATTTCCACAATAACCTTTGAAAACCCATGATCATGCAACCAAGAGAGGTCAAGAAGCAGGGCTTTGCATTCAACAATCATCATCCCGGATTTCCCCAAGATGGCCACAAGGTTCCTACGTAATGTCATAGACAAGTCAACGTGCCTTCATTCACACAAAACAACTTTAGAGGGTCGGGATTCCCAACCTCAATAACCCTAAACCCATAGGGTCTAAACAAGGGTAGGTCACCTCATTACAAGTCTTGGGACTTCGATTGAAGTCCCAAAGTTCCAACAACCACAAGTCATACATAAACCCTTTTAACCTCTCAAATTCAAGATCACACATTAGTGATCAAATCATTCCCAAAACTCGTAGGACTTCACCCTAAAGTCATATAGACCATAGTAAACATTCTTGTGACTCCAATGAGTTAAGACACTAAGTTTCATAACTAAGTCACATAATCAAATCATGCAAGACTTCATCAATCGGGACATTAATCTTTAAGCTAGAGTTTTAGACTCTAAAACCCTTAAACAACAATCCTCAAATCATACATATAGCAAGACCTTAATTCTTAAGGCATGAACCATAACAACATCATCCTACTAGGATAATTTTCCCAAACAAATCATAATAGACAAGATGAAAAGAGTCTAACATACTTTGTAACTAGTTTTAACAAAGAGGAGAGAGGTAGAAACATACCTAGTTTGGTACAAAACCAAAGATAAAGAAATTTCAAACCATAGAGAATGATCTCCTCGTCGAGGGGAATGCGTAGTCGGACTCGGATCAAGAATCGGGTCCTCGGAGCTCCAGGAATCTTCAAGACACACACTAATCTCACTCTCATTCACCCACACAAGCTCTCTCCTAACTATGGTTGCAATATTGGTTGAAGGAGGTGTAAGGAGTAGAGTATAACATATTTTTTTTCTTCCACAAAGGGGAGTGAGTGAGTGGGATCCAAGTGATGCATTCTAATTGGTTGGGATTAAGTTCTAATTAAGGACTTAGTGTTAAAACACTTTAATTAGGCTTATATTAGGCTAAACTAGTCCAAAACATCTGATTAAGGTTGGGTTTGGCCTCGTTTGGACTAAGGGTGGTGATAAGTTTGGAATTTTCCCATTATTTTCATTATTTTACCGAATTTTATTGATGATTTTGAGCATTGGTTAATGATAAATTGCATTTGAGAGCCTATTTTTATATATTTTGTGCTTCATCTAGGTATCTCGGAGATATTTGAGGTTTTCAAGGCTTAATACATGCAAATCGATGCAATTCCGGAGTTTAAGGTTGAGCTTGAATCCATTCGGTCAAAATCCGTCAAAGTTGGTTAATTATTCGAAGGTAAAGGATGGTTAATGGAAGCTAACAGAGCTAACTAAGGACCAAACTGCAAGGCCTGGGCAGGGAAGGACTGCGACTCACCTTCCAGAACCTCCAGGGGCATCGGAGCAATTTCCAATTCTCTTCATTAATGTGTTGTCGGTCTTAGAAGCATCCACGTCACCCGTATCCTCCAATTCGCGTGCTTCCTTCTGGTTCATATCTTACTCGGCCCATATTCGTTCCCATTCTAGCCTACAACCCGCATCCTAGCCCGTTTCATCTCACATCCCTCTCTCGTTTCAGCCCTGGGTTGACCCACGCTGCTTGCCTGGTTGCCCCGCGCTCCCAGTCGTGCTTATCTCCTTTTTTCCTTCCCCAAATTGCCTCCAAACCTCTATTAAACTTCCAAACTTACCCCTCCTTGGTTGGATGAAGGCCCTAGAAATTTTTGAAAGGGTTTTGGAGCACAATTTCGGACAAGGCAAAAAGGAAGAGAAGGCAGGAACAAAAGGAACAACAACAACAACTCACAACACACAACAGCCACTATTTTCCATCTTCTCTTTCTCTTTTCATTGTTCTTCCATTGTTGTTCAAGCCAAGGCTAGGATTTCATCACTTCCTCAATTAAAAAGTATTATACACTTTACTCTCTATTTTTATTTAATGACAATATTTTTTATTGATGATTTGATTTATTTCTCTAGCATTATGAGCTAATTTAATTACTTAGGGTTTTGATATAAATTGACTTGGATGTTATGATTTTAATTTGGGGTTTTGCTATTAATTGATATTCACTAATTTTTGGGCATTATGTTGTACTCTTAATGCTTGTAATAATTTGATCACCTATTACATGATGTTAAAAATGGCTTAATGCATGAAAATGATTTTGTAATTTTGGAAAATACAACATAGTTGTCTTTGAGTTGGGTTAGTCAATGTTATTACTCCTCTTTAAGATAGTCAATTGGGGTTTTGTGTTTGGAAGCGATTAATTAGTTAATTTCATACGTAGCGAAATCCCATGATTTTATACTTTTAATTAGCATCGTTATACGAAGCAAAAACCCTTAATAGTGATTTTTGAATCCCTGACTTCCAAAAAAATGGAATAGTTTTAATAGCAATCCCTTATTAAATCACAACGGAAGAGTCAATTGAAAGTCAAAACCCTAGATCCTCTTTCATTGAAATCAATCTCATTTTAATATTACTTTATTTAATTTCTTGATTTAGCTTAATTAATTAGTTAATTCACGCAAAACCGATCGTCTAAATATAATCAAAATTGCAACGTGCTTGGTATTCCTTAAAAACAACCAAATTGCTTCCTCGTAGGTTCGACACTTTACTTTATCACTTTATTATTTGTTTTGACCGGGTAATCTTGCTCGTGTGAGTTTTTCGTCCAACAAGTTTTTGGCGCCATTGTCGGGGAAGCACAGTGTTGTTTTAAGATATCATAATAGTTGCATTTGAGATTGTAATTTAGATACTTTTATTTTCTTGTTTTTAATTATTATTATTACTTGGGCTACTGCACTTGATCTTTGCTATGGTTCTTTGCGCTTGTGTGTAGGTGTATGCGGCACATCCGATTGGCAAAAAGTTTCATTGTTGCTGATTGATTCGGAAATTGAAAGAACTATCCGACTTTGCCGTAGAGTGCAAAGAACTATGGCGGAAGCGGGTGCCGAAAATAATCCCTTAGAAGAAGTCGAAGGTGCTATTGAAATGGGGAATAGAGAGAATCCTATTGAGCAAGAAAGGCCACTCCATGACTTCACTATTCCCTTCATGAATGGTTATCTACCGAGAATTGTGAGACCTCTCGTGGCCGCCAACAACTTCGAAATCAAGCCATCTCTCATCTCTCTAATCCAAGGGAACGTTCAATTCAGGGGATTGGTGACCGAGAATGCCCATGATCATATCATGAACTTCATGGAGATTTATGACACTTTCAAGATGAATGGAGTGCCGAGTGAAGCGATACGCCTTCGTGTGTTTCCTTTCTCTCTTAGGGATAAAGCGAAAGTGTGGTTGAACTCGTTGACTCCGAGAAATATCACAAATTGGGGTGAGCTTAGACAAGCTTTCTTGAAGAAATACTACCCTCCGGCAAACATGGTCTAATTGAGGAATGACATCACTTCTTTTTTTCAACTTGATGGTGAGACCTTGTATGAAGCTTGGGAGAGATACAAAGATATGTTGAGGAAGTGCTCACATCTTGGATTGCCTCGGTGGTTGATAGTGCAAACATTTATAATGGTTTGCTTCCATCAACAAGAACCTTTATTGATGCGGTCGCGGGTGGTTCATTTATGACAAAGAATGTGGATGATGGGTATGCTTTGTTGGAGAAAATGGCTTCAAACAATCATTTTTTGGGGAATGAAAAAGGAGCTCAAATGAGTGTTTCCATGGTTTGTGAATCCTCAACGGAAGTTGCTAGCTTGACCACTCAAGTGGCGGCTCTCACTAAAGCTTTGCAATCTACAATTCTTCAACCATGTGTAATATGCGAGCTTTGTGGAGGCCCTCACACATCGGATGTTTGAAATTTAAAAATGGAATCAATCTATTTGTGTTCAACTTCAACCGAACCCAAAACAACCCATATTCAAACAATCCGGGTTGGCGAAATCACCTTAACTTTTGTTGGAGTAACAACCAAAACCAACCCTCCTCCTCAACCCAAAATCGCAATTCCAATACCCCTCCCGGATTCTCTAACCAACCTCACTAACACCAACCACAATACCAAACCCAACCACCTTACCAAAATCAAAATCCACCTCAACCTCCACCTCCACCAAAGAAAGAAATACCCATGAAGGACATTCTAAAAATCATCCAAGATCAACAAGCCATAATCCTTAGCACCCAATCTTCCACGAGAAACCTTGAAATTCAAATGGGTCAAATGGCATCTTCCATGAATTCTAAACTTCAAGGAAACCTTCCAAGTGATACCGAAACCAACCCGAATGGGAAGGAGCAATGTAAAGCGGTTACTTTTAAAAGTGGGAGAGAGTTGCAAGTTGAGAAAGGTGAAGAGAAGGTGGGTGAGAAAAATTATGAAGAAGTGCAAGAAAAACTCAAGGAGAAGGTTGAAACAAGTCCAATACCTCCGGTCAAGGAGAAAGTGTATCCTCCACCTCTATTTTCGCAAAGGCTCCAAAAGGTAAAGGATGACAACCAATTTCTTGAGTTCCTTGAAATTTTCAAAAAGCTTCACATCAACATTCCTTTTACCAACGCTTTGGACCAAATGCCTTCTTATACTCGATTTGTGAAAGATATCGTCTCCAAGAAAAGAAGACTTGAGGATTATGAGACTACATCTTTGACGGAGGAATGTAGTGCCGTGTTACAACAAAATCCTCCTCAAAAATTGAAAGATCCGGGTAGCTTTGTAATTCCTTGCACTATTGGGAAGAATTTTACGGACAAGGCATTGTGTGATTTGGGGGCAAGCATTAATCTCATGCCATCGTCGATTTCCATGAAGCTTGGATTGGGTGAAGCTATACTTACTTCCGTTACTCTTCAATTGTCAGATAGGTCTCTAGCTTATCCCAAGGGTGTTATTGAGAAGATATGAAATGGAAGAGCTGAAAAGAGAAGTAAAGGCTGAATGTAGAAAACTTATCTTTTATTTGGGAATCATCAGAGGTTTATCAAGTTATAAACATGCTTAGTATATCAACCTAGACTCTCTAACCTAAGCTTCCCTGTGGGTTTTCATGGAAAAGGGAGTTAAGAGAAAGGGAAGATCTATACCGAAACTCTCAACTATGTCATTCTAAACACCTGGGGTGGAGTATAGGAATGAGATGGTTAGATACGTGTGAGAAGAGAATATTATGGGTTTTTCAAATAGCTAGCAATTAAACAACTTAGTGTTGAGCACTCAACCCACTACGACGATTCAATATCGCACAACCGACAACCCTTGTAATTTAGTACAAGTCTACCGATATGATTGCGAATGGGATTAGTAGCACTAGAGTGTCCTTGGGACGTCTTCAAGTAGCTAGTCTTCAATATCACTAATTAGTGCACAATCTCTTGCATTAAATTTGGAGCCTATGCACAGAAGAGACTGAGTCTTTCACGGGAAGAAATTATTCAAATCAATAAAAGAGTTCTTGACTAGTCACTTCTTCTTTTGCCTTGTGAATTTCTTCTTGTGCTCTTTCTCACACTCGTGTTCTATGGATATTGCTTGAAGGCATGAACACAATTCTTCTTTTAGCACTAGTGTAAGCACAGTTGTATATACTATGTGTTGTTCTCACTATGTCAGCACACTTCTAAGAAGTGATGAGAGGTTCCTTTCATAGACGAGAAGGTGATACATTCGTTGAGACTTTGAGAAGGCTTCTGATCATTGGAGTGTTTGATCTTGAATGTTGTAAGATGCATTGTTTGATCTGTTGGTTAAAAGATTGCATGAAGATCTTGTGTCTTGAATCCGTCCAAAGGTCAGGTTTATAGAGTGAGACATGACGTACAGACCTCATATCATGATAAGTGTTTTTTTCTTTATTTTGTTGATTGCCTTGATGAGCGCGATCAACACATTGAAGAGGAAATATCCATAGGATAATAATGAAGGCACAGATATTAGGGGTGTGCAGGATTTTTTTAGAACTGAACCGAACCAATAGAATCAGACCGAGCCCAGACCAATACTTTGATTTGATCCTGAATCTGAATTTTCATAAAATCAGACATTTGGGTTGATCCCAGTTCTCGAACTAAAAAAACATGAAACCGGACCGAACCAACCCAATATGTTGTTTATTATTTATTTCAATATAAATGTTCTCGAACTTTCTTTCTTCTACTTTTTAGTTGGTACTCTTTTATTATTTTGTTTCCACCAGTTTGTTATGCCATGAGTTTATGAGTTCGACATTTTTAATTGTTGAATGTACTTTTATCGAAGGTTTTTAAAATTATTTTATGAAGTTACAGTCTTAAAAATTTTATTATATATTTATATTAAACAGTTAAAAAGTAAAAAATCATAGTATTGGTTCGGTCCTGATTCTCATACATCTTTAATTGGTTCTGGACGGGACCATGTTTTGGTTCTCATATATATTGGATTGGTTTCGTAACTAAATTTTTTGAGAACCAGACTATTGGTCTGGTTTCGATTTTCTTTTTTTTTTCAAAAAATTAGACTGAACTGGACCAAGCTCACCCCTAACGGATATAGATGCAAATCTATTAGTTGTCACGAAGATCAACATTTGCTTCGGAGCAATAGATATTTGAAGCACAACATATATAGGAGAGATCTGCTTCTTAACAATTCTGCTGAAGGAACTTTGCACTAGTCACGCTAATCCACAGTCACCAGTTGGTAGGACAAAGACCGGTACATGTACAAAGACAAATCCTAATATACGACCTATAGCAATTTCTCTGAGTGGTCACACTAACTGGTACACAGCTCGTTTAACTACTCTTGAAACATGCTCTTGTAATGAGAACGAGTAAATCAATATGTTGAAATATGCAAACATGTAGCAGATATGTTGCATAGGCATATTGTCAACACATAGGCAGTTGATTTCTCCAATATGAACAAGCTTCAAATCTTGTTACTTACCAAAAAGCTTTAGCTCAACTGGTACAACTCACTACTCTTAAGAAAAAGATCAAGTGTTCAAGCCTCACTAGAGATACAGTTTGCTCAAATCTCACAAAAAACACCGCTATTTTAACCGTATGATATGATACTGTCACTCAAGTCTTACCAAAGACACCATTGTTCTAGTCGAATGATACTATTGCTCAAGCTTCACCACAAAAACCATTAACATAGCCAAATGACACTATCTAAATACTTTGTAACATTTCAAAACATTAATACTACTAATAATAAAAAAATGTTTAATACAAAAAGCTTGTTAATTTTTAAAATAGGTGCCAACTTAGATTGAGACTCCATATTAATTGTGGACCTGCATGTAGTAATAGTCATGACTAGACCTAACAATTACAACTCAAAACCCGATAACCTATCAAATCCGACTCGTTAATTTTTTGGGTTGAAATAGCTTATCCATTGCAACCCAAAAAATTAACGTATCAATTTGGATCGAGTTAAAACGGGTCAAACCCCATTATCCATTTCGCCCCGTTATTCTTTTACTATATAAATGTAGGTTCTTTGATAGAAAATTATGGGTCGAAAAAGGTCGACCCGTTCTGACACAATACTCATTTTGATCCAATGTGTTTCGACCTATTCAATATTAAGTTATAACATGTTACGACTTATTTCGACCCATTATCCGTTTTAATCCAACTCATATCCGACCCAACTCACCAAATCGTTAGTCCTAACAACAACTATAAGCCAAAAAAACATCTACAAAAGTAGGGAGAAGAGAATGAAGAAGTGATTGGGTGGACAAGATGGGGAGAAAGTTGAAAATTAGCAACTTGGTTTTAACTTTATACCAAGTGACAACCTAGAAATAGATTTTGTCTAAACCCCAAAAACTAAGCATATATAACAATGTACTAATATATAAAGAGTTTCAACCTAGAAATGAGTGAGCCATCTCAAAACAAACTTTTCTCTCTTTTATCGTCAAATTTATCTCTTGTCTATCGACATGTTTTTCCTAGACCAGAAACAAGACAAGTATACAAGCCATAGAAATTAACAAGAAAAGCTTAGTAGATAATTTTTTAAAATGTACTTTGTTTTATTTTTACAAATCTCTCCTTTTCGTATTTATATTTTTTAATGCCAATTGTCGATAATACTCTCACTAATTGTAAGATGAAAATACACCTCTGGTTTGAAAAAAAAAATCATTTTTTTTTTTTTAGACTGATCCAGAAAAAATATCAACTTTTTTCATCTTCTTTATTTGAATTTGATTTTTAGCATTTTACCCTAATAATTCCTACTTTAATGGCTGGACTCCACACTCACATGAATATTTTTGAAAAATATACAATCTTATTACAAAGTAATTCACTTTACACACATGTAATGGACAAAAGTTAACTACTCGATTAGGTTTAAATGTGGTTTCTTATAAGATGATCTTACGGATTCATCCAGGTTAAATGTGTCAAAATATAGAAATCTTAATGTAATCCCTTAATTTTTGAAAATTACAACGCCACCCTCTTATTTTTATATATGCAGAGTGTCACTTTTTACTATTAACGGTGTCACTTTGTAGTATAAAATGCATCACTTTTGATCCTAAAAGCATCACTTGATATTTTTAATGAAAATAAATACTCCGATCTCATACTGATACTGTGCAATAAACACAAACACAAACACTTCGTATCTCGATTGAGTAAATTAACTTTTATTAATCTGTGGTGGCCAAACAAGATTTTTCTTAAAAGAGAACGTGGAGGGAACACTTATATTATACTCTTTCCGTTCCCAAATTAATGAATTATTGTCATGTTTTTCTTTTTCATCCGACTTAAAATAATTATCTTGTTTGAAATTTTCTTTTTTAAGATAACATTTTTACCACTTTATCTTTATTTTTCATCCTATTTTAATTATGAACCACATACACATAAAATTTAAAATAAACTATACATCAAACTAATATTAATAATTCGGTCAAATGTATTTTTTTAAAACCGTACGTCAAGTCAATCAAAACGATAATTTATAGACGGAGGGAGAACATATTTTGTAGCCTAGGGAGTAACTTCAAGAGGTGCAGTACTCCAAGTCTCCAAGTGCCAGTCGTTTTGAGTTGGGTATATATATTTGGTCCATAAGCAACACTAAGCTCTTCTTGGTTGGTTTCCAAAATTAAACAAATATGTCTACAGAAGCTCAGAGGTTGCTGATTATCCAGGATGGGTCAAAGGAGATTAGTACGGACGCCGTTGACTGGGCTCTCCGGAACTTGTCTATTAAGGCAGGGGACATGATCAGGCTTTTTAGAGTTGTGCCGTCGTTCATGATGAGGGCTAAGCCCTTACCAACCATCCTCAGCTGTGGCCTTTTTGGCACCACCTCATCTTCATGGTCACCTAAATCTTTCAATGAAAAAAGTAAGTCGAGTTCTACCGTTTCGACTCTTTCGAGTAGGGGTGCACAACCCAAACACGAACCCGAATCAAACCAAATTGAACATGCGGTTTGGTTTGGTTTTGGTTTTCAAAATTCAAAAACCGAATGATTCGGTTAGGTTCATGGTTTATTTTTCCAAACTGAACCGAACCAAACCAAAACACACATCATCCTCATCGTCACCTAAATCTTTCAATGAAAAAAGTAAGCCGAGTTCTACCGTTTCGAACAGAGAATCTATCTTACCATTTTTCTTATTTTTTGATTGAAAAGTTTATTTTTGGTCAAATTATAAATTTCCTTCCAAAATATACACTCGATTTCAGATCACTATCCTAACATATTGTTTGTATCGATTTGATACATGACATTGTTATTTGTATCAAATAGCTACCTAGGACCAACTTTTGTTAGTGAAAAACATTAATTCAGGCAGGGGCGGATCTATGTACAACACTTGGGGTGTAAGTGTCCCGTTGAAGTTTTTTTTTTTTTTTTTATACACTACAAAATGACATTATTTTAATTTTAATTTTATTTTTAAGTAATAATTAACATTAGTGACACCACTGAGATTTATTTTTGGATCCGCCACTGAATTCAGGCACACTGAAGTTAGACACTAGGTAGCTATTTAAAACAAATGACAACATCAGGTACCAAATGATGATAAAATTAAATTGGGTAGTGATTTAGATTTAGTGTATATTTTGGAGGAAAATTTGTAATTTGACCTTTATTTTTTAAAAATATTTTTAACGATTTTGATAACATTTTATTTTACTATTTATATTGATATTAATACATTGATTATTATAAAGTATTTTTATAATTATGATAAACTTTAATGCAAATTATATTTCTTGATAATAAGACTTTTGAAACATGGCTTCTTTTAGTGAACAGAGAGAGTATATTATCTGTTCATGAAAGAAGTATCGAAATAGTGTCGTCTACTTCTTAATAATACTCCCTATGTTCCTAAAATATTTTTCTGCTTGGCTGGACAAATAAAAAAAAAGTTAGTATTCAATTTCAATTTTAAGAGGGTCAAACTACAATATGTACTAAATTTATGTATTCAATTTCAAAACACAATGGTCAAAAAGGACAATTAAGTCTGGTAATTGGATGAATTAAGTTGGGTTATAATGGGTAATGAGTTGAAATATTTTTTTCCCTCCTAAAGGGGGCATGGAAAGGGATCAAACCTGAGACCTCACACTTTATGAAGCCCTATGTCTACCACTGGGCCACCCCCTAAGGAGGTTAATGTTGAAACATGTCGAAACCAATTAAAACATAAATGTCAAATGGATTAAAATGAGTTGGGTCGAATGAGTCGAGTTGAAACGAGTAATGAGTTAAAGCATGTCGAGCCGGTTCAATCCAAAAAAACATAAAGTTATAGAAAAAAGTTACGGGTTGAATTGGGTAAAAGGTCCGACCCGCCTTAACCCGACTCAATTCAACCCATTAATATTATTGGGTCTAAACGGGTTACCTGGTTTAAACAAAAATATTAATGAGTTGGATTGAATTTGATAATTAATGGGTTAAATTGGATGGATTAATGGGTAATAGGTTACGATTGTCGGGTCTGGACAATATACTCTTTTCTTTTCTGCCTATAATTTTGTTTTTGATATTCTTGATTTTGAACAGGAGATGGAAGCAAACTGCACCCAAGTGCAACAATAAGAAAAAGACAAGAAAGCATAGAGACAGAAATTGCAGTGAAGCAAGATGAAATTCAGAATAATGTGGAGATAAAGGAGCTACTTAGGCTGACTGAGGCACAGCAGGTAATTGTAGAGCTTTTTGTTTCCTAAAATTTCTTAATATTACCATGACATCAAGGTAGGTCTCGTGTAAAAAAGTCTTACATATCTTAATTTGTATAACAGAGCTTTACTTTCTCACAGCTCAACCCATTAACACACGATAAGTCGGATAAAAGAGGATCCATTTTACAAAATATATATGTAAAACCATGTTACCTAAGTTTTTGTCTAATAACAATCACTCTCTCTACTATACCCAAAAATACATATATTTAAAAAATTAATAATTAAGTGATATATTACCCTTGTTAGAGTTGGTTATTATTATAAAAACGTTTGAACATAGTAAAGATGATTAGAATTCTTGTAGGAGATGACAAGTCCATATGATGATTAGAATTCTTATTATTAAAACCCGTAAAACGATTTTACAGGAGACCTACTCAAAAAAGAATATGTTAGTATAAAACATTAAAGGATGATATACACAGTGCTTTCTCAAACATTTTAAATTTTGACATGAATTCGTTCATTAACAAGGTATCAAAGATTTTTGTTTAACACGGTTTAATATCTTAAACCATGTTTGGCGAGAACATGGTTAACATAAAACAAGATATACATTGTCAGTCTTATCTTTAACAACTTAAGCTTTTACAAGATTGACTCTGTGAAATTCAGGTTCCAAGGTTAGTTATATCTTACGAGACCCTTCTTTTGTAGCATAATTTTTTTTTTAAAAAATATTGTTGAATCAAAATAAAAGATACTAATAAACAAAACACTTACTTCCAAAATCATGGGTACCGACTACCGTAACAATGTAGCACTAAGACATTCAGCATTCAATTATCAAAATTAGTGCCACAATTCTACTGTTATTCAAAAGGAAGAAAAATGCATACTACCAAAAACTTATTAACAACAAAAATAAAAAAAATTCCGAAGTAAAGGTCGAAATCGATAAATCCAAATTAGCAGGGCCGGTCCTGTGAAATCGGGGGTTTAAGGCCGATCATCTCGAACGGGGCCCTTCCTTTGTAACAATTTTTTAAATATATTTTTTGAATAACTAAAAAACAATCAAACAAACATAAAAAAACACTTCATTTCACACTCAAAAAACAAACAAACAATTTTTCATGTACAATTTCTTCTTTTTAGTATATAATTATAGTAGATGTATAATTTCCATTAACATAAATTAATTATTAATCTCAATTTCTCTATTTTAAAATTATAGTATATGTTCAAATAATCAAATTTCAATTAGAATACCACCAATTACCAACAAGTCACTCATTCACACAATTAAATGACTAAAAATTTCAATTAGATTATCAAAATACCAACAAGTCAAAAACGGAAAAACCATAAAAATTGGGGTAAACCGCAAATGATTCACTGATCACTGAATACTAATTAATAATTAATTAATAAGCTATTAGCTATAACTATTAACTATAAGTTAGATCAAATGGAAGAAATCAAGAAACAAATGTGAAATTGTGAAATAAAATAATAATAATTTAATCATAGGTAGGTTTTTTGGGATTTTGGGGCCCAAAAAATTGGGTTTTTTTGGGGGGCCCAAGGTCATGTCCTCATTTGGCTTGTGGCAGGGCCGGCCCTGCAAATTAACAAATCCTCAAAAAATAAAATAAAATAAAATAAAAACATACTCCATCCGTTTTCAAAATATTGTATACTTTGACACGTTACACCATTTAAGAAAACAATAATTGGCTGCATTGTAAATATTGGTAAAATGTGTGGTTTCTTTTATTACCCTTGAGTATGTGACCATAATTAAAGTAGGTAGAAAGAGTAAGGATAAAGTGGTAAAAGTATTTTCTTAAAATAGAAAGTTTTGAAAAAAAAACAATTATTTAAAAATAGACGAAAAAAGAAAGATAGACAATAATTTAAAAACGGAGAGAGTATATGAATACCCATCTAAAGAGTTTAAAGCAACAATATTACAAGAATATTGGAAGAAATCAAGAAATTGAAAGAAATTTGACGAAAAGAAAACGAAGAAAATCGAAAACAAAAATATATTGGCGTTGCAACGTAGAATTGGCATTTTGGCGTCATTAGTGTGGCGGAGGACAAAGGCATAGTCAGTGTTTCCGGTATCAGCAGCAAGTGGAGGAGAGTCGGAGACAAAGAAGCCGTTAGCCACTGTCGTCGTCCTTATTGATTGTCAGATAGTACTCAAAAAAAAAAATTATTATTATTATTATTGTAAGAAAACTAGTAAATTTTGGTGCCCAAATAATTAGACATTTTTTGGGGGCCCAAATCCTAGGCCTCATCTGCCTTGACGGAGGACCGACACCTTTAGAAAAAAGCATATCTGAATTAGGCTAGCAAGTCCAAGAAAAAAATCATAAATGAATACCCATATATAGAGTTAAAGCAATAAGATCACAAGAATCTTAGAAGAATTCAAGAAATTGAAAGAAATTTAACGAAAAGAAAAGAAAATTGAAAACAAGAAACATAACAGCGTTGTAACGTAGAGTTGGCATTTTGGCGTCATTAGTGTGGCAGAGGGCAAAGGCGCAATCAGTGTTTCCCGGCTTCGGCGGCAAGTGGAGGAGAATCAGAGACACAAATGCCGTTAGCCGTTGTCGTCGTCCTTGTTGATTATTTGTCAGATAATATTAAAAAAAAATTAATTTTTTTTGTAAGAAGATTAGTAAATTTTGGTGCCCAAAAAATTTGACATTTTTTGGTGGCCCAAATCCTAGTCCTCATTTGTCCTTCGACTGCTTTTAAATGAGTCGGTTATTTTCCAGAAAGATGCTACAATACATTTATTTCAACGTATTTTTAACATCTATATTATAAAAGAGCTCAGGATCTAACTGGTGGTCCCCGATCGAATTATGTTCAACATAACTGACGGATTCGTAAGTATAAGAGTTACAAATGAATCTCTTAGTTATAAGTTATGTTTGAATTACCCCTCTATAATTACATATAAAACTTTAAGTTATGGGTTTAATTTGAATCATCCCGTCAGTTATGAGTTTTGTTTATCCCGATCATTCATTGAACTGATTCTATACCGACACCGTACCTATAACATGAACACATATACTAGTCTAAAATAAAAACGGTACGAAGTTCAAGTGCTATGGCTTAATTTAACATTGACATGAAATTCAGATTGATTTCGACACAGTAGTGGAAGCAGGACACTCACTGAAAGAGTTCACAGTGCACGCTGCCATGAATTTTCAAGCAACCACTATTATACTTGAAAGGTTAGTCATATCTATTTCTGTCATATTGTTGCAAAGTAGTCGTCTATCGTTAAGTTGTATTCCTTCCGTCTCAAAATAATTATCATATTTGATGTTAATTGTTTTATTTAAAAAAAAATATCATAAAACACATACTCCCTCTGTCCCTAATTAATTGTCCTGTTTGACCCGGCGCACAGATTAAGAAAAAACAATTGACTTGATTATTTATATTGATTTAATTTGTAGTTTCCTTTAAAGTCCATGTCTATGTGGCCTATAACTAAAGTAATGTGAAAAAGTAAGGGTAAAATGGTAAAAGTGATGTTCTAAAAAGATAAGTTTCAAAGTGAACAATTATTTTGGAACGAACAAAAAAGGGAAGGAGAACGATAATTTAGGGACGGAGGGAGTAATTTATAATATATTAAAAAAAAATCATGTTTTATGATTGTAAAAAAAATTAAAACATACGTCAAATATATGCATTTGAAACATAATCTCTTTAATTAAAAAAAAAATATGGCAATAATTTTAGGACAGAGGGGGTAAGTTCTAACGCTATTTACATCCATATGTAGTACATTTTGTCGGCTTTTACTTTTATCATTTTAAAACTTATTATTATTATTATATATACTTGTCATTTCAATATAAATGTATTAGATCTTCATGTCCGTGCCTATGATACGGTATCAATATATCTGATTTCATCAATTGAAGTAACAGTGCCAAAATAGAATATGCGATTTAAAAAAAATTATAGTTGAGGGGTACATTGCTTCAAGTGATAGTTGAGGGATTGATGTTTTATAAGGGATGTCTGTTCAAAAAATTAATCGCAGAGTGTGATTTTGTAATGTGAAGATAAAATATAGTAAGAAGAAAAAATGATAACTGCTCATAATATTAATTGTAGGGGTGACTTATAATAGGAAAAGAAAAATATGGAGTTAAAAATAGATAACTACTCACACATGTGAATGTGAGGGTGAATCTCAATCGTTAATTTTTTGAAGATAATTTAATCTCAACCTCTAAATCAAGGTTCTAAAAATCGCTAGGCGACCATTAGACGGTACATTAGAGCTTAGCGTCTAAGGGACTAGTCAGGGCGTAATCGGATCGGAGCCTAAAATTAAGGCATAATTATCTTCATCTTTTTTTTTTTTTTTTTGATAATTTACATTAAAGATCGTTACTTTATAACATTAAAAATGTTACTGTTTAGAATTAAACGTGTTATTTTTGACCCTACCAGTGTTATTTTGTCTTTATAAATAAAATTTTCGTTATTGACTCTTTAAAAATGTTACTTTTTAGTATTGAAAGTATCACGTTTTAGTATTAAATGTGTCACTTTTGACAGTCACCGTTAGTTTTAAAGTGTCACTTTTTAATATTAAGAGTGTCATTTTTTAGTATTAAGAATCACTTTTTAGTATTAAGATTGTTACTTTATATTTTAATGAAGAATTATAATAAATTTCTCTTTATAGTGTCACTTTTAACCTTAAAATCTATCACTTTTGTCTTTTCAATGTGTCACGTTTGGTTTTAAATGTGTCATTTACCATTTCGTCAAAATCCGTTAGGATCCGTTAAGTATCTCAAGGTAATTGATGCTAACGAAACTGACAAATAATTAAACTTATAAGACATGAGAAATATAAGAATTTTAATGACAAACCTTGAAAATACAGGAACACCGGAGCAAAATAAAAAACTTCACATTAATATGAAATAAAACTTAAAACCATGGTTTGGGGAAATCAAAACCAAGACCCCTTGACCCTTTGCACCATTTCACCAAACCTTAAGAGTCCAAAGTGGACCATTTAGCTGAATAATTATTAGAATAATATAATTTTTTGGTCCCTGAACTATACCAATACTATGCGTTTGGTCCCTGTATTTTTTTTGTAATGTGTTTGATCCTCAAAGTAGGTTTTTACTGTGAGATCCCTCCCTCACGAAATTACCGTCAATTTTGCCGTCAACATTTAATTAAAATCCCGAATTTACCCTTATGTCTTAGGGTAAATTTTGCAACTTAGAATCTTGATCTTGGGTCTTCCTAAAGATTCCCAAATTGTGGAGCTATTGAAAGAAGCTGGGGTTAGCATAGCTAGAAGAAATCTGAGGTCGAGAAACTTCGAGGGAAGGAAGGGAAGAAAGTAGAGAGTGCTTCTAGGGACACTAATTTCCAGGCTCTCAAGACGTATGGACGTGACTTTGTAAAGCAAGCTGGAAAGCTTGATCTACGAGATGAAGAAATTCAAAGTGTGGTCGATACTTTCGAAGAACTAAGAACAATCTTGTTCTTATCGGTGAGCAGTGTGGGTAAAACTGCGTGGTTGAAGGATTAGCTCGGATTCTAAGAGGGATGTTCCAAGTAATCTTTCGGATGTTAGAGTTATAGCTTTGGATATGGGAGTGTTAATTGCTGGAGCCAAGTACAGAGGGAAATGAAACCCCTTTGATTCTCCACCATACCCACTGGCCTCCTTCTCCAATTTCTTTCTCCTCCGGCCATCCTTCGTCTTCATCGCTGACCCCAAATCCCCTATAGCCCCTAGCGACTTCTCTCTTGCCCGGCCAAAAACACCTCATGTCTGCCATCGATCTTGCATTCTTTTTCTATTCGCTATAGATGTACCCACAACACACGTCCATCGCCGATTCACCTCCATCTCAGACAAGACTCCATTCTGCAAAAAAGTTCGCGTTCTCGGCTCCGGCTTGGATGCTTCATTGGAGTTTTGGTAAGAACGAGGCCGACTTTGTTTCGATAATCGTGATCGTGGTCGAATCTTGAAGTAAATGATGGGCATGCTTCTATAGATCTGGGGCGACGACGGAAGGGGATGGAAAGAACTGAACTCGGGTTTAGGAGATCGACGAGATCATGGAGGTAGATCGCCGGAGATTCGAGTGTGAGAGATGAGGGAGAGAGAGAAAGTGCAGTAGGGCTTCCTTCATTGCCATTGAAATCGTGAACATTCATCTTGTTTAATGGATTCCGAAATCCAATCACGAGATTTCGGTTATCCGCGCTACCAGAGGCAAAAGAAAATACCTAATTTTAGACGATTAACTTGTCAATATAGACGGTGCGACGAGGGACATTTATCGAACGGAGGAGCTCGAGGAGGTTTAAACAAAGGAATCGCCGTGGATTGAACGATGCACGCCGTCGAGAACAGGCTATGTTGATATCATAAACGGAGCTGAGAGAGAGAAGAGATGGAGAGATAGAGATGGGGAGAGAGATCCCGCCGGCTGTTTCTGGGGAAAGTGTATACGAATCTAGGCTGTTAAATGAAAATCATTAACATTAAAAAAAGTTCATTTACTGCTTTTCCATTTCTTTTTTTTAACCATTAATATTATTAAGGGTATATTTGGGTTTTCAAAAAAAACATAACGGCAAAACTAACGGTAACCCCGTCAGGGGGTAATCTCTTACCAAAAACCTACTTTAAGGACCAAACACATTACAAAAAAAAGTACAGGAACCAAATACATAGTATTGGTATAGTTCAGGGACCAAAAAATTATATTATCCTAATTATTATAATTTTGAGTAACATGTTGTGTATTCATTATAACTCACGAATTTTTAAATGGGATTCCATCTTACGGATTTAGGATCCGTAAGACCATCTAGACAAGTTTTTACCTTTTTAAAAAATTTAACTTTCAAACGGATACTCTTTACCCGAAACGGAGGAAGTAGTTTTTTTTAAGTTTATATATATGTAACCCATATTTAAAGTAGCAAAAAAAGTTCGGATAAATTGATAAAAATGTTCATAAAAATAAGTTTGGGGACAATTTTTTTTTTTTTTTTTAACAAACGAATGGAAGCGGTACTTTCTTTACCTAGGAAGTATACACAAACATAGAACAAGGGCTCATAAGACATACCGATTGTCAAAAAATGACAATGATGTTAACTAGGTAGGTGTTTCTTTACACAGTTATATGAACTAAACCGTGAAAATGATGTTTTCAAACAAAAACGAAATTATTCGAGTTAAGACGGTTTTACAGATATTTTTTGTAAGATGAATCTTCTTTATCCGATATATCGTGTATATTGGTGGGTTGAACTATGAAAGAGTGATGCTCCATCTTATTAATTAAGATCCGTAAGACGGTTTATAATAATACTACTTATAAAACTCTCTCCCATTTTTTCTTTGTCATTATTTATAATAATACTCCCTCCATTTAAAAAAAAATCTTATGTTTGGCCATACACATAGATTTAAAAAATTAATACTATAGCATTTATTATAAATACTACTCCATCTGTTCCTATTATTGTCATGGTTTGATTTTTCGAGTCAAATTATGTGTTTTTTGAAATAACATTTTGACATATATATATGTTTTGTTATATTATTAAAACAAAAAACACAAAATTCGTACTGTGTGAAAAGTACTAGTAATCGCGTGTTATGTGATATTGAAAAAAAAAAATCATACTTCAAAATTTCATTTGATATACATTTAATTTGACTAAAAAAAAGTCAAACGCGAACAATAATTTAGGAACAGAGAGTAGTATGTAATGTAATTTTTTTTAAAGCCTATGTGAAATGAGACTTAAACATTAAAGTGGTTACTAAAGGAAGAGTAAAATGCTAAATATAATTCTCAAATCAGATTATTACAAAAAAGACCTTAGAAATGCAATTCCAAATAAAAACAAAAGCTAACCTTTATATTGATAGCTCTTTGGAGCTTTGATTAGTTCCTTCTGCTAGCATTTGAAAACTTTCCAACAAACAATTTACAGGCATATGAAGAGAGATCAGAAGTACTTGTTGGACAACCTCTCATGTGGAATATTCAGAATGAGGTATAGTGACAGTGTTGAATGCATTAGAGAACCACAGGCAGCCAAACAAGAAGGCATTCCTCCGGAGAGTGGCGAAAATACGAGAGCTTCCACAAGCGGCCACAAACTAGATGCGGTTTTTGATTTTCCAACGAGTCGTGACTCCCATGATCAAGAAGAAATGGTTTTTGAGAACTCCCTTTGCTCAATATGTGGGCATACACGGCTTGGGAATAGATATGTTAAGGAATTCACCTACGCTGATCTAGCTCATTCGACACGAAGATTTTCCAAGAAGGATTTACTATCGAAAAGTGAAAAGAGAACCTATAAAGGAATTTTAAGAGATGGTTTGAGGATTGTGGTGAAAAAACACTCTTTAGCCACCAACAGTAGAGATGAATTCAGATCCCTTGTTCAGATGCTTGTAACGGCTAGACACGAAAATGTGGTCATGCTATTGGGATCATGTTCAGAAGGAAGTAACAGGCTTCTAGTATATGAATTCGTCTGCAATGGTTCTCTCAACACACAGCTATCTGGTACGAAAAACAAACTTGGGTATACTATTTTTCAATTTGTCCATTAGTAAAAGAATAGTCAAAAACTCAACACTCCCCCATGTGTACCCCAATCCACGACCTCACCAAATTAGAGCCGTGATACCATGTTAAGCAACCAACTCGTCTAGAAGTTTAAGTGGTTAGATAGCCCGACAATGCATATCAAGCTCCATTAACAGGATTGAGGATTGCCAACAGCAAACTTCTGACAATTTTCAATTTCTGCAGCAAGAAGTAAGGAACTGACATGGGAAAGAAGAATAAAAATAGCTTTGGGAACTGCAAAAGGGTTAGAGTATCTGCATCGCAACAATCTCTATGGAAGTGTGAGACCAAGCAACATTCTCTTAACGCATGACTATGAACCACTTGTACGCTATTATACTTGGGAAATTTTTCTACTTATCATAGTAATAGGCATGTCATTGGATAAGCTAATCACAACTCTAATGTGAGGTTTTCAGGTGGCTAACTTTGGTCTAACGAGAAATCGATACGAGGACTTGGATCACTCATCAGAAACCAGAGTCCTGAGAACTTTCGAGTACTTACCAACAGAATATGGTGAAACAGGTGCAGATTCCAGCAAAATGGATGTATTCTCCTTGGGAGTGCTTCTGCTTGAACTGATTACAGGCCGAAAGACTACACAAGAAACAAATGGGAATACGTACTTGAGATGGGTAAACAACTACGACACATCCCTTCTCATCTTCACACGTTATTTCTAAAGTCTTAACATATACAAGTTCTATTTACAGAGAGAATGAGAAACTCATGCCAATGTGTAATTTTCTTATGATTAATTTTGTACATTAAACTATTTTTTGTGCTTCTTATAGGCACGGCCACTGGTGAGACAAAAAATGTATGGGAAATTAATTGATCCTGCAGTATTAGATTACGATCTTCACCAGCTAGTTTGGATGGTTCGTGTTGTCGAGAGATGTATAAGCTTCAAACCTGAGCATAGATGTTCAGTACAACAGGTAATTCTTGATTCAAGGAACTTCATCTTGGTTTATGTTAGTTACTGCAAAATCTCAGGTCCATTTAGGAGTGAGAGAGCAACAAGATAAAACTATGGTTTGTAATATTTCTGAAGAAAAAGATTTGCCATTTGGGAAAACCATGGAAATTCATAGGACAAACAACTTTATTGACCATCTAACAATTTGCAGAATATCATTTGATCATACTATTAACATTACAAATACAACCAATATACATCTTATTTTGCTTTAAATTGAACCTAAATTTAAAATTTTGAAAGTTTATAACAAACTAGATAAAACTATGGAGTTGGATTCTTTCACTAAAGAGAGTGTTGTACTTCAATTTGCTCATTTGTTCCATTTAGGGAAATGTTCGTTATGAATGTTTCATCAGAGAACAGAAAGAAATGGACTAACCTGGTTACTCTTTCGTTTAATCTCCAGGTGATGATAGTATTGACAGATGTAGCGGAAGGTCGCATAGTTAAAGACTTCCCGCCGCTTGAAGCTGAAATCTAATATGATCGAGATGATAAGCGCGAGACGGGGAAAATCGCATAATCGCTAGCAATCAGTAAAAATATTCAATGATCTGAAGTTCCCTCAGCATATCAAATCTTAATCCCCGTATGATCGAGATGATAAGCATGTACCAAGCTACATTTTAAATGCAGCTTTTTAGATGTTCAAACTTTGTTGAACAAAGGCTGTGTTCAGTTCGAAATAAAGAATTGGACATGTAATATCACCCGTGTTTGTTCGAACATTAAACTCATACTAGAAAAAATCAAGTGTAGCAAACAATGTACAAAAAGGGCCATTACTTACTCTTACAAATCAATTAGCTTTTAGATGAACCTGTTGTGCATAGCGGAAGACTTTGCAATCAAATTAATAGAGTATAACAAGATCAATAGTAAAGAAGAGAGAGAGAGAGTGTGGGTCCAATGGACTGGAAATTTTATTAGAGACCTCTTTGAAAACGTTATAGGGATACAATAGAAACCCTAAAACCCTTAATTAAGAAATTAGACAATACTGAAAAACGGGACACTAAGCGATCGTCTAGTCCTTAACACTAAGCGATCACCTATTTTCTCCGAAACAATCACGAGTAGGCAATCTCCTAACACCTATACTAAGTGATCGCCTTGTTCGAAACTTAACAATCTGTACCGCAGGGGGAATTGGCCTGTTGCCTGGGTAATCGAGACATCTCATTTTCAACAATCTCCACCTTGGTGAGTATTGAACCAACCCATTAGAAGACATAGAACACGAACTCAAAACCATCTTGAGCACCTTGTAGAACTTGACTTCACACATCTCTAACAACTAGTGATGTGCAACAAATCCAAACAACGCTCGAACTTGTCAGTTACAATTGACTTTGTCAACATGTATGTAGCATTTTCCGTGGTGTGAATCTTCTCTAGCAAAATATCCCCATTATTAATTAACTCACAAATCTTGTGAAACCTCACATCGATGTGCTTCATCCTTGAGTGATAAATCTGATTCTTCGCTAAGTAGATTATACTTTGACTGTCACAATGCAACAGAACTCCACCTTACATGAACACTCAACTCCTTGACTACCATGTATTCCGCCTCGGTCGTAGACAATGCAATAATGGCCTGAAGTATAGCTCTCCAACATATAGGTCCATCTGCTAGGGTAAACACATAGCCTGTGGTCGATCTCCTACGGTTATTATTGCCTGCATAATATGAATCAACATACCCTATGACTGAAAGCCCCATACTCTGCTTCTCAAACATAATACCATAGTCCACAGTGCCCTTCAAATATCTGAAAATCCACTTGATTGCCTCCCAATGTTGTCTACCTGGATTAGCCAAACACGAGACATCCCATTGCACTTGCATAGGGAAACTTTGACATGTGTTGAATTTCTTCAACTATAGTTAAAGAATCTGAGGTAGATAAACTGAAGTGATTCACCAATGGTGTTTTCACTGGTTTTGCATCTCCCATGTTAAAGCTCTCTAACACCTTCTTAATATAGTCGGCTTGAGACAACCACCATCTTCTAGATTTTCTATCTTGACAAATCTACATACCAATAATCTTCTTGGCAGCCCCCAAATCCTTCATATCAAATTCTTTGCTTAACAAAGTCTTTAATTTCTTGACCTCACTTCTACTAGCAATTGATAAGATACAAAAAGATTCATAGTTATTTGTGTATCTAGATTCTGATTTAGTGATTCCATTATTTGTAGATATCCCTGATTTAGTTTTCTATTATTTTGTAGATATCTTCCATTTATTTTCTATTATTTTGTAGATATCTTCCAATATTTGTTGTAATATTCTCTCTAGAATTCTCCTCCAAGTAACCTAGGTCATGAGTTGTATATATATATATATATATATATATATATATTCTGAGTATCAATAATACAGATTATGCTTTTCTCTCACAAATATTCTTCTCTCTTTATGGTATCAGAGCTTTCGATCCACCCCTCGTATTCTTCTTCTGGCGAAGCCCCCTTCATCAATCGTCATTCTCTCTGCCTGCATGCGCTAATTCCTTGCCATGGCCTCTCCTGCCTCGACCATAGCCAATTCGGCTGAACCCTCCTCACCTCTCATTCTTGTTAATCTCTCTCATTGCATCAAACTTACCCCTCTCACTTACCTTCCATGGGCCTCTCAGCTTCAATCTCTACTCTTTGGCTTAGATTTACTCAAGTTTGTTGATGGATCGCACCCCCAACCACCGGCCAAAATCACTACCAATAATCAGGTATCTAACAATCCTGCTCACATCACTTGGAATAGACAAGACCGACTCCTCTTAGGCTCTCCCCTTGGCACTCTTGACACCACCATAGCCCCTCTTGTTCTCCAAGCAAAAACATCCAAAGAGGCTTGGGACATTCTCCAAACTACTTATGCCAACCCATCCCGTGGGCATATCCTTCAAGTCAAGGATAACCTCGATTCTCTCACCAAATCCAATCTCACCATTGGCGA
Organism: Codonopsis lanceolata; assembly: GCA_013146195.2. Taxonomy (NCBI): domain Eukaryota; kingdom Viridiplantae; phylum Streptophyta; class Magnoliopsida; order Asterales; family Campanulaceae; genus Codonopsis; species Codonopsis lanceolata. Next base: position 25,282,053 of record CM028383.1, on the reverse strand, counting down.
TTACATGCACACCATCAAAGCTTGCACCGACAAATTGGCCATCCTAGGTAAACCAATGGATCCTGAAGACATTATTGCCAAAACTCTTAAAGGTCTTGATTATGAGACCTACAAACCAGTTATTGATTCGGTTAGGGCTCGTGACATACCTATCTCCTTCGAGGCACTCCATGAAAAGCTTATTCATCATGAACTCACCATAAAACACAATACCACACCCACCTCCTTTCCTGCTTCCGCCCACATAGCACAAAACCGCAGCCCTTCCTACAAACCACATGCTCGTCCAATTCCTTCTCCTCCTCTCCTTCCCATGCCCACGCCCCCATCTTCTTACAATCCGACCCCTTTTAAGGGTAAATGCCAATATTGTAGCTACACAGGCCATGTTATATCCCAATGTCGTCGTTTTAAACGAGACTATCCAAGTGTTACCTTCCCCAACCCTCCAACAGCCCCTCGCCCTCCCCGCACCTCCTCCCCGCATCCACAGGCCCACACGGCCACAACCCCTCAACCATCCCCTTCCCCGTCCTGGCTTCTTGACACGGGTGCAACCCATCACCTCACCAACGACCTATCTAACCTCTCCCTCCATAATCTTTATAATGGAAGCGACGATGTGATAATTGGTGACGGGTCATCTCTCCCAATCTCTGGAATAGGTTCTTTTACTTTTCCTTCTTCCTCCAAATCTTTACAATTCAATAATGTTCTTTTTGTGCCTCTTATATCTCGCAATATTATTTCCGTCTCACAATTCTGTCAAGATAACAATGCCTATTTCGTTTTCTCACCTTCCTCTTTCTTTGTCAAGGATCTCACAACTCATCAAATTCTACTCCATGGCACAAGTGATCGTGGCGTCTACCTATGGCATCCTCCCTCTCCTCAAGCTCTTCTAGGAATCTCCGAGTCTCGTCACTCCTGGCATCATCGTCTTGGCCATCCTGCAGTTCCAATTATTTCTCTTTTAAAGAAACAATTTTCTTTATCCATTCCGTCTAGCCATTTTTCAAATTGTAATGCATGCGACATTAATAAAAGTCATAAATTACCTTTTTTCGACTCTTCTCTCTCTACTAATGCTCCTTTAGAACTTGTTTTCTCTGATGTTTGGACTTCCCCCATATATTCCATTGACAAATTTAAATACTATGTTATTTTTGTCGATCACCACACCAAATACACTTGGTTCTACCCCCTGAGACAAAAATCTGATACTTTTGCCACCTTTTCACGGTTTAAAGCTCTTGTTGAAAAGTTTTTTAACCGACCTATCCTTCAATTATTCTATAATAATGGTGGTGAATATCTTAAGCTCACTCCCTCTCTCTCACAAGATGGCATCTCTCATCTCACTACACCTCCCCACACTCCCGAACATAACGGCTATGCCGAAAGACGTCACCGCATATCGCCGAACCGGCTTGCTCTTCTTTCTCATGCCAATCTTCCTCACCATGTGGACCTTTGCCTTCACTACGCCACATATCTTATAAATCGTCTTCCTACTGCCACACTCAACAATGACTCTCCTTACTTTCGCCTTTTTCAGAAATCTCCACACTACAATAAACTGCGTAGTTTTGGGTGCCTATGCTACCCATGGCTACGTCCATATAACCCTCACAAACTAGCTCCCCGCTCCATTCCATGCATTTTTGTTGGCTATTCTCCTACACAAAGTGCATATCATTTTCTTGACCCTTCCACCAACCGGATTTATACTTCTAGACATGTCAAATTTGTAGAAGACACTTTTCCCTTCCCTTCTCTCACCTTTCAGTCTGACACTTCTCAACAAATTCTTCCATCTCAATGGTGTCAACTCTCCTTACCTATTCTCCTATCACCTCCCCCATCTCAACCCACCCCGTTCACATCTACTTCCCCATCTCCATCCCCTGGCCCCTCCTCCTCCTCGGACGAGACCCCAACCTCTATCCCACCCGTTCCGGCTGCCCCTATTCTTACTGTCGAACCCACCCCATCTTCTGCCGACACTCCCTCAACCACCCAAGTTCTCTCTCCACCTCTACCTCCTCCTGTTCGAACCATTACCACTCGTCTTTCCAACAACATCATCAAACCTAATCCTAAGTATGCTCATCTTGCTACCCTCTCTTCTCCTACTGATCTTCCCAAAACTGTTAAACAGGCTCTTTCCACCCCTCACTGGAGGGCTGCCATGGAAGAGGAATATGCGGCCCTAACCCGCAATAATACTTGGTCTCTTGTCCCTTCTCATACTGCTCCTAATATTGTCGGCTGCAAGTGGATTTTTCGAATCAAATATAACCCTGACAATTCCATCGAAAAATATAAAGCTCGCCTTGTTGCAAAGGGGTTTCACCAACGTCCAGGTATTGATTATTCTGACACCTTTAGTCCTGTTGTGAAACCTATCATTGTCCGTCTTCTTCTTTCTCTAGCTCTCAGTCACAACTGGTCACTTCGACAACTTGATATTAATAATGTCTTCTTACAAGGTCATCTTCATGAAACATTGTTCATGTGTCAACCACCTGGTTTCATTGACTCCTCACATCCTTCTCATGTCTGTCAACTTCGTCAAGCCATTTATGGTCTAAAACAGGCTCCTCGTGCCTGGTACACAGAACTCAAAAACTATCTTATTTCTTTTGGTTTTCAACCATCTCTTGCTGATCCTTCTCTTTTTATCTTCACAAACTCTTCTTCCCCACTTTATCTCTTGGTGTATGTCGATGACATTATTGTTACTCCTGGTCCGTCTCCTTCTTTCTGTCAAAATTCATCACAACTCTTTCTTCTAGATTCTCCTTAAAAGATCTCGGTCCCTTGTCTTACTTCCTTGGTGTCGAAGTCACACCCAACACAAATGGTCTTCTTCTAACTCAATCTAAATATGCCCATGACTTACTCGCTCGTCATAACATGCTAAATTCTAAACCTTCGCCCACTCCTATGGCTACTTCTCCAAATCTTACTCATAATAATCCGCATACCTCCATTTGTAATCCAACAGAATACCGCTCTATTGTTGGTGGCCTCCAATATCTTTCCATCACTCGACCGGACATTGCTTTCTCTGTCAATAAGTTAGCACAGTTTATGCAACACCCCCATGATAGTCACTGGGTCTCTCTCAAGCGCCTTCTGCGCTATCTCCATGGTACCCTACATTTGGGCATCCAACTTTACCGCGACACTCCTTTATCTCTCCATGCTTTTTGTGATGCCGACTGGGCCGGCGACAAAGACGATTACCTCTCCACAACTGGGTTTCTTGTTTATCTTGGTCGTAATCCCGTTGCTTGGTCATCTAAAAAGCAACGATCTCTTGCACGTTCATCCACCGAAGCAGAATTTCGTGCTATAGCTGATACTACTGCTGAGGTGATATGGGTGAGCAATTTACTTTCTGAACTTGGTTTTCGACAAACTCAATCTCCGGCAATTTATTGTGACAATCTTGGTGCAACTCATTATTCTGCCAATCCGGTTTTTCACTCACGTATGAAGCATGTAGCCCTTGCCTTTCACTTCGTTCGTGAGATGGTTCAACAAAAACGACTTCGGGTTCAACACATTTCCGGCGGTGATCAACTTGCGGACCTTCTCATCAAACCTCTTCCTCGAGTTCGGTTCGAACATTTACTATCCAAGATTGGCCTATTCCATGGAACGTCCATCTTGCCGGGACCTGATAAGATACAAAAAGATTCATAGTTATTTGTGTATCTAGATTCTGATTTAGTTACCATTATTTGTAGATATCTCTGATTTAGTTTTCTATTATTTTGTAGATATCTTCCAATATTTGTTGTAATATTCTCTCTAGAATTCTCCTCCAAGTAACCTAGGTCAAGAGTTGTATATATATATATATATATTCTGAGTATCAATAATACAGATTATGCTTTTCTCTCACAAATATTCTTCTCTCTTTAGCAATTAGTATATCATCCACATACAATAATAGAAAAATAATAGAGTCATCATTAAGGCTTCTCACATACACGCAACAATCATACTCACATTTTCAACAGAACCCCAAACAATACTATGGGATGAGAGAATGATATGGCCTAGACTTTTAGAAAATCATACAGAAGGAGATGTTTCTCTAGCATGTATAGGTGTCTTTTAATTCTTGTTATAAAAATTAAACAAGGATATTTTTGAGTTAAGAATTCACGTTTCGATCTTCAATGCAGAAGCGAATCGATCGAAAAATAATATTAAAAAGTATTTTAAAAAATAATGACAATAAAATAAACTTTTTAAAAATATTACAATACAACTCGTTTCGCACACACACAATCGACTAAAGCTAACTATTGATTTAGATTTAATCATCTACTAAACTTTTTGAACTCTTCACGATTAGGATTAACTCTTGTCAACATGTGTGAAGATAGTTATCCCTTGTTGACCCTCATAGGTTCTAGATTTGGTTGAGTCATCTTCTAATTCTATTGTACGGTGGCTAAAAGGTATGCATACTGGTTAGTGTGGCAACCATCTTTAGAATCAAGGTTGTAATAGAATAGTTTAGTGTTAGTTTCTACAAAGGCGCGGACCAGTAGGCTTCAACAGCAGACTTCCAAGTTTGCTCAGCTCAAGAACGAAGCTTAACCTAACACGTGGATTCAGGTTATATATTATTTGATCTAAATATTTTAATATCTAGTCAAAGTACATTCATCATATTTTCCTCCAATGAAGTCAACCATGTCCTTATCTGACTCCAGACAGTTGTACAAACAGACTATCCACTCTGTTGTCTGATTCATGAAGTTTGAAAACATAACCTCTTTTGGCTAAGAATACTTTCAAGCTGTAACGCCTGCAAGCTGCAACATTACTCAGTTTGGTATGTCTGCTCCTGCAACACTACATCTCTGATGACTGTATTGCTGCACACATCCTACAAAGCACCGAATGCATTCAATGCATTATAATGTTGGACAACCCTCTCTCTTCAAGTTCAACGGTCCTGAAGATCTCCCTTGGTATATATTCAATCATTGAAGATCTGAACAATACACATCTCTTACGCATTCAATACTCAAGCTTCATCTTCAATACTCAAGCATTCAAGAGATCAAATGACAAGAACTAATTGTAGACACCCCAATTTCGTATCCTTGTTTATGACATCCTATAAAATATCAAGACATGTTAAAAGGACTAACGGATGTCAAGTTACATGGTTAAAAGTGCAAAAGGACGGAAGAATTAACAAACAGTGAATTGCAGGGGGCGAAAGTGCCAAAAACAAAAGAAAAAACAAAGTGGGAGCAGCCTTAAGCCAATTTGGGCGTTGCGCCCAAAATAGCTAAAGGCGGCGCCCAAATTGGGTATAGGCAGTGCCCACAAGCCTCCTATTTACTGTTGTAATTTGCTTTTGGTACAATTCCTTCAGCGCATGGTATAAGCAATTGAAACACGGAAGATAATATCTTCTGATCCTTCGCTGTTAAGGAATCCCCGATCTCAGCCTATAAATACAGAGGCAGTGCACTGCCCAAACAACGAAGAAATTTACGGAGAAAGGCGATTAGTTTGTTACGTTGTAGTTTTCATCAAACCTCGAAGCTCCGCCAGGCTGCCAAAACCGACCCTAAACACTTAAACTCTCCCGCCAAAGTGAACCCTAGTTACCTTGCTAGGTTTCTGCCCTATTTTACCGGGTCCAAAATCCCAAAAAGAGCAGTTGTCATGCCCGAATCCAGACATCAAATCCAGCAAAAGTAAACAGTTGCTCTGTCTGATTTCAAACTCGACAACAACGATAAGCAAACAAAAACAAGTAGTTGCACCGCCCGGGATCCCGATGCAAAAAGCAACCAAAAGGAGCAGTAACGCTGCCTGAAATCTGACAACAACAACAACAACAACAAAAAAAGACTCCCTCACAGAGGCAGTGCACTGCCCAAACAACGAAAAAATTTACGGAGAAAGGCGATCAGTTTGTTATGTTGTAGTTTTCATCCAGCCTCGAAGCTCCATTAAGTTACCGAAACCGCCCCTAAGTATTCAGTTACGGAGAAAGGCGATAACTTTGTTTTAAAGTTTATCTATCTTACAGGTCTTATATAGATCTGCCTTAACCTCCCCCCATCTTTGACTTAAACTCTCCGGCTAAAGTGAACCCTAGTTACCCTGCTAGGTTTCTGCCCTATTTCACCGAATCCAAAATCCCAAAAAGAGCAGTTGCCCTACCCAAATCCAGATGTCAAACCCAGTAAAAGCAAACAGTTGCTCTGCCTCGATTTCAAACTTGACAACCCTCTCCTTCTTCGTGGTCTCCCCCGCACACCATTTCCGAGCCCACATTAATATTCTTGCCTGCATTTTAGGCTCCCTCATACTCAATTCTAACATAAGGCCCCTTCTCCCTCGAGCAAGCCCGTTTCAAAACATAAGGTGACCTCCTGCTCGGACAGACCAGGCACCTGCTTGATAATCTTCATGAATCTTTCCAAGTAGCTGGATGTCGATTCATGGGCCCCATGCTTAACCTTACACAAGTTTGCCCTTTTCTTTGAAATCGCCCTTGAAGTCCCGAAATCGGCCAAGAATTTTGGGTTATTGATTGATCTGCGAGGAAGAGCTCCCATCCAAGCAAGTACCTTTCCCTGCAGCGAGCCTACGAAGGCTCGAATCTTTAATGCCTCGTCCGAGGTCACCAAGCCGATCTGAGATTCAAAGGACATCAGTCAGTCCCTTGCCTTGGTCTTCCCCGTGTATTCCTTTATGTTGGGGAAAATGAGACCCTGAGCTGAAGGGGCATTTTCAATCCACGGGGCCATAAGGTTGGCTGCAATGCCCAAGAAATTGCCATCCAAGGCCTTGCCTTACTCCCACACCTCCATGCGATGTTTCATTTCTTTGAATTCCTGCATATTGATTGTAACAGGCAAACCTCCAGCAGGCTGAGGCTGGACACCAGGCACAAGAGGGGCTTGTGGGAGTCCCATAGCTCCCAAAGCCTGAGCTATGCCCACGGCCTGCGCCACGTGTGCCTATGCACCTCCCATGGCCTAATACGCTTGGTCTGGGGCTGCCCCCGCCCCGTTTTGCTGGCTGTTAGGAGGGGGGCAAATCCTATCTGCCCCTGGAGTGTCGTGACAAGGATCCATGTCTGCGTGCATGCGACCTCCTTGGTGAGGTGTCGGCGAGCATGTGACCGCCCAAGTGATGGGGAACGGTGCCAGCAAGCATGCAACCTGTGTGGGAATGGTGAATGGGGCCTGCGGGCATGCGACCTTCGTGGGGAAGGTGACCTCTGGCGGCGGCGAGACTGAGCCGAATCCTCCCCTACTCGAGGGCCGAGGCAAGAATGTACACTAGGCACCACTTTGTGACTAGCCTGCCCCTCATGCTGGCTACGCTCCCTGTTCGATTCCCGCTCCTGAGGCTGTAATGGAGCTCCTGCCAGTTGTTGAGGGTCCCATACTGGTCTTGACACACTTAACGCTTGACTTGGCACATGCATAGCTGGAAGTAGCTCCAACTTGATGGGCAATGGGGGTTTGCCCATAGCAATCAATTGTTGGTTGAGCTGATGCATCAAACCTAAGTATACCGCCCTTTAACGCTACGCTTCCTCCTGAAATTCGTTGGCTAGCCCAATAGCGGCCATAGCACTTCAGGCCAATGACTCCAAACCTCGCCTCTGATTAAGCTGGTGGCGGGAATCATAAGGAGGAGGAGGAGGTTGGATGTTATCGACCTGAATCTCCACACTAGGTGTGGCCAAATGTCCGTCCTCCAGCACATTACCACCATTAACACAGTTTGCTGCCATGTCAAAAGCTTGAAAAATCATCGGAGAAAGAGTTTAATCTGTAAAAATGTTTCCCGGCAACGGAACCAACTGATGTATCCAAAAAGAAGGGATACATTGGGCTTGATTATCTAGATATCTGGCTTTCAATTTTATCCAATGTCTTTGAAGGCCCAAACCTGTCAACGAAGGCAACAAGAACGTGAACTAGGCAGGGGCTTACTCTGCAAATGCACTCCAACGTGATAATTAACGAACACTTGATTGAGTTAGCAATTTGACAGAGTTTAGCCTATGATTCTGTGAACGTAGTACCTTCCCTCTCCATTTTGAGGGGTTTATATAGTCAACCAAGAGAGCTGGAAACTGCTCATTAAATGTCAGAACGTGAAAAACGGGTGCATTCATGGTCACGTCCGGAACGTGGGAGCGGGTTTCCTGGCAATAACGCCCACGTTCAGGACAATTGTTACTGTGTTATTGAACTAGGCGAGCATGCTCGCTCTGACCTCACATCCTGCTCGCTATGCCCTTAGCCCCAGGCCTCAAATAGATGGTTGCTCGCTTATAATGCTAAGATGGCCAGGGATCAATCTCTGCTCGCTCATGACTTCTAGCTTGGATCTTGAGGAGTGCATGTGATTTACTCGTGACCATAGGGTAGGCGTGCTGGGCACGTGACCAGAGCTTGGACCTTTTGGGCCAGCCAGTTCAATACTTAACAAATCAGAAACATCGTTTACCTTTCGAGGCGTTGCCTCCGAACCCCTATGATGGGGCGCTGCCCCCTCGATCCCCGCAACCAGACCGAGCAGCTGGATCCTCGTTTCGTTGCCTCCAACAATTGTGATTTTCAAACAAATTAGATACATATGATCATCGAGTCTTAGAGATTTTGTTGAAAATTCAAGCAGTTGCAAAAGACAAGTAAACTTCACGTTGATGGCAGGAAGGCATTGTTGGAAAAATTTTATGAAAGCGCTTTTTGCCGGTTAACAAAAGGGTACTGTAGCATTTAAAACTTTACCAAATGGGACTGGCCAACAATTTCTCCCAATGCATCACCTGGCACAGTTAAAACATGTATCCCAAGGCTCAAAGGTTAGAACACTTTTTCTGGATTAGATGTTTATCATATTATTCTTTAACAATCTTTTTGGTTCCTCCAATATATCTCCAAGCCCGATAGCCCCAAGACTGAATCCTTAACTCGAAAAGTTAGATGCTTATCACTATTTCTTAAAAGAGTGATATTCGGGTCAGTTCTTTTTAGAATTTTTTCAACTCTTTTACTCCCCTATAATTTAAAAAAATCAGTAAAATGCACTTTTGTGGCAAAAATGTCGACTACTAAAAACACAGGCGTGAATCAACAACATCATGCATGGCGATTCAAAATTATGCATCATAATTCAAAATCATGAATTGTGATTCAAAATTGATGCACAAAACATTAGTACATGCATCGTAATTGAAGTTCATTGCATCATGATTCAAAATAGATGCTTCATAATTCAAAATCATGCATCACGATTCAAAATTAATGCATCGCGATTCAAAATGACTCCAAGAACCAACAAGTTCTTTTTCGTTCATTTCTTCGAACGCAACTCTTGAATGAACACTTCGCTTCAATCAAAGCAGGGTACTCCAAAGAAGTGAGCTTCAAACTCCAATCCCTATAGGGATATTTTCTTTAGGAGAGTAGAGATATAGGAGAAATGGTTTTAGCATATTACGCTAAGAAGATCTTTACATTAGTTTTGTCAAAAGAACCTTAATTAGGCAAGAGGTGGAAAAAAATTGCCATTATTTCTCTAGGTGAAAAATCATAGCAGCTAGCTTTTCCTCGGCATGTCTTTACTATGTATTGAAAGTGAGATCTTTCGGCTGCACCCGTCGCCTATAAAGAAGACAAAGCCTTGATTGATTTACTCACCGGGAGGTCCGGGAGCGACACTCGTAAGTCGTCATAACCAATGTATGGTGTTGGCTGGAATTTATTGACATGTATTTTAGGAACACTATTATGAAAGTGTTTTTTTCGGGTTAAAAAGTTATAGGAGATTAAACCGATTGAAAATTTTGGAAAGTGAACTGACCAACGATTATTCCTATTGTTAACACCAAGTTTTGACACAGTTTAATTCTCATGATTTGAATCTTACAGTTATGGTTAATGCTAGATCCTATATTTTTCTTCCCTTTTTTCCTTGTCCTCTTTTTCACCTTCACTCTTTATTTCTAAAAACCCAATCAAACTAAAGGAGATCAAAATCTATTTACTCATATTGTAAAGATTTCAAATTCACTTTATTTACGAAATTGTTCTATTGAGCATACTAAAGCCTTGAAAACATTTAATGAATTCATTTTTTCGAGCAACTCAAGGATGCATTCTCGACCAAACTGAGTGCGCGCAAGTTAGTTCGAACGATTGCATTTTCAATCAAAGAAGGAAAAAAAAAACACACTTTGCGACTCATTGTGCACGTTCTCTATGTAAAATATTTTAAATTGTGAATTGCTCCCTCGCTCCAGGCAAAGAGTCAAATATTCTATTTTGAGATGTTTCACTAAAAGAGACCACGTTTAAAAGATAAGATATAAAAAAAATTATTTTATTACTAATGAGCTACTAAAAGTGTCATTTTCTTAAAATATTTGACTTTCAAACTCGACTCTTTGCCCGTAAAAGGAGTATTAACAATGAAAAACGCACTCCCTCACAAGATCCTTTGGTCGTGCTTGTCTTGAGCACTCAGACACTCTCTTTCTGGTTTTGGACGTAGACATGTGCACACCTGGTGACCATCACCAAATTACAATGACTGACTAATTGGGAGATTACCGCATCAAGTTTAAACCCAAGAGAGTCAAGCAAGTACTTCCTCCACCAAGCCAAGAATCTTGATGATTTAAGTAAAATCATTGGTCATTTAATATAGTCGCCTAGGGTTTATGTTTTAAAGATGGGTAAGCTCGAATATTACATTGTGAATCTGAGGGCGCGGAGTACATTCACATAAGTTTTTACGGGCTTGCGGGTGTTAATAATCAAGTGTAACCTGTTTTTATATTTGAAATTTAGTTGTGACAGTTTTCCCTAGCAGTTATTTTGGTGACTGTTGGAATTCCAAGGAATGCAACCATTTGAAAGAAAACTTGATTATCTACAAGGGACACGTATATATACTATATAATAATTTCATCATTTTCGTTTTTTGGGTAATAAAAAATATATAATATTCCAGAAGTAGTCCCCTGCTTTAGTGCCATAACATGAGGGCAATTGTAGTCTTATCCCACAAGGATATTCGTGTAACCCATGGCATTTGATAGGATCGAATAATTTTTACAAGAAAGTGTTTTGTACATGATTCTACAATATATCCAGGTTTCGTGTTCGAGATTGGTGTATCCCAAATATTTCCAACAAAGATTTCACTGAGATCCATTAAAGAGCTTCTCAACCAAGCATGCACACACATTAGTGCAAAAGAGGAAACTTTGTCAGATGTCCGAATGTCAGAAACAAAAGTAAGATCCACAATAACGATCGAAAAAGAAGGGATATGGATGACGAGAAGGTCCAAGGAGACCTCAAGAAAAAGATTAGTAAGAGAATGGAACTTGACACATTCTAATGGAAATGAAGGACATGGATTTTGTGAAGTCGCCAAGACAAGTTAAAATCAACTCTACCAACATATGCTGATACTTTTGGTGTGTATTTGCATATGGTTGCTACTTTCCCTACTAATTTTGAGCATTCCAGAGCACAAGCTGCCACCATTAGACTACTTAACAAAAGACGAAAAAGAACTTAATCAGCAATAGTCAAATAAATGACGAGTATAACGTATAACAACATGTTTCACATCGTCAGTATGATTGTCGATCCTTGAGTCTTTCAGATTCCGCTTCAACAGTAGATATGGACAGTAAATATTTAGAATGACTGAAGAAGTCATTCTGCTAACAAATCTGTAAGTCCTATCCTGCCCACATTGAACTATCGAAGTCATCTCCAAAAAATCATGTGTGTCAGCATTCCACAAATTACTCCACTTTTTCAGTCCATCGTGAAGTTTATTTGCATGTTTACTTATTGGAGGCAAAATAACAACATATCATAAAAACTTTCTATAATGCATAATGAAATTTGTAAAGGTCCTTCTGGTCAAATTAAATTTGAAGTCAGTCTAGGAGTTTGCACCATAAATACTTACTCTCTCTTTTATCTGGACTTGGCAACTTGGACACGTAATACGGACAATCTCTTCCTCATTGCAGTTTGAACACACAACTTGATGGGCACAAGGTAGAAACATAACAGAAGCGTCTTTCTTTGAGCATATAACACATTGCCGACCAGAGACAGTTTCTTCAGAAGAAGCATGCAAAATATACTTGGGAGGTATCACCTCTACACATACACTTGAAGAAATCCACAGATTAGCTAACTCTTCTTCAAGTCTATGCAGATCATCCTTTAGAAGCTGACGATTCATTTCCGCTATTTGGCACAGTAATGCCTGCTTGCTTCTCAAATTAGCTTCTGATATGTTCCTTAATCTCTCCTCTTCTGCAACTAATGCAATGGCCACTTCTTTTTCCTTCCGCTCCTCCGCCAACTTTGCCTATAATTAACATTTGCATTACTTACGCCTTTATATTCAAAAGATGGATACAAGACTTATGGATGTACCGATATGCAGGTACTCACAATATCAAGCGAAATAAAAACTAGAAAACATTAATTAAGTGATTTATCATACTCAATAAGTCTTAACTTCTAGGTAAAACATATATGATCACCAAAAAATACATCTTCCTTAATAATTTGTAGCCTATGGAGGAATGTTACTATGTAAACATAGTGTCATGTTGCCTTTCCGGAGAACCAAAACCGGGGGGGGGGACCGAAAGATAAAAAAATCATAGGCAGAAAAGAAAAATTAGGGAGCATTGCCTGAGCCCAAAATCCCAACCCGCCACGCAAGGAGCCACACACTGGCCAAAAGTTTGATGGATGATAGTTGGTGCTTGGTGATTGTAGGTGACTACTTATAAGACACACATATTGGGATTGGGGTGTTACAGTTCCCTTTATCCGTCCAAACATTTCTAGCTGTAGATAATTTGGTAAAATAGATTGCAGGATTGAGGCTCATTTTTGCTTCCTAAGGAGTAAGACATATTGTTTAAAATTCAAATGAAAGAGAGTATACAAAAGGGAGTTTCCCACCAATGTAAAACCTTATCCAGGCCACCACAACAGGCGCAGAAAAAAGATGGGCAGAATCACGCAAAGCAACAACCTTGTAGCGATTTTAACAAAAACCTAGTCGCGATTTACACCAATATTGCATATCACCATCTCCGAATGCATTACACCACCAACATTGTAAGGCAGAAATATAAGCATGCTCACTTTAGCTTCATATTCCTTAAAGAGCAAGATGATAGTTCTATATGAAAGTACGAATATCACCAAAATAAGAATTACCAAGTAAATGAAGAAGAAGAGAACACATGTAAGTTATAAATTTTTAAAATCATCGCCATGTGCAAATTGGGGAAAGCAGAAATCAGCATCAAAGTTTGACAATACAGTAAATGATTGTATTCATCTAATTGTCAAGTAATGATTACTATAGGAGAAGCTAGAAAAATCGTATGGAATTTAAGGATCAAATCAACAAGAAAACAAAAAGAACCCTCAAAATGATACGATTACAAGAAAAAAATGGAAAGTAATATGCTTGTGTAGAAAGGATTTGAGGATATAACCAAATCGAAGACCTTTGAATGATAAAGTCGAATAATGAAGGAGCAAGGGAAATCAAGTAATGCGAATGAAAAGTGTACTATACATAGAGCCTCAATTTTCAAAATTATAATGATCAGAAATAGAAGGCATGGATAACAATTGTTATTTGATTAGAAAATATATATAGCATGTTCATGCAGCAATAGTGGGTGTTCTAGCAAATGGAGAATTGTTAGTAAATCAATACCTTCAAGGAACAATATTCAAGTAAACCACTTTACTCCTTGAATAAGTACTTATTCCTAATAAATAAGTTTCCTTATGTTCTCATTTCTGATCCATTATAATTGGAGATATGAGGAGTATTAACCACATATATATTGAATAACTACATGTCCAAGCACCATAATTTTGATCTAATATACGAGTACGGAGTACTTCTATCACAAACATCACAATTGTATCAGGTCTTAATCATATCGTATACTAGATAACCCTAAGAATATGTATGTATATATATATTTATATATATATGATGTAATATACGAGTACTTTTACACCTCTGGCTATACTCGATATAAATATCATGCGGCAACTCAGTATTATTAAAAATCTGCACAAAGGCATAGGCCAACCTATTCTAAACTAGACAACATTCATGCACTCTGTGATCTACTATTTGGTAGATTACGTATTAGTACCAGAATCCCTTTGGTGAATTTGTCATAATTTCTATATTTGTTTGGTTGATGGTGGGGAGGGAGGCTGTTGGGATGAAAAGTCATAGATAAATGTCTAACTTTTTCAGAATGATATCGCATAATTTTCCTAAGTTCATATCACTTTCTATCGGTAATGTAATTCTCCTAAATATATACTCCCTTCGCTCCGGGCAAAGAGTTTCCGTTTAAAAGTCAAACTTTTTTAAAAAATGACACTTTTAGTAGGTTATTAGTAATAATATGACATTTTTATGCCTTTATTTTTGAAAGTAGACTCTTTAAGTGAAACATCTCAAAATGGAATAGTGGACTCTTTGCGCGGAACGGAGGGAGTATCACTTTCTATCCACTTTACCCATCATAAAAGTTTTTGTTATTATCAGTAGTTCAGTACCCTTTCTCAAAGACATTCCTCCACTTTGATCATTCGAACTGCTCAACCAAACCTTCTCAACAGGGATATATTGTGTTTATTTGATTATTGCAAGCTTGATTGCAAATAGAACTCTGTGCACCAGGATGACATTTCTTGCTACTCTCTCTCTCTCTCTCCAATCAAAATAATGCCTTTCTTGACACAAGTTCTCAAGAATTGCAAAAATAGTTGTATCATGTGAGGGTGCTTTGAGCATCCTAGAAGAGTAGATTCTATTAGCTAGATGATGAATCATTTCAAAGAAGCTATGCTTTTTACAATCATACTGTGCATATTAAGAAAAAAAAAACATCAAAAAAAGTTGTGTCACCATTTGTCAACTGTCAATTTTGAAAGTTTTTCCCCAAGAGAATGGTTAGGGTCAAGGCGCAAATAGGCACAAAAGAGTCCCTCAGGAACTAAGTGCACATCTAGGCCACGCCTAATTGACATAAGGCGCTACTTGAACAAAAATCGGAAAACATATTCTATCATTTAAATATATTAAAAGTAACTCAGAACTTGTACAAATGAGCATCATTTTCCTCAAAGCAAAGTTTTTATTAATCCTCTAAATCTGCATCCTAAAATATATGGGTACCTTAAGTATTTCCTCCCTGAACAAACACAAATTAAATGCCTAAAAAAATATAGCCGCATAACAGTCATATAGAAGTATACTTGTGCCTCTTAAGCAAAGTAATTAATGAAAAAATGTCAAATAAATAAATAAACATATATGGCATGCCTATGCGAAGCCTTGAACATTAAGCCTAAGGTGCACTAGCGCACTAGGCACATGATAGATGGACGTGGCCGGCCCAAGTAGAGACAAGGTGCTCGAGTTGGACATTGGTGTGGCATAGGCCTAGGAACACCTATAACAACAATGCTCCAAAGGGAATCCCACTTGAGTTACAATATTTAAAATTAAGTAATATATATTTGAAGTTCGAGAAGCAACTTTTGCTTTTGGTTTAATATATTTTTCTTCAATTTTAGCTTTATTTCCAAGAAAAATAAATTTTTTCACTCACTGATATTTTAATTCAAAAAATTAAAATGACGGAAAACCGCCTCAATCAGACTGCAGCTCGGTCCATAAACAGATAAATGGGTGGGTTAGTTTCGCCACTCACGATATATCTTAGACCACATTGCCGGAAGCTATGGAACCTAGAAATTGATGTAAAACTCAGTAACTTCCAAATGTGATATCTTTGATTCCATGTTCTATGGCTTAAGTAAGATATAAACACCATTTCTGAATCTGAAAACAATGATCACTTGCCGGTGTCTAAGATTAATGAAGGTGTATGAAGAAGATGCACCTCTTCATACTTGTCCCTTAGTCCAATATTGAGTGTGTCCATTTTGATTCAGTCCCATAGGAGTTTCCTACATTACTTGTTAAAGGCGTGCCTAGCCACAAGGCTCAGCCCAAGCACCTTGCTTGTCCAGGCCCAAACACATTGATTAGCCACGCGCATAGTGCACCTAGGCTACACTCTCAAGGCACAGCCCAAGCACCTTGCTTGTCCAGGCCCAAACACATTGATTAGCCACGCGCATAGTGCGCCTAGGCTACACTCTCAAGGCATCAACTAGACGCCTCTTATTTCATTTAATTGGACCTTTTTCTATTGTTAGTTACATTTGTTCAAATAGGTAAGAGTAAACTAGTAAGCTTAACCATTTTGAGGCTATATCAATGCCTGGAAAAGGAAGAGAAAACTTTAATGTAACCACTTTATGAGTGTTTCTTCTATGATGGATGGAGGCTTTAATATAGACTGTGCATGTGTAATACCCCGTTCTCACATCAAATAGATGTGGGAAATACGTGTGCCTTATTAATAGCCAAGTACTCTCGATGGACTTTTGGGTGGGTTGTGATGGGCCTAGTTGATGAGGATTTATATTAAGGTAGTACGAAAAGGAAGGAAACTTGTTCAGGTCCTCTATAAATCAGGATTTAGATTAAGTTGGTAAAAATAAGAATCTGAGTCGTTATAAAGATATTGATGCCTCGTATAATTGGAAAACAATTCTTTAACTTCCATTTTTCACATAGATAAATTCCTAGCTTGTTTGGATATTTTGGCATATCAAAATCTATTTTCTTAATTTTCCTTTCAATCTGCACCTTTTTTTTGATAGGTAAGTATATATGGCCACTTGGTATGGGGATTAGAACCAAGGACCTCAAGGTCTTTGCCTTGAGTGCGCTTGCCATCTCTCCCACTCCTTTCCCTAAGACTCACCCGCCTTGAGCCTGAGCCACGAGAGACCCTTTTAGCTTTGGTCAACTCATGTTAGCGATAAAAATTATAACATCGTGCCACACTGCAACCATAGCTTGGGCAGCTTGTCCTCATTAAAGACATTCATCTTAATGAAGCTAACAAGACTCTCTTCTTTTTAGTAGAAAACAAGACCCTATTTCTCTTGCAGCCTATCCAAAATTTTCCCAATAAGCGCTTCTCTGACCATTATGTGTTGAAGAGCTATATATCGTCAAATCGAAGAAAACTGGGATTCCCATTTAGGTTGCATTTTTGGTTTGCCAGAACAAAAACAAATGAAATAAATTGTCAATGCCATCGCCTTCCAACTGGACTGAGTTTTGGTATAAAAACTATTGAGTGTAAATGAGTCAAGGTGAGCCAAGTAATAGATTACCAAGCTCAGTTTGATTACATTCAACAAGTGCTCAAGCTCGGCTCACGCTTGAAAGAAAATTAGGCTCAAGGCTGACTTGAGAATTTATTATCTTGCTCAGATTTGGCACAATTGGGCTTGAACGGAGAAACATCGAGTACAAGAATTTACTGCTGAATTTTCTGTAGTGTATAAATTTACATTGTAAATTTATGCTACAGTTTACTGCAAGTATTTGGGACTGTGATCTCTGTACTAATCAGTATTCAATTAGCCCAAAACTATAAATCAAAAGATATACACTCTAATAATGTTTTGTTACTTAAACTCAGTCCATTCATTGAATAAAATTAGCCTGCATAAATATAGAAATAAATTTGGATACTAATATAAGAACGTATAAGCACATAATCTCGCATCATAGTACAATCATAAGTTTTAAGATATGCAATTGAATTTGCAGAAGATGTAGGGTGGGGGGAATTGAAAAAAAGAAAAAAAAGAGAACATTATAGATTATTGACAACCAAGTGACAAAATCACGCACCTCGGCCTCCTCTTGAACCTTTTTGTGCTGTAACAACTCTTGCCTCAGCTGCAGCACCATCTGCTTCTGCTCTTCCACCTGTTCCTCAAGTATAATTTTCTCTTCCTCCATAGTCGCCATCCTCTTGAGGAACCTCCTTTCCCTTTTTCCGAATCCTCTCACAGTTTTTTTTGATGTGGTAGCATCCAAACTATAACGTTCAATATCCACCTTAATCTTTGAATTCTGATGCTCAAGCTGTCTCATTGCTGCGGTTAACTGTTCAACTTGAGACATAGAATTCCAAAGAGCATGATCCAACTCCCTAAGCCTCATTATATTTTTTCTTATGTAGAGCTTGTGTCAGCTGTTGATTTTCCGGACTCTCCATCCTTAATCGTTTGAGCTCTGAAAGATGATTACTAACCTTTCGCTCTGCTTGCATCACCTTTTCTAGAGCCCACTCTTTGCTCTCTTTCACTTGTTGCTTAAGATCTGTATACTGTTGGATCGCACTCAGTATTAACAGATCCTTTGGATCTTCAGGCTCTTTCTCTAGAAGTCTGAGCAGAAAAGAATCCTCCAAATCAGGATCATTGCTTGTCGAACGATAGCAAGAAGGTGATGCATATGTGGGAGAGACCTCCAACCTCCTTGGCGATACATAAGGTGGTTCAAAATTCTCTCTCGGAACAATTCTATTGATACATGTTGTATCATCATGATTATTCTTACTGCAAGTAATGTCCCCCGTGGAATCATTACGATTTTCAATCTGTGAAGATTTGAGATGCACAGAGTGTGCTGAACCTACTCCTGCACTGATTCCCACCAGTTGCTTTAAGGCATCTGATCTGCTACAACTGGGATGACCTTTCTGCATCTCCTTTATCAGCTCTCTCATCAAGGACATAACCCTTTCACTCAAAGATTTATATCCTTGTGGCGCCTCCTTATCGGTTACAAGATCAGATTCTAGGAATTCAACTGAATTATCAACAATATTTGATAGAAGATTTGTCGACGTCCGCCCATGCCGATGCCCATTCATCAAGATTGCATTTCTGGCTCTGCCAGTCTCGTAATTCCGAGTCAACAGGATATGTAATGCTTCTGCATAAACAGATTCAAGCCTATTATAAAGTAACATCACTAATGCATGTTCTGTGTTACTTTCCCAACCACTCACGTCCATATTTGAATTGATTTCCACCTGTGGATTCTCGTCCTTGGATTTCATAAACTTGCTCATGTTGCAACTTTTCCTCTGGCTTACATCAGGGTCAGAGTTGGAAATTCCAGGTTGTCTGTAGCTGTCAGATTTTGGCTTGGATTTTCCTTTGCCCTTTTTGTGCTTGCCTTTACCGGAGCCAGCCATGAAAATCGACTGAAACAATGGAGAAGTTAGCAAGTAAAACTACACAAACAGGAGAAATGTTTATTCCTATGTATATTTGAGTATATGTCACATAACTGAGTTAAATTACTAATGTGAACTCTCACCTTACATGTTATCTTAGTAAATCAAAGATACTTGTTATGTTTCTTAGTAGGGTCAGGCTAACCACACACCAAGATGTGCTCTCTACACCCCAAGTTAAAAAATTACAAAAATGTCATTGTGTAAAATGACAAAAGACACCCTTCTTCTAAATGCACCTCAATAATTTCTTTCTACACCCCACTACCTAATTACAATAATGTCATTATATAAAATGTGAATATATTATACTTACACCTCAAATATTCTAATTATACCCCTACTAAATTTTATACATGTTGAATCTCTTCCCTCCATTCTCACTTTTCTTTACTTCCTCTCCTCTACCAAATTTCCTACAAAAAATTTCTCTCAAACTCAAACCCTAAACATCACATTGTTGAAAAATATCATACATGGAGCCAAAAGAAGTTATGTAGACAAATAATACAAGCATTCCTTTCACTTTCCTCGAATAAAATTTCAATTTTTACCAATTTTTTTGAAATTTTTGGACTGTGGTTTGTCTGTTTTGTGCGGCTCTGGTGTGTTGCACATTCCTATTTCCTACTACTATGCACCACATGTCTGCCGCACAGTCCTCTTACTGTACACCAGATGTCTACCG
Organism: Codonopsis lanceolata; assembly: GCA_013146195.2. Lineage (NCBI taxonomy): Eukaryota > Viridiplantae > Streptophyta > Magnoliopsida > Asterales > Campanulaceae > Codonopsis > Codonopsis lanceolata. The sequence continues at coordinate 25,262,065 of CM028383.1, read as the reverse complement.
CACACGCCTCCTTCTGTGAACCAAACCATGGTCGTACATACCTCCTTCTGTGCACCAAACCAGGGCCGCACAGCCCATTTTCAAATTCTCAACATCTTTCAACCAAATTCTGTATTAGAAACCAAATTGTGACTAACTACCATCCTAAAAAGTATCCTAACACAAGTAATTGTTCTGGGTTTGGGGTTGAGCATTCAATGAGAAATATGTGTAATCTTAGTTGTGAAATTCCTTCTCTTTTTCCTCCCGTGCGTTGGCCGTCTTCCTCCTTTTGTGCGTTGGCTCTTCTTCCTCTTTGTGCAATTTTCCTTCTTTCTTGAGTACGTGTTTCTTGGGTTGGTGAGGGTGATTGGGTGTTAATTGGGTGGATGGAGGTTGATTGGTGAATCAAATAGGTGAGGTGTAGATAGAATTGGCATATAGATTAGGATGAGTAAGGTGAGAAATTTTAAAGGGTATAATAGGAAGTTAGGGTGGGGTGTAGAGAGTAAGGTGAGAAAATTGGCTAAATGGGTGAGGTGTAAATAGAATTGGGGTGTAGAGAGTATAACTTGGTGTGTGGTTAGCCCCACCACCCTTAGTATTTCTTAAATGGGCTGAGGGCAGCGACATAAGTATGATGTTCAGTTGAATGGTTGGATCATGCTGATCAAGACAATGGCCATATTAAAGTTTGAAATGAAGATCCTTGATTCAAAAGACCTTTGAGAAAAAAATCCATACATATTACCAACTTTGTTGGTCACAAGGATAGCTGTCAGTTGCATGAATCAATACAAATATAAATTCCATAAATATATTCACATACAAATACATTTAACAGTTTACAAGTATGGATAAAAGCATAGACAACAAATCTAGCATTTAAAGGAATAAACTTTACTACCAAAACTAATTGCGCGTAAATACTACATCAAGATGGAGAATAATTACGAAATTTATAATTTTTTAATTACCTACATTAAATTTGGAATATTACGTGATTGGCTAATTTTGTGAAGGACTTGCATTTTCAAGTGTCAGGCAAAGAAAATACTGATTAATTTCATGTAAGGGTATGAGTTAATGTGTTATAGAACATATGCATGAACAACAAACAAAATGAGATAAGACACGGAAGAAATTCTTTATAGAGATGCTTATAAACATAAAATGATTTCAGTGATTTTAAATAGAAAATATAACGCATTTGGCAAATCAATTTTAATCAAAATGGTTATACAAGGAATGCTAGCAGTTTAAATTGAAGTATCCCAGACGAGCTATTTTGGTTTCTTTTATACATAATTGTCAACAAGGATTTACATCTTATGGAGATCAATCAAGAAAATTTAAGCAAACAAATGCATACAGAGGGAAAATAACTGCACCAAATCAGCATGAAAAAAAAAACTTACTGATTGAAATGAAGCTCAAAACTTTTCTGAAATCGGCTGCAGATGAATTGGCAACAGTGCTTTGAACACACTCACGCGTGCAAGGAAGGAAAAAGGGGAAACAAAAACAAAGGGAGTCAAGAGAAGAAAACTAAACGTACATCATAGAGAGAGAGAGAGAGAGAGAGAGAGCACTGTGTTCTGTGGGGAGTAATGGGAAGAAAATTAAAGACGCGTTACAAATACATTACTCGTCATTAGGTGTCAACTTTTAATAAATCTGATAGTAGCAATGGTATTAGCACTTGGTAGTCATCCATATTGGGGAAGCCATAGAAGGAAACAATTTAAATTAAAGTTGGTTGTTAAAGACTCAACTACGACAATTACATAAATCCAGCTTAAATCAGTGAATCCAAATTACACAAGACAAATCTACCAGTAAGTTTTTTAGTAAAAACCCATTGCCATCTATTAAGTTACTAAAGCTGTTAGAGAGGGGTCCAACAGTGTATATCCGGTTAACATTAAATGCATATAGCTATCGGTTTACGTTAGAAATTATTTTTGGGATTACGCGAGGAGGGGGGGGGGGGGGGGTTTGCAACAATGGCAATTCAAAAAAGACATCTACTAAAACTAATACATTTTCTTTTAAAATATTAGTTTTCTTCTTGTTAGATTTTGCTTCTCGCTAGCTGACCGTGGTAATTGTTTCAGTTCCAGCTATTCAATACTGAAATAGTATTAAAAAGGACTAAATCCAAATTTAAAAGCAGGATCGTGTTACTCTATCAATATATTACACAAATCCAACTTAAATTATGTATTTCTCTTACACGGGAATTAACATTAGTACGGTTAGCTGTTAGCACCCTTTGGCAATAAATTAGTAACCCCTTCAGGATCAAGCGCTAGCAAGCAACCATATCAATTTAAGATAACACAAATCTTCTACATATTTCAAAAATCTAACTTTTTTTCCAGTTAAAGTCTAACTTAAATCAGGTGATTTTAACTATAATTACAGTCGATTTAATTGGGAATTACGTAAATTGAAATAGAATGTATTTTGGTAACAAAGTGATATCAGGGAAATAAAGATTATGTATATAGAAAGATATTCAAAATAAAATCGGAATAACAAGTGATGAGTCCAAAACATATCTGAACACCTTTCTTGACCAGAGCAGAATAATTATGCATTTGGACATAGAGTCAAAGCACTTCTTTTAGGAGTTTCAAAACATATCCAAATATACTAGGTGTTAGAAGTATTGAGGGTTTATTTGGTATAAGGTAAATGTTTGGGGGTCTTGATGTATAATGTTTTATCACAAACATATATATACGTCTCTGCCTAACCGTAATTAGGTTACAGCATCCACAATTCTCTTCTAATGTTTTCTTCTTCTTCTTCTTTACAATCCACATGGTATCAGAGCAGGAATCCATATAATCTCATATGCTGATTGTTCTTCACAAATCCTTCCCTTTTCTTTTTTTTCTTTCGTTTTTTTTTTTTTTGTTCAACATGAGTCTGCGCAGTCAGCCTTGCGCATGTGTTTGAGTCGCCAGAGGGGATGCGACGTCTTTTGAAGGATACAGCATAGAGGGTTGGTGTCGCCCAGTCTAGGTGACCTCGTCTGTCCAATTGCCATCACCAGAAGTCGCCGAAAAACTTCTCACGCGCCCCACACGCCGACGCGTTGCCGGAATTTTTTCAGACCAGTACAGACGAGGTCTGGTCGCCTGAGCCTGTAGGTCTCTGGTTCAAGATTGATTTTCAGATTAAACAAGTTTTTGGGGGGTTTTCAGGCTAGATCAGTCTCCTATCCTTGTCTCGTTGGTTCTGTTTGGTTGCTTGTTGGTTTTTCAATGTCGACATCAGGGAATACGGGGACTACGGAGTCTAAAACCATGGTTTCTGAGGTTTTCTCCACTAGTACAAAGATTACGGACAAGAAATTAACAGGAAAGAATTATTTAATGTGGCGGCGGGTTGTTGAAATGAATTTAAAAGGGCAAAATAAGGAAGATCATCTCACCACTGTTAACTCTACTAATGTTGCTTGGGTCCATGCCGATGCTAATTTGTATTGGAAGCTCATGAATTCCATGGATGATGAGACGGCTGAATTGGTAGCTCATACTTCCACTGTTCGTGATTTGTGGGAGTATTTAGTTGTGTTGTATGGGGGCAACGATAACATGAACCGGATGTATGACTTGTCGTGTGCTATGTTTCGCCAGGATCAACAAGGTCGTAGTGTCACCCAGTATTTTGCGGACTACAAGAAATTGGCGACTGAATGGAGTTCTTTGCTTCCTTTGAGTACAGATGTTAGTTCTATGCAGACACAACGAGAACACCTGATTATTCTTGGATTTTTAGCTGGTTTGAGATCCGAGTTCAGTACTGTTCGCTCTCAAATCTTATCGGGCAGAAGTGTTGGCTCTCTTCAGGATGTGTTCTCTCGTGTACTTCGGGCCTCTCTAGAGTCCTCTTCAGTTGGCCCCACTAGCAGTATTGGTGATTCCTCTGCACTTGTGACCCTCATCGGGTCAGGAGACTAGTGGTCGTAGTGGTCGATCTTCTGGTAGAGGAGGTCGTGATGGTGGTCGTGGTGGCCGTGGTGGAGGTAGTGAGAGTAGAGAGGTTCGTAGTTGTTATCACTGTGGGGATACGAATCAAGTGATTCGTAATTGTTGGAAGTTGCATGGTAAACCGTCTAGTGATCGATATGCCCATGTTACCTCTAACACTGAGTCTGCCCCCCCTCCCAACCTAAACCGTCTCAACCTAGTGAGGTTAAGGGCGATGACTGATGATAGTTTGCAAGATATACCCAATATTCCACTGCTACGTTTGTCCAGACAGGCATACCTACTGCGTGTGTTTCTTCCTCTACTTGTAAATGGGTTATTGATTCTGGTTCTTCTGACCATCTGAGTGGCAACAGAGGTATTTTTTCTTCATTCCTTCCATCTTCGACATTACCAAGTGTTACTGTAGCCAATGGGTATATTGCTTCTGTTACGGGGCAGGGTGATATCTGTCTCACATCCTCTCTTTCATTATCCTCTGTGTTATACATTCCTAGTTTTCCGTTCAATTTACTGTCTATTAGTAAGTTTACCCGTGATCATAACTGTGATGTCTCATTTTTTCCCACTCATTGCATCTTTCAGGATCGTGTGACGAAAAGGATTATTGGTAGAGGGTAGGAGTCTAAAGGACTTTATTTCTTTGAGGCTTCATCTACACCAGTCGTGTGTTCGAGTGCGTCTTTGTCCCCGTTTCAAATCCACTGTCGTTTGGCTCATCCGTCTATATCGAGTCTCAAGAAATTATGTCCATATTTTTCATCTTTACCAGTTTTTGGATGTGATGCTTGTCAGTTTGCGAAGCATCATCGCATTTATTATATTTCTGGGGTTAATAAACGGGCGCATGCCCCATTTGATGTAGTTCATTCGGATATTTGGGGACCTAGTCCTATTGTCTCTAAGTTAGGTTATAGGTATTTTGTTACTTTTGTGGATGATCATTCTCGTGTTACTTGGATTTATTTAATAAGACATCGTTCTGAGTTATTTGATATTTTTTCTGCATTCTGTGCTGAAATTAAAACTCAATTTGGTTTCCTGTCAAACATCTTCGCAGTGATAATGCTCAAGAATATTTCTCCACTGTTTACTCCAAATTTATGTTAGCTCATGGCATGCTCCACCAATCCTCTTGTACTAATACTCCTCAGCAAAATGGTGTTGCTGAGAGAAAAAATCATCACCTCCTCGAGGTTGCTTGTACGCTTTCATTTCAAATGCATGTTCCTAAACCTTTTTGGGCAGATGTTGTGTTAACTGCTTGTCATCTTATCAACTGTATGCCATATGCTTCTCTCCTGACTTGAATCGATATTTGGTTTCTGCTAATGTTTCTTTTCATTAGTCTGTGTCCTTTTATCCTACATCGGATATTCCGACTGTTGAGTTTGTTCCCGATGATGATTTTCTGCTCTATCGGGTTGTGGAGTCCACTTCTTTCCCTACCCGTGATATACCTCGTCCTCCTATTCAACAGGTTTACACCCGATGCACGCGCTCTCAAGGGAATATGCCTCCTACTCCTACTCCCATTGACTCCGTCCTACCACCGTCACCCGATCCAGCTTCCATAGAGGTACCTTCTAACTGTTGCCCTTAGAAAAGGTAAACGTAGTTGTACGTTACATCCTGTTTCTAACTTTGTTAGTTATGATGGTTTGTCTCCTGATCTTTGTTCATTTGTTAGTGTCCTTGAGTCTCATTCTATTCCGAAGTCAGTGTCTGAAGCAGTGGGTCATCCTGGTTGGAAGGCAGCTATGGACGAGGAAATGACTGCCCTTACGCACAATCAAACTTGGGATTTGGTTTCATTGCCATCAGGTAAACATGCTATTGGGCGCAAGTGGGTCTATGCTGTTAAGGTCAACCTAGATGGTTCTTTGGCTCGCCTTGTTGCAAAGGGGTATGCTCAGATATATGGGGTTGATTATACGGACACTTTTTCTCCGGTTGCTAAGCTTGCCTCTGTTCGTTTACTTATCTCTCTTGCTGCCTCTTCTCATTGGCCTCTTTATCAACTTGATGTCAAAAATGCATTCCTTCATGGTGATTTACACGAAGAGGTTTACATGGAGCAACCTTCGGGGTTTGTTGCTCAGGGGGAGTCTGGGTTGGTTTGCAGACTAAAGCGGTCATTATACGGGTTAAAACAATCTCCACGTGCGTGGTTTGGGAGATTTAGTGAGGTAGTGCTCGAGTTCGGGCTTATAAGATGTCAGAGTGATCACTCAGTATTCTATCAGCGCAGGGGTGAAGGAATCATTTTATTGGTTGTTTATGTGGATGATATTATCATCACGGGAAGTGATAGTGCAGGTATTAGTGCATTAAAAGGGTTCCTGCAGGAAAAGTTTCAAACGAAGTGTTATTGAAGAAAAGTCAGACGATATTGATGAAGCCGTTAACTGTAAATCAGTTAGGCCACCAATATATACAAATATAATAATATACAATATAATCCTAAATATACATAAAACTATATTCTAACACTCCCCTCAAGCTAGAGCATAAATATCATACATGCCCAGCTTGTTACAAATATAACCAATTCGATTCCCATTCAATGAATTAGTAAATACACCCGCGAGTTGATCCCCGGTTTTAACATAACTCGTGACAATAACTTTTTCTTGAAGTTTCTCTCGAACAAAATGGCAATCAATCTCTATGTGTTTCGTTCGTTCATGGAACACTGGATTTGAGGCAATATGAATGGCTACCTGGTTATCACACCATAACTGCATAGGTAATGAGTTACCAATACCAATCTCACAAAGGAGCTGACAAATCCACACAAGTTCACACGTGGCACTAGCCATAGCTCTATACTCGGATTCCGCACTAGATCTTGAAACTACCGGTTGTTTTTTACTCTTCCAAGATATCAAATTACCTCCAACAAATACACGGTATCACGAAGTGGATCTCTTATCGGAGAACACCGCCAATCAGCATCAGCAAACCCTTCAATCTTCATATGTCCATGATCATGATATAGTACACCTTGCCCTGGAGCCTGTTTAAGATATCTTAGAATCCTTACAGCAGCATCCTAATGAGTAGTTCGTGGTGAGGACATAAACAGACTTACAACACTAACTGCAAAAGCAATATCTGGCCTAGTTACAGCTAGGTAATTCAATTTACCAACAAGTCGACGATATCTATCTGGGTTGGCAAATTCTTCACCATCTTCAGTCCTAAGTTTTAGACTTGGTTCCATAGGACTAATAGAAGGTTTTGCTTCTAACATTCCTGTCTCACCCAACAAATCAAGCACATACTTTCTTTGAGATAAGAACATACCTTGCTTGCAACGAGCAACCTCAATACCCAAGAAATATTTCAAACTACCTAAATCCTTAGTTTGAAATTTCATTTGAAGAAACTCCTTAAGTGTACTAATGTCTGCGTTGTCACTACCAGTAATAACAATATCATCTATATACACAACCAAAAAAACAATACCGGCACTACTCTGTCGATAAAATACAGAATGATCACTGTGACATCTCGTAAGACCAAACTCTATCACCACATCACTGAATCTGCCAATATTTCTAGATTCTTCGGAATACTTTATGATGTACGGAGGGGTATGGGGGAGGATAGAGTTGTCTGGGATGGTTTGAAAAGGAATACTTTCTTGGTGAAATGCTTTTACTCATTCTTTAAAAATGAGGATAGGAATCACTATCCGTGGAAACTAATTTGGAAGTCGAGGGCTCCTAGTAGAGTGATGTTCTTTGCTAGGGATGCTTCGAGGGAGGCTATTTTGACCGGGGACAATCTGAGAGCTCGAGGGAAGGTTTAAGTTAATTGGTGCTTCACGGGTAAGGAGGAGGAGAGGGTAAATCATTTATTGATGCACTGTTGAGTTGTCAGGGACTTATATGGGACTCTTTTTCATGTGAAGCGGGTATTTCTTGGGTGATGCCAAGGACTTCTCTTCATCTACTTCATGGTTGGGCTTCTTCCATTAGTATTAGTAGTATTAGTTAAAACAGTAGATGGAAGTCTATTCCTTTGGCGATATGGTGGAGCGTTTGGAAGGAGAGGAATCATTGGGTGTTTGACAATGTGGAGGTAGACGTCGACCGGCTTAAGAAGGAAGTGCATCAATTTCTTGATTTTTGGCATTCTGATGTGGCACATGTTCAGGGGACTCTTTTGTTAATATCTTGGATAGTCTATAGATTTAATTCTTTTGGTCTTGTATGCTCCCAGTATACAAGGACGCGTCACCTGCTTTGGCGCTCTGTTAATATTACATTTACTTATCAAAAAAAAAAGTATGGAAAGGCATTAGGAAAGGGTGGAGCTCCTTTGAGAGATTCATTGCATTTGATATTGGTAGCGGGGCAACCGTTAGGTTTTTGGGAGATAGATGGTGTGGAAATTTGAGATTACGGGAGGTGTTCCAGAATTTATTCGAGGTCTCCACGGATAAAGGTTGTAGAGTTAATTCAGTAGTGTCTATGGAGATGGAAAACCTATTTGAAACCCCACGTTTAGAAGGAACTTTCATGACTGGGAGATTGATTCAGTAGCGCAGCTTTTGGAGAGACTTCAGGTGCAGCATATAGATGGCTTGGAAGATAAGGTGGTCTGGAAAGGAGCAAGGGGTCATGCTTTTTCAAGATGATCGTATTACCTCAAGCTCCTTATCAGTCTTTCCCTTGGAAGGCAGTATGGAATTCTCAAGCTCCAAAGAGAGTGGCTTTCTTCATGTGGTAAGCAACTCATGAAGCTATTCTTACCGGGGACAATTTGTGGAAACGCAACATGGTTTTTGTCAATAGGTGCTTTATGTGCAAGGCTAGCAAGGAGAGCGTGAATCATCCGCTACTTCACTGCCAAGTTGCTTTAGAGCTGTGGAATTTCATGCTGGGCTTGTTTAAGGTGACTTGGGTCATGCCAAGGTCGATTATTGAGCTCATTAGGGGCTGCTCCATTGGGTACCAGAATAGTAGAAATCGCATTTGGGAGACAACCCTGTTGGGAGTGTGTTGGACTATATGGAGGGAAAGAAACCATAGGGCTTTTGACAATGAGGAAATGTCTGTATTGGAACTGAAGAATTTTTTGATTCGTACTCTTCATTTTTGGTGCTCCGAGGCAGCTCATTCTATTTCTAGTCCTAACACTGCTCTTGTAGAGTTTGTAAATAATATTGATATTGGCTAATTCTTTTGGTAATGTATACTCCTAGTGTACGAAGGCCGCATCACCTGTTTTGATGCTATTAATTTAATCATTACTTATCAAAAAAATTGTACAAGAATTAGTCATTAGTCAATGGTATTAGCGTGGGTCCTGCCTGAAAATGTGGAACAAAGTGATGTGTTGGAAAACACTACATCACTCAAGATACAATGGGAGCCCCCTTTTGAACCGTACGAGTGTGGGAAATATATGTATCTTCTAACTGCTCACCAACTACCACTAGAAACCAACGTCATCCATCGACTTTTGGGCAGGCCTAGTTGATCTAGGTGCTTCGCGACCCAATGTGTGGGCCATGCATAGTGGACCGGGCTTTAGGGGCTCGGTTCGTTACAAAATGTGTGTGACAACAACGTTTAGGCTTGATTGATTTACAAGATGAGCCTAACTATAAGTATTATAGCTTATCTTTTATAAGCATCTGATTACAATTTATTTGCCAAGTGTTTTATTTTCAATTTTTTTCACAAGGTAACCCCTATTTAAAATCCCTGAAACTCTTAAATTTATAAGCATCTGTATGTAAATATATTAACTAAGTAGTAAGACGTACTCAATTATACACAGAAATAAACATTTTTTGTGTTTGTGTAGTTTTGCTAAATTATTGATGTGAAACACAAGAATGATTACAAAGATTAACCAACCCCTTGACTCACCAAAGATGCAAAAACAATGAACAAACAACGAATTGAAATGAACGATAAGGAGCTTCCCTCAACCCTAGGCCGACGAAATCAATCCCTAGAACCTTGGGGAACAACTTCAACTAGCTAGTTGCAATTAACAAGGAACCAAAGCTACGCGAACACCCACAAACTTCCAGCTCAACAAGTTTGATAAGTTCTCAAATCAAGAATCTCCATACAAGAAACTCTCTCTACCCACAAATTATGTGAAAACCTGAGTTCAATCTCAATTATGATAAAACGTCAACAAACTCATAAAAATGTTTAAACGCCTTTGAATAGGCTACAAGAAATTGTTCAAAAAGGAAACAATCTTACCTTTCCTTCTGAGGAAAACTTACTAAACTAATAAGAAAATTACTAACTTGGCGTGCAAGCCCACCAATCAACATACCAAGTCAATACTTTCCTAAACAATCACATCACTTCTCCATTATTCACTTGATTTTCATGGCTGGCTCGAGTGAAAGCAAGCACGTGAAGGGAAAAGGAAAATCCAAGCCAAAATCTGACAGTAGAAGACAACTTGCACTTCCAACTCTGACCCTGATGTAAGCCAGAGGAAAAGTGGCAACATGAGCGAGTTTATGAAACCCAAGGACGAGAATCCACAGATGGAAATCAATTTGAATACGGACATGAGTGGATGGGAAAGTAACACTGAACATGGATTGGAGATGTTGCTTTATAATAGGTTTGAATCAGTATATGCAGAAGCATTTCATATCCTGTTGACTCAGATTTAGCAGACTGACAGAGCCAGAAATGCAAACTTGATGGATGGGCACCGACATGAGCGGATGACTCTTCTATGGAGTATTGTTGATAATTCAGTTAAATTCCTCAAATTTGATCTAGTAACCGATGAGGAAGCACCACAAGGATATAAATCATAGAGTGAAAGGGTAACGTCCTTATTGAGAGTGCTGATAAAGGAGATGCAGAAAGGTCATCCCGGTTGTAACAGATCAGATGCCATGATGCAACTGGTGGGAATAGGTGTAGGAGTTGGTTCAGAAAGCTCTATGCATTCCGAATTTGTACAGATTGAAAATCGTAACAAGGGACAAAGTAGTGATGATGATTCCACCTGGGACAATACTTGCAGTAAGAATGATCACGATGATACATCATGTATCGATAAATGGAGTTGGAGGCCTCTCCCACATATGTGTCGCCTTCTCGCAATCTTTTGCCAAGCAATGATACTGATTTGGAGGATTTTTTTCTGCTCAGACTTCTAGAGAAAGAGCCAAAAGATCCAAAGGATTTATTAACACTGAGTGAGATCAAACAGTATACGGATCTTAAGCAACAAGTGAAAGAGAGCAAAGAGTGGGCTCTAGAAAAAGCGATGCAAGCAGAGCAAAAGGTTAATAACCATCTTTGAGAGCTCAAAAGATTAAGGATGGAGAACTTGGAAATCAATGGCTGAAAACTGACACACAAGTTCTTCATAAAAAGAATATAATGAGGCTTAGGGAGATGGATAATGCTATTTGGAACGCTATGTCTCAAGTTGAACAGCAACCGCAACTATAAGACAGCTTGAGCATCAGAACTCAGAGATTAAGGTAGATATTGAAGTTTATAGTTTAGATGCTTTCAAATCAAATAAAACTGAGAGAATTCAAAAAAAGGGAAAGGAAGTTCCTCAAGAGGAGGGTAGCTATGGAGGAAGAGAAAACTATACTTCAAGAACAGGTGGAAGAGCAGAAACAGATGGTGCTGCAGCTGAGCCAAGAGTTGTCGCAGCACAAAAAGGTTCAATTTGAATATGGACATGAGTGGATGGGGAAGTAACACTGAACATGCAATAGAGATGTCGCTTTATAATAGGCTTAAATCAGTGTATGCAGAAGCATTTCATATCCTGTTGACTCGGAATTACGAGACTGTTGAGCCACCTTATTTTTCGTCAAAGGAGTTGGAGGCCTCTCCCACATATGCATCGCCTTCTAGCAATCTTTCGATGAGCAATGATCCTGATTTGGAGGATTCTATTCTGCTCAGCCTTCTAGAGAAAGAGCCTGAAGATCCAAAGGATCTAGTTAATATATTTACATACAGATGCTTCTAAAATTTAAAAAGATTTCAGTGATTTAAAATAGGGGTTACTTTGTGAAGAAAAAAAATTAATAAAACACATGGCATATCAATTTTAATCAAAATGGTTATACAAAGAATGCTAGCAGTTTAATCAAAGTATCTCAGACTAACTATTTTGGTTTCTTTGATACATAACTGACAACAAGGATTTATATCATGCAAAGATCGGTCAAGAAAATTTAAGCAAATAAATACACTGAGGAAAAACAACTGCACCAAATCATCATGAAAAAGGAAACTTAACTGATAAAAATGAAACTCAATTTTTTTCTGTATTGGCCTATAGTTCATGTGAACTCAAATCTAGTACATTACAATTTTTCCCAATTAAGTACTTGCCTGCTGAATTTTCTGTTATGTATAAATTTACATTCTAAAATTATGCTACAGTTTGCTGCAATAATTTAGGACTATGATCTCTGTAATAATCTGTATCCAACTAGCACAATACCATTAATCCAAAGATAAACACTCTAAAAATGGTGGGTATACCTAAACTCAGCCCATTCAGTGAATAAAATTGACCTGCATAAATATATAAATAAATTTGTATACTAATTTCAGAACATATAAGCACATAATCTTGCATCATAGTATAATCAAAACTTTCAGGATATGCAAGAAGATGTTGTGGGGGGGGGGGAATAAAAAAAAAAACGAGAACATTACTAGATTATAGTCAACTAAGTGACAAAATCACGCACCTCAGCCTCCTCTTGAACCTTTTTGTGCTGTAACAGCTCTTGCCTCAGCTGCAGCATCAGTTTCTGCTCTTCCACCTGTCCCTGAAGTAAATTTTTCTCTTCCTCCATAGTTGCCATCCTCTTGAGAAACTTTCTTCCCATTTTACGAATCCTCTCAAAGTTTTATTTGATTTGATAGCATCTAAACTATAACGTTCAGTATCTACCTTAATCTCTGAGTTCTGATGCTAAAGCTGTCTCATAGCTGCAGTTGACTGTTCAACTTGAGACAGCATTCCAAAGAGCATTATCCATCTCCCTAAACCTCATTATATTCTTTCTATGAAGAACTTGCGTGTCAGTTTTCAGCCGTTGATTTTCCAAGTTCTCCATCCTTAATCTTTTGAGCTGTGAAAGATGGTTATCAACCTTTTTGCTCTGCTTTCATCTCTTTTTATAGAGCCCACTCTTTGCTCTCCTTCACTTGTTGCTTAAGATCTGTATACTACTTGAGTTCACTCAATATTAACAGCAGATCCTTTGAATCTTCTGGCACTTTCTCTAGAAGTCTGAGCAGAAAAAAATCCTCCAAATCAGGGACCATTGCTTGTCGAAAGATTGCGAGAAGGCGATGCATATGGGAGAGACGCCTCCAGCTCCTTTGGCGATAAACAAAGTGGCTCAAAATTCTCTTCGGAAGCAACTTTATCAATACATGATGTATAATTGTGATCATTCTTACCACAAGTATTGTCCCCAGTGGAATCATCATCTCAACTTTTTCCCTTATTATGATTTGCAATCTGCACACATTTCGAATGCCTAGATCTTGCTGAACCAACTCCTACACTGATTCCCACCAGTTTCTTCAAGGCATCTGATCTGTTACAACTGGAATGACGTTTCTGCATCTCCTTTATCAGCACTCTCATCAAGGACGTAACCTTTCACTCAAAGACTTATATCTTTGTAGCGCCTCCTTATCGGTAACTAGATCAGATTCTAGGAATTTAAATGAATTATCAACAATATTCCATACAAGACTCATCTGCCCATGCTGATGCCCATTCATTAAGATTGCATTTCTGGCTCTGTCAGTCTCGTAATTCCCAGTCAACAGGATATGAAAATCTTCTATATATACTGACTCAAGCCTAATATAATGTAACACCTCTAAGGCATGTCCAGTGTTAATTTCTTATCCACACACGTCAATATTTAAATTGATTTCCACGTGTGGATTCTCTTCCTAGGGTTTCATAAAATCACTCATGTTGCCACTTTTCCTCTGGCTTACATCAGGTCAGAGTTGGAAGTTCCAGGTTGTCTGTTACTGTCAGCTTTTGGCTTGGATTTTCCTTTGCCCTTCACGTGCTTGCCTTTACCCGAGCCAGCTATGAAATAGAATGAACAATGGAGAAGTTAGCAAGTAAAACTAGACAAATAGGAGAAAAGTTTATTTCTGTGTATAATTGAGTATATGTCACACAAATGAGTTAACTTATCATGTGTGAAGTGTCAACTCTCACCCTTACATGTTATCTTAGTAAATCCAAGATACTTGTTATGTTTCTTAGTATTTCTTAAATGGGCTAAGCACAGAAAAACAAGTATGAGGTTCGGTTCAACGAATGGATCATGCTGATCAAGTTCTATATGAAAATCCTTGACTACAAATATCTTTAAGAAGCTTTTTCATACATATTACCAACTTTTTTTTGATAAGTAAATGAATAAATACATATATAAATTTAATTAATATATTTACATAGAGATACATTTAACAGTTTATTAAATGTATGAATAAATGCAAAGACAGCAAATCTAGCATTTAAAGGAAGAAATATTACTACCAAAACCAATTGCGAGTAATAACTACATCGAGATGGACACTAATTACTAGCTACAGTAAAGTTTGAATATTATGTGATTGGCTAATATTGAATAGGACTTGTATTTTTAAGGGTCCAAAATATAAAAGACTGATTAATTTCATGTGAGAGCATGAGTTAATGTGCTGTAGAACATATGCATGAATAACAAATGAAAGATAAGACACAAAAGAAATTCTTTATACAGATGCTAATTACCTTTCAAAAGATTTCAAAGATTTTAAACAGGGGTTACCTTGTGAAAAAAAAACTATAGAAAATTTAACACATATGGCAAATAAATTTTAATCAAAATGGTTATGAATGCTAGCAGTTTAATTGAAGTATCTCAGAGTCCTAGGGGTGTAAATGGTTTAGCTCAATTCGGTTTGGGACAAAATACGAGCTGAACTATAGGTATTGGTTCGTAAAATATTACACCAAACTGAAACGTTTAAAGTTTCTAGTCGAACTCAACCAAATCATGATGATTCGGTTTGGTTTCGCAGTTTGATCTAGATTTTATATGCTCTAATCCAACCATAGTTATTAAAGGCGAACAAGATGACTATTAAAGAAAATAGATCATACATATCTTTCGTAACATGTTTAAAAGCTTGTTATCAATGACAGTGATACATAAAATTAAGTTCACACAAATCAAATTACAAACAAGTTAAACCAATAAGTATAAACCTGCTTTAATTTACTTCAATAAAAAAAATCAATTATACCCCCAATTCAACCTTATCTTTTTCAAAAGTCACATATTACTTTGAGAGGAAACTCAAACCCATGGGACTGTGTGCAAACCCTAAGAACAACACCAAAAACAGCTTGAAAATCCCGCAATCTAAAAACCAAGCAATGGACTAAACAGTATAGGAGCCGGTGACCAAGTCTGTGTAGGTCCAGCGAAAAATTCCAGAGCCAGCACGTGGAGTGTGTGAGCACCATTTCGGCGACTTCAGCCGATAGCGATGCCTCAGATAAGATCTATGAATCCAACTTAGATTGGGTATACATAAAGGATCAGTAGTTGGGCTGAAATCGATAAGATCTAGGCCAAAATCCTTCAGATCTGGGCCAAAAAGGTTTGTTGCTCGCATTTCCTCACCTTTTCAGGCCTCTCGCCTAGGCAACAGGGGAGATCGCATTTGGCTCACTTCTTCAACATCGCCTTGCCTGACCTTCAAGAGGCAACGGATCCTCACCTCACCTCTCGCATGAGGCAACCAAGGCGCTTGCCTTTAACAACTATGAATCCAACGTAGGATATAATTCCACTAATAATCAACAGTCAGATCTAAATACGGTTTGATGGTTCAGCTTAAAAATTCGGCTTGGTCGTTTGGCTCGGCAGTTGAGTTCAATATGGTTTGGTTTGATTCAGTTTGGTTCGGCTCGGCAGTCACAAAACCGATAAGTTTTTAAAAAACTCAAACCGAGCTGAGCGATATAAGCCACAAAACCAAACCGAACCACTCGGTTTGGCAGTTTGGTGGCTTAATTGCATTGACACCCATATCTCAAACTAACTATTATGGCTTATTTTATACATAATTGTCAACAAGGAATTCATCTTGTAAAGATCAATCAAGAATATTTAAGCAAACAAATACATAAAGAGGAAAAACAACTGCACAAAAATCAACATGAAAAAGGAAACTTACCGATCAATATGAAGCTTAAAACTTTTCTGAAATCAGCGACTCACGAATTGACACTAACGCTTTGAACACACATCGTGCAGAGAAGGAGAAAGGGAAAACGAAAGAAGTAGGAATCAAGAGAAAAAAAATAAACATACATCACACACGCGCACTGAGATAGAGAAAAGGAGAGACAAAGAGAGACAGGAAAGGAGAGACAAAGGGAAAGACAGAGCGCATTGTATTCTGTGGGGAGTAAGGAGAAGAAGTTTAAATAGTGTTTCAAACGCATTAAGGTGGCAATGTCATTAACACTGGGAATCCATGCATATTAGGAAAGTCATAGAAGCAAACAAATCTAAATTAAAGTTGGTTGTTGAAGACTCAACTCCCACAATTACATAAATCCAACTTAATTCAGTGAATCAAAATTACATAAGACAAATCTACCCGTAATTAATTAAGTTCTATAATAAAAGCCCGGAAAATGATCTTTTGCTAATGTACTTTAAACAATTTCTAAATTTTGCTACTGTACTATTTTTTGGGCAAAACTATCATTGTAATTTCAAAAACGGATGCAATTTCATCATTACCCCTAACTGTCATCCAATTCATAACACAATTAATTTCAATCATCTCCCCTAAATTTTATCCTTAATGGGTATTCGAAATGGGCAAAACTCCAGTAAGACCGTCATACGGATCTTTATTCGTAACACGGAGCTCCACTCTCTCACAGCTCAACCCACTAACACACGATGAGTCGGGTAAGAAGGATCCGTCTTACAAAAAATATTCGTAAGACCGTCTTACCCAAGTTTTGCCGTTGAAATTAGGGGGTGTTAGTTAATGTTTTTTTTTTTTTGATAAGTAAAGAATATATTAAAATAACGGGCGTCAAAACAGGTGACGCTACCTTTGTACACTAGGACTATACAAACTACTCAGCTCTAAAACTATTCACAAAATCCACAAAAGAATGCCCGAGAGATTGATCTGTCGCAGACACCACAAAACAATGTGCGCAAAAGACGATCTCTCAATTGATCCAGCGAAACCTCACTATTATCGAAAATTCTCCAGTTCCTCTCTTTCCAAATAGTCCACCTAACACCTGCCGGAATAGCACCCCAAAGAATATTGCTCCTCCTACGAATGGAACGAGACCAACTCGAAAGCATCCCCCGAACAGAACTGGACATTACCCACGAGATCCCAAAAAGCCCCACAACAGTATACCATAAAGAACGAGCTACCGAACATTGTAGTGACAAGTGATTAACACTCTCTTTGTCGCCTTTGCACATGTAACACCGGTTCATATAAACCATCCCCCTTTGCGAATGTTTTCTCCCATAAGAATCGCCTCATGACAAGCTTCCCAAACAAAAAATGCAACACGACTGGGAGAAATACTCCTCCAAATTCCTTTCCAAGGAAAGGGATCCCCCACTTGCCCGACATAGCAAAAAAATAAGATTTAACAAAGAACTTTTTGCTATTCGATGCAACCCACCTTGCCTTATCATATCTGCTCCCGTCAATCTAAAGCGAAGTGAAAAAATTTCCACAAACCTCCATCTCCCACTCTTGAAGATCCCTACGAAACAAGGGATTCCAGACCACCACTCTACCCTGATCAATATGCAACATCGAACTAACATAGCAGTTTTTGTCCACCGCCAAATTGTACAACTCAGGATAGACTCTCCATAGTTCTTCTTCCCCACACCACTTGTCTTTCCAAAATCTCACTCTCGAACCATTGCCGACCTCAAAAGAAACAAACCTTTCAAACTGCGCCCACCCTTTACAAATTCCTTTCCAAACTCCTGACCCAAAAGAACCGGCGACGATTTTAGGAAACCAAAATTGATCACCCTCTCCGTATCTACTGATCACCACCCTCCTCCACAACCCATGCTATTCCTCCATGTATCGCCAAAACCATTTACCAAGTAAAGCTGAATTGAAGCAACTTAGCTTCTTGATACCTAAGCCTCCCTTCCTGATGTTCATACAAACCTTATCCCAACTTAGCTTCTTGACGAATGTCATTTTCTAAACGAAATTTTTTTAGCGAGCTTTTACTTTAAAGTAGAAATGATATGAAATATAATTAAAAAATAAAAATTGTTAAAAATAACTCTTATAAAAAAAGATAATTATTCATGAAAAAAAGAATTTTTAACTTGGCAAAATTTTCATGTTGGCTATTATGCATTGAATCAAAATTTTATTTTTCTTGTTAACGTTTGTTTAATTCCAATTAAGCAGGATTTTAAAGAATGTTAATATAAAAATAAGTTTGTAGTTTTATAGTCAATTCTCTTTATAAAAATTTATTACATTCAACAAACGAGTGTTGCCAACTTGATTCATGGATTAACTTTTTTTCGAAATTAGTTAATTGATTGGATTTAAACTTAATATGTTTTTTTTATCTTCCTTATTATTATATTTTTATTATATTATGATACAATAAGACAAAATGTGTTAAGTAATTAATTTAAATATATTTTCTTATTTTTCTAGTAAGACCATATATCTTTTCCTTCTTGTTTTTATGCTTATATTTTTTGATAAATGGTAAAATGTATTAACAAGCATCAAAACAAGTGGCGTGTCCTTTACGTAAACAAAAACCCATGTCCCATGGGAAAATTATACACAAATTCACAAAATCTACAAAAGATCTGACGGAGGGGCGTGGAGATGGTCTACTTTGAGCACCACAGGAACAAATAATTGAGCAAGGATTTTTACATATCAGTCAATGAGCCCTATTCATTTTCAAATGCTCTCCGATTTCTTTCTTTCCAAATCATCCAACAAACTCCCAACGGGGCTGCTTCCCATATCCTGGTTCTACTCTTATTCCTCCCAACCAAAGACCAACTTCAAAAAAAGGTCCTTTATAGAGCTTGGCAATACCCACGAAACTTTGAACAAAACAAAAAGCATCGACCACAACTCGTCTTGCCACAGGATAATGAAGCATCAAATGATTAACACTCTCTTCATTCCCCTTGCATAAGTACCACCAATTTGTATAAATGAAGCCTCTTCTCCTCAAATTATCACCAGTTAGAAAAGCTTCATTAGCCGACTCCCAAGCCAAAAAGGCCACCCTGTTAGGAGCCATAGTTTTCCATATCGACCTCCAAGGAAAAAAGTTCCAATCACTACTGTCCAACTTAATACCCTTTCACCGAGATTTTTTTTATTAGTAAATAATATATATATAATATACCAAAAGCGTCAAAGCAGGTGACGCGTCCTTTGTGCACTAGAAGTATACTCACTAATCATGACAAATTCTACAAAAGAATAGCTAGTACATAGAGTTTCCCGTGACTCCGAACACCAAATAGATAGAGTGCAAATCAGGGTGTCTTTCAGCTGAAATATGGAACACTCCTCGTCAAAAGCCCTTCTATTTCTCTCCCCAAAGAATCCACACAACAGCTAGCAGTGTCTCCCAGAAAAAAAATTCCTCCCTTTCTTCTTGTACCGTGACCAACCGAGAAGCATCTCTTTGAATGAATCCTGGCATTACCCACAAAATTTTAAACATCCCCAAAATTGAATTCCACATATCTCTAGCCACCACGCAGTGCATCAATAAATGATTAACACTCTCTTCGTTGTCTTTACACATAAAACACCTGTTAACATAAATCTTCTTTCTTCTGCCTAGATTTTCACCGTAAGAATTGCTTCATTACATGTGTCCCAAGCAAAGAAGGTAACTCGACTAGGAGCTCTAGTTTTCCTTATTGACTTCCAAGGAAATGGAATAACATTTCTACGAAGCAGCAAATTCTCCACTATTAACACCATCCCATTGACCTTGTCCTCCCTGTTTCTCCCCACCTGGACAGTGTATCTTCTTGAAACAAACGCATGAATGAATCCATTTCCCAATCTT
This sequence comes from Codonopsis lanceolata, assembly GCA_013146195.2. Lineage (NCBI taxonomy): Eukaryota > Viridiplantae > Streptophyta > Magnoliopsida > Asterales > Campanulaceae > Codonopsis > Codonopsis lanceolata. The sequence goes on along the minus strand of CM028383.1, from coordinate 25,241,915 downwards.
GAAAATTTCTTCTAAAAGTTGAATTCCACACAGCTCCACCCTCATCCATCTGAAAGTTTTCCAAACAATCCTTATCCATAGGATGGTTAGTATTCATCAGACCACGAATCACATTAAGTCTATTGCGGTTAATGGTATTGTGCTGGATAATGAGAAGGATATCAAGGAAGGTGTAGCAGAATTTTTCCAATCTTTATATTCAGGCAAGGGGGGAGGGTGTCCTAGCCTTCATGGAGTCCAGTTCAAATCCATTGAGCAGGCTGATAAGGATTTCCTTGAGAATCCTTTTTCAGAGGAGGTGGTGGGTGCCTTACGCAGTATGAGTGGGGAAAAAGCCCCATGTCCAGATGGCTGTTTTTTTCAAGAACTGCTGGAAGGTGGTAAGAGCAGATATTATGGGGTGGTTCCACTTCTTTCATGAAAAGATGTGTTTTGAAAAAAGCTTGAATGCCACGTTTATTCATTCCGAAGAAAAAAGGTGCTTCCGATGTGAGAGATTTTAGACCTATCAGGGTAGTGGGAGGAGTTTATAAGATCCTAGCTAAAGTCCAAGCTTTGAGGATGGAAAGGTTATGGGAAAAATTATTTCAGAATCCCAGTATGCCTTTGTGGGTGGTCGTCAGATCCTTGATGCTTCGTTCATTGCCAATGAAGTGGTGGTTGATAGAATTAAAAGTGGGGTGCCCGGTCTGTTGTGCAAGCTGGATATTGAGAAGGCGTATGATCACGTAAATTGGGAGTTTTTGCTGTACATGTTAGATAGGCTGGGTTTTGGAGACAAATTTCAAGGTGGCTGGCGATAGTAGTTCGGAGTTATCTATCTCTCATCTACTTTTTGCAGACAACACTCTTATTTTTTGTGATGCAGAAACCTCTCAATTGGGCTTTTTGAGGCTAGTTCTGATATTCTTTCAAGTTGTTTTGGGTCTCAGTGTCAACATAGCCAAGAGTGAGATTATTCCAGTTCGGGATGTTCACAATATGGATGTTTTAGCTTCGCTCTCCGGGTGTAAGGTTGGAAGCCTTCCCTCTTCTTACCTTGGTCTTCCTTTAGGGGCCCCTCATAAGAGCAAAGCTTTGTGGAATCCAGTCGTGGAAAGGTTGGAACGTCGGTTGGCAGGTTGGAAGAAGTTGCTGCTATCTAAGGGTGGGAGACTCACGCTAGTAAAAAATACTCTTTCAAGTCTTCCCAATTATTTTCTGTCCTTGTTCATTCTTCCAAATTATGTTAGAAGTAGATTAGAGAAGCTGGAAAGAGATTTCCTTTGGGAAGGGTTGTCGAGGATCGCAAATATCATCTAGTCAAGTGAGATAAAGTGTGTGATATCATCAAGGTAGGTGGGCTGGGTATCAAGAATTTGAAGTTGTTTACGCTCTGCTGGGTAAATGGCTGTGGAGATATAGGAAGGAGAGGGGGACTTTATGGAGAAGGTTGGTAGTTTGCAAATACGGTGAAGGGGATCATTTATGGTTCCCAAACGACATTTCTTCACCTTATGGAATACATATTTGGAGGGCTATTAGAAAGGGTTGGGTATCTTTTGAGAGATTTATTTCCTTTGACATTGGCAGAGGTGATGAAATCAAGTTCTGGAAGGACAAATGGTGCGACAATGAGTTGTCTCGCTCCTTCCCATATCTGTTTGCTATAGCTACAAAGAAGGATTGTGTGATCAGTTCAGTTCTGAATTTTGGGGAAGGCAGTGTCTCGTGGTGTCCGGTCTTTCGCAGGAACCTTCAAGACTGGGATGTGGAATCCTTTTTGTTATTCAGCGAGAAGTCGCATTCCCATAAGGTGGGCCAACAGGTTGATAAGGTGGTTTAAAATGGGGCAAAGAGCAAGAATTTTTCACTTCCTTCGTATTATCTCAAGCTGAGTGATAGGTGCAGAATTACATTACCGTGGAAGCAAATCTGGAGATCAAGTGCCCCTATGAGAGTAGCCTTTTTTGCTTGGGAAGCAGTGCACGAAGCTATTTTGACGGGGGACAATCTGAGAAAGTCATAAAATTTATGTGAATTGGTGCTATATATGTAAAAGGAGCAATGAGAGCGTAAACCATTTGCTGATCCATTGTCCTGTTGCATCCCAGTTGTGGGATTTGGTCCTCAATTTGTTTGGAATCTCGTGGGTAATGTCGTGCTCGATCAAAGAGCTCTTTCAGAGCTGGTCTTTGTGTAAGCGCAAGAGAAGAAACTTCATTTGGGACACCGCCTTGCTTAGCGTTTGCTGGACAATTTGGCAAGAGAGAAATAGGAGGGTCTTTGAGAATGTGGAAACGTCAATGCCTATTTTGAAGGAGTCATTGCTTCGCATTCTATCTTTTTGGTTGCTCCTCATAGTTGGCCCAGGTGGAGGGCAGCGCGAGCTCTTCTATTACTTTTGTAGAGTTCTTGTATAGATTTACTTTACTTTAATTGATGGGTATACTCCTAGTTACTTTAATTGATGGGTATACTCTAAGTGTACAAAGGCGTGCCACCTTTTTGGCGCTAGTTTATAATATACCTTATAAAAAAAAAATGAAAAGGTTAGGGAATAAACTCTGCAAGTCCACCTTTCCACACCATTTATCAATCCAGAATCTCACTCAGGAACCTTCCCCAATCTCGAAAGAACCCCAACTCTGCAAATGCCTCTCCACACACCCACTCCATATGGGATGGAAATGGCCTTTGAAAACCATTTATGATCTCCCTCCCCTTACTTGTTGATATCTACTTTCCTCCATAAACTATTTCCCTCAACCAAATATCTCCATAACCATTTCCCCAGGAGCTGAATTAAAAGTCTTCAACCTTTTGATGCTTAGACCTCCTTCTCTCAAATTGGAGTAAACCTTATCCCACCTAACTAAATGATATTTAGGCTCCTCAGCTTGTCCTTCCTCTTTCCAGTTTCTCTAATCTGTTTTGAATTGAGGATGGGATCACAAACAAAGACATAAAATAGATGGGCATGCTCGACAAAGTGTTCTTGATCGAAGTCGATCCCCCCCTTTTGACAACATTTTCTTCTTCCAGTTTGAAAGACGCCTTTCAAACCTCTCAATCACCAGATTCCACAACGCTACTTTTATAAGAAGCTCCTAGAGGCAGGCCAAGATACGACGAAGGCAGTCTAGCAACTTTGCATCCGAAAAAGAAGCTAATTGAAGCACATCAACTACATCATCTACAGGCAAAATATCGCCTTTAGCAATGTTGATCCGATGACCTGAAACCACCTGAAAAAAATAATGAGACTAAACAGACCAACGTGTCATCCGCAAATAAAAAGATGTGACACCAAAATCTTCGTGTCCTAAGCCCGTCCCATCCTAAAACCACCAATGAAACCTCCTTGCCCTGCTCTATCCATTGGTCTACTCAATGCCTCCATATTTTTCCTTTCAAATCCTCCCATAACACCCTGTCCCTTGGATAGCCAACTTTCTGGCATACAAAGTCTCAAATAATCTTGCTACCGACTCTAACTCCCAATCTTGGAAATTCCTACAGAAAGAATTTTTTATCTCTAGCCAATGAGAACAGATTGGATAAGTGATAAGAGCACATTTGTGTGATATTGTTAGTTGATTTTGTGCTTAATTATTGAGTAAATAGTCCACACGCTTCCCAACCTTGGTTGTTTTGTGCTTGTCCATAAACTGATGATTGTCTCCACTACGTGAAGGGAGCCACCCTCTCTGACAAAAGACCTCCAAAGCCATTTCCGAAGAAAAAGACGTGGATTGCAAGCAACTTTAATGAATTCTAAACCCCTAACCCCGACTTCACCCCTTATGTGATGTCAAAACAAAGCACGTGCCACTTCACTAAATAGTTAATTTTCTCCCTCCAATCCTCCTTCCCACAAAAATTTTTCCAGATAAGCGATAATAAACTGAATATTAAGGAATCACAAAGCGCAACAAAACGAAGGCATCCATGTACACTAGGTAAAGTATTCTTGACAACAATAACTATATAACAAACACCCTTCTTTGAAACGGATATTGTTTTTCACCCACTAAATCCCCAAGGGACTGATGTAAATATTTCATCAGCCTCAAACCCCAGCTCCACCAACGGTTCAAAGTATGCATCAGCTGATCCTTAAGTTGATCCGTCCATTCAACATTGTCGAATGCTCTCTTGTTCTCTCTCCCCAAATGATCCACCAAATTGCGAGAGGAAGCTAAAGCCCCACATTTTCTACTTGACAGTGGAGCAAGAGGTGATTCGTGCATTCGCTGCACTTCCTACACATGTAGCACCAATTAACATAGATCTTACCTCTCCGCCTAAGATTATCCCCGGTTAGAATGGCCTCACAACAAGCCTCCCATGCAAAAAACATCACTCGGGCAGGGGCAAGAGACTTCCAAATACACTTCCAAGGGAAAAGAGGAACCCTATTTCCTGTTGTCTGTGCATACATCGACTTAACAAAAAACTCTTTATATTTCGAGATTGCCCACATAACCTTATCCTCCCTGCTAATGTCTGTTTGGATAGAGTACAATCGCTCCAAAAATAGAACACTAGAATCCATTTCCCAATCCTGAAGATTCCTACGAAAAACAGGATTCCAATCCACAGAACCATTTACCACCTGGATTACATCACTAACCAGAATATCTTGATCAACCACCAAATTGAAAAGATCTGGAAATACAATACGGAGCTCCTCCTTCCCACACCAGACATCTTTCCAAAATCTGATTTTCGAGCCATTACCTAGGGCAAACGAAATATTACCCTTGAAGGCAGCCCTTATATATACTGAAAAATCCCTTTCCATACACTAGGTACCATACGGGCTGTCTATGGCGTTTGGAAACCACTCATGCTCCCCTTCCCCATACTAAAGAATTCCAGACCAACCAAGAGAGCTCTGATCTCCACAAGGCATTGTGCTCCACCTTATATCGCCATAAGCACTTCCCAAGGAGCGCTGATCCATTGAGGCTTCAACGTCGTCAAAAACTCTCCTATTTCATTCTTTCCTTCCGTTTTTTTAATTTGTGTTCATAAAACATCTTTTATTAACCCTCTTAAAAAACAAGTTACTCCCAAATAATTTAAGAACCATAAAACAGACTTTCTAACACCAACTATCATCAAGGATATCCCAACATTTTGAAAAACTTAGAGGAGGCGCTTAAACTTAATTATGTTAGAAATTGGATAACAGTCAGCCATAAATTACATCTCCCTTTCTAACTACAATGGCAATTTTGTCCGAACACTTCCTTTTTTTTTAATTTGTGTTCATAAAAATTGGTTAACAGATCCGGGACTGACATTTCCTCCACTCCTAGTCCTAACACTTCTATTGTAGATTTTGTAAATAGTATAGATATTGACTAATTCATTTGGTAAGGTATACTCCTAGTGTACAAAGGACGCATCACCTTTTTTACGCTTTTTATATAATCATTACTTATCAAAAAAATGGCAATTTTGTCCCAAAAATAGTACAATGAAAAAATGTAAAGATTGGTTAAAAGTAAAAGTGGCAAATTTGACCTTTTTCCTAAAACCCCCTTGTTATCTATGTTGATCCGTAGCCGGTGTGCCTTTTGATCATCCATCGCTCTTGCAAGTCACCATTGAGAAAAGCACTCTTGACAGGTATAGCATGAAATCCTTGTATGATGCATAAGCAAGAAACAGTCTTATAGCCTCAAGTCTTGTGTCACAAGAAAATGTTTCATCATAGTCAATGCCCTCCGCTTACGATACCTTGGGCTACTAATTTTGCCTTGTTCCTATTGATGTTTCCATCTTCATCTAGCTTGTTTCTGAAAACCCATTTGGTGCCTATAGTAGTCTTGATGAGTAAAGATCTGAGTAGCTCCAAGCATGACATCTTAAGGGCCGCTGATAATGACCGATGGTTTTCTAAGCAATCTAAATATTCTAATTTGTTACAAGACTAAGTCCTTTCCAAAAGATAGCCACACCATCATAATTATTAAAGGTGGTCGCCTCATTCACGTGAGGCGAGGCGAGGGCGAGGCGAGAGGCGAGGAGTAGCCGCCTCACCGGAGATCAAGCGAGGCCTTTACTCCAAGTGACTCAGGCACCTAGTCGCCTCACTCGCCTGGGAGCAAGGCAAGGGGTGCGAGAAGGCATCCCCTTCGTGATAGGGCTATAAACGACTTCTCAAATCCTTTTAGTTTTTACCAAACGACATTTTAAATGAAAGAAAAAAGACATTACTTAGTCGACTCAATTATTGTCTCACACAAACAACGTTAAACACCAAGAGAAGTCGCAGCTACAAAGCCGCGATCAATCCATCTGACGTCAATGAAGCGACCACACAACCAGCATGATGTTCAGCGACATCCAAGCGACCAACGACCAGCCCCGACGTCGACTCCAACTGCCGGAAAAGGTATACCTCTCAACCCTCTGTTCTCTTCTCTTCTCTCTGCTTTTTTTCATTTTTTGGTCTACTAACGCTACTCAGACCCTCTCATCTGAAAGATTAAGGTGTTAGAGAGAGGTCCTAAAGAGTATATCATATTACAATGACAGAGTATATCGCGTTAAGATTATCATTGTGTCTGAGTTAGAAATTCTTTTGGGATTAAAGGGGTGCAACTGTAGCAATAAAAAGTTACATCTACCAGAACCAATACAGTTTCTTTTATAGGGGTTAGTTTTGTAGTTGTTAGATTTTGCTTGTCACTAGTTGACTATGGTAATTGTTTCAGTTCCAGCTATTCAATATTGAAATAGTATTAGATCTCACTAAATCCAAATTAAAAAGCAGGAATAGGATCCTGTTACGCTATTGATAAATCACACAAATCCACCTTAAATTATGTAATTCTCTTACAAGGGAATTAACATTAATATTGTTCCGTAAGGACCCTTTGGCAATGAATTACCTCTTTAGGATCAAGTGCTCGCAACCAACCATATCAATTCAACATAACACAATTCTATAATATATTTCAGAGATCTAACGTGAATCATGTGATTTAAATACGAATTATAGTTGATTTAAATGGGAATTACATGAGTTGAAATGGAATATATTTTGGGTAACAAAGAGATATTGGGAATTAAAGATGTGTAAATAGAAAGATATTCAAAATCAAATCAAAATATTCTCTCCGTTCCAAAATTATTGTCCTGTTTGACCGGGCACACGAATTAAGGAAAAACAATTGACTTAATTATTAACATTGGTATAATATGTAGCTTCCTTTAAATCTCATGGGCAAGTGGTCCATAATTAAAGTAGAAAGAAAAAGTTAGCTAAAATGGTAAAAGTGTTGTCCTAAAAAAAAAAGTTACAAGCACGTCAATTTTTTGGGACGGACGAAAAAGAGAAACATGACAATAATTTTGGGATAGAAGGAGTAACAAATCATGAGTTCATATTATATCTGAAAACCTTTCTCGACCAGAGCAAAATAATTCTGCATTTGGACAGAGTCAAAGCACTTCTCCTAGGAGTTTTAAACATCTCCGAATATAACACGAATTAGGGTAATTACATATAACCCCCTCAACTATGGATCGGTTCGAATTTCCCCTTAACTACCAATGGAATCAATGTGCCCCTCAACTATAAAGTTTTCTTAATCACACTTTTTGCTTAGTTGAGAAAAAATGCCCACATGAGATTCACGTGGCAAACTTTACGTTTTTTTACCATAATACCTTTTTGGTGTTTCAATTGACTATCTTACCCTTACCCTTGTGCCCTAAGACCCTCTTTGTAGTACAAAGACCGAGCAATCATTCTTGCCTTCATTTCTAAAAATATCTTTCTTATGTGATTATCTACTCCTAGTCTTCGACTCTTCAATTGGAAATGGAAATACACTTAATAATAGTATTTCCTTTCCTTAATTAGGAGTTTCAAAAAGATTCCTCAAATATCTCCATTCTTGTCCAAATGCTTGAAAGGGTGATTTTTCAGGAATCCCGTTCTCTTTCTTTTTTCAATTAAAATTAATTAGTATGATTATTAAAAATGTTAAAACATTTGTAATTTGTAAACAATTAAAAGGTTGAATGCTAAGTTCAAAGTAGATCAAAGAGCTTACTTGTCACCAACAAAAATGATCTCCTTTCCTGGATAGCAACCAGGAAGCTCAGAAACATTGGTATTTCTTTCTACAAGCGAAAGTGTGAGGACCATAAGAGTTGACAGGAGGACTAATTGTATCCAGCATAGTTTAGGAGATACAGAGTTCCTTTGTCCAGGTCTTGCATACAAAGGGCGCATCTACCAACAATGATTCAATCCCTCTTTTCCAAAAACATTCACCAGACAATCCAATGGTAACTCTTCTCGTTTTTGTTCTTCATCTGCAATAAAAGAGACTTAAAAAAAAGGTAAAAATTCACATTAACTAGCAAATACGTCTGATTAACAATAATTCAATTGTTCATTTGATAACAAAAATTAGGAACCTTGTCTTCTAAACACTTCCTACATCAGTTGTTTGTGCTAGTGTCTTTGAATAATATATTAAGACAGATACAGAACATAAGATTTCCCTGGTGGGGAAGATGGTCTTAAATTGTAGCAGGCGGCATATTTATTCCACCAAGGAGATTAAATGATTTAAAATCTACCACAAAACCCATCAGCCTTTCCTGTATTGCCAAAGAGCACCGTAATTTTGAGCATTTTAAATATCAAATAACAAGCTCCGAATACAAGAAAAAAACAACATATGGAATATATAGGTAATTTTCATATTGAGCCTCAATAAGTACAAGGTGTTCTATCTTTTTACATTATAGCCACTGTGAGTAGCTAATAAACACCACCTAAATCATTAAACACCTACTCTGAATGCCAAGTCACATATACATTTGGGACAAGGAGTAACAGTTACCGCCTCTGATCATCATAGCTGACCGAAGCAACTCACAGTTGCTTCATACCTCCGTCCTGATAACATTTACACTGCATAGAAAGGACAATAAGTCATGTAACTCCCAGTTTCAGTTGGATTGTCTTGGTGCTTCAATATTATAAACAACTAGGGTCCTCAGTAAGCAAACAACCTCCTGTATAACCAAAAAAAAAGTAAGCAAACAGCAAAATCAACTTATGAGGGCAACGAAAGGAAATGAAGTAGCACCTCCAATAAAAATAAAATTATCTTGGCTAACATGTTAGCTCGAAATGAAATAGAACATTTCAGCTTAGTGAAGGCAAAGAACAAAACATTCATAAGGTATTAAGGTTTGTGGTACAACTCCATCACTCAATACAAAATAAAAGTCAGTTGAATTCTGAACCTGAACAAAAGCATTTAAAGTGAATGAACAAAAGATCGTTCTTCCAAAAAAAAAATGGACACGTATTTAACAAATCCCATGTTGACCGACTTGTTAATTTCTATTGACGTAGCATAGATAAGATTAGAAGATCTGCCCCATTTCCAAAAAAAATTACGAAGAATTGCATGACAGATAAAAAACAACCATCTAGAGATTATGCATAAGGTAATTGTTGTGGTATAATTCATTAACTTGTATACTTATTTAAGGATATCATCATTCATTTTCTAATAACACAAGAAATCCATCTGGAGATTATGCATTCCATGAGGTGGTTCTGAGGAGTTCTTTTTTTATATAAGTAGAGTATAATATCATAGAAGCGTCAAAAAAGGTGACGCGTCATTTGTACACTAGGAGTATACACAGTAAACTAATCTAAGGATAGACTATTAACAAAATCTACAAAGGAATAAGGGTGAAGAATGGAAGTATTAGCATCTACTAAACACCAAGACTGGAGAGTTCGCAGCACCAAGTCCTACCAGGGCCTTTCCTTGTTATCAAACACCCTACTATTCCTTTCAAGCCAAATGGTCCAGCACACACAAAAGAGCAGTTTGCCAAGATAAATTCCCTCTTCTCCGTTTGTAGAAAGCCCAGTTTAGAAATAGCTCCTTCGTTGATCTAGGCATAATCCACGAAATGTTGAAGAGCCCGAGGATAAGATTCCAAAGATCCATAGCTACAGAACAATGGATGAGTAAATGGTTAACATTTTCCTCATCGCCTTTACACATATAGCACCAATTCACATAAGTATTATGTCTTCTTCTCAAATTATCTCCGGTTAGAATGGCTTCATAGCAAGCCTCCCAAGCAAAAACCGCTACCCGACTGGGAGCTCTAGATTTCCAAACTGATATCCATGGAAATAAAAAACCATCTTTGGGTGATAGAGACTCAAAATAAGCTTTGACAGAAAATCTTTTGTCTTTAGAACCCTTCCACCACACTTTATCCTTCACTTGCTTGCCAAGAGTCATGGAATAGAGAAAATAAAGTAAATACACACATGATTCCATCTCCCAGTCATGGAAGTTCCTACGAAATGAAGGACTCCAAATCACCTTGTTATCCTCCACATGAACCACTGCATTAACAAAGCAGTCCTTATCACTGTCTATGCTAAACAAATCCAGAAATAATCTCCACAACTCTATGTCGCCGCACCATTTGTCTTTCCAAAATTTCACCGACGAACCATCACCATTTGTCAAGTCTTTAACCCCAAAGCCTCCTTCTTTCATACTATGGCATACCTTCACTTCACCAAATGATACTTATGGCTCTCACTTCTGCCTTCCCATACGAAGTCCCTTTCCAGTCTCTCTAGAATATTACGGATAGATTGAGAGAGTACAAATAAGGACATAAAGTAGGTGGGTAAACTGGATAAAGTGCTTTTAACAAAAGTGAGACGCCCCCCTTTTGACAGGAGTTGTTTTTTCCACCCAGTCAATCTACGTTCGAATCTCTCTATGATGGGATTCCACATCGCCTTGTTTTTAAACTGATCTCCAATGGGTAACCCAAGATAGGAGGAAGGAAGCTTGCCTACCTTACACCCGAAGAACTGAGCCATATCCTCAACATTATCAACCCCTCCAACTGGCAGAATCTCACTTTTCGCAATATTAATCCGAAGACCTGAGACCATCTGAAAACACAACAGAACTAGGCGCAGGTAACCTAGTTGAGAAAATTCTGTATCACAAAAGATCAACGTATCATCTCATCTGCAAAAAGATGGGACACGGAGACCTCCAGATCTCTATGCCGACTTACATTAAAACCACGAATGAAACCTCCCACCATAGACTTTTTTTTGATAAGTAATACCTCCCACCATAGACTTATCCAAGAATCTATTAAGAGTCTACATGACAATAATGAACAGGAACGGGGAAAGGGGATCTCCCTGTCTCAAACCTCTAGAACCGCCAAAAAAACCCTGAAGGTTCCCCGTTTACCAGCACTGAGAACCAGACTGTAGCTATGCAAAATAGAATCCAACTTCTCCATTTTAGCCCAAATCCCAATCTGTCCAACAAGTAAATCAAGAACTCCCAGTTGACATGATCGTATGCCTTTTCAATATCCAGCTTACATAACAAACCTGGAACCTCACTCCTTAATCTGTTGTCCACAGCTTCATTTGCTATCAGAGACGCATCAATAATCTGCCTATCACCCACGAAAGCATGCTACGAATCCGAGACAACTTGACCAATCACTCGTTTCAACCTTCGGGATAACACTTTCAATATAAGCTTGTACATACCACCAACCAAACTTATTGGTTTGTACTCTCTCAAATCACTGGCTCCTTTCTTCTTTGGAATTAAAGCTATGAATGTTGCATTAAAACTCTTCTCAAAACTCATATTATCATGAAAGAACTGGAAGACTTTCAACACATCACTTTTTATCACCTCCCAGCAATATTGAAAAAAAGCCATTGAGAATCCATCTGGCCGGGGCTTTGTCACCACTCATACTTTGCAGCGCTGCAGAAACTTCTTCTGAAAATGCTTGTTCCAGATCAGCCGACTCCCCAGCATCCAGAGACTTGAAATCCATATCATCCACTTTAGGGCGCCACTCACCATCATCTGAATACAGCCTCTCATAAAACCCCACAATCCTATCTTTTATATCCTCCTTGTCTTCCACTAAGACACCATCAACTGTAATGCTCCTGATCTCGTTCGCAACTTTATGAGCATTCGCCATTCTATGAAAGAATTTTGTGTTTTTGTCACCTTCTTTAAGCCATTGAACCTTGGATTTCTGTTTCCAGCAGATTTCCTCATTAAGAAGAAGGTGCTCTAGCTCTCTTTTCAGATTTGAACGACGCTCCTCCTCTACGTTTAAACCCACACCCCCTGCTTGCAACAATCTAAAGGAAATCATATCACATAAACTGATACACGTCAAATATGTTGCCAGTTTTTTTAGCAGTGTCACATAACATATCTTTGTTTATATATCAAAAAAAATGTTCACAGTTAAAAGACCACAAGGCACAAGTTGTTACAACCACAACTGTCAACAAATTAACCCAAGGTCTAATGCACACCAAGTCAATGCACTTTAAAAGCTGGAGACTCTGAAATAAGAGATGGACCTCCCGCCAGTAGTGATAGAGAGGACTGCAATCTGAACTTTAATCACACAAATCTAGTTACGGAGAAGTGCACCCAAAAGCAGTATCACTCTGTTTTACAATTTCGTTGGACAGGACCGACAGGTAGGTCAGTATCATGGACAACTTTAGTACGCACCTGTTGTTCAAAGAGAATCTGACAGATTCACGGAGCTCGCTAATGTACTTGTCTCCGTTTCCCGGGATGGCAATTGAACCATTCTATCTTGCCCGTCTGGTAGGCAGGCCGAGTACTTGATCAAGGTGGCAAACAGCAATAAAGAAAATAATAAATAAGAAACCAGAAACCAGAAAGGAGAAAGGAGAAAATAAATTATATATATTATATTATAACAAATAAAAACTTTTCACCTATCATATTATTGATATCCAAATTATGAGTAACCCTCAACGAATACAGATTCAAAAAATCTAGAAATGACTTTTTGGGTACTTATCTACCCAACTACAAGACTAAACTAACTGATTGAGGTTCTCTCAGGCTGTAAACTTGAATATGTATCTCTTCTTGAAAGTAGTGATGCCGGGGGAACAGGTTTCAAGGGGCTTCACCAAATATGTCATATCGTCTATTAGATCAGATGGCATTATAGCTAGGTAAGCTCATAAGCCAATACTTTCATGTTACGACAATCTTAATTCAGTCGAATATCCTCTCCCCAGTAGAAAACAATAGATAGACAAAAGAACTTAAAACACAAAGTAATCCTGGTATGAAAAACACTGCTCTCCAGCTATCTGGACTCGAAAGATCCAAATTAGCAGTTTTGGCAGCTTCAAGAAGCTGGCCAGTAAGTTCAACCCCGACAATGCCAGCCAAAGTACCAGCCGTATTAGAGACACCCATCACAATACCCGCATACCGAGGTGCAATATCCATGTGATTCACTGCAAAGCCAGCTCTCCCTAAAGCCAAGAAACCAAGAGCCACAGAAGAACAGAACACAACCCCACCAGATGTTCTGAAAAGAGGAAGTGCCATCAATGCAAGAGAAGCAACTAAAAATCCTACAGTATTCAAGACCTTTCTTGTTTTAGTCACAGACAAGATTCTCCTTGTGATCAAGTGGTCTGCAATCACCCCACCAATATTTGAAAATATGAACATATTCAGGTATGGCATCATCTTAGAAGAACCCATATCCTGAAGACTAAGCTGCAGACCCAGTTCGAAGTACGTTGGTAGCCAATTCATAAGCACATACAAAGCATAATGAAAAGTGAAATTATTCACAACAATAGCCCAAACCGGCAAGCTTAGCATAATTCTCTTCCATGGAATTTGGGGGTTCTCGTGGAGTGTCCACCATTTTCCAGTCTCATCTTTTGACTTTCTTTAAGTGGTAGCAAGGATTCCCCAAAACCAGCTGCTGTTGCTTTTGGATGCTCAGAACGAGGAGGGTCACTAGCGTACCTCAGCCAAAGCAGAGACCATGCGCCACCTAAAGCAGCTTCAGCAAGAAATACAGATTGTGGCCCCCTAAACTTCACAACAGTAGGAAGAACAAGCATTCCCATTGCAGCCCCTAGGTACATTCCAGATGTCGTAAGGGAAACCGACCTTGACCTTTCATGTGGTGGGACCCACTGTGCTAAAACTGTATGTATAGACGGAAAGATGAAGCCTTGAGCTACTCCAACAAGCAAGCGGGCTACCACTAAGAGCATCACTCTATTTGGGTCGAGTGGAACCAATGCACAAGTTAGAGACCACAATATAAATGAAAAGAGGAGAACACGCCTTCCTCCAATTTTCTGAGCTGCCCATCCACCAGGTACCTGTGAACAAGCATACCCATAGTAGAAGGTGGAAAGAATAGTCCCTTTGGTTGATTGGCTTACCCCTGCAGCATCAGAAGCGACCGTATATGCAATTGAAAAGCCCACACGTTCAATGTAACACACAGAAGTGCAGATGAAGGTCAAAATAACAATCAAATAGCGCCTTGGAAATTTTGTGCTCCCCATTATTTAAGTTTGATGAATAACAAGAGCAGATATATGATCCAGTTCTTTATTGTTTCCTGACCGACTACCCTCCAATCCCTTGAAAACAATTGGTTTGATAACCATGCCTTTGTATCTATCAGGATGTTTGAAGAACCTGCAGGTAAAAATTTAGAACAATTGGAAATAATAGTCAATATCCACAACAAGATAGACAAGTTTCATCTAGCAAACCATGAATAAACAATTCCAAAAAGGTAACAAATACATAGAGTCATACTTCCAGTCTAATAATCAATGAGATCGCAGATTTTGATATGGTGACAAAATTACAAAGCTCATCACCACCTGGCTAAACAAGTTGACATTCAAATAAATAGGTTGGCATTCAATCAATCATATTTTTTGTTTGGCATTAGGTTTTATGTGGCCGGTATATATATATATATATATATATATTTATTTATTTTTTTTTTTTTTTTGATAAGTAAAGAGTATATAAATATGAGCGTCAAAATAGGTGCGCGTCCTTAGTACACTAGAAGTATACAAGGCTCGAGAGCTTCTATCCGCTAGATATGCTATTTACAAATTCTACAAAAGTCATTTTCGAACCGAGTGGATAGTTCGCAGCCTCTACACACCAAGAGAATAGAGTGCGAAGCAGAGAATTCTTCAAGACCGGAATAGACTTTTCCTCATTGTTGAAAACCCGTTGATTTCTCTCCCTCCAGATCAACCAACAAACTGCCAAAGGGGAGCCTCCCAAACCCCGATGCTCTTGTTTCTGCGCTAAACAGACCAACACCTGAACAGCTCAGAAACTGATCTCGGCATCACCCAAGGCACTTTAAAAAGACTCAGCAACAAACTCCACATATCTGAAGCGACATGACAATGTGGAAGCAGATGGTTCACGCTCTCCTCGCATGCCTTGCACATGAAGCACATGTTCACTAAAGAAATATTCCGCTTCTGGAGATTATCTACTGTGAGGATTATGTGGCTGATATATTATAATTGGAACTTGAAAAAACAATCCCTTTATGAGGGGAAATGTTTGAACTTGGTTGGAACCACAAGATTAATTTTCTAGACAAGGCTCCTTGAGTGGAATATAATCTTTTTATCCACTTCCACTAGTATGGCCATCATTAGCGAAGGCCTTCTTTAGTTCAATCATGCTAATTTTATTCAAAGATGCTAAAATTGAAATGAGGCAGTTGAATTCTACTCCTTGGAAGTATAACCCTAAATGAAGTAAATAGTCCCTCAGTTGTGCTCGGAAAGTTCCGATTTAGAAACTCAAGCATTTAGGAGGAAGTGAGGAGCGTAACTACCCTTGGGAGAGTACGTTTCAAAAGAACATCAACAAAACATTAAACCATGAGTTCCCACAGGATATAATATTGTTATCCACTTTCACCAATATGGCCATAACTACCAAAGACTATATTGAGTTAATTCATCCCAGTCATATCCAAAGAAGCTGTAACAGGGAGAAAACTACTCCACTCCTAGGTATAATTCAACCAACCCTTTTAATATGAATGCCGCAGATAGACACGCACGGATTCCCATAAGAAATAACAAACCACAAACACCTGAGTCCTCGGATGTAATATCTTAAGACTAACCAATAATCAGTAGGCTGTACATGCAAGCACAGACACTAGTAATACTGTGATAGTACGAAAAAGCTTGATAGAACAAATAAGCCCAATCAAGAATCACACGAGAGCAATTAGTTATGATCAAAACAATAATAATAACAACAACTCCAAAGACCCATCGAGCGAATACCAAACAAGTTATCTACCACTCATGATCAGAGAATATGGTGGAATGTACAAGCAAATAAGCTCTAAATCAACAACCAGATACCCAATAAAATGTCATTACATGCTGTCAAAATGTCATCTTAAACATTTAGATTGAAGTTCAAAGAAGCTGTTACCAAAAAGGCCACAACTAAGGACAAGGAGAGGACTTGGTTTCTTGTAGAAAATCGATGCCAAATTAATTAAGATTTTTGGGGTTTAAATTATATACCGGAACCCCCAATTTTTCTGTCGAATTTCAGTTCCCTCGTCTGTGAAAATGAAAGGAAAATTGAGATCGACAGAGCTAGCTACTCTCTGTGTGAATGTGTGAGTGAAAGAGAGAGATTATACCAGGTTGGGTACAGAGCATAGAGCTTTGGAGCTCTAACGCTTTGGTATTGATATTTATTGTGCGGTTTTGAAGTGAAAGAGAGGCGGGGGAGGATTGACGGTGGCGGTGTTGGTGGCGCTGACCGAAGATGGAATGTGCGACGAAGGTAGTGGATAATACGGTGGCGGGGATTGGTGGCTGTGTATCGATGATCGGCGACCGTGGTGGCTCTCTGTGATCGGAGACTGACTCCACGGTCGCGTTCAACAGAGATATTGAGAGAGAGAGAGAGAGAGGTGCGGCGAAATGTATTTAACAGTTGTCGATTGAGACGCCGGCGCTCGAATCGTACTAATACTTTGAAGTTTTATCTTTCTACCCTTCCATATTTCACATTTATATTTATTACTCCTTCCGTACCAAAATAAACAAGTAGACTTAGCACAGATCAAGAATGTTTATAAAAAGACTCATGTACCTTTCTTTTTTTAAAAAAACTTTCATATTCACAATGCATTAATTAAATTATTCTCAATATAACATTTAATTATAGTGTAATTAATATGGGTAATTTGAGTAAAATGTATATAAATTTGCCTTAAAATCTCAAAATGTCATCTATTTTGGGACAATTTTTTTGCTAATACGTCATTTATTTTGGGACTATGACAATATAATTTCTTGAAGACATTTAGTTGAGTCCAAAAAATCTTTTATGATTTAAAAAATAGAAGAAATCATGAGGTAAAACTTGAAAATTTAGTAGAAAATGAATCTGATAGCCAAAAGAAACAAATCATCTCTATTTATAGAGAAACAATTGTGCTCCCCCTCCCCTTTCATAAATATAATTGCATTTTTTTCTTATCCGTTCGAAAATAATTGTCTTTTTTTAAAACTTGTTTTCAGAAAAACACTTTATTCTTGTTTATCTACTTTAATTATGGTCACACGCACAAGAGCATTAACAAAAAATCATGCATTACGTCAATATTTATAATACAATCAATTAAATTTTTTAAACGATGTGTTTGATCAAACATGACTATTATTTACGAACGGAGGGAGTACATTATTTCAACAACAACAAAAATTGGAAAGGGAAAAAGTAAAACTCGGTCCACTAAGAACCCAATACGAGAAAAGCACTCGAAAAATCGGTTTGATACTCATCGATTTAAGTATCATAATTTGATATCCAAGTACATTTTTGTTTAAGTTTGATCCTCATTTGCACTCTTTGACACTTCAATCTCCATAATTTCCTAACTGAGGCTGCTCTTACAATTCGCAACAGGTGATTCTTAAATGGAAAACGAGCACTTTAATTAGTGCAATAGAAAATATAACAAAACTCTACAAATTCACCACGGTTTGATTAATATAGTGGGTATTTGGGAGGTAATCTATATCTATTACTGGAACAAAATCATTCTTCTCTTTCATTGTTTACGTGGTAGCTTTACGTTAAAAAAATTATCCGCCTAATTCCATTATATATACCATTTTATAACACATTTTTTAAAATCTCAATTTCTACAACAAATTTCAATGCACATATTTTAATACCCTTTTAAAGAAAAAAATATAACATTTACTGATATAAAAACTTCAATTATTTTTAAAAAAACTTATTGTAGAATAAGTTAAGAAATAGAGTACAATGCATGAACAAATTGGGAAGGGGCTTTCTTACTATTTTTAGATTAGTGTTACACTCTTGAACATGTTGGAAAAAATAAATCAATTGAACTATTGAAGTGTGCAAATTTTGTCCAAAAAAGACAGCAGATTAATTTGCTCTGGAGCATCTTTTGTGGTCAACTAAGTCTTTTTTTTTAATCAATGAAAATTAAGTCAGCTTTAAATTTGATCAGCTAGACAGCTAGATAACTCTAGTAGCCAGTAGGTAGATCTAGTAATGAATTAAACAATTTTGAAACTTTTAGTACCGCAGGTGTTGCCGAGTTGGGACTTATTAATTAAACCAACAAATAAATTAATGATAAAAGGTAAAAATTTGGTAAGACAGTCTTATGGATATTTTTTGTAAGATGGATTATTTTTACCTCATTCATAGTATGTTGATGTGTTGAAAGAGTGAAGCTCCGTCTTACGAATAAGGATCCGTAAAACAGTATTACAAAATACTTACACATGATAAAATAATAAAATAACACTCTTAAAGAAAATTAGTGAGCATTATTTTTTTTTAAATGCTTTACATATTTGAAACTAAAGGTTTTTTGTTATAGACAAAAGGAGTAAAAGTTAATTTTAAAAATACTTCTTTCAAAGTAACTCTAAAATCTATATACAAATTTGATGCTTAATTAAACCCCTTAATTATTAGGAATTGTTGTAAAAAGAGTTCGTGTCGACAAAAAAGATCTACACATAAACAATTATTTAAGTGAAAGCTCAAGATCAACGAGATCAAAACTTGGTCAAGGAGCAACCATAAACAATTATATGCCATAAAATTTAACTCATAAATAGTCATCAATTTATGAAATATGTAGGTGACCACCGTCACGTCAACACAAATAATAGAAGAATTATTGTCAACCCAAGACTCAATCATTTGAATGAAAAAACAACATCGTTTTGAATTTATTTACGAGAATGACAAAGATCAAACAATAAAGAATATAGAAAGTAATTGAACAAACAATTGATAACAACAAAGATCAACGACATGTTGTGCCGCAGCGAAAGTAATTGAACAAACAATTGATAACAACAAAGATCAAAGAATAGAGAATATAGAAAAAAGATGAAGAATATGGGGTCAATGAATTATTGTATATGTTATTGCCTCAATAAAACAACTTTACACATGTTTTAGGGTTTCAACTATAAATTGGATACAATGCTAAGCCTTAAATACATCAAATAAGAAAATCGAAAGAAAAAAAAAACAACCAAAAACATCGTCGAGCGTGCCAAAAACATGAGTATTATGTTGCCGCACCGCGCTAACGTTTGCTTCCTAGCGCACGTGCCCACCAATGCAGGTTCACGCCCAAACATCTTCCGCGTCTGATTCCATAACCCTTTTGCATTTGGTCATGCACGCAACTAGGGGTGGCAAAATGGGTGTTTTGGATCAATGGATAATAGGCCATTATCCATGGTTATCCATGGATAATGGTCTATTATCCATTGATCCAAAACACTCATTTTGCCACCCCTACACGCAACCAAGCATGCTTGCGCTTACGCCTACATTCTTATCCATGACCATACCAGACTGATCTTCAAATTAGTCTTTAACCCAAAGTTCTTGACGATTTAGCACATTGCTTGGGTAATCGAGCTGTTGGAATATGCTTCTTGATAATCTACTTATCACCTTGCATATTCTATATATGTTGATTTGCTTGTTCCCATTACAGTGAGTCATCTCTAGTGGCTAAAAGGTCTGCGTACCGATTAGTGTGGCAACTAGTGTGACATCACATATGTCTTAGATTAGGTGCAACCTGATCAAGTCCTACCTTCCTACATGATGACCAAACAGACCAGCACTTCAGATGCACTAGCACCAGCAGAACTTGCGGTAGCGTCAAGTCTTCAGCAGACTCGTCACCAGCAGACTTGTCATATGCACTAAAGGACACTTTGAAAACTCGTCACCAGCAGACGTGCTACAGTGACAAGGTTTCTCAAAGGACTCATCATCAACAGACCTATCATGTGCATCGCAAAATATCTTGAAGATCTGTCACCAACAAACTTGCCATGGTTTGAATGTTCACAGTATAACCAGCAGTCTTTTTCTACAAATGACTCATACATCAGAATTGAACTTCTCAACCAGCAGACTTGGTTCTGCACGTGCTATAAGGAGACAAGATTGCAGCAGACCGAAACAAGACAAATACGTTGAGCTTCAGTTTTATTCAAATCTTTATGAAGCCCGACACTGCAAGACTTTCTCGCCTTCCAAGTCACGTGGTTTGAAACAGTCAAAAGAATCTACTTTATCGGACAAATCACCTGACAGTGTATCAATGAATCAGACTTATCCTTCAGCGATTTATCATTCAGTCTGACAGGGTAATGGTTCAAAGATCTAAATAATGAAATCTTTTATCCAACAGATAAAGATCTGTTGAACAACATCTTTATCCATCAGTTCTCAAAGACATATCATTCAACGGATACAAAATCTATCAACAGATCTCAACGATCAAAGCTCTCTGGTCTATATAAGAAATCTAGCCTCTTCTCCAAACAAGAAAAAAAAAAGTGTGTGTTGAAAAGACACCTGCAACAAGAATTTCAAAGAAGCTGAAAAGATCTACAAGAGATCGTCTTCACCAACGAATCTCAGATCTTCACAGAAGATTGCAGTGAGCCTACCTAGACCTTAGCAAAACACTCTCTGTGATTTGCTAGGAAGAAAAGCTCTAAGAAGAAGAGAGAGAAAGAGATCAGAAACTTCAAAAGACAGAGATCATTGTCTTGGCCAAGATCAAAACTCTTGATTAGAGTTCTTCACCCTTCTTCGAGGAACTCTACCTTTAGCTAAGCTTTAGGATCCCATTCCTAAAGCTAATGGTCAAGCTTTTGGATCGTTCTATAGATAGATTTCAAGATGGTACCCAAGGAAGATGAAGAGTTGTCTGTAGATATTGCATTCATATCTTCATATTTGTATTCCTATATAAATGCTGTCGATTGTGCAATAATTACTCATCATTGAAGGTCGAGTGCTTTGCACTCAATCGTTCAGATAATTTTTATCTGAACGACCTTGAAAAGTATCTTCTCATATTAGTTTCTCGTTCTAGTCTCCTATTGCCCTCTTTGCTTAAAGATTCATCTATAAATAATTAATTAAAGATTATGACTTAAAGGACGAGGACAGAAACTGTACATAGAGTGCCTAGGCTGATGTAATCTGTAACAGAACTATACATAGAGTGTCTAGGCTGATGTAATCTGTAATTTATCCTTGAATAAATTCAGATGTTCTTTCATATAATTTACCTTTCAGTCCTTATCTCTTTATGAGCTTTTATAAAATGAGTTATTCTTTGAAAAGCTATTCTCTAATGATTCTTTAATTCAGCATTTGGAAGAAGGAGTAAGTGTGTTGTTGTTCTGATCATATATTCGTGTACAGCCACTAAACAATTCTCTAAATCTAAGTCTTTCTATTTCCGCTGCTTAAATTATTCGAAACAGGCTTTTGATTTTCAGACAGTTCACTAGCAGGGTTGACAACTCTGCTTAGAGCAAGTCTGTTGTTCAGTACTACCAGCAGACATGTTCAACACGTTAACTGTCTATGCCATTAAAACTCATGCTTTAACTGTAACCAAATGAAAAGTTTTAAAATGGCATCATAGGCTATTGACCCCCCTAGCCTATTTGAGCATCATTGTGGACCAGCACGAGCTATATTATCCAACATGGGAAGTCACAAAACAAGTGATATAATAAGTGGACTGACACATGACACTATTAGTTATCTCACTAGGTTGCAAACCAATCTGATTACTATTCTTTATTCAACAGCTAGTTTCTCAAGCATATAAAAAGAATTGATCTAAACAAGACACGATATACCGATAATAAGATAAAGAATTATAGAAAGCAAGATAGAGTGAAGAATATATAAAAAATAAATAAATAAATAAATAAGTAACGGAGACAAGAGAAATACGCACCAAGTAAAGTGCAAATACAACATCAATCAAAGAAACAAACATTTCAAAGTGAGAACGTGATATCTCCAAGATCATTGATATTACTGTGTTAGAGGAAAAAAAATAGTCTTTTAGAAACTTCAAAGAACGAATAACTGTCTTTAAACAACTATTTACTAAAGTGCACACATCAGAGGTGGTCATGACATTTTGAGATCTCATGTTAAACTTACAATTAGACTCTAAAATTGATAATGGACATTTTTTAAAAAAAGTATATTATATAATATCATCATATAAAATTGTGATGACCCGACCCGGATTCCGGAACGGAATCCCAAGGTCGCGACGCTAGGACAAGGCAAGGAGAGGACAAGCACGATGTAAATAATAGTGCTAGTCAAACAATAGAGCTATCAAGCTCTAAACATGGATGTGTAATAGTATAAAAATATGGGTAAACAAAAATCGAAGGTGCGGAAGCGTTAATAGAGTGAAGACCCGAACTAATAAACTCGAAATCAACACTAAAGAAACCAAGAGAGACAATTGTCTCGAGAGGAGAAAGTACAAAACTCGCGTGCCGCAACATTGCAGACGCGGAACAAACCATCGGCACTCCAGGCCAGTGTTTCAACAACAAACTATCCTGATATAACAATTACCCACGGCTAAAGCATACCGGGGTTAACCAACAATGAAACAACTAGAATAAATAAAAGCCCCAAAGCTACTGCGTGCCCGGGAGACAACTGAATATAAAACTAAAACTCCGAATAACGGCACGACACAATACGTCGGCCCAAAGAAGAACCAAATCAGAACTCAAGTGTTCTACTCGACTGTAAAGTCTAAATAACTTTACAATACAACGAGCTCACAAGAATAGTACAGTACAGTAGACAAATCAATGATACTAGATGAGATAGGAATCCACAAGCTACTACTCGGGAATGTCGGCTGCTACAATCACGAACACACGAATACACGATCGCACGAACTAAACTCGAGCTATCGATCAGTTGCTATCTGCTACAATCACGATCTACGCGGCCTCAATGTGGCGGACATGTTACTGCAACTAGAAAACAAAGTATGGGATGAGTCATAATGACTCAGTACACTACTACTGAACAATATAACATAATATGAAACATTGTTATAATAACAAAGAGACATCGCTGCTTACAACGATTTAAACTCGTGAAGACATGTCGTATACTTTACAAGAAATTTCTCCTTCCCACTTACTAAACTGTCCAAACGAACTAGGGTGGAATTCCCTGTTCAACACAAACCAAATGAATTAGAAAGTAATTCTCATGAAAGCATTACATGTAAGTATGTATAACTTTTTATGTACTTGTCAAGTCATTCATGAAACTAGCAAGTATGAGCATGTATATTCACATATCTACATATCAAGTCATAGAATTATCAAGTATAAGTATGTATACCTACAGACATACACACCATGAAATTCAATCATGCGCAATCAAGATAAACATGGTCACTTTCGATCCCATGTCTTAATTAACACTTTGTTGTCACATAAGTGCTTGAAATAAATCACATAACAGGAGGATATGTTATAGAGCCGCTGCCGCAACGTAGATCCTGAAATGAAAACGGTTATCACGATTGTGGGTTGTCGGATGCACGTGAGTGATACATCGACCAAGCACGATAATATTATTCCAAGCACCTTAATGGTTACGACAATGTACTCTTCTCCACTGTGATCAAATAGTGGAGGGTGGGTGCATGATGATGGGTTGGCGACCCATCACTACCACGAATCTCACAATTCGTGACGATGATGCATCGTTACCATCGAGACAAGACAAGTATGCCAGCGCTGGACTAATGGAATGACAAGTAGATATTTACTTGGTAAGGACTTACACTGAGTGTCTGTCTTAGAAAATTCACCAAATATTCCTCATAAATCCAAATATCATAAATATAACATTTCCAGAAACTAGACTCTTTGAACTACAACTTATCATTTTAAAATCCTCAATTCAGACATGTATTCATCGAATTATGGTCACCTAAACCTCATGTTAACAGATTGGATTTACGTAACAACTTCTGGAACAACCACGTTTGTGACCAATGAAAAATACTTCCTGAACTCTAAAATTTATGAAACTTAACAGAGAGTTACCTAACATGTATAGGTATAACATACTCCATTTTTAGAAAATTACCATTAGTAGATTAGTACCAGTATTTTTCTGAAATTCGATCAAAACTGAGACTGAATATATATAGTTTGTTCCTTCATGCATGTATCATTTCATGGCATTTGGATCATAAAAATCAAAGTAGCATCATGTATTTCAGATTCCTCAAGGGGTAGCATACTTACAAGCTTTAGAACCTAACAAGGGGGTTAAATACACGTACCTTAAATCTGTAAATCAAGAACACCAAAACAGATAAAGAGGTGGATGAAGAGAAATCAGCCATAAGGAGCTTCCAAACATCAAGAACACTTGCCAACAATCGGGGGAAGCAAGGTTTTGTACAAGGGTTGATTTTCCAAGCATTTTCATGGCTTCCAAGGGTCTTCAACTTCCGTCACACATGAAGGATGGGGCTGGAAGAAAACAAAATTAAAAGGGAGGTTGGAAGACAGAAGATAGTCTTCAATCAAGTAAGAACACTTACCAACAAATCGGGTGAACAGAATTTGTGTAACAAGGGCTGAATGTTCAAGCAATCACCAAGGCTTCAAGGCTTCTCTTTTGAACCGAAAGAAGAGAGGAATGAGCAGCAAATTGGGAGGTGGAAGACGGCTGGGAGTTTCTGAATCAGTCAAAAGGAATAAAGGGGCTCAATGTCACAAGGAGTGGCATTGGTAACTGAAATCTATGGTCTCCAAGTGCATGCCAACCATGCTATCCACTCCCAAGGTTGACCAAGGTAAGTGGGAAGGGTTAGGATTGAACTAGGGTAGGTTAGGGACTGACTTGGGGTGTGTTTTAATATGTGTAGGTGGGTATTTGGCTAAAAATAAAGTCAAAAACACACTGAGTGGTCAACTAAAGTTGACCAGAATTTAGGTCAACTTTAAAAATGTGTCTGTACTGAAATATAAGTCTAAAAATTATACGAGAGGTATGGTTGGAAAGCTCTCGTAGTCTAGTTTCTAACGCACCAAACGGATCTGAATTCCGAGTATCCTTCACAAAGTTGTGGCCAAAATAATACAGACCTATCATGGCCTACGGGAATATGAGTTAAACCAAAAATCGAACACGAGAGCGTGCAAATGTATATCTGATTAATCTAAAATAATTCTAAGTTAATCCCCAAGGTCCCCAGTCATACTAGGCTAAACTTAGGGTCGAAAATAATATAAACGGAGTAAAACGACAATAAATACAACGGGTACAACAACACTGCATAATTGTGGTCCATCATGCCTATAATTATACCAAGTTAAATACATAAGGATTCGGGGTCTTACAAAAATTGCTTTCATACAGTTGAAGTATCAAAATTCTTAAAACTCCAAACTCGTATTGAACTTTTACTTGAAAAGTATCATCCTTCTAAATTTCTTAAACAAAAAATATTCAATTAGATCTTTATAATCAATATTCTCAAGAAAAATAATCTCAATAGTTAGAAAATGTGAATAATTGCGGGCGGTACTATTTGGTGAAATTATAACCGCTCTACTACCCTTTTTTTATTAAAAAAAAACCTCTAAAGTTCATTTTCGTTAATTCTATCCCAAAATACCCAAATATACATCGTTCTCTCTCTTTAACAAAATTGTATCTCTTCTTCTTCCTCATGATACTTGTTTCGCTTCTCTCTGTCACACTCTCTTATCTTCTTCCTCCAGTTTCATCTTCATCTTTTTTTTTCTATTGTTGACCTCTTTTCATTTTCTCTTACAATTTTCTCCATAACTATTGATCTCGGATGAACCACAAGACCCACTACATATCAAATCGAAGCTCTCGACGAGATCTACAAACTAGCTAGGTTTCACCCGATAACGTTTCGTTTTAAGGCCAAAAAACGATGTTTAAATACTGTTTTAGGTTTCAAAAGTTTTTTATGCTCAATTTTTACACACATATTTAGGGGTTGTGTTCAATTTATTTATTTAGGCGTCAAATTTGTCTATTTTGATGCCCACCTTTGTTGATATTTGGCGGCAGAGTTTGATCATTCATTCGACACCAATTTTGTCAATTTTGATGGCGAAAAAATCATTTGCAAACAAATCTATTATCAATTCGCACAACTCTATGATGTTTAGCTTAAACTTAAAGTCAAACAAAACATCAAGTGTGTGCGCAAAATACGAACATGAGAGTACACGACAGCAATGGCTCCAATGTGGGCCTCGTTGCCTACCATTTTGGATGCACTTAAAATGCTCCAAGAAGATCCTGTGATTTGGGTAATGTTTTGAGTGATACCCAATGTTTTGATATTATGATGCTTAGTTTCCAGACATGCCTCCGATGTGGGCGTCGTTGCCTATGATTAGTAGGAGTCGTTGCCTATGATGAGTCATTCTAATCTCAATAAACTCAGGTTGCGTTGCCCAAAATAAATTACACCCAATGTTTTAAGCGATGCCCAAATTTGGGTAGTGACTTTTGCATTGCGATGACCAAAATTTTGAACGACGTCCAATATTTTGAACGATACCCAAATTTTTCTTTGCGATGCCCAAATTTGGGCAGTAGCTTTTGCATTGCAATGCCTAAAAATTTAAACGATGCCTAATTATTATCCTTGTGATGCCCAAATTTGGGCTATGGCTTTGTCTGCGTGTCTTTCCTTCATTAATGGTATCTTCGTCATTTCGCCTCCAAAAGTGTACTGTAGAGGTTTAAAAAAAATTATCGTGCACTTTTGGGGTTATATTTTTTCCACAGGAAACGACCTGGTTATCTCCCTATAATTAGAGCTGTCAAAACGGGTCTGCGGGGCGGGTTTGCCCGCGGGCCTGAAAAGCCCGTTGTGAAACAAGGCGGGGCGGGAAAGCCCGCAAATACAACGGTCCTAAAAACACCTAGCCCAACCCGCCCTGCATAGGACCGCGGGCAAAACGGGCTAGCCCGCAAAAAAATGATTTATTTATTTATTATCAATTATTTGAATTTTCGACAAATAAACCATTAAAATCATAATACTTCAAATAACAAAATTACATATCCATTAATATATTCATAATACTTCAAATAACAAAATTACATACACCATTAATATATTCAAATTTCATCCACCAAAATACCAAATAAATACTATAATCAAATAACTACTATAAAATTCAACCAAAACCTTAGAAGTAATAGCACATTAGCACATGAAATAATTAAAACCCTTTTTACTCGAGCTGGTCCAAATCCAATACCCACTACAGAAGAGATTTCATACTTACCGAATCTTCTGATTTCAACCCTTTTTCTTGCTCAAACTCACACAAATACGCACAGCCAACTCTTGATTATTATACTATATATGTATGGGCATTCATTTATTTTTTTTTAATTTTTTTTTGGGTGATCTCGTCCCGTGGAACAAAATTTTCCATTTTCCATTTTCCAAGTCAAATAAAAATGGAAAGTGAACATGCAATAACCGGGTGAGAGGAAATAGAAGAGGAGGTGGGAGGTCGGAGGAAGACAAATGAGGTTGTGGCGGGCGGGCGGAGTTAGGGATCTAGAAGCGGCAGTGGAGAATTTGGAGCAGGGATCCAGGCAGGGAAGCGTGAATGACTGTCGAAGGATTGGCAAGCGTGAATGGCTATCGTGTCGGTTGATCGGCAGAGCTGTACTTGTACGCCGTGAACTGAAGATTGAAGAGTCTTCACTCATCACTGAAGAGTGAAGACTGAGACGAAGACGATTGAGATAGTGAGATAAGTGACGGACTGACGGTCCTGACGAAGTGAGAGACTGAGACAGTGAGACTTGAGAGAAACTTGAGATGAGAATTGAGAATAAGAGTGTGTGTGTGTGACTAACTCTGTGAAGAGTGAAGACGAACCCTAAGTCCCTAAGTACCCTTACTCCCTAAGTCCCTTACCTTACTGCCAATGGATGAAAATGTACATGGGCTGGGCCGCTTTGAATTTATTTTTGATTATTGATGAATAAATCATAAATGAATAATTGAATATGCGGGATGCCCGCTGTCCGCCTCGCCCCACCCCGCAAAAGCCCGCATCCTAACGGGTATTGAATATGTTAGCCCAACCCACCCCTAATAGGTGGCGGGACAGGCATGCCCGCGGGCTTTTGCTCTATTTGACAACTCTACCTATAATATAAATAAATAAAGTTGGATTACAAATTTCCAGGATCAGGCCCCATTGTAGAGCTGTCTGGCCAGCCCTAATTAATGGACTATTGCCATGGCGGGCCACGAGCTAAATGGGCCACTTTGAGTGAATTGCTGATGTTACGGATCTGACCCTAACCATACCAGCCCTCGAGTTAAACAATCCGCTATCAGCCATAATAGATAATTACATATTTAAATCTAAAATCAACACAATTTATAAAAAAAATCTTACAACATCATCTCAAATTATATAATAGAAGTATAATAACTATTACTCTCTACGTTTCTGACAAAATGTCAATTATTTCATTTTGGGATGTTTCACTTAAAACGACCACTTTAAAAAATTAAGGTATAAAAGTGTCATTATTACTAATGGCCGACTAAAAATACTCACTCCGTTCCGGGTAAAGAGTCTCCGTTTGAAAGTCAAACTTTTTAAGAAAATGATATTTTTAGTAGCACATTAGTACTAAAATGACACTTTGATGTCTTAATTCTTTAAAGTGTACTCTTTAACTCTTTAAGTAAAATATTCTAAAATGAAATAATTGACTCTCTACCTAAAACGGAGAGACTATCATTTATTTAAAAAAGTTTTAGTTTTAATCTGTGTCTTTTGCCCGAAATCGAAATAGTATTAATAGGGTCGGTCCTGAACTTTTGAGGGTCCAAATCGAAAAGAAAAAAAGGGCCCTTGAAACATTATAAAAATAAGATTTTTAGACGAATAATTTTTTGACTTTTTTATAATTTAAAAGATATAAGTAGTATTGAAATTGGAAATAAATAAATAAAAATACTTAATCAAAATCATTATATTTACAATGCAATTGGAGGATAAAGATGAAAAATTATGAAAAAAATATAAGCATATTTTTTTAAATGATTATTTACGTAAACAAAATAGTATATGAGATTATTTAGACGAACAATTTTTTGACTTTTCATAATTTAAAGTATTGAAAATGTATACTGCATACAAGCATATAAGAAAAATAAGTATTAAATAATTACCGAAAACTGTTATACTTCATTTGCTAAAACAATTTGCAATGAAAAGAATATAGTCATTTAATTTCTTTTCTTTTATGTATTTTTTGACTTCTGGATAGATATGTTTTTGGTAACATGTGTGTACTATAAATTCAAGTTAAAAAAATCAAGTAACAAACCTAAGAATTAAACGGACATAAGCAATAAAAATTATAGTCACATTACAATAAAATTTGATTTTTGGTTGAAATATTGATATTATATACCCAATGATTATTATAATTGCACATATATTTCAATTTAAGTAATTGTTATTTTTATAACCCACATAAAAAATTTGATGGTTAGCGAACTTTTTTTGATAAGTAAATTTGGCGAACAGAAAATAAACTTAAGATTGAATAACTCTACTGGAGCCGATTACACAATATTTATCTTTATATAGTATCTCATTATTTATTAGCTTCCGAAGTAAATTAAAAGATATAAGTAGTATTGAAGTTGATAATAAATAAATAAAAATACTTAACCACAACTATTATACTTACAATGCAATTGGATGATAAAAATGAAAGATTATGAAAAAATTATAAGCATATTTTTTTAAATGATTATTTAGGTAAACAAAATAGTATATAAGATTATTTACCCAAGACAGGGAAATATATGATATAATATGCATTAAATAAAATTTAATAATTAACCATACACACAAAAAGAAAAAAACCAAAACTAACACAAGTGAGACTTGAACCAAAGACCTTTACTTCATTATCACTATCAACCCATTGAGCCAAAGAAAATTTTGTGTATTTCAAATACATTATTTACTTTATATACAATTAAAATTAGCCTACATCTATAAAATTGAGACTTCTTAAATTGAGGGTCCTGTTCTGTTGGGCATGTTGAAGCCTTCCAAAACCGGGCCTGAGTATTAATTAATAAGTATTTACTTGCATGATAAAAGAAAAAAGTACACTCCCGTGTGATTTTGATCAAGTCTTACCGACTCCCAAATTTCCTTTTCGTGCCACATGCGTTTTTATAATCGAATAAAAAATAAAGAGAAGATAAAATGATTAGTAAATCGGAGATTGGTTCCCCTAATTTTTACTTCGTTTTGGTTTTGGAGCCTAGTGGGCCTAAACGTACCCTTTTTTGTTTGCTAGCCCGAAGTCACATGAACTTTTGGTACGAAGTGGGCGTACGCTTACTTTTTTTCTTTTGGTTTCTACGCTCATTGACAAAAAGCCCTATTAATAAGGCCATGAACTTCAGTTTATGGGCTTTAATTTAAATATAAAGTTGTGGGATGCAGCAGTAGCATGGACGGGTTGTTGGTAACTGATAGCTCTTAGAATATTAAAAAGATAAATATTTGTTGTGGTATAGTGTAGAGATATTAAAAAGATCAAAATCGTAGGAATTCTATATTAACCGAAAGATAAAATTAGTGTTGGAAAAATCTCAAATTCAACTCAAACCTAATTACAAAGGATACATTAGATTTCTATTCAACCATCCTGAACTTGTTTGTTTTAAATTCAAAAATATATATTATCATTTCATTTAGTAAACTAATGTCTATCTCATGTTAGATTTGTGATGATATATGTGTACTTGATGAAAGTCAAACCCAAATATGGTCGTAAGTGCAGTTCTAAGACATAAGTTTCCAAAATTGGTCAAAATGAGATTTTTGGATATATAATTAGATATGTTAAAAGGATAGAGAACCGCATGGTTGACCCTGCTAATCAAGAATAGAAAAAGGTTAGGGGTCGGGAAAATGCAACTCGTTTAAATTCTGTGCTAAACATGTTGACCTTAGTATTATATTTTACTATTTGATTAAAATATTTGATTGTATTAACTTCTTACCACATTTATTTTATGTTATTTTATTATTGTAGATGAAGAGAATAATGATGTTGAAGAAGATACTTTCTCAAAAGAAAATTTGATTTCATGTTTTTAATTCGTATTGTTAATCGTTGTCACTTATCCGTCAATATGTTTGTTAATTAATTTTGATTTTTTGATTTAAATACGGCATCATGTGTTAATGGGGCTGACCCTGTTAAACCGTACCCTACAGGGTTAGGGTTAGGTTGTGATTTGAGTGGTTTGTTTAAATGAAACGTTTAACCTGCGATCCTATAGGGTTAGGGTCAACCCAATTTAACATCTCTAGGTATAGCGTTTTGTGAACGCAATTTGTTTAAAACGCAGCATTTTCAAAACACAGTTTATTTTTTGTAAATACGTTTGAAAAACTATTTTAAAACGCTATTTTTGCATAAACAGATTAGTTGTAAACACAACGTATTTTTAAAATGCTCCAAATTGGAACATTTTAAAACGCTGCACATTATTAAAACATTATGTTTTAAAATGCTGCATTGAAACACTTTTAAAAAGAAATGTTGCGTTTTTTGTCAGCGTTTTGACCAAGACGCTCCACCAAACAAACACTTAGTCTGTTTGTTGAATGACTTATGATTGATTTGTCGATAGACTGTTTGTTGCAGCTGAAGAAAAGTGACTTAAAACTATATTTGTTAAATAAGTTGAAAATTGTTTATTTACTAAAAATTAACCATAAACCTAAATTTTCAAAACAAATTAGTCCCTATTCAAGAAAAAAAGTCTCACATTTATCTTAAAAAACTCAATATGAGATAATATTTAATTAATGTTTATTTACTTAATCATACTTTAAAAAATAAATAAACACTCCTACACCATTAGTATGCATAGTTTTTTTACTTTTGCTTTTATTATTTACTTGTCAATTTGTACCGTGAGTAGTCAAATACGCGGAGGTTGAAAATGTTTACCTTAAAACAAAATAAATAAATAATTTATAATATTCCTTATCCTGCATTAAATATTTATTTATTTTTTAAAAATATTGAAATTAGTATTCCTAATTCTTTTTATGTATTTATGAGAAAAGAGTAAAATTATAATAATCAAAAGTTTATTAATGAATAATTGTTTTTGTGTTTTCAAGAAACTAAAAAAGCTTAAAATTTTAGTTTTTTGGCTTTGATTTTTTAATGCATAAAGGGTGTTGTACCTAACTTATTGACTTTTAGCTTATAAATTGAAACAAACACTTCAAATATGACTTATTTTAAACTAAAAGCTAAAAGTCACTCCAAAAAAGTTGCAACAAAGGAGCACTAAAAGTGATTGACATCAAAGTGGGTTTGAGTCTTAGATGGTTTATGGGGCTTTATAAGTGTATAATTACTATGGAAAAAATTCAGGTACTTTGAAAAGTTTTGAATCACTTTAAACTTTGAATATTTTTTCAAACTAGAAAATAGTAAGTTATGCATCCCGATGCACAAAAGCATGCATCATGATGCATAAATGCGTACGTTTATCAAATGATGAATCACGATGCATCAAAAGTGTTCTTTTTCGATTTGGAAAAATATCGAGCTGTTAAACGGGTTAAAAACTTTTAAAAATGGACTGGTATGCAATTTTTCCTAATTACTACTTTATGGCGTTCCAAGCAAAGAGTCCAATTTATTTTAACACGTTTCACTTAAAAGCGCTTTTAAAATTATGGCTATAATCTTTATAACATTTCAATTTTACCATCCACATTTGATTTATCATATTGATTATGTTTAGACATTATTGGAATTATAACCAACTCTCATGCTAATTATATATTTTTTAATTAGTTAAACCTCTTAAAAAGGAACCTTTTGAGTTGAATGAATGTACATAGTAACTACTAAGTAGTAGTGTTAAAGTTACTCTTGAAACCATGATGAATTGTGCTTAGTGTTGGCTGAGGTTATCCTTTTTTTTTTTCCAAAATATCTCGAGACCTAAAAGCCCAAAACTAATCTCCAAATTGGGTAGGACTACAATGGTGTTAAAGTTGTACCTACCTCGAATAGAACCACAATGGGCGCTAAAGTTGTTAGTTATAATGTAGCTGCATTCCACAATAACAGTAAAGTTGTTCCTACCAAGTTTTAACATGTCTGTATTCCTATGACTCGTACTCAAAACCTATGGTTAAGCAACTTTCTACCCCTTGAAGTACTCTTCGAGCATAAGTTATCATTATAGAATAAGATATTCTTTGAACATTTTAGATTTTCAAAATTCTTTATTGAGAATTTTGAAAATATACCAATAGAAAACATGCAACTGGTCGAATCAAAATAAATAGGGCATAGGAAAGTGTAAAAAGAATCTTATAGAGACCAATTTAATCATATTTGAATTGGATTTAAACAATCATTTGCATTTGATCTAATTTTCTCTTGATAAAATTACAAAGTAAACTACTTGTTCAAAATTTGAAAAGTAATAGGGTTGGTATTGAATTCAATTGAACTCTGGTTGATACGTATACTAAGTTTTTATATTATATGTTAAACATAGTCTTTGGTCCAACATTTAAACTAACTTATAAAATTGTCATCT
The DNA here is from genome assembly GCA_013146195.2 of Codonopsis lanceolata. Taxonomy (NCBI): domain Eukaryota; kingdom Viridiplantae; phylum Streptophyta; class Magnoliopsida; order Asterales; family Campanulaceae; genus Codonopsis; species Codonopsis lanceolata. The sequence continues at coordinate 25,207,892 of CM028383.1, read as the reverse complement.
TAGCTAAAAACTTGGAAGAAATCATGTGGTTCATCTTTTCTCCAGCCAAAAGACGGCATGTCTTTTGTGACTTTTGACCAAGAGTACTGCTCCACCTGTTTTCAAATAATTGTCTTCTTTGATTCAGTACATCGTTTTAAAAAAAATAATTGATTTTATTATAAATATTGGTGTAATGTGTGGTTTCCTTTAATACAATTGAACATGTAACCATAATTAAAATAGGTAAAAAAAAGTAAAAATAAAGTGGTAAAAATATTTTTCAAAAAATGAAAATTTTGAAAGAAGACAATTATTTTGGAACAGACAAAAAAGGAAAGGAAGACAATTATTTAGAAACGAAGGGAGTATTATTTTTCGTTTCAATTGAAAAGATACATTAATTTTATTTTTTTTAAATTGATTTGGTTAATTTTTGAATGAATATTTATCATATTTTTATTTAGGTAGAAAAACACAACCATAACCTTTTAGAAACAACGCTAAGAATACCCTAATTTACATGTTTTGAGAAAACCATTAAATCATAGCAAACATCAATATCTTAAAATTGGTGACCAAGAAAATTAAAGTGCACCTCTGCAATAGGAATTGAGAAACCGTTATCTATATATCTATATATATATAATGACAAGGGTAGATTTTTCCCTCCAAAATCACAATTTTAAATTAGTGACTTTTGAGTTATCATTATACTCTTTCTCTCTCATATCTTCTCCCTATTTTCTCTCTTTCTCTTTCTCTCTCCCGTTTCCTCCCTATTTTCTCTCTCATCATCATCATATTCTCTATTTTAATTATGTTTAAATAATTTTTCTCCTTTTAAGCATAAAAATAGTAACTAAAACAAAAATAATAGTTCCGGAGTCAAGAAAACAATCTATATATATAATGACAAGGGTAGATTTTTCCCTCCAAAATCACACTTTTGAATTAGTGACTTTTGAGTTATCATTCTACTCTTTCTCTCTCATATCTTCTCCCTATTTTCTCTCTTTCTCTTTTTCTCTCCCGTTTTCTCCCTATTTTCTCTCTCATCATCACCATATTCTCTATTTTAATTATGTTTAAATATTTTTTCTCCCTTTAAGCATAAAAAATAGTAACTAAAACAAAAATAATAGTTCCGGAGTCAAGAAAACAATAATATAAGAGGAGGTTAGTAAAATAAAAAAATAATTTATGGAACAAGTCACTATTAAAATAAAAGTTACAGAAACAACAAAACAAAAATAATTTAATGCGGAGATCAGTAAAATAAATAAAACAAAAATACATTAGTAAAATAAAAATATTTGATAAAACACATATAATAATCTATATATATATATATATATATATATATATATATATATATATATATATATATATATATATATATATATATATATATAACGGCCAGGATAGATTTTTCCCTCCAAAATCACACTTTTGAATTATTGATTTTTGAGTTATCATTCTACTCTTTCTCTCTCATATCTTCTCCATATTTTCTCTCTTTCTCTCTCCCGTTTCCTCCCTATTTTCTCTCTCATTACCACCATCTTTTCTATTTTAATTATGTTTAAATATTTTTCTCTCTTTAAACATAGAAAATAGTAACTAAAACAAAAATAACAGTTCCGGAGTCAAGAAAAAAATAATATAAGAGGAGGTTAGTAAAATAAAAAACAATTTATGGAACAAGTCACTGTTAAAATAAAAGTTACAGAATCAGCAAAACAAAAATACCTTAGTAAAATAAAAATATTTGATGAAACACAAATAATAACTACCGAGTCAATAAAACAAAAACAATTTAAAATGAGGTTACTAAAATAATAAAAATAATTTACGTGACAAAATTTTAAAACAAATTCTTAAAAATAGTTATGTAAAACAAACATACGTTAGAAAAATAAAATTATTCGATGGAAAAATAATAATAGTTACTGAGTCAATAAAAAAATAATTTAAACTGAGGTTAGTAAAATTATAAAAATAATTTACAGACCAAAAGTTTAAAACAAATTCTTAGAAATAGTTGTGTAAAACAAAAATACGTTAGTAAAATAACAATACTTGATGGAACAAAAATAATAATTACAAAGTCAATAAAACAAAAACAATTTAAACTAAGGTTAGTAAAATAATAAAAATAATTTACAGAACAAAAGTTTTTCGTAAAACTAATTTTTAAAAATAAAACATAAATAATAGTTACAAAGTTAATAAAGCAAAAATATAATGGAAGTTTTAAAATTTGGAAGTTTTAAAATTTTCGTAAAATAAAAATATTATTTAATAAAAGTAATCACTCAAAATGAAAAACTTATTTGAGTTCATATTCTATTTGCAGAGCGGAAAAAATCTAAGTTTGTTCGAATACATTTATTATACAGAGTTTTTGAATAGTATTAAAGTGTTCGGGGTTGTCAGACAATAGATTAAAATTTAAAATTGGTGTTCCAGTAATGATATTGAGAAACTTTGACCATGCTGCAGGGTGTGTAATGAAATCAGATTAATCATCATAAATCTTGGGGATCACATTGTTGAAACAATTTTTTTGAAAGGAAGCAATGTTGGAGAAAAAGTTTTTATCTCAAGATTGTCATTAACTACATCCGATGTAGTCCCTAATGGGAGGCCCAGTGGTAGAGTTGAAACTTTACAAAATGTGAGGTCTCAGGTTCAATCACTTCCCATGAGGTCATGACCCCTTAAGGAAAAGTTCTAAAAAAAAAAAAACCTCTATCTGATGGAAGACTGACTTTCAAATTCCAGAGAAGACAATTTTCATTACTGGTATCATATGTAATGACAATTAACAAGGACCAAAGTCTATAATTGGACATACGTCTATTCTTGAAAAAACTAATATTTAACCATTGACAGTTATATGTCGTAATTTCTAGAGTAATAAATTATTTTGATTTAAAGATATTGATGTGTAGTGAAGATGAAAACTTAACAAATAAAACAACAAATGTTGTGTATAGGAAATTTGTTTTAGAATTTACAATGATTAGTGATATACTGATGTGTATTTGTTAATAAACCGATTCCTTTTTTTTTATCTTTTAAGATTTTTTCTCCTCTTTATTTTATTTATGTACAATTTAGTTAAAAAAAAACAGAATGACGTGCGTTTAACGCACGGGTTAAAAAAACTAGTTATTATTAACTCTCTTCGTTCCGAGTAAAGTATTCATAATTTTATTTTTTGATATGTCACTTAAAGAGTCTATTTAAAAAATGATGGCATAAAAATATCATTTTATAATATTTTCTTAAAAAAATTAATTTTCAAACAGGGATTTTTGGAACAGAACGGAGGGAGTGTTTATTTGCTAATAAAGATGACTTTAGCAAGCCCCGACAAATTGTTTGATCATTTTAAAAGAAAGGTTAGATCTAATATGGATATGTTTCGGGTATTAATAAACCAATTATTGGCGTTGATCAACTATTAACATTGTACAACGACAGCTGATTATGACACATTATAATTCATAGTAGGATTAATACCTAAACAATTATTATAAATATATTATTGCTAGTAATCACCTGATCATACGTGGGGAATTTAGCATTAGAATGCTAATGTAAGTAAATAAAACATAATGATCTCCTAAGTTTACGAAAATTAATTTAATTAATACTAGTACACATGGCTAATCCAAATTTGTAGGAAGATGTCTGTAGGAAGATGTCTTGTTCCTTTGATTATATTATTTAAATTTAGTCACCTCCATCGGTTTTTGTTTAACCTATGATATTGATCTGACCTTGATTCAGTTTTACATGGATGACATATTCCTTACCTTAATAAAATTGTTTTTTTTTATCAGTTTAATAATGCATCTTTACAAAGTATGACCAGCGATTAATCTTCCTCAAATCAAGTCATAATCAGTGCGATTGTACTTTATCCACTTTGAATTACGGGTTTGTCACCATTACCCCATCTCACGTCTTAATTTAAATATATTTTATAAAGTGACCACGTATATCATTACTAGACATCATTATTATTCATGTTAAACTTGATAATTGGGTGTCGAGGTTTATTAGGACTCAAATATCAAATAAATCAAAATAAATGGGGTTAAATGAATCGAGTCAAAACGAATAACATGATAAAACAAATCGAACCGTCTTAATCTGGATCCCCCTGCCCAATTCCATACATTCATAGTGTAAAAATTAGTAGAGGTGAGCAGCCCATGAGCCCGTATAGCCTACTGTGTTCCGGCCCAAAGTGTCTGTGTCCATGAGCTGATACATATTGTTGGGTTTTAGAGATGTTAGATGTCTGCGGGTTCGGACACACTCAGGCCTTCAAGTTCTAATGCACATCTAAGCCAGACCCGACCCATCATCACATTAATTTTTTTAATTTTAAATATATTATAATTATATCATTACTCTATTAGTGTCTTTTAGTATTAGTCTATTAAATATATCATATATAAAATTATTGATGTGCCCGGCCCAAACCTGGTCACGGGTAAAGCACGAGCTATCTTCACGTGCCGGTCACGAGCACGAACACTATAAGGCCCACGGGCCCAGCGAACATGAGAAGAGCAGCATCTAGCAGCGAGCATGATATTCCCGATCCAACCCGGTCGGGCATAGGCCCAGCCTGTCCGACAAGGGGCCTCGCCCGGGTAAATGTATCCGCTCCCATACATCATCTATTATGCAGGCCTTGCCCGCCCAAATTCAAATCGAAAGACATCGCAGCTTGCCCGCCAAGACTCGACCAAAAGTTACCATATGTAGGCAGGACACTTGCCTTATCCATTCCTGATATCACGCGGCCAGCCGCATATCACCATGAAATTTAGAGTTTCACTCCTTGTTGAACAAGATGACTAAAGAAACCAAATCTTACCCGGATTCAACCACAAAAGGGCCAATAAATACTCCTCCACCAGACATCACAACGGTACGTGCTCTCATACATTCTGCCTCTTCCTTGAGTTCTGGTATTCTGTTCTCACACACGATACTTACTCTCACGTCGGAGGGGTTTCGCGAGGCCCTGCCTTGCACTTCCACTCAAGTTTTCTTTGCTCTCAACCATGTTCAAGGAAGCAGATTCAAGCCCAGATATCCTACCCACAGAACAGACGGCCCAAGCTGAGGATTTTGCCACATCAATTATATATAAACAAAATCACAAATTATATTATTATATACTACTATAATATATTATTCACTAACAGAATCCATTATCTAGATTAGTCAATATAGTGAAATAAATTAGTGATATACCAATAGATTCAATACAAAAGGCCAAAACTCAAAAGGAAAAGTGAAAGTATGAAACCTTAAATCAAATTGACTGCTACTCTGCTACCTTCGGTTCTTCAGTACCTTGACGGAATCGTGACCCTTCGGCAGAATTGTGACTTTTCGTTCCCAGTTCCCACTTCACCGCTAGACCCGCTACTCACTCGATATTTTTTTTTCTCTTTGCGAGACATTGCAGATCTTGTTATCTGGTCTTCATGTAAGTTTGTTCTGATTTGAGTTTGTTTTCTTGCTTCTTTATTGAAAATAACATCTCGGTTTCAAATTTTAGGTGTTCATAATATTTGATTAGGGGTTAATTGTCATATGTGTGTTGAGTTTGCAAGTCAAATGAATGATTTCAAAGTTTTTGATCATATGTAGTTTTGTTTGGGAGCTAATGAAAATACTTTGTATTAGTTGAATTTTGGTTCTTCATAGTTCTGTTACATTGTAGACAATCGAATGAACTAAAGAGGGGAGCAATCAACGCCATCGTCATTCGCCTCTACACCCCTTGCCATCGGAAAGGCCATCTAAGCCCGTGCCCGTCCAATGTCTGTTCACTGATGCCCATGGGCTAGTCTACAGTACTGGACTTTTTAAATGATGTCCGCTACCATATGGGCCTATACTGGGCATTACAAATGCCCGCGGGCTTAGGTCCCGTGCACATTCCTATAAATTAGTGGGACAAAATGGCTAACGGATCCGACCCGCTTTAACCTGACCCGATCCAACTCACCCATTTTAACCCAAAAAATATTAACGGTTTGAGTCGGGTTGGATAATTTTCAATTTAGATTAGGTTGGTTAAGAGGTTTTGTATTGTAATGATCAGGCTTATTCATGTACTTTTGGGTGAACATATTATAGGTTCTCAGTGGACCAACAGTATGTGATCGAACTTTCAAGCTTGGGGCATTATGGAGATTGCTTCTAAATTTGCAAAAGTGATTTTATTAAAAGTGATTCTACGGAAATTAATTTTGTAATTTTAGATATGTTTTGACTACCTTGGGATGAAAATTGATTATGAAAAAAAAATCTAAAATACAATTATCTCAAACCTAATAAATGCAAAAAAGAAAATGTATTGATTTATACCATTCAAAAATGTATTCTAACATTGAAATAATTTCAAAACCAAAATTTAACTTTCACTGAAAAAATTTAACTTTCACCAAAATTTAACCAAAATTATATATATATATATATATATATATATATATATATATATATATATATATATAATGGTTAATTATTCAACAATGATGAAGGTTATAATTGGTAAGACAATAAAATTTAAACTGCCAGATTACAGCTTTCCGCGTTTTGGCAGTAAACATTGAATCACTTTTGAAAGCTACATACCAACAAAAGTAATTTTAAATCTGAACACGCAATTGCTAGGTTTCATCAATTTTAAAGAAATTAGATGGCAACTAGAATTTTTTACTTTTTTGAAAGAAAATGTATCTTCAATGCAAATGTGAATATGACGTATCAAAGTCAATCAAATTTCTTTACATTGTAGGTGATAATATCAAATTTTCACATTTTATTTGAGGGTACAAATACATCTAAGTTAGCATTTTTAAAAACGATTTCTATTGGTTGTTCCCTTTCTCTTTATTTTTTATTTTTTTGTTAAATTTTATTTTAGTGACGGAATGCATGTCACACAAGATCAAATCTACATTTGTATTTGAGAGGTCCATTTTAATTGATTGTGAATGAAAAGAGACATTTGTTACATATAATTGATGGTGTTAATTACCTACAGCTACATATATAAAATCAAATCCACGGTTGCATTGGTGATGTTCTTAGTTTAAAAAAATGAAAATGCTAAGAATTAAAACAAAAATATAAATAATTGACACTTAAAGAACTAAAACAATTGGATTAATATTATTTATTTATTTATTTATTTATTTATTTATTATTATTATTAGTGTGAGTGTGAGTGTGTGGCAAAAAGAGCAAGTAAATGCAAGTTGATATCAACATGCGTGCAACTCCTTCCCTTTGATTTTTCAGAAGGCAATAACATTTGAGTACTTTATTGCAATTTGATAAGTCGATTTTTTATCAAGTGGCATAAGTCTAAAAAAATCAATAATTTTGAGAAATTTAAATTCTTAAAACCACTAGACAACCACGATTATTTTTGGTTATGAGTATTGCAAGATACAAGACAACCACGATTTAGAAGGGTTGCAAGGGGAAGAATATGTTTAATATCGGTGGTCTTAGACTTAGAGCATCACGATATTAGTTTACATAAAGCACTTGGTGTATCTTAGTCGTTTCAGCTGGATTGTGCTCTAAAAACTATTAGCCTAATGATCTAAAGACCAAAAAAAAAAAAACTCAAACGAAGGGATTATTAAAAAAGATAAATATTTCTCTCGTCAAAGAGGTTATGGAGAACATCTCTAAATATGTTTTCGTTAAGTTTTTAAATGTAAGGTTGACAATATATAACATACTAGTTATTTAGCCCGTGCTATGCACGAGTATAATATGAGATATATATATTTTTTGTAATAATAATATAACTTTTAAACATTATAATTAGATTGTTAATCTCTTCTATTGTTATAATTTTTTTTATATTGTTACTAATATTAAACGATTTTTTTACCTAAATACTTTTAAAATTAATATAAGTTTCTAGCTAACGTGAGATACATATTTTGTATTAATAATAATAGTAATTTTTTTTATCTAAAGACTTTTAAAATTAACATTTAACTTGATAATAATATTAGAAGTCATTTTGTTAAAAACTTTTAAAATCATAATTCATTTTTAAACAATGTAAGATACATATTTTATATTTTTATTAGTAATGAAAGTTTAAGTCTTTTATCTAAAGACTTTAAAACCAACACCACATTCTAACCATGTGCTATACATATTTTCTATTAGTAATAATAGTAGTGGATAAAAGACTTTTTAAACAATATTCATTTCTAAACAATGTGGATACATATTTTCTATTGGTAATAACAAAAAATGTCTTTATCTAATGACTTTTATAACCAATACTCATTTCTAAATAATATGAGATACATTTCTTTGTAACAAATGTGAGATACATCATCTAAAAACTTTTTAAACCAATATCACTTTATAACCAATGTGAAATATTTCTTTTCTATTGCTAATAATTGTAGACTTTTAAATTCAACATCACTCTCTAACCAATGTGTAATACATATCCTCATTTGGTAATAATAGAAGAAGTCTTTTATTTTAAAAATTTTATAATCAACATCTCTTCCTAAATAATGTGGGATACATCTCTTCTATTACATTGACGATAAAAGTAAAAGTCTTTTATCTAAAGACTTTTAAAACTAACATTATTTTTTAACAAATGTAAGATATATCTTCTATTAGTAATAATAGTAAAAGTTTTTTTTTTATCTAAAATTAAAGTCAACATAACTTTCTAACCAATGTGAGATATACATATTATATTGGTAATAATGGTAGAAGTCTTCTATTTTAAGACTTTAAAAACAAACATTACTCTCTACCAAATGTATGATACATCTATTCTATTGGTAATAATAGTATTTTTAAAACCAACATTAATTTATAGCCAATGTGTGATACAACTTTTCTATTGATAATAATAGTAGAATACTTTGTAACCAATGTGGAATACCTGCATCCATGTGGAAACTTTAAAAAACTTTTGGTTTTCAAGTGACTTTGAAAATCAACATCACTTTCCAACCAATGTATGATGCATTTCTTCTATTGATACTTAATAATAGAATTTTTAAAACCAACATCAATTTCTAACCAATGTGGGATACATCTCTTCTATTGTTGAAAAAATAGTGTTTTTAGTGAAAGAAATTGTGCAACTTAAGGCACGAAATTCTTTACGTGTCATTTGTTTGTTGACGAAGGTAATTGCGCAAATTTGTTCTACTCGGTGAGAGCATCAAAATGATATATTTATTTGTCCAAATCGAGTTTTGGATAATAAGATATCAAGACTTAAAGTATAATACTTATTAAAATAATTAGTGTTTTTAGTGAGAGAAATTATGCAACTTGAGGCACGAATTTCTTTACGTGTCATTTGTTTGTTGGCGAATGTAATTGCACAAATATATTCTACTCGGTGAGAGCATCGAAATCATATATTTATTTGTCCAAATCGAGTTTTGGATGAATAAGATATCAAGAGTTAAAGCATAATACTTATTAAAAATTAGTGTTTTTAGTGAAAGAAATTATGCAACTTGAGGCACAAATTTCTTTACGTGTCATTTGTTTGTTGACAAAAGTAATTGTGCAAATGTGTTCTACTTGTCAAGAACATCGAAATGATATATTTATTTGTCCAAATCAAGTTTTTGATTAATAAAATATCAAAGCTTAAAGTATGATGTTAAAAATGAGTCATTAGAAGAAATATCTAACCTTGAAGAGTTTTATCCCACATTGGTTAGAAGTAATGTTAGTTGTAATTTTTTTTAAATATAAGTCTTCTACTATTGACAATAGAAGAAGTTATATATACTAATACCAATACCCATTATCATTATGATTATTATTATATATTATTATTAGTTAATGGTTAGAAAACCAAAAGTATATATATATATATATATATATATATATATATATATATATATATATACTTATATTGCTAATAATAGTAAGTCTTTTATATAATCTAAAATAATTAAAATCAACATCATTTTTTAACCAATGTGAGATATACATTTTCTATTGGTAATAATGGTAGAAGTTTTTTAACAAAAAACTTTAAAAATCAACATCACTTTATAACAAATGTATGATACATCTTTTCAATTAGTAATTAATAATAATATTTTTAATACAAACATCAATTTCTAACCAATGTGTGATACATCTCTTCTATTGGTAATAATAATAGAATATTTTGTAACCATGTGAGATACATCTCTTGTAAAAGTGAAAGTTTTTAGTCTTTTAAAGACTTTAAAATCTAACATTTTCTTTTTAAACAATGTGTTATAGTATAAAATAATTTAAACTCAACATCATTTTCTAGCCAATGTGAGATATACATCTTCTATTGGTAATAATTGTAAAAATATTATATATATATATATATATATATAAAATTAGTGAGGAGCACTATGGTTGTGTCACCTCACTACATTTGGATAAATCTTCATTCTAAAGCATCCATGTGGAAGCTTTAAAAACTTTTGGTTTTCTAGTGACTTTGAAAATCAACATCACTTTCCAACCAATGTATGATGCATGATGCATTTCTTCTATTGGTACTTAATAATAGAAGTTTTAAAACAAACATCAATTTCTAACCAATGTGGGATACATCTATTCTATTGTTGAAAAATTAATGTTTTTTGTAAAAGAAATTGTGTAACTTGAGGCAAAAATTTCTTTACGTATCGTTTGTTTGTTAACGAAGGTAATTGCGCAAATATATTCTACTCGGTGAGAGCATCAAAATGATATATTTATTTGTCCAAATTGAGTTTTTGATGATAAGATATCAAGACTTAAAGTATAATACTTGTTAAAAAAATTAGTGTTTTTAGTAAGAGAAATTGTGCAACTTGAGGCACGAATTTCTTTACGTGTCATTTGTTTGTTGGTAAATGTAATTGTGCAAATGTGTTCTACTTGGTGAGAGCATCGAAATGATATATTTATTTGTCCAAATTGAGTTTTGGATGAATAAGATATCAAGAGTTAAAGTATAATACTTATTAAAAAATTAGTGTTTTTAGTAAAAGAAATTGTGCAACTTAAGGCACAAATTTCTTTACGTGTCATTTGTTTGTTGACAAAAGTAATTGTGTAAATGTGTTCTATTCGACAAGAACATCGAAATGATATATTTATTTGTCCAAATCAAGTTTTGGATGAATAATATATCAAAGCTTAAAGTATGATGTTAAAAGTGAGTCATTAGAAGTAATATCTAACCTTGAAGAGTTTTATCCCACATTGGTTAGAAGTAATGTTAATTGTAAAAGTTTTTAAATATAATTCTTCTACTATTGACAATAGAAGAAGTTATATATACTAATACTAATACCCCTTATCATATTTATTGTTATTAGATATTATTATTAGCTAATGGCTAGAAAACCAAAGGTTTTTAAAACTTCCACATGGATGATTTAGAATGAAGATTTATCTAAAGGTGGTGAGGTGGCACAACCATACTCATAGTGCTCCTCACCAACTTTAATATATATATATATATATATATATATATATATATATATATAGATTTTCGAGATTAATATGATCATTTTGAGCATTTTCAGAAATTCAATGGCAAAAAAAGAAACCTTAATAATTCTGTACTTTTGTAATTTACTTATGAGTTCTTATTATAGTCTTTCGTTTATTAGAAATATAAAAATTAAATAAATGAATAAAACTAAATTAATACTCTTTCCGATCTAAAAAGAGTGTTATATTTATTTTACTCTATTATAATAAAGATAATGTATCTTTTTCAACAATACTCATGTAAGAGCTCGACCAAGAACTAAATACTCCCTCCCTTCTGGGTTAGAGTCACTATTTGAAAGTTAAATTTTTAATAAAATAACATATTTAGTAGTTCGTTAGTAATAAAATGATATTTTTAAGTCTTAATTTTTTTGTAAATTTACTCTTTAAATGAAATATCTAAAAATAGAATAATTGACTATTTGAACGAAACGGAAGAAGTATATGATACTATAGTAAAATATAACTTCCAAAAAAGAATTTTCTTTTAGAAAATGAACAATTTTCAAAAACAACTTAAAAAGGAACGATGAATTTATTTTATAAACAGATGGAGTAATAAGTTTGTCGACCCAATACCAATATTATTGAATACTATAATAAATATAGCTTTAAATCTTTGACTAAATTATTTTTTTGGAAACACAAAATAATGAGGAAAAATGTGTAGTGACCGTGTATTGGGTGGTGGGGTTCGGATACTTATTCTAAAATTGTATTTCATCTTCCATTTTATCATCAGATTTTTGTTATGTGTCAATCGTAAATAAATAAAATCAATTATTAATTGATATGTGATTGTGTTTCCATAACATCCGTAAAATCTAGTTAAATGTTTCCTTTGATGAAGAATTATAATTGATATGTGATACGAATCTGACGCTAGAATATGATATGAAATATAATTTTGAAATGAAGGATTTGTACGGGAAGAGAGAGAGACTGAGGTGAGAGAGACTGAGAGAGGGTCAGCGGGCAGCTCACCCTCCAACACAAGTTATAATTTTATAAAAATGAATAAATAAAAATAAAAAAGGAAAATCAAACCGTAACGTGCAAATCCTCGAAGTCTTCGTCGGTGTTATACTGCTATGTAATAAGCTTTTAAGTTTGAATATTAGGGTTTTGCAATACTGTTGAACAAATACTTTTTATTTTTTATTTACTTTATATATATATATATATATATATATATATATATATATATATATATATATATATATATATATATATATAAGTTGAATATCCTTCTTTTCTATGTCTGACTCACCCTAATTTCAGATCTAATCTACTAAATTCTACAAAACTCTACTCCTTTCTTTGTTTAAAGTCAACGTCATTAAATAGCCCTCCCAAATTGAAAAATGGCAACTCATATTTTGACCCTCCACTTTTGGACCACTTTTATGTTGCCCCCATCTTAATTAGTACTCCCTCGGTCCCTCCTCCTCCGCTCCTAAATATGATCCGGGTGTTGGCTTAACATGCACACAGATCAAGAAAAAACTAATTATGATATTATAAATATCGGTATAATATATAGTGTAACGTCTCAGTTCCTGAAAACACGGTTCGTTACGTGAAACCCGCACACTAGCCCACTAAACACGCAACACATTGAGTTATCAGGCCTACCACAAGTTAACTCAAAAGTCCATGGATGATTAATGTGCGGTTACCTTATAAACCACATACAAGTCTCAAGTATACCCAGTGTGAGATGAATGTATTATATGTAGTTATCGAAAGCTCATATATATGTATGTGAACATCATTATAGTAACAAAAAAAAGTGAGAGTAAAAATGATAAATTAAAGTGTTTTCTTATAAAGGAACGTTTAGAAACAGAACATTTTTTTGAATACGACACCGCTAGTTTTATAGGAATGTTTATGAAACCAACTACGAACGAAGCTTAGTTTGAGAAATAATCGATAACAAAACTATCTTGATGAATACGACACCTAGGCTTATAGGAAAATGTAAATGAGAGTTCCCTAAATCCGAAGTTAATCAATCATTTCTAACAAAAAAAATTGCCTCCCCTAAAGTAACACCATGTTTAATTGTTTATAGAGAAACAAAATCCAATCCATATATGATACTCCCACCATCCCTAATTAATCGTTCTAGTTGACCTGACGCACAGTTTAAGAAAAAACAATTGACTTGATTATTTATATTGGGTTAATGTGTAGTTTCCTTTAAAACCAATATGTATGTGGCCCATAATTAAAATAGAGTGAAAAAGTAAGGGTAAAGTGGTAAAAGTGATGTTCTAAAAAGGTAAGTTTCAAACTGAACAATTATTTTGGGACCGACGAAAAATGAAAAGAACACGATAATTTAGGGACGGAGGGAGTATATAGGATTATAGGAGTAGTACGTACATAAACAAAATGTGTAGCGTCACACCATTGGGACATACTTGATGGAAAATGGTAGTATAGGTGTGTTTATGTAATTAACGCATATCATAGGGGTGAAAATAACATTTCATCATTTCTGCTTAAGACAATTTCAAAAAACATAAAAATTGGCCATGGTCTTTCCTTGTAACTTCCATGTTTTTCCCTGTATACAGTTTGCAAAAGCATCTGATCACTTCTAAGGTTTGACATTTGACTTTTCTTTCTTTAACACATTTTTCCTCCTCACTTTGTATCAGTATATTCATTAAAATAAATACGTACACACTTGTACATTTATATGTAAGTATATATATAACGTAATGAAGTTGATAAAGCTCCACCCTCTTCAGCTACAATGGAAATGGGAATGAGGAACTTAGGTCCAGCAATGGATTTTCCTCAAGACTTTCGATGTCCCATTTCCATGGAGCTCATGAAGGACCCCGTTACCATCTTAACGGGCGTTACATATGAACGAAAAAACATCGAAAAATGGTTCTTCACCTACAAGAAGACGATCTGCCCAACCACGATGCAAACTATCGATAACTTCGATATCACCCCAAACAACACCCTCAAGAGGCTCATTCTTTCATGGCAAAAGGATCATTCAGCTCAATCAACTTCACCGCCAACATACTCGATCAGGCACGACGAACTGGCCTCGCTACTCAAAACGATCGAGTCAACTCCATTCAAGGTAAGTTCATTGAAAAAACTCCGTTATATAATCGAAATGGGAGATGAGATGATGACTGATTTCAAAAGATTGGGAGGGGTGGAAGTGTTGTTTAAAATAATTGTACAAGTTTTAGTTGATAATTCCGATTTCGTGACATTTAGAGCTTGTGAGGAAGCTCTAGGGGTTCTAAATCAACTCCCGTTATCAGAAGAAGATGAAAAAATGGCTCGGTTGTTATCAAAGCCCGAGTGCATGAAATCCATGGCGATCATGCTTCAACGTGGAAGCGCTGAGGCTAGGGTTTACACTATCTCGATAATCCATAAAATGGCGAAAGCCAATTTTAATTGGAATATCATTATCCAAGATCAAGGCATGGATTTATTCAAGTCATTGCTAGAGCTTGTATCCGACGAAATTTGTACCAAGGCAAGTTCATTAGCCTTGCAAGTTATGATAGAGATATTGGATAAATCTAGGAAAAACCGTATAAAAGCTATCGAGGCCGGTGCAGTGTGTACCTTACTGGAGCTTCTCTCGGATTCCAACAGATCAAAATGCGAGAGAATATTGCAAATAATCAAATTATTATGCGAATGCGCCGATGGAAGATTGGCCTTCATCGAACACGGGCTAGGGATTGCAGCCATATCAAAGAATATGTTACTCGTATCAGACACTGCCTCAAAAATCGGAGTGAAAATTTTGTACTCGATTTGTAGCTTTAACCCTACAGATAGGGTTTTGGAGGAAATGCTCGTTTTCGGGGTGGTGAAGAAGCTTGTTGCTATGTTGCATATAAGTGGAAGGTCGTCCACGAAGGAGAAGGTTATTAAGATGTTCAGGTTGCATGGTGATTCATGGAAGCGTTACCCTTGTTTCCCTAGTGATTTGAAGGATTACTTGGGTTTTGGCCGTGAATGATCGATGATCGATGATCGTTCCAAAAACAAAAAGAACGATGGCCAAGTTCACGAGTCTCCCGTCATTAGATATACACATGTTCCATAATAAAAACATGATCATATAGACATGCTAAGGTTTTGTAATTTGATTCGTTTCATTGTTACCATCACTATTATTTTTTGTATTTGCTACTTTTTATGTAGTATTGATCAAAGTAAGGTTGTTTTTTTTTTTTTGAAGGGGGTTTGTTGTAAGAATTTAATGTGAATAGCTATATATTGAATATTAATTTGAGTGGATTTGTAATTGTATTTCTTTTTTCTGGTTGGTTGATGGGATCGTTTATTTGGTCAGATATCATAAAAAACACGTGAGTGTATTTATTATTTGTTGAGAATTATGGCAGCCAAGTTCAACTATGCTTATCCACCGTATCTTAGACAAACCAAACACACACCACACACACACTATTTAAACAAAATTTGCCAACTAGTGGTCAGTGGTCTATCAAAGTTAAAATCCTATACATTATAATTTTTTGCAAAAAATTAGGTCAGATGACCTTACGGATATTTTTTATAAGACAGAACTTCTTTACTCGACTTATCGTGTGTTGGTGGGTTGAGGTGTCAAATAGTGAAACTCCGTTTTACGAATTATGATCCATAAGACCGTCTTACATAAGATTTATTCTTATATTTTAGGTTCTTTTTATAAAATTTTACTTCTACAATAGTATTTTATTTATCACCAAGATTTGATATGTAGAATTTATTTTGCTTCTAGTAATTGTTTATGATACTTCGTACCAAGAAAATAGTCTTTTTAATAAAAATGATGAAAGTATAGTGTAAATATTAGAAGATACAACCATATAGAACGTCGTTAAAAAGTTTGATTTGTCAAATAAACTATTTTTTGGGGATGTTGGGAGTACATTTTATGTAGTTTATCTAGTCTATTCTATTTGCACACAAATTCAACAGTTTATTATGGTTATAGTGTTTTTTTTTTCTTTTTTGTCAAGTAACAGAAATTGGTCAGGGTTTTAGATCAGCAAAAAGGAAAGAAAAATATATTACCTATCCATATGGAAAAACATATGGTAGTTCTCATCTCTATATATATATATATATATATATATATATATATATATATATATATATATATATATATATATATATATATATATATATATTGTTATATATATATATATTGTTATAAAAGTTGATGGGGAGAGAGATCTCACCCTAACCCTTATTACTATAGAATGCCTTTAAAAGCTACAATTATGGCTATATGAAGCTTCTTGTGAGACTAAAATAATTTGTGCCGATCTAGCGAAAGTTTGAACATTCAACCTCTTAATTTGTTAATGGTAGTTAAGTACTAGGGTGTTTATGGGTTGAAATTCAACACCCGATCTCTTCATTAAGCGAAGTAAACAGTACCCATTGAGCAAGGACTCATTATTGTCAGTTGAACTAGAGCTCGTTGGTAAACTGATTAAATGATGCATTTGATGAGGTTGAACAACCGCAGTACTTTTGGTGAGACTTCAATACACAATCTCTCCGTTGAAATTAGTGAAGTACGTACTAAGGTGTCTTTAGTGAAACTTGAACACCAAACCATTTTATTAAGAGTAGTGAATAGTATATGGTCCAAATCAATAAGGAATGTTCCATCTATTCCATATATATAATCACCCTTCAAAATGGCACATTTTATGATCTTGATTTTTTTAGAAACAAGACTCTTTAAATGTAATATTCCAAAATAAAAGTAGATATCTTTTAGGGAAATACTCTCTTTGTTCATAAGCAATCGTCATGTGTTTTGACTATTAAGATAAACTGATTGTTTTAAAATTGAAAATATGACGTGTATTTTCTAAAACCATAAAATACGCACAAAGAATACAACGAAATATGCGCTTAATGAATTTGAAAAAAAAATAAGGAAAGACTTGTATTTTATAAAAAAAATCAGTTTGATTTTAAAAAGTCAAAACATGACGATTATTTAGAACATATGTAAGCTACTAGCTAGGTAGGGTTTGAATGTTTGATCTAAGTGTGGAAAAGATTAAACTAGGTTAGAGGGGTGACCATTTTCCCACTGGCTTTTGACACCAACTTGAAGAGTCCAATGAGTTCCGGAATTTACATAGTTTGACGTGTGTGTGTGTGTGTGGGTGGGGGTAGTTACGAAGTTTGTAGTTAACACTTGACAGAGTTTGTGATTTCTTCTTCCTATTTTAGTTGAATACCAATGGAGGATGTTAGAACATGCAAGTCATGAAATGGCTTTGGTTGTTGACAGTTTCAAGTTTGGGAAGTTGGAAATAAGGGTCATTTTCACCCTTTCTTCATTCATCTATATCTTACTCCTAGTTTCTCCATATTTTTTATGGAATAGTAATATATCATTAATGCAAATATTATAATTTATAAAAAATATTACTCCCTCTGTTCTGGGTAAAGAGTTCACTTTCAAAAATTAAAACATAAAAGTGACATTTTATTACTATTGCATAATAAAAATGTCATTTTCTTAAAAAGTTTGACTTTCAAATGAGAACTATTTGCCCGAAACGGAAGGAGTATTAATTGTTAATGTTAACATAAAGAATCAAAGCAAACAGATGCAGGAATCAAACAGGACCAGCTAGCATGAAGCTGCTAATCTCAGGGGGTCTCAATGTTCTATCTCTGCATAGAAGCTAGAGGGGTAGCGGGTGTCATTCCTAGATCTATAAGGGTAGCGGGTGTAAAAAGGTCATTATGTTAGTTAGGTCATTAATCTCTTTCCCCTTCCCTCTTACGTATATATACAGCCGCACATCAATTTGGATTATCAAGAAATACAATAAAATCTTCATATTACTTCTTCATCAAAACCAATCAATGTTGTCAAGATTACACTTAATTTCTCATGGTATCAGAGCCAAAGATCAATCCAGGATTACCAATCAGTCCCAATCTCCTCCATCTAATCAAGCTCCACACTGGTAATTCTCCTAACCCTCTCTCCCTCAATCTAAATCTTGCTCCTTCATCTCACAATGACCGACCCCACTGCCAAAATCGACACCAAAGTCACAAAGGATGGAGGTTCCAGGTTCTTTGCACCGACGATTATGATCTCCCGAATCTACCCTTCAACTCACTCGCCATCCCTTTACCTTCATCCCAATGATCACCACAGGATGACCCTTGTAATCGAAACCCTAACCAACACAAACTTCAACCAATGGAAAATCTCCATCACAACCGCGCCTCTCCGCAAAGAACAAACTAGACATGGTAAAGGGATTGAACAAGAAACTGTTCCTCCTTCCAAGTACATCGGTTCTTGGGAAAGATGTAACAAAGATGGTCATTTCTTGGCTACTAAACTCGTCAACTCGAAATCGACAAAGCATAGTATATCTCTCAACCGCACACGAAATCGGGATGACATCATGACTGTGTTCACACAAAGTGATGCCCCAAAGATCTTCCGATTCGAAAAATATCATACTATGCACTCGTGGGAGACCTAACCATCAATGCCTACTACACTAAGTTCAAAGGCCTATGGGATGAATTAGCAAATCTTCTCCAGAAACCAAGATGCTCATGTGGCTGTACATGTGGTGCAATCAATACTCAAGAGGAACATGATCATGTTACAAAACTAACACAATTCCTTATGGGGCTCTCTGAGAGGTACACAGATGTGAGAGGACAAATTCTCGAATGCATCCTCTCCCCACGGGTCAAGGCGCTTTCAATGCTCATTCAAGAAGAGGGCAAAGATCACAAAGTAATTCGCAAATTTTGAAAGCATATCATCGCCCTTATGGGAAGAATTGTCCCCAACAGTTCAACAAACCAAGATCTCGCAAAGATCTCCTCAAATGCCCTCAAATAAAGGGAAAGCGTTACGTGATCACCGTCATGGTGACACTCATCAAAAGGATAAATGCTTCTTTATACAAGGATTTCCTGAATGGCATCCTCTATTTGGCACAAAACCTGATCCAAGCAAGATGCCAAGAAACAAGGCAAAGATCAAGATTAACTCATCCATTAATAATGCAGTCACTCAACCAGTCAAAGAAACATCTGGAAGCAAGAAAAGAGATGAACAAAACAACAATGCAGACTGCTTCACACCTGGACAACTCCAACAGCTCATGTCAATTCTGAACAACTCCAAGAACACCAATTCTGTAGCTGCTCAAATGGATACTCCAGAAGAACATATGTCAGGTAACTTTAATCAGAATTTTATGGTCTCTTGTCTTGCTTATACAAAGCCATCTCAGTTTGACTGGATCATTGACACTGGTGCAAGCCACCATATCACCACTTCCTTTGAATGTCTCACCAATCCCACAAGTGTAAACACTATGATACACTTGCCCAATGGTAAGTCCTGCTCAATCACTCACAAAGGCACTGTCATCCTAGCAGGTAACATTACTCTTAAAGATGTCTATCTAGCTCCTGAATTTCAATGTAACCTAATTTCTGGAAACAAACTAATAGCTGACAATAATGTATGCTTAATCTTCTCTGCTTCATCATGCTTCATTCAGGACCTTTCTCAAAAAACATTCAGGAAGATTGGTAGAATTGATGGAGGCCTCTACAAACTGCTGTCCACAGACTCCAGCAGTCATAAGCAATCTGCTTACTCTGAATGCAAGAAATACTTTGATCCAGACCCTTGTAAACACATTAATACTTTCTCTATTAACAAACCTATCAACAAACTATACTTGTGGCATATTAGATTAGGACATGCTCCTGTACAGTCAATAAGACACATCAGTTCTCTGAATATGCAATCTAATTTTACTTCCAATGTTCACTGTGAAATTTGCCATCTATCTAGACAGACTAGACAGCCATTTCCCCTAAGTGACTCTCACAGCACTAGTCCCTTTGACCTAATTCACTGTGATGTTTGGGGTCCCTACAGAAAAGCCACTTATGATGGACATACCTCCTTCCTTACCATAGTAGATGACTTTTCCAGGGTTACATGGACCTTCCTTCTAAAAGCCAAAAATCAAGTACATCAAACCCTCCAATTCTTCTTTAATATGGTCAAAAACCAATTTAAAACAGATGTCAAACATCTCAGAACTGATAATGGCACCGAAGTTCCTTAATGATGGAGTTGGAAATCTATTGGCTTCTCAGGGCTCTTACATCGCACTTGTGTTGACACCCCTCAAAGAAATGGAAGAGCCGAGAGGAAGCACAGACACCTTCTAGAACTGGCAAGAGCCCTAAGGTTCCAAGCAAATCTTCCAAAAAGATTCTGGGGTGATTGTCTATTAACAGCCACCTACCTTATAAACAGGCTACCCAGTTCTGTCCTAAAACTCAAGACACCCTTTGAAACCCTAACAGGTTCACCTCCTAACTATAGTCACCTTAGAACTCTAGGTTGCCTATGCTATGCCTCAACCCTATCTCACAATAGGGACAAACTTTCCCCTAGAGCCAAGAAGTGCATCTTCCTAGGCTACCCTAGCAATAAGAAAGCCTACAAAGTCTATGATATTAATACTCATCAAGTATCCTACAGCAGAGATGTAATCTTCTATGAATCAATATTTCCCTTTAAAAAGGACATCACTAAATCACCTCATGATAGCCTATTCCCTTCATATACCATCAACCCCATCCTTGAGGAAGAAAATCAAATATCAACTGAAGACACTAACCCCACTCATGATCAGGATACCAGTCCTCATGCATGAGACACAAGATGATCATCACACTCCTACCACCAATGATCTTAACACACAACTCTCATCTCCACAATTAAGACCTCAAAGACACAAGACTATCCCCATCAGATTCCAAGACTACACTGATCTTCCCTCATCATTTACCCAACCAGCTGCCAATTGTACTACACCCTATCCTATCACAAACTTCTGTAACTATGCCAATGTATCCTCTTCATACAAAGACTTCTCACATAACATATCTACCACTCATGAACCAAAAACCTATCAACAGGCCATCAAGGACCCTCTATGGTCCCAAGCCATAAAAGAAGAACTTCAAGCTCTGGAAAAGAACAACACATGGATCCTACAAGACCTCCCAGCCAATAAGAAAACTGTAGGCTGCAAATGGACATTTAGGATCAAGTACAACACTGATGGCACCATCAACAAATACAAAGCCAGACTAGTGGCCAAAGGGTACACTCAAATTGAAGGGGTTGATTACTTTGAGACATTTTCACCAGTTGCTAAAATGACCTCTGTCAAGGTTCTTCTTGCCATAGCTGCCACTAAAAACTGGACAATATCCCAGCTGGATATATCCAATGCATTCCTTCATGGAGACCTTCATGAAGAAGTGTACATGGATCTTCCCCCTGGATATCTTCCTAATCTAATTCAAGGAACCAATCCTACTGTATGCAAACTATCTAAGTCTCTCTATGGCCTAAAACAGGCCCCTAGACAATGGTTTGAAAAACTGTCAACCACTCTTCTCAACTATGGCTTTCAAAGAATCTCAAAGTGATTACACTCTCTTCTATCTTAACTCCAAGTCTCACTTCATAGCTCGCTTGTCTATGTAGATGATATTCTTATAACAGTTCAAGTGACAACGATCAACCAAGTCAAGGACTACCTGAAATCTGCCTTTCCTGTGAAAGATCTTGGTCCCTTAAAGTACTTCCTTGGTCTGGAAGTAGCAAGGAACAAAAGTGGAATCTGTCTACATCAAAAGAAGTATGCAATGGAGATAATTACAGATAGTGGACTGATAAATGCCAAGCCAGCCCTCACACCAATTGAAAAAGACCATAAACTGGCCACTACATCTTCTACATATATGGCAGATCCCACAGCCTACAGAAGACTAATTGGGAGACTTATCTACCTCTCTGTCACTAGACCTGACATATCCTACAGTGTTCAAGTACTTAGTCAATTCATGTCCAACCCCATGGATCATCATTGAATGCACCTTAAGACTAGTCAAATACATCAAAGGAACCCCTGGTCAGGGTCTATTCTTCTCCAATGCCTCATCTACCAACCTTACAGCCTACTGTGATTCAGACTGGGCAGCCTGCCCTATCACAAGAAAATCTCTCTCAGGCTTCTGCATCTATCTAGGCAACTCTCTCATATCATGGAAATGTAAAAAGCAACCAACAGTTAGCAGATCCTCAGCAGAAGCTGAGTATAGAAGCATGGCTGACACATGCTGTGAGCTAAAATGGCTAACATCCTTACTCAAGGACTTCAATGTGAAGACCAATCTTCCAGCCTCTCTATTCTGTGACAACCAATCAGCCATTCACATCTCTGTCAATCCAGTATTTCATGAAAGAACAAAGCACATCGACATAGACTGTCATTTAGTCAGAGAAATGATTCAAAAAGGAGTTGTCTCAACTAGATACATACCCTCTGATGATCAGCCTGCAGATCTGTTCACCAAAGCCTTACCATCACCTCAGTTCTATCATCTTCTCACCAAGTTACCAATCTTCAATCTATTCAATCAGACTAGTAACTTGAGGGGGGATGTTAATGTTAACATAAAGAATCAAAGCAAACAGATGCAGAATCAACAGACCAGCCTAGCATGAAGTCGCTAATCTCGGGGGTCTCAATGTTCTATCTCAGAATGCATAGAAGCTAGAGGGGTAGCGGGTGTCATTCCTAGATCTATAAGGGTAGCGGGTGTAAAAAGGCTGTTATGTTAGTTAGGCTGTTAATCTCTTTCCCCTTCCCTCTTCTGTATATATACAGCAGCCGCACATCAATTTGGATTATCAAGAAATACAATAAAATCTTCATATTACTTCTTCATCAAAACCAATCAATGTTGTCAAGATTACACTTAATTTCTCATTAATTAATTAAGTCATCTGTGTTTTTCTATTGCGTGTGTCAAATCAAATATGACAATAATTTTGGGACGGATGAAGTATAAAAACATTGTCACGTGCACCATTTAAATATATAATGCACATTATATAAGTGGTCACCCTTGCACTACCACTAAACACCAACAATATTCATGTATTTTTTTGTAACACCAGCTAAATTAGACGCTCAGTGGGTCGGTCAATACCGGGGGCAGATGGATGTATTAGATCTAGAGGGGTGTGATTTATCAAATCTAGCAATTTGACCCGTTTACTAAACAAATATGGTCTTTGATTACTTAAATGACCGACACAAATGGATCTGGCGAAACGACCCTTAGGGCATGTCGCGCGTGGTCGACCTTGGTCGTCAAGTGGTCGACTAGTCGACCATGAGTGGTTTATTAGTGGTCTTTCTAATAAACCACTTGACGAATACGATATACATTAGTTTATCTAATAAAGCACTTGATGACCACATTGGTTGATCGGATCTGGATCTTCGTCTTCTTCATCTCCAGCGTCTAGTTCACTGGTCGACCACAGGTGAACCACTGTGGTTGACCAAGTTTGGATCTTCGTCTTCTTCATATCCGGTATCTTAGTCTTCTCCGTTCGCCTTCATCTAGATTCGGCGACATTTCCAATCGCATCCCTCCAGATTTGGCGTCTCCCATATCTGATCATCTTCATCCACACCCTAGCCTCTATCTCCGGCCAAGATCCCCATCTCAATAGCTCTCTCCCCTGCTCCCTCCCCCTCTCATCATCCAAGCCCTACACCATGAACGCAGTCGTCGACGCCATGAATGCAAATGGTAGAGAAAGGGTATTGATGACATTTTCATGTAAAAGTGGCTATGAAAGTATCTATTTTTTAAGTGAGACTATAAATGACTAAGTCATCTTTAACTTTGGCCATTTGTGTAAGTGCACCACTCAAGTTTTATTTTATTTCTTTACTTTATACCCTACAAAATGGCGTCGTTTACGAAGGTGACACTGCCCAAAAAAAAAATTCCCCGCAAAATAGTAGCGAAAAAAAAACTTGCACTAATTTGGACTAAATACTATGATTAATTTGCTAAAATTTGTTTCTTTGTTGGATTGCAGGGGCATAGTTGGGAATTGAAATTATTGAAAGTCAAAAATTTGAAATTCTTGAGTTTATATATAAAAAAAATTAGGGCTTTTTTTAATTCAAAAAAAATAATTTACTTTTTGTAAGTACCCTTTGAAAAAAAAATTAAGCGGGAAGATTTAAATCATCGTCCTTGTTAAACCAAAAGCTTTGATACCATGTTAAGTAACCAATTCATCTAAAATGTTAATTAAGTTACTAAAGAGAATACCAACAATATATATCAACCTTAATATTTTATGCTTTTAGCAATACTAAGAGTTACAAGTAGCATTATCGATTTGAAGTCGCATTCACCATCTTTGGGGAACATTTACCACAATGATTGATCGGTCAACTTTGTTAATTGAAAACAAAATAGGTGACGTTATGATTGGATTGGTAATTAAAGTTTTTATTGCAAAAGTAAACTCAGTGAAAATGACATTACAAATATTGTGCTTTGAAAATAATGAAAATTAAATAGTGTAGAAGTAGAACTTAACTCCATAGCTATCAGCCTTTGATAAAGGGAAGCAAATTCCAATGCCAAATAGAGAGTGGGTCAACTCCTAATAGTTGCTGCGATGTGAAGCCAATTTAATTTAAATTAGATGTCAATATATAATAGGAATATCAGTTTAACTACCATACAAGAATTGGTCTTTCCAAAATTATTAGCTAATTAATTCGGTCAAAAGTTTGAGCGTGGCACACTCTAAGTGGCCTACTACTACTCCTTTTAGTCAAACACACACACACACACACACACAATACTCCCTTTGGTTTTGAAATAATGACACTTTCAGCACCTTCAAATTTATGGAAAAACTATACTCCATTTCTTCATAAATAAATGACGTTATATGATTTCTAAAAAATATATATTCACATTTTATCAAATTTACTCTTATTAATTACTCGTTAATTAAATGTATTGTTCAAATTTTAAGAAAACGGAGTTCAGATCTCCTGTACCACTGGTATACAACTTTTCATCTCCACTATTGCATCACAATCATTGCATCTCAACCAATGATTGAGATGAAAAGTGGTACACACAAATAGTACAGAAGATCTGAACTCAAGAAAAAGTTTGGTGATTTAAAGAGGAATGTCAAAAGAAAAAGAAAAAAGTAATCATGTAACTTATCAATAATAATTATACTTAAATAAGGGTTGATCGGTCTTTTTTTAAGCGCTCTTAATATATGTATAAATTCCTACAATGTCATTTTTTCTGTGACTGGAGAGTATTTTTTAGTTGCTGGAAAAAATTACACACACACACACACATAATCTTGACCCCAATGTGAACAAAATTTTAGATATTACCTACCCTTAAAACAAATTGACTGCCTTTTCTACAAAATTTGGACTTCATCACTTATAATGGGGTATTATCGACAATCAGCTCCAAAAAACTTTTGTAATGCTTATGTTGAGATAGTCTTAAAATGAATTAAAAGACATTTGTTATATGAATGAAGTGATAATCTAAGACAAAAACTTGTGCGAGATAAGATAATCTTATGGATCTTAATCTTAATCTGCAAAACGACCTCATCAACGTTAAATGAGTCAAAATTTACAAAATGTAGTGCTACCCTCACGTTCATAAATTAATAATAATAATAGGATCACTTTCTAACATAAAATGCATTACTTTTAACTTTAAAAGTGTTATTTTTTATCTTTCATGAAAATTATCATTTTTCCCTAAAGACAGTGTCACTTTTTTACCTTATATGTGTCAATTGTGGCTTTAAATATGTCACTTTTGCTATTAAAAGTGTCATTTTGTATTATAAATTTTTTTTTAAAAAAAAAACCTTACTTTTCACCTTAAAAATGTCACTTTCTAGTATTAATTAAAAATGTCACTTTAACCCTAGAAGTATTATTTTGCATTATAAATAAAAACCGTCAACTTTGACATTAAAAATGTCATTTTTTTTTAATCTAGAAGTATCACTTTGCACTTTTAATAAAATTTATCACTTTTCTTTCTTCTTAAAAGTACCATTTTTTACCCTTAAAATGCCACGTTTACCCTTAAATGTATCACACTTGACCACAAAGTGTCAATTAGCATTAAAAATTAAACATAAAGTCAATAAAATTTTTAAGTTGATTTATGACTAAAAGACAAAGTCTGTGAACTTAGAGACTTTAGCAACCAAATTTTGAAAGATGGAGGGTAACGAAGCTCGATCTGAAAGACGAAGGTGACCGTAGCAATTAATGAAACATTTCATTAATTTGTATTGTAGCGCATTCCGACCTCCGCTTGTTGGGGTTAGCCCGTTGGTTAACCAGTTTCCTCACGCATTTAAACCCGTATTCTTGAAGGGATATTATGTTGTCTTCTTTAATGAGTTGCTCACTCCAACAACCACTTTTTAAAAAATCATTTTTGCGCTCCATTTTACAGATTTGAATCCCTAAGACCGTCTTATAAGGAGACTTACTCGTAATGTTATTCCTAAACTCTAAGGTTCCGTTTAGTAGCCAAGATTAAGGCCAGATATCATTAATACGTCGAGTTGCCTGATGTTTGGTACGCAATAGGTGGTCAAGACTAATAGCACAAGTTATCCAAATAAAGTTATTATCCGCTCACTATTAATACAAAGGGGAGAGTGGTATTATCAACACCCTCACTAAAAAAAATTATGATTAACATTTGTAATCTCAAAAATACCCCTGATATACAAGTGAGGATTTATAACGAGGACACTAATAGTACTGGGATTAATAATACTGTTTATCCTTATCCGACTACTAAACAAGCCCTAAATCATTAAACTCGACGTATATTTGATTTTAGAACATGATACTTATTACAAAGCTAATTTATACTTCATCCGTCCCTAAATTATCATCCTAGTTAACCCGGCGCACAAATTTAAAAAAAACAATTGACTTGATTATTTATATTAATTTAATGTGTAATTTCTTTTAAAGCTTATGTGTATATGACACATAATTAAAGTAGGGTAAAAAAAATAAATGTAACGTGGTAAAATTAATATTCTAAAAAGATAAATTTTAAACTGAATAATTATTTTATAACAGATGAAAAAAGAAAAAAAAGGCGATAATTTAAAGACGGAATGAGAATCTATATTCTATGAAAAATTGGTAAAACGCTTCACTCATACCTAATAGGTCATGGGTTCGAATCATCAGGGGATAAATGGGAAACCACTATTGATCCTCTTTAATTAAAAAGAAAGAAAATTAAAAAGAAAGATATTCTATGAAAGATAAAGCAAGTTTAAACTTAAGATAGAGAATATGCAGAGTTAGTGGAGAGAACTTTACAAAGCAAGTTAAACGTTAGAACCGCACCTTGGAAATGCAGCTAAACTAAAACTAAAGGGAGAGAACCCTTGAGATCAATAAAATTTGAGCTGTGGGTTGTCTTGTTTGACCCACCATATGAATAAGAAAAAATAATTGATTTGATTATTAATATATTAAAATAGTGTATGATTTTATTTAAAGCCCATAAATATACAACCTAAAATTAAAATAAAAAAAATAAATAAAGGTAAAGTGATAAAAATGATGTCCTAAGAAAATAATTTTCAAACAAAATAATTATTTTAGAACAAAAAAAGTAAATAAATAAATAAAACAACTTGATCATAGAAGATTTTTTCTTCTCTGACTTCACTGACAACCGCAGTAAGGCTGTTCTTCCTATCCCTGGAAGTCTTAGTAATAACATTTTCTTTGACGAATCCGGCTGCTAAGTTGCATAATCAAGAACAGGAAATCCCAATTTAATGTTCAATTTCAAATGTCTCATTCTAGTTGGCCTACTCGTGTCTCCTTTACTTTATATTCCATTGCATTTAATCTATGTTGAACAAAAGTCACATGACTAACTAGTATGAATATGATTGTGACCGTGTCGGGATGTGATGGGCTCAACGAATAATGCTGATGATAAATTATAGATAACTATCTCATCAACAAAAACAAAACTCGTAATTCAAACAAAACCATAACTAAGGTGTTCATACATAATTTATATACTTACGAATCAATTTGAACCATTAGTTTTGTTTGGCACAACTCAATCCAGGCCGGTAGTTATACCCGTGTACTATAACTTAGAATTGTGCATATAATGGGATTGTTTGAATATCACTTCCAGAAGCATAAAAGGGTAATCGGGTGAGAACGGGAATATGGAGTGAAAAAATTTCACAACGAATTCTCAAAAAATTTGGATGGACAACCCCTAGCCTTTTGCTGTTATGCAGACTACCCCCTTCCAAATATGCTTATCACTTCTCTTGATATATTTTGATCCTGTTAAATTCAAGATATACTTTTTATTTGATTAATCTAGTGATACTTACTGAATTAATATAAATGTATTTTCCTATTGAATAGTTCCAAGTAACGTTCGCCGTCGTATGAGGTGAGTTTTGCAACCATATAAACTGATACTCAGAGCTTTGCAATGGCATGGACAGGCAAGTTTGATCTGGCTGGGAGCTTCAAATCCTCCCAGTCTTCGTCATCCACTGGAGAGAAGTAACGGTCAACCATATGGTTGCTAACAAACTCCAGTTTTGAAGGTTCCCACTGAAAACAACAAAAACAAAACCATAGAAAACAACAACAGTATTACTAAGGAGTTGTGGGAATGGTTCGAACTTTTGTGAAGCCTCGGATCCACAACTGGACCAACCCTTCGCCATACTTAAAGGATTCAACATTGAAGGGTGATCTAATTTGAAAAAGGAAATGTCAATACCTTCGGATTTTTATCCTTGTCTATGAGTAAAGCTCGGCAGCCCTGCAGTTTTAGGCTGGTTACGGTCTAACAGGGGACACTTCAGACGGAAATTAACTATAAATAAAATGGCACCTCAAAAAAATCCTTGCTGACTACTCCTTGCATGACATTGCAAACCATTCGGTATTCGCGGACAAGGCATTGACCAACTCCTTGGAGCCTCCCTTCTCTAATCTGAGTATCGACAGAAAAACAGCTATCCATGATTCCATGTATATATATACACGGGCAATGCTAAGACCACTCTCATTGGTTGGATATTTTGTGGGTCCCAGCACTCCAGCCAATGAGAGTGTGCCACATCACAGAGTACCCATATTTTGGTGCAAAATTAGAGTGGCCCAAGCATTACTCATATATACACACACAATACACAAATATATAAAATAACTACATATATATATATATAGATGTATGTACAAGTATGTGGGTGATTTGTGGTTGATGGCGGTGCAAGCCACGGGGTGTGGGGGTGGTCGAGGCATGTGGGTTGCACATTTTCTGGGACGAGTTACTAAATCCCAGGTCGGAAATATTCTATACTCTTGTATACTATATGCTTACAAAGTAGTTTGCTTTATTTCAGTTCTTGCACAAAGCTGGTTTCAACATTTGCTTCCTAAAGCAATTCATCACAATCAAAATTATACTGGTCATTGTAACAAATTGAACATGCAAAATATGGAATATCACTAGGACAATGTCAAATGAAGGCCATGCAGGGTCATACCGAGCGAAGAGAAATTTTAAGACTTGTTGGGGATGCTTTTTTCAATGACTGAATAGTCCAAGAGATCCAATCATCCATGCCATTTGAAGCCTCTCTCTCCTACAAACATCTTTTTAGTATCAATTCCAGTTTTTTGTCCATAAAAGAAAACAATGGGGCTAAGCAATGAAAACCCTAATGAGAGAGTTATTGCAGATAGAGAAAAAAATCACATCAGCTCCCCTCATTTCGAACTAATCCACCTCATAAATTTACCAGGGCAGATATTATCTCTTCAATCGTTCTTCGAGAGAAACACCGATCAATAGTACCCAACCTGTAATATATGGTAGCAAAAGAATGAGAATACTAAGACAGTTAGGTGCGAGGCCAGACTAGTTTGGCGTCTTCAACATTAACATCACCCATTTTCATGCATTAATTTTGCATTATGTTAAGAATTTGGCACTGCATCAAACTTTAATGTATTTGCACAAGCTTTATAATATAAGCTTACTTTTGGTTTGTTGAGAGAAAAAGAAAAATACGACCAACACTTCTAAAAATGTCCTCGAGTATTATGAAAACGAGTAAAATTGAATTACTGGCCAAATGCCAGATCGATGAGGTTAATTGTTGGCCAAACGCCACTTAACCATTTTCTTAAGATGTTTGTTTTAGTACTCCCTCTGTCCAAGATGAAGGTCCTTTTTTGGTTAACCAAGGAAATTAAGGAGGGTGACTTTCAAGCAATTTAAGTAGCACGTATACACTATGTACTCTGGACCAATCATTTATGCCAAAGTACCTGTATCAAAGGAAAAAGAGGTGTGGCAGTCTTACAAGGAGCATTGTAAGTGACATAGTAGCCATAATCGATTGGGAGAATTTAGTAACTTCATTAGTAAAGGGACACATACATTGAGGACAGTTTTTTTTAAGGGGACAATCATTTTGGGGAGTAATTATTATCCTTAACCACCATACTTATTTTTCCTCCATAAATTATAGTTCTGACTTCTGCGATGAAGGCATTAGGAAGTAATTTCCTGACTAAGATAAGATGTCCACAAAGTAACTAACACTAACAGATATGGCAGAACAATATAGATCAACAACCAGAATACAAATAATCGTAATAACGACAAAGGAAACATACCGATAATAGGGACTCTTCTCTTTTAGCTTAGGAACGTGAGAGAACTCGCTGATAATAGCGCCAATATCGTTTAGATCACCCGAATCGGCCTTGCGTAATTTGTCTTCTAACAAAGTCAATTTCTGCTCATCCATAGAGGAGACATAAGTCAATCATCCAAAACGCAGAGTGCTCTTTAGATAAAAGATAAAGATGCATCTATTATTTATAGCATGACATGCATTCTTAGTTGCAATTTATTGGCAGCAAACGGATACATAAACCAGTGGTAAAGAAGAGCCTCAGAAGTACATAAAACCAAAACCGAGATCCTGTGAACAAGAATTTCTTCTCTACTAGAAATTCCTGGTTCCATGGAATGTTCATTACGAACTCATTCTTATCTACTCATCCATTTCAGTTTTACCATAGTTATGGAGGATACTAGGGAGATAAGAGAGGTACACTAAGGGGCTTCTGCTTTGAAATAATACAAGGTTTTCTATAAATTATCAGTCCCTTGTTCACTCATGTACATTTAGGTATTAATAAAAAAATCCTACCCAACGAAATAAATCAGTCTTGTAATCAGTATATAGAGATATTTCAAGGAATGGATTATGGATTAACCAAAGATATTAAAAGCAAAAAAGCAGGCAAGAGGTACCTTTTTCAAGCAAGCAAAAGGTAAACACAGAAACAATATTAAGGATAAATAAAGGCTTAATTCTCTTTTAGGTCACCCTACTTTCGCGAAAAATCCACTAAGCTCACCCTACTGCCATTTTTCACAGTTTGGTAACTCTACTTTACAAAAAGTGTCAATATGGATTATAAAGAGGATGCCGTTAACGGAATATTATAAAAAGACTAAAATGCCCCCTCTAAAAGACATAAAAAGATTAAAATATCCACCCATCAACCTTGGTCTCTATCCCTAGTTCAACCTTCGAGTACCCATTTATGGAATAGAGAGCTGAGTCCAAATCTAAATCTAACTTCAACCATTTCAAAATCTAAATCTAACCTCAACCATTTCCATTACCTCTCTTCTTGAATCCTCAACTTCAACGCAACTCCCACCAGCATTCACCATGATTCTCCCGCCCTTTCTTAGGTTTTTCTTCAGTTTCTTCCATGTCCACAGATCTTATAGCTCCAGAATCAAACAACCTTTATGAAATAAATCAACTACTATGTCTGAAAACCCGTCTTGAAAATGGGGATTAATGAAGGGAAGTAGCGTAATAGTGAAGAGCTTCAACAGAGAAAGAATGAAGGAAAATATGGGAGCTGTGTATATTAAATTGGACAACCGCGACTTAGCCGAGAATGAGAAGATGGAGGAGTGGAAGATCATGAGGGGAGAGTATGGTTGGAGATGATAAGATGAATTGGGGAAGAAGATGAAGGTATCGGGGAAGAAGATGAAGAAGGTGAATTGGTTCCGCCGACTTGACTTTGACCAGGATTTAGACGAAATCGATGGGGATTCCGTCGTCTTGGCTGTCTGTTTGGGGATTGGGGTTGTGTGTTTCTTTGGCTTTAGGTTTTGTCGGCTGAACCTAGGGAAGAGGAAAGATGATAGCTCCATTGCTCTTACGGATCAATTGCCAGATTTGAACTCGTGGAAGAAGGGGTTACACAAATCTTTAAAGTATTATGTTGAATTCTTTTGTGCCCACTACCCTATGGTTGGAGATGATGAGACGAATTGGGTAAGAAAATAAAGAGGATGAAGGTATGGAAAATAATAAAATAAAAATAATTTAATTGGACGTATTTTCAGGTTTTTAGAAATATTTTAGATGGTTTATCTAAAAAAACAGACGGAGGGACTAACGTGATACTTTTTTTTAAGTAGAGTTAAACTGGACAGAGTACTCTTTATGAGAGTTAACCTACCCCACTTCGAAAAATACTATTTCTTCCAGCCTGCAAGTCTATGTTCGAACCTATCAATCACTGGATTCCAGATTTCCAGATTTTGGTTGGAGCCCTAATGGAAGGCCTAGATAGGAACTTGGAAAAGTGCCCACCTTGCACCCCAGAAAGTTCGCAAGCTTGTGGATATCATCCACTCCATCCACAGCATCAGCTCACTTTTATTGATGTTAACTTTCAGCCCTAATGCCCCTTGGAAAAATAACGACGCTAATCGAAGATATCCTAATAGATCACTAGCAGCCTCGCAGAACACCAGGTGGGATATCATAATCTCCTCTCCTCCTACTCTCCCCACATTAAAACCATGAAGCCGGCCTCTAGAGACCGTAGCATCCAAGATTCTACTCGGGGCTTCCATAACAATAATGAACATAAATGGCGTCATCGGATCTCCGTGCCGTAGGCCACGCGAGCTACCGAAAAACACAATCGGCTCCCCATTCACCATCATCGAGAATTTGATTGAAGAAATGCACAAAAGAATCCAGTCCCTCCAACGATCTCCAAACCCCATACGGAGCAGCAAGAAGTTCAAAAACCCCCAATTAACATGAATCGGTCTTCTCAATGTCCAGCTTGCATACCAACCCAGGGTCTCCACATCAATATCTCGAGTCAACAACTTCATTAGCAATGAGCATTGCATCTATAATTTGTCATCCCCCCTACAAAAGCATGTTGAGAATCGGAAATAACCTTTCCAAATAACTTTTTTCAGCCGAATGGAAAGAACCTTGGCAATGACCTTGTAAACACCCCCAATCAAACTATAGGTCAATTCTTTGATGTCCACCGCTCCGTTCCTTTTTGGGATCAACACTATAAAGGTCGCATTCAGACTTTTTTCAAACTTTTTGTGGGTATGAAAAAAAGTGAAGATCTCCATCAACTCATCCTTGAACATCGACCAGCAATTCTGAAAAAACACCAAGGGGAATCCATTCGGGCCCGGGACTCTGTCCCCTTTCATACAATTCACCGCTGCCAGAACCTCTTCTTCTAAAAATGGCAGTTCAATTAAATCCCTTTCTGCTGCATTCAGAGACTTAAAATTCAACCCCTCAAGCTTTAGGTGCCAATCCCTATCTTCTGGATACAATCCTTTATAAAAGCCTGCTATTCCCTCTCTAATACCAGAGTCCTCTTCCAAAAGTTCGTCATTAATTAAAACCTTGAGAATCTGATGTCCTTGTTTGTGAGCATTGGCCATCCGATGAAAGAACCTAGTGTTATTGTCCCCTTTTCTAAGCCACTAAATACGAGCCTTCTGTCTCCAACTAATCTCCTCACTGCGCAAGAGTCTCTGCACTTCCATTCTAGTTGTGTTCCTTCTACCCAATTCCTCCCCACTCAAACCCCCACTGCCTTCTTTATCATCCAATACTTCCACACAAATCTGAAACATGGGTTCCCCT
Organism: Codonopsis lanceolata; assembly: GCA_013146195.2. Classification (NCBI taxonomy): domain Eukaryota; kingdom Viridiplantae; phylum Streptophyta; class Magnoliopsida; order Asterales; family Campanulaceae; genus Codonopsis; species Codonopsis lanceolata. The sequence continues at coordinate 25,173,253 of CM028383.1, read as the reverse complement.
CTATAACAAAAGACTTCCACTTCTCTTCCAGCCACTCCCGGAAGCACAGCTCTTCGAACCACATAATTTCAAAACGAAATGGAGACTTCCTTTTACTTAGGCTACCACTGTCCAGCTGCAAAGGGATATGATCAGATATCACCCTATAACCCTGGGGAGGCACGTCTGTGAAACTCCTCCAAAGTGCTCAATCCAACCCATAGAAACAAGGAATCTATCTATTCTTGAACACTACGTCAACTCACTATTCCTCGACCAGGTGAAACTTCACCCTTCAAATGGAAGGTCCACAAGCTCCAAGCCATTACTCAGATCATTGAAATCCGACAGACAGTGAATAGGTTATAGATCCAGTATGCGTACGCTCATGAGGAAATCTGATGGCATTGAAATCCCCACCGATGCACCAAGGGAAATTCCACAAAGAAGCCACATCCCTCGGTTCATCCCACAACCCACTACGGACAGAGTCCATGCATGGCCCATAAATCCCCATGAAGATCCAAATAAAAACATCATTCACCCCTGCGAACTGACAAGATGCAGAGTGGTTGCCGAGAAAAGACCCCCTTTTGGTTACCACTCTGCTGTCCCACATAACTAAAATCCCTCCAGAAGCCCCTATAGCATCCAAATGTTCCCAGTGAGTCCATCTGTTACCCCCTACACTGTTGACTAATAAATTATCAACTTTCTCCAACTTTGTCTCATGTAAACAAATAACATGAGGATTCCACCTCCGCAAAGCTGCTTTGATCACACACCTTTTAGACTCGTCATTAATTCCCCTTACGTTCCAAGGGATAATTCTTTAATCCATAACCACAACTGATGAGAAGTGTTTGTAACCCTGTTACCACCTCTCCCAGCATGGTCAAAATTCAGACTGCAGCTCAGAATTTTCAGCTCCCTACTGCCTTTGTCCAGGACTTCAATTTGTCTGAACGAGCCTCGGTTCCCACTGATTTTCTGCCCTTTTCCAATTCATGCAACAACTCCAGAATTTAATCTTCATACCCTTGACACGGAACCCCTAGAGCTTTGCCAAAACCGTCTAATCTCTTCTGAGTATATTTTTTTGTCTTCGATGCACCCCAAAGACTCGGTAACATTACACTGCTCTGGACCTATAACGGATAACGGATAACGGATAATGGCCTTCAAACTCCGACCTGTAGGCGAGGAAATCCCCTGCATATTTTCCACAACAGGATCCCATCCATTCATATTCGGAGACTTATCTTCAGCTGTGGATTACCCTTCAATCTTTTCCTCGTTAAAGATGCCGACACCGTATCCTCACTCGTCCCCTGAGAGAAGCCTCCCCATCCAGTTGCAACCGAAGTCACTATCTTAGTTCTCTTGGAACTCCTTCGCAGCCCAATCTTCCTCTTTAGAGTTCGAGGATTCCTGAGAACCATGAGTAATATCACCTTGGATCCCTTGCCCTTCTTGTGCCTTTGATGAGGCCTCCTCCCTAGATATTTTTGACTGAATTCCCTCGCTATAAAAAAGGTTGTCCATGTCCTCCTGTTAATGGGCACTCTGTTTTGAGGAAATGGATCTACCTTAACCAAAAGCCCACTACTCTGGGATGCAGGACCCACCAATTCCTCTACAGGAGATGGACCACTAATTGTACCGAACCTCCCTACTTGAGAATTCCTCAATCTTGGGCTTCAAACAGGCCCAGTCTTGAGTCCACTACTATTCCCCAAAACCTGGCCCAAACAATCCGAGCCATCTAATTTGAAATTCGAATTGTTTACGACCAATGTGCTCCGCACAGTCTCTTTTTCCTGACTGCAGACCTGTGCCTTCCCTTTCCCTTTCCCCATTCCTCCTCATTCGAGCGGCTGCTTTGCCCCCTACTCCGACGTTCCTCCTACCACACTGAAACATCGTCCTATCTTCATCCAAAAGCTCTTCCCTCACCATGACTCATAACGAACAAATCAAGCCTGACCTCTCCAATCCTCCAGTTAACATGAAACTACACACCAAGACAAAGCTAACGACCCTAAAATTCTGACCAAATTCCGGCGGATGCGCCGGCCGATGATTGGAGCACCAGCGATGGCAATGGAACCACCGGACTCGCCTTTGGCAAGCGAACCCTTCTGCGTGGCACGTGACCTGCTCAGGAGACCTGAAACTGCTGGATCTGAACTTCGAACTCGCCTGTCAGCACCCTGGCGAGTTTGGCAGGCTCATAGCAAGAAAAGGTATAGATTGGCTCCTGTTAGATTAAATGACTTGGTTTCGTGATGTGAAACTGAGCCATGAGACAAAGATACAATATTCAAAATTAAATTGATCCAATCTCCTTGGATATAATTGATTAATTGTTGTAAAAATGAGTGGTGGTCGATGAAGATTATGATGTGATTAAAGACGGTGCGAGTAACATGTTTGATGATGGTCTCGCTTGGGAGCAAATTAGTAGAGTTTGTGAATTTGAGAATACTATTTATTTGTTGAGATCTCTTCCATTTTCTTCACCACCAACAAGTCATTCAAGTCATCTTGGTGTTGGAGAAGCTAGTAGATCAACGCAAAAAAGAAGTAATAGTAGTGCACATACCATTCAACTATGATGAAAGTGGTTGAGTGGAGAAGGAAGAAGAAAGTGAGCCGGCTAATTCCATGAGTAAAGATGACGATGGGGGTCGGGGGTCAAGATGTTGAGGCTTTTTAGCTCATTATTAATTGCTACTTATTACACTCCATAACTTTAGTTTTCTTTTGAATTCATTTAATCTATTTACACTCCATAACATGTTTTATTGAGATTTGTTAAGTCATACACTCCCTCCGTTTCTAAATAATCGTCATCCTTTCCTTTTTTGTCAATTCCAAAATAATTGTTCTCTTTCGAAACTTTCTTTTTTAGGAAAACACTTTTTACTACTTTACCCTTACTTTTCTACCTACTTTAACTAGGGGTGTACAACCGAACCGAACCAAACTATGCAGTTTGGTTCGGTTTTGGTCCAAGACTATTCGGTCTTGGTTTTCAAAACGGTGTACCGAGTCAAAGAGGACGATTATTTGAAAACGAAAGGAGTATATTTTATTTATATATCTTTAATATTGTTTCTGAACTCTATTACACAAATATTCATAATAATACTGAATATATAATTTTATATGGTATTATAAAAACGCTATGCTATTTTATCCCACTTTATCCCCGCTTATCCCAATGCAGAGTTGGTAACTTCCATTTGTTGTGTGCGGAAACTGTCCTTGGACAGCCGCACAAGTACTTGAACCATCAAAAAAAGTCAAAAAATTGGATGAGAGTGTACACCTCCGATGGCACGTAGTGAGTTGCAAGACCACAGGCAAGCATTTCAGCACCATCCAATCTAACACCAGTAAGACCAACATATTCTCCTGCACAATCAATTAAATATCGATTAGATCTAATATGTACATCACCTAACCAATTAAAATCTACCGAGGGAAAACACATAGGCTATAAAAAAGCTAGAAATAAAATTCCTATAACCTAAAGGAGTGGTTCTCCCTTAGAGTTGAACCTATACTTGTTCACAAACCATTCAGCTATTTATTAAACAATGCTAGGTTTACAACCATTTATACAACTAATGCAACAACTAAGCTTTAGGTTTAAAACACTTTTGGCCCTCATCAAGGCTTAGTTGTAACAATAGTTGTAGGAGTAGTAGTAAACAAAACATTTTCGTTTATTACAAGCAAAAACAAGAAATTAACGAATGGCATTTGGGGGTGAAGAACAAAAGAAAATGAAGTTTTGCCAGGGGAATAATTGATCGCAACAACTACAATGCAAAAGTTTGCAGATGATTCCTTCTAACATTCAAATGATCATGCATTGTTATCCATAAATTGATCCCAACTAGTAGGCTCTTGAAAAATTAACACCCAATTGAGTTATCACCAACTCTATTTTTTCTCACACTTCTTATTTTTCATAGCTTAGCATTCATCCTTTTTTGTTCAACCGCGAACATTCACCCTCCAACTCAATCCATCAAAATTCTCTAATTCAAAGACTACATGATTCGAGGGGAGGGGGGGAAATAACCTATGTTATCAAAGGGATGGCATTGGAGAGTAGGCTCGGCTGCGCCGACGGCAATACAGTGCAATGACAACAATATTCGGGAGGATGGAAGAAGAAAGGTAGCGTTTAGGTTTTATTATGGGAAAGGGTAGTTTAGGGTTTACATAAAATGGATGAGGGTATATTTGTCCCTAAAATACATGACTGATTTTGGAGAGATTTCAAAATCCCACCACCCTCGTGGTATTTGTGAATCCCCTAAAAAAAGGAATGTGGCCATTCCCACAACTTCAACCCACAAAATTAAGTGTTAAGATTGATATACATTGTTGAGCCCCTATTTGACAGCTTATGCTTTTAGATGAGTTTGTTACCCAGAATATTTTTTTGATAAGTAAAGTATAAGTATTATAAACATGCGTTTGTCAGAATATTGTGAGTGCATATTGTCACTCTGTTTGGTTTGTGTGTTTGTATATCTCTTCCGTGTGGACAGGTCACACGTGAGGAGTGTTAAGCTTGATATACATTGTTGAGCCTCTATCTAACAGCTTAAACTTTTAGATTAGTTGGTAACATTAAGCAAACATGTCAACAAGAATTGTATCTAATATGTCATACCGCAAACTTTCAAGACCGCAAACCAAACGCTACCTAATACCCATTCAGTTTTCATGACCGATTGATGGAGAGTTCTCAAGTCAAAGACAAGCTTGTATCTACTATGTAATACGGCAAACTTTCGAAATAGTTATCACTGGACTGCATAAAGTTGCCCCCTAGTACTGCAGCAAAGCAGGAACACTACATAATGTCCTGGACCATAGGAAGCTACCCCTAGTAATAGGTGAAGGTGAATCTCAAGGAATTGATCCCGAGCTAATTGGCAAGAAAAGATCCTATGAAACTGATTCCAACGGATAGCAGAAAATAGATCCCTGTCAATTGATTCCCAAGTATAGGAGAAGAAAGCCCTAGGGAGAAATGGTCCCCAAAGCTAACAGAGATACTTGTGGAGATTCTTAGGAGCCAACACTTGGTCAACTTGTGTGCGCTTTGCAAGGGATTAGTAACATGGAAAATTAAGTATCTCCTCAAACAAAACAATTACTATTAAAGAGAAGTGTTTTAAAAATTGCTAGGCGAGCAAAAGGTGCCAGAACAACACCTAGGGCGAAAAGGCGGGGCCTAGAATTAAGGCATAATTACCCTAGTTTCGATATTTTTCTTGATATAACATAATTAAAAAGCATTAAACCTTCAAATATACTAATAGTAAACATCAGCAAATAATTTAAAAATAATGACTACATAACAAGATTAAAATTTAAAAATAATACCAGCAATTCAATGTCATTCCAAAGTTCAAAATAACACAAAAATAGTCAATAGCACAATACTCCATAGATTCATTAACAAATTATAAATTTACAATGCATAATTCTAAATTGATTTTTATTTTTCATTTTTGTAAAAAGACCAAAAATGATGTAATTTTGGGCCAAAGCATTTTTTAAAAAATAAAATCAGTAGTTGGACACTTGGGCAGTGCCTAGGCAATTTATTGGCATATTTGTTTGATTTCTAGCCACCGAGTGGCGCCTAACCTGATTTTTAGAACCATAGGTGAAATACTACCAGCATTTCAATTTTGTAGTGAAATCAGCTAATGAGTTACCCATATTGAGGTCAGGCTAAGAAACTTACTATAACACATGAATCAAATTAAACAATCAGGGTTCATGTTCAAAGATTACTTAACACTTTAAAACAAAAATCAAAACCCAAATTAAAAGACCTACGAGTCTACGACAATCTAAAAAAAAAACACCTTGCATAAGATTACAAGACTCCACCTTTTTACCCTAATCTGCAGTGATTTCTAAAACAGTATCACATCATAGTATATTTAATTATCAGTTGTACTTATTATGTGAAAATCCGTTACCAAAAGGTCAAAATTGTCTCACAAATGTAAGAAGGAAAATGAGATCAGAAAAGTATGTTCGAGAATGAAAATTATTTCCAAGAAGAATAAGCTCCTATTAAAAATTACGGTGTTCGGAGAAAGATATAAATGTGAAAATCCGTTACCAAAAGGTCAAAATTGTCTCACAAATGTAAGGAAAATGAGATCAGAAATGTTCGTTCAAGAATGAAAATTCTTTCCAAGAAGAATAAGCTCATATTAAAAATTACAGTGTTCAGAGAAAGATATAACTGGCCTTACCAAAGAATCCAGGGAGTCTTGATAGATAATAAGAGGCACCCACATCTGGGAAGAGCCCTAAAGCCGTCTCTGGCATCGCAAACAACTGCAAAATGTCATCAAAGAAAATACTGACCCATCAAAACTCCAGTGGCTCATAAAAGAAGTAATCTTAAATACATATATAAAGTAAGGTAAGTCACAGTACATAGCTCCACCATTGTGGGATCTGAGCACCTTCCAATGCATACCACATTGCCACCCCAACTAGAAGAGATGTGGTTGATTACAAAGCTCAAACCTATGGCCCCCACCCAGATCAAGATGGGCCAACATTATTATTTGTTACACACTCCAGACAATTTCAATAGTCAATCAATCCCATGAATGTACTCGTACATTAATTCCAAAAGGTGACATTGTTAAGTATACGCGTCAAAGCGTTGATCTTGGACATGTAATGTGTGTCGTACAATGCACATTAGATACGCTACCTCCAACAACAATCACATGCAATAGCTTAATTCTGGTGCCAAGATACATAACAGCGCTTCATAAATTACTGATAGGATAGTTGTTTTAAAGTATATTGAAACAGTTTTTTGCTCTTGCGCTAATAAAAACACTATTCTTTCCTAGAAAATAGCTGAAAAATATAAACAGTTATTGTATATTGCCATTTGCACATCCCTGTAACCCATTCACTGATTTCGGATATTTACAAGACAAAACTCCAGGTCATAATTCACATAGCAGCACATTTACCGAGTCACCAAAACATAGGGTGCCACAACCAACAAGTTAAATTAAACTGACAAAAGAGTGAAAGACAATACCGAGTTCTCTGTAGCAACTCGAAATCTACCATGAATTGAAGCACCTGCCCCACCTCCCATGACGATGCCATTAAGGATTGATACCTTGAATAAAGTTTTGCATCTAATATTATGATTCCAAGGAAAATTCCAAAATTGAATAATTAAAATATAACAACAAATCCTTGAATGGATTTATTTTCAATTCACACAATAATTACAAAAAAGAAAAGGAAAATATTCTACATTTTAGAGATGAACCACCTGGGGCTTACTGTATGTTGCCATCAAATAGTTTAGGGTGAATTCTTTTGAGAAAAAATTTGCTCCTGCCCTCCAATTATCTTATGATCACAAGCAAGCAAAAAATTATGAACAACTATGCCAAAAAAATTCCACATATTAGACAAGATATTACTTAAGTTAGTGAAAAAATTAATATCATCCTCATGGAAGATATCTAAAAGCTTGTTTGATGTGAAAGACAGAATTTGACTAAATAAATAAAGATATAGAACAAAGCAAGAATTACTGCCACTAAGAAAAATAAAACAACGATATTCCTGTTCAAGTATAACTAGTTACTGGTCAGGAAAGAGAAAGAGAAAGTATGGTGTGTGTGTGTGTGGTATATATGTATATATAGTTATCACCATTTTTCTTTTAAACAAAAATACCCCACTTTAATGTGGGGTTCACCTTTACTCTATGAGATAAACATCTTTTCAAAAATACCAACAACAGTAATGAAGCCCATGGAGTATGTGCCCTAGTTTGCTATCTATAAAGAAAAATTGTACTAATTGGGCATACAGATTCTTCCATGGAAACTTGAGAGTGATGCAGCACAATAAAGAATGAGCAATCCATGTTCTCAGCTCACCGGAATTCAATGAGTTCATCTCTCATCTTGCTCAAACAGAGTAGAGATGCGAAGCAGATAATTCATTAATTATAGCAAATGATTTCCTCAGTTTCATTTTAATTCTCCTTAAAAAAAAGGTGACTTCGGATAGTAATGGGAAAAGATTAATCTTATAATATTACAATCTCTAATGCCAAAAATTTCTTTGTGCTCATTTCCAATGCCAAAAACTTAGTTTCTTGGATTTTCAACTAGTGCCCTTGAGGAAGATGTTGGCTGATAAGTTCATAATTTTACATATTTTTCCCCATGTTTTATTCCCAAATTATATGATTTTCATATTTATTTTGTCCAAAGAATTGCATTTATTGTGATTTTATTGTGTTTAAGGTACTTGGGCATGAATTCAAGCTTTAAAGGATCAATTCATAGCAAATTGGGAAGATTCAAATCAATTCTTGAAGTTTGAAGACATTTGATCAAGGTCCGTTAGCTTTTCGTTAAGCATTTGCAAAGCAGAGGACTGAAATGATAGAATAAAAAGGCTAACGAACGCTAACGATCGTTAAAGGAAGAGCTAGCAGAGCCTAACAGAGGCTAACTGGACCAACAAAGGACCTAATTGCAAGGCCTGGAGAGGGAAGGCCTTCGGTGCTCAGTTCATAAACGCCATGGGCACCGGAGTAAGTCTTAAAAATCCAAGGGAGGCCGACTCGATTGCTGGATTCTCTCATATGTGTTGTCGGCCACAGCCCCAGCCACGTCACCCCCTAATCCTCAGCCCCAGACCCGCGGTCCTCCAATTTGGATCCAAGCCACCCAGCCCAAATCCAGCCCATTCTGCTCCACCTCACCCGCGTGCTGGCCCAGTATCTCTCACAGAAGCTTCCCATTTTCCATGGGCTGACCCGCGCCTGCTCTAGAAGAGTTGCCCAATGGCTGTCGTGCCCCATATCCATTTCTTTCCCAATTAAGCCCCCAATTCTTCGGTGTTTTCCCTATTTTGCCCCTCCGTGGCTTGGGCACCACTCTTTACATTTTTTAAGGGAACCAAGGGGTCAAGGCAATTTGATTGAGATAAGTACAAGGAATATACACGGCTGGGAGAAAAGAGAAGAAAGGAAGCACCATTTTCTTGGGTCTTCATTATCTTTTATTTGAGATTTTGTCAAGGTATGCAAAGGGATTTCCACCCAAATCTCCATGTAAGTATTGTATCTCATACTCTTTATTTTTAATATCATTATGAAATATTTTCTTGGAGTATTTGTGTATGATTCCTTTTACATTATGAGCTAAATATTTGTTGTTAGGATTGTGATGAATCTCTAAATTTGAAACATGCTCTAATATTTTTCTTTCTCTCTCAATATCACTTTAATTTATTTTAGGGTTATTATTTTGTTGTGCTTAATGCTTCTAATTATTTGATCAATAATTGGATGATTTTAGAATTGTTTTGGATCCGCGAGAGCTACCATTACTTTTCGGACTTAGCAATTTAGTTGTTGGTATTTTGTAGCATAGAGATATAGCACAAAATCCAATAGTCATTTTAGAGAACTTGTTCTTATTGCAATTTACACATTTCATCTATAAGATGCGAGAGCCCGTAGGTAGATGTGTGAATTAGGGTTGCTATAAGATGTGAGAGCTCGTAGCCACTAAAATTGTGTTCTCGGCTACCCTAGATGAATTATAAGAAATTGAGAGAGTGGATAAATTGAGCATGTGGATAATTTGAGTGAAATTACAATTCTAGCATTTCCATCCTTGAGAAAACTCTTCATTACTCGCGCGTAGTTGATAATTTTTATTTCCTGCTTATTTTTATTGCTTTAGTTTTAATTGTATCGCTAAAAATCGATTGTTTAGATAAAGTCATTAAATAGGAAAATATATGCCATAATTGTCTCTGTGGGATCGATACCTATGCATAAGCACTATATTACTTGTGGACAACCGGAAATTTTTGCCCGTTGTGATTTTCGCCAGTCATTTGCACGACCCCATGTATGTCTGTGTGTGTAATAAAGAGAGATGGTAGTTCTTAAAGTCTAATTTTTTATTTGGAATTTCATAATGCACTTGTATCAAACGAATACTTACCAATTTTTAAACCTAATGGCATCCACATTTTTAACAATAACGATCTAACTTCTACACTATCCTATGTAACTATCCATACTTTAGAAACTTAAAAAGAACCTAAAAGAAGTACTTTTTTTTTATAAGTAATAAAAGAAATACTCAATACGTTATCAAAAGAGGGTGCACTTTAACTGTAGAAACAGATTAACCAGAGTCATATAACTTCAATATAAACATTCACAATTATTATACGTTCCACTAGTATCTTCAAAGGTAAGTTTGAAAAGTAACTTACTTTGGTTTTTTTGAGTGATTGTATTTCCTCCTATTTAGCTTTACAAAATTTCACGTTTTGCTTTTCAAAGAACAAAATTGTAAAAACAACAAAAGTAGCTCATCAAAACTTCACATTTTGTTTTTCATATGTTAATTTATATATATATATATATATATATATATATATATATATATATATATACACATACATGTGTGTCTATTAACATATGAGAGATAGAGAGAGGGAGAGATACCTTTCCTAATACCATTTACCACACTAACAACATCACCACCAGCACAAAAAGCTTTTCCTTTCCCCTACAACCATAACACATCATGATCCATAAAAGATTGTTGAGTATTTACCTTTATTCAACCAAACTGGTAATTTACTTCCAGTTCCATATGTCCTAAAAATTTAGTCCACTATTGAAAATCAAGCATCAATGATGAATATCTTTCCTAGTGGTCAAAGTAAAACGAGGGAGTGTGGTAAAATACAACCCACGTCTCTGGTCGATTCACGCAAACAACGTTTCCAGCATTGCCTGGATATGGTGGCGAGTGGCAGTTGGTGGTGACTGGTCCCCGTGGTGGTTTTAGTCCCATAGGTGGGTCCAATGTGGCCCAGCTTCCACAAGGTTATTAAAATGAAAATTGATTTCTTCACAAATTGTAAACAATACGTAATTTCAGTACTGAGCAGAAATTCTTTTTTATTGAGGATATACCTTCAAAATGATTAGCTTGACATTAGAATCCTCCTCGTAGGCAAAAAGCAGCTCCAACAGCCGACATATCTAGATAGAGAAATTGAGAAAGAGACTTGTAAAAAACTTTTCCTGCTGATAACGAAAAACCGTAGCAAGATGATAACAACACTTGGAAATTATTTGCATTATGGAAGTCGGAACTTCCTGATACATGTCATCATAAAACATAAGCACAAGCCATATAAGCCCACAGTTTAGTTCACTGCATGGTTGTCAATGTAAAGAATGAAACATACATAATGGAAGGCAGAAGAATATCTTAAATGTCAAACCATGCAAGTATGGACAATGTTTAGATGGGAAACTATGCAAGAGTTATGAAAATCTAAGCTGCATCGGAAAAAATAAATGCACAGATAGCATCCAGGGTCAGCGTCAAAACTCTGCAATCACCCCAATAATCATACAAACTAATGACAATAGCTGAGGCTTCAAAAGAATGCATGTAAGCCTTACTTGTCACAAAACTCGCATGGCTTTTTAATGCTGCATGCATGGGACCTTAAGAATCAAACAAAGGGTAAGGTGGAATTTTAGACATATCAGTCCTAGTTGACCTTGCTTACATGGTGGTCTTAAGGGTTCCTCACAGCACTGTTCACCCAGAGTAGTATCAGTTCATACTCCTTTATTGCTGGAGTGGTGGGTTATGGAAAGGAAAATCCCCGTTCAGATTCGAAAATATGTGACTTCTTGAGCAGGGTTTTTTGGAATGGGTGCAAGCTAAATGGTGCTCGTATGCAGAAATCCAGATTTTCTTCTAGCAAAGAAGTTGAAGTTTCTTAAGGAAGACTCGAAAGTTTGGAATAGAGAGGTTTTTAGGAGGATTGATATCAAGATAAAGAAAGTAATGGAAGAGGTGAGATTGTTGGATGAGAAGGTAGGGTGTGGTGGTTTATCCGTGGAGGACGAGAACCAGTGCAGTAATTTGAGAAGTGAGGCAGAGGGTTGCTGATCAAGGAACAAGCCTGTTGGAGGTAGAAATATAGAGTTCAATGGCTTAAAGAAGGAGAAAGGAATACCAAATTTTTGCATAAGATGGCAAGTATGCACAAGAGGGTGAATCAGATTGACGGGGAATTTGCTGAAGGACCAAGAAGATATTACCAAGGAGGGTTTGGTGGAATTTTACGCGCGACTTTATTTAGATGAAGGTGTTTGGCGCCCAAAGATGGATGGAGTTTGTTTCAGATCTCTAGATGAAGATGATAAGAACGCGCTGGAGTGCCCTTTTATTGAAGAGGAAGTGGTGGCAGCCTTGAGAAGTATGAATGGGGACAAAGCGCCGAGACCGGATGGTTTTACTATGGCATTCTATTCATTTTGCTGGGGAGATTAAAGATAACGTTTTGGGGGTTTTTCATTCCTTTCATGAGAACATGTGTTTTGAGAAAAGTTTCAACGCCACTTTCATTACTTTGATCCCGAAGAAAGTAAGAGCCAACAGAGTGGTTGATTTTAGACCTAGCAGTCTAGTTGGCAGTTTTTATAAATTGCTAGCTAAAGTGCTCTCTTTGAGATTGAGGAAGACCATGGATAAGTTGATATCAAAATATCAACATGCATTTGTCGGGGGAAGACAGATAATTGACGCCTCATATATAGCAAATAGAGATGTTAATAGGGTCGAAAACCGTAGGTCCGAACCGAAATCGTTAGTTTTTTGACCGACTAGACCGAAAGGGTTGAAATTCTAGATGGACCGTTTAAGCCGGACCGTTTAGGGACCGAAAACCGTTAGGGTTGAACCGAAAGTCGACTTTCATACAGTTTAGTATAGTTAGTAATATATGGGACGGGTATAATATTGAAAACCGTTAGGGTTGGACCGATTAACAACTTTAATATAGTTAGTATAATATACGGACGCGTATAATAAGCTGAAATAAGCGTACAAGCCTCGAAATTTGGAAAAAACGTACAAGTTTAATAATTGGCTGGAAACCATAGGTTTGAACCAAAACCGTTAGTTTTTTGACCGGGTAACAGCGATAACCGAATAAACCGAACCTATGTTGGACTGGAACCGTTAGGGTTGGACCGAAACCGTTAGGGCTGGACCGATTAACATCTCTAATAGCAAATGAAGTGGTGGACTACATGTTGCAAAGTGGTAATTCGGGGTTGTTGTGTAAACTTGATATCGAGAAAGCATATGACAACGTCAATTGGGATATTTCACTTTACATGCTTCAAAGGATGGGTTTTGACGATAAGTGTTTGAAATGGATTCAATATTGCATCTCTACGGTTCGCTTTTTGGTGTTGGTGAATGGGGCCCTATTGGTTTTCTTGCAAGTTCAAGGGGTTTGCGGTAGGGTGTCAATCGTAGCCACAAAACCACCAAGTCGAGTCGAACCAAATCACCAAGTGGTTCGGTTCGGTTCGGTTTCGTAGCATATATGGTTCGGTTTGGTTTGTGTTATTTTAGAAATCGAGTTGTTCGGTTCGGCTCATGGTTTGACCTTTCAAGTCGAGTCGAGTCGAACCAAACCAAACCATTTCGAGTCAACCCACTAAACTGAACCATCGAGCTAAGTCACCAAACCAACAATCTTTTAGAATTTTGACCTTTAGACTCATATCCTTGCTCGTCCTCTCCATTCTTCCCTACTCTCTTGACCTCTACAAATCTTCATGTGGCGAGCCCTTTTAAAACACATTTACATTCTAATATTTTTAAATTTACATAAATGTTTTAGCTTCACATCAAAGTACTTTTATCGTAATTTGGTTCTATTTTTTTGGATTCAATGTATTGACTATTAAGTGCTTCACGAGTTCATGTGTGAATCTCTTAATTCCAAAGTTTTTTTATTTATATTTTGGAGATTGTATGAAAACATCTAAATATTATGTATTCGTATTACATTTGAATTTTTGGTATTTTCTTCAATTTGTTTTTTTATTATTTTGATTGCTTAAATGTTGAAATCCCATTAAAAAAAATTAAAAGCACGCCAAACAGCCTAAACCACGAGGCCGAACCATGAAACCAAACCACGAAACTGAGCCGAACCTGGTCAAACCATCGTAATTTGGTTCGATTCGGCTCAAGACTATAAACGTTTTAGCTCGTTTTAATTTTTTACAAACCATTGACATACGGTTCAACTCGTATTTTGTTTCAAACTGAACAATTTACAACCCTAGTTTGCGGCAAGGAGACCCCCTCTCTCCCTTTCTCTTTATAATTGTTATGGAGGCTTTTAGCAGACTTTGAGATAATATGGTGGCAGGGGGCTTCATCAGAGGGGTCACAATTGGTAGGAATATGGAGACGGAGATTATTATTTCCCATCTCCTATTTGCAGACGATACATTAATTTCCTGTGATGCATAGGTCTCACAATTGGGGTATCTTCAACATGTGCTTTTATTTTTCCAAATGTGTTGGACTTAAGAATTAATTAATATTGCTAAAAGTGTGACCCTTCTAGTCGGGACGATGGTGAATAGCTTTGGCATTTGGATACAAAACTTCGAACCTCACTTCGTTGTATTTAGGTTTGCAGATTGGAGCCCCGTATAAAAATAGAGCCTTGTGGAACCCAGTTTTAGAGAGGTTTGACCAACAATTAGCAGGTTGGACGAAATAGTTGCGGTCAAAAGCTGAAGATCAACTCTCATCAAGCATACTTATCAGCGTTCCCACCTATTATCTGTCTTTAATTGTGATGCATGTTTCGGTTCGTAAGAGATTAGAGAAGATGTAAAGAGACTTTTTATGGGAAGGGCAAGGGGATGAACGGAAATATCATTTGGTCATCTGGATAAAGTTTGCGCTGGTTTAAAGGTAGGAGGCTTAGGGTTAAAGAATTTAAGCCTTCTCAATTCAGCTTTACTCAGTAAGTGGTTGTGGCGCCACTTGGTGGAGTTCCATGAGTTGTGGAGAAAGGTACTGATGGGCAGACATGGTGAGGGTGACCATATGTGGTTTCCCAATGACATTACCAACTCTTATGGTTCAGGTGTTTGGAGAGCGATTTGTAAAGTGAAGGCGCTGTTTGTAAGGAACATTTCATTCCAGAGTGGCAATGGCTCGAAAGTAAGATTTTGGGAGGACTTAATGTGTGCAGAGGTGGTGCTTGAGAGGGTTTTTTTATATAAGTACAGATAGTATTAAAAGTGTCAAATCAGGAGACGTGTAGTGATTAAGAGGTTGTTTCCTGATCATTTTAACCTGGCAGCAAATAAAGAATGTGTAGTAAGTTCAGTGCTCCAAGTGGATCAAGGCAGAGTGATTTGGAATCCCATTTTTCACAGGAATCTTCAAGACTGGGAAGTGGAATCTAGCGATATATTCTTTGCTCTTCTTTATTCGCAGAAATTGATAATGACACTATGACAGAGAAGATAAAGTGAGGTGTGCTACTTCAAAGAACAAGTTAATCTCCGTCAAATCATTCTATCTAAGGTTGCCGGGTGGAGAAGAAGAAAAAGAAGGCTCTCTTCAGTTCCTTGGAAGGAAATATGGAAATCTAGGGCCCCAACTACTGCTGCATTCTTAGCGTGGGAAGCCAGTCATTAAGCGATACTTCCTGGAGACAATCTTTGGCGAAGAAGGAAGGTTTATGTGAATTGATGTTACATGTGTAGAGGCAATGGTGAAAGCACAAACCATTTACTCCTTCATTGCCCTGTTGCGAGGGATCTCAAGAATATGGTGTCGGGGATGTTTAGTATTCAATGGGTGATGCCCAGTAATGTCAAAGACCTTCTGTTGTGTTGGTCGCTTTTCAAGCAGAGGAGGAGAAATCCAATTTGGGAGACGGACCCTCTTGGTATTTGGTGGATTATTTGGAGAAAGCGGAACAGCAGAGCCTTTGATAATCATGAGAGATCGGTGGATCAATTGAAGGCTTCTCTTTTGTGAATCCTCTTTCATTGGTGCATAGAGGTGAATTATTTCGATAATTCTTTTGTGGATTTTGTGAATAGCTTTAGCCTTGTGTAGTTAGTTTTGTACAAAGGATGTGTCTCCGTTTTGGCGCTCTTATTTATTAATATATATATTTCTACTTATCAAAAAAAAATTGTTTGGCCATACACTCACTTCTGGAGGAAGAGTTCCCGCATAACGTGTAGTAGATTAGAATGCCTTCTAGCTGGGACATTCTCTTTTTAGTCATGTCAAACAATGCTATCTTTTGTGTTATAATTGCAATTACAGATAATTCATAATTGATTGGACATACACTCACTTATGGAGGCATATTTCGTGTAGTTGTTGTAGTAGATTAAAATGGCTTCAAACTCCATTAAGTTTTGTAGCATGATACATACTTTGATGGACGACTGAAGTTTTAAAGAATGACATTATCCTCAATCAAGATTTTTTTTTACAATTCTAAAATCTTATATCTAACTTTAAGATGTATTCCCCCAGTGTGAGTGCACTGTGCACTCTACTTGGATTTTAAATAATAAATATCCACAATATTCCTGTGTAGTTCTTAACACCTGTTAACCTTATGAACAATGTGATCAACCTTAACGCAACATCTTCAATATATGCTCTCCAAATAGGATATCTACAAGTTCGTGGCACCCTTCAAAGGAAGAGTTCTTTCATTTTATTGGAGAGTATGTTAGTATGTTTACCGCGGGGAAAAATGTCCATTATACTTGTGAATTAACTTACCTCCGATACTACTATCATCTCCAGGAGGTGTCATAGCAAAGTTACAACCACATCGGTAACAAATTGAACAGATGGAATGACATATCGAGCAACTTGAGCTTCAACCAAAGTTATGATGCAAGTCAATAGCATACAGGCTACAGCACGTCCAAAATGGAAGCATACGCAAGAAAGAGAACACAAACTAGCAATTAGACATAAGCAGATGCCCTTACAATAAGCATTTGTGGATTTAAACACAGCTGCAATAGATAGTTCACAGTGCAAGAGCTCTTTACGGACTAAAACAAATTACGGTCAGATAATAAACCCAACGTTTTGAGTTATCAAATTCATACCATTTCGAATGAAAGGGCATTTAGTTGCTTAGGCCTGTTTAAAATGAGTGTTCTCACACGGGAGTCCTCCTCCACCAACACCTGTCAAATCAATGAGATTCAAGATCAGTTTTTTTAATAGGTAAGTGACCCCTTGTTGGTATGAGGATTGGAACCAAGGACCTCAAAGTCATTGCCTGAGTGCCCTTGCCATCTCTCCCACCCCTTAAGGTCAATGTCATTCAGTTAAATTTACAAAGATAACCGAACAGCCCCAAACAACCAAAGTAAAATCTGTTTCTAAGGGAGGCATGGCATATTAAAAAATGTAAAATATCACTTAATGATTCAACTGTCTCTAGTGGAAGTTGGTTGCTTCTGCTCTTCTCTTTTCTGAAGTGCACCACAAAAGTCAATGTTGCTCTGATTTCCAATCCATAGCATTTGCTTTTAAGGGAACCCAAAAAGGAAGTTAATTTTTAAAAATTACTTCTAATGTGCTAGGATCAAGAGAGCACAAGCTTAACATTAACATGCAACATATCATTCTTCAACATTTGTACTCCCTCTCTTCCACACAAAAAGTACATGTTAGAAAGTCAAAACAGTTTAAGGACTGAAATAATTTTTAAATATAAACCCTTAAACTCGAGAATTAATATAAGTTTCTTATTGTCTAGTTTATTGTGATGACATGGGTAAATCTGAAACTCAATAGGACTCTTTGAGTGGAGCGGACCAAAAATAGAAATCATGATTCGTTGAATGGGAAGCAGGAGGGATTCATAAATTGAACGCAATAGAGACTAAAACTTGATTTGCAATCACATTTCCCAATCAGCAGCAAATAAATTGAACTAATATTGCATAAAGCAGCTTTTCAAAGAGAATATGAGTATATGACCACTAGAAACCATCTTTCTAATACTGCTTACGCTGAAGTTTCTTGGCACAACCAAACAGAGGATAAGAGTTAAAACCCAAAAAGAGGAGCTAAAATGTTCAAGTAAACATAATTCAATTACTGTTCTTTCAGCAAATAACAATGAAATTACGGAAAAACATTTCAATTTATTGATAGCGGGTAGTAGTTATAGCTATTAAAACCTATGAATATGCTATGGGCAATGCGGGAAATGAAAAGGAAAAACCTGATCGGTATAGAGGGCGGGAGAATTTGTGGGCAGCGCCATGATTGATTGCCGGCTCTGAGAGACTGAAATCAAAGAAGAAAACGAGTTGCAGCTAAAATTCGGGGTCTTGAACTTGGCAGGAGGGTTGATGTTAATGAGTGAAGATTATGATATTTGTGTTACGTGGATGATGATGATGATGATGATGATGATGATGATGATGAAAGGTAGTGAATTTGAATGTAATAACTCAACTCAACTCACCTACTTATCGACTGATCTCTGATGCCTTGGTGGGGAGCTTTGTGGATGTGAGGGGCTTTCGATAATCGAGGCGTTTCCCTCACCTTCCTCCTTCGCCTTCTCTAAGCATGGAAATGACTAATGAGTAGACAGCGGGGAGATCAATTCGATCCACTATCGGTTTGTCTTGGGATGTGCTTTACGACTCTATCCATTTATGTTGGAATTGCAATGCTAGTTGGTTGAAAAGTTGCGAGTAATAGGTTATTACCCATTTACCCTTGCGAAAGCATAATTTTTTTAGTTGGTAAATTTATACTCCCTCCGTCCCTTAATTATCACCCTAGTTGATTCGGCGTATGGATTAAAAAAAACAATTAATTTAATTAATTATATTAGTTTTATGTATAGTTTTTTAAAAAAAACTCATGTGTATATGATTTATAATTAAAGTAGAGTAAAAAAGTAATGATAAAGTGATAAAAATGATATTTTAAAAATGTAAGTTTCAAACTGAATAATTATTTTGAGACGGACGAAAAAGAAAAAGAAGACGATAATTTAGGGATGAGGGGAGTACTTAAAAGTGCGGGTATGTATTTTATGAATTAGAGATTAAATTTTTAATATCGTTGCATATATAAACAACTTTAAAATTATGATTAAAAGTGAGTTAATTCCCATAGGTGGAGTGGATAATGTGAAGGCTTTAGCCTCGTTCTTTGGCTGTAAAGTCTCTAATCTTCCTACTTCGTACCTAGGCCTTCCTCTTGGTTCATCTTTTAAGAACAGAAATGCGTGGAATTCAGTTGTGGACAGATTTGAAAGACGGTTGGCAGGGTGGAAAAGACGATTCTTATCTAAGGCAGGAAGACTCACTCTTATTAAGAGTACCCTTTCTAATCTTCCCACTTATTTCTTATCTGTATTTATGGCTCCTGTCTCACTCTTAAAAAGGCTTGAGAAGCTAGAAAGAGATTTCCTTTGGGAAGGAGACAAAGAGAAAGGAAATTACCATTTAGTCGAGTGGGATTCAGTGTGCTCTAAAAAGGAGAATGGGGGTCTTGGAGTTAAAAATCTCAGAATGTTCACCAAGGATCTGTTGGGTAAGTGGCTTTGGAAATTTCTAGTGGACAAAGAGGCGTTATGGAGAAGGTTAGTGGTGAGCAAATATGGAGCGGGTGATCATCTTTGGTTCCCAAAGAAAGTCCCGATTTCTCACCTAGTGTCCGGAAAGGAATTATGGGGTCCGGAATGATGTCAACAGGTTCATAAAATTCGAGGTAGGGCAAGGGAATCAAATCGGGTTTTGGAAGGACTTTTGGTGTGGTACAAGTACCTTGCAAATGATGTTCCCTAAGCTTTACAACATGGCATCAATAAGGAGGAAATGGTGAGTTCTTTCGTGATCAATCAAGGGGGATTTATGGAATCCTGTTTTTCGCAAAAATATGCATGATTGGGAGATTGAAGAAGCTTCATTTCATGGACTCGCCTGGGTTATAAGAGACAGGATTCGAGTGAGGACAAAATCATCCGGGAGGCCTCTAAGAGATTGTTTTTAGATCGCTCTACTTGAAGTTGACCGAGAAGGAAACAAGTTTATTCCCTTGGAAGGTAATATGGAAGCGTAAAATCCCGATAGGTAGTGTTTTTTGCCGGGAAGTCGCTGCCAGGTGTCATTCGACGGGGAAAATTTGAAATCTCTGGCTTGACTTATGTTAATCGTTGCTATATGTGCAAAAATGAAGAGGAGGATGTGAATTGCTTGCCGCTCCACCGCCTATGGCTGTGGAGCTTTGGAACTTCCTTTTTCTCTCTGCCGATGTTCCGTGGGTTATGCCTAGGACCATCATTGACATGCTTCGGGGATGGCCTTCATTTACCCGGAATAAAAGGAGTAATTTCTGGAAGTATGCCCCCTCAGCTATTTGGTGGACCATATGGAAAGAGAGAAACATAAGGGCTTTTGAGGACATTGAATCTGATTTTGTAGGAATCAAAAAGTCTTTTCACTTGTATTTGAGATTCTGGTGCTTAACTGTTGACCCAACTCTAGAGGATCCTTTTTGTAATTAGGTTAGGGCCTTTTGGTCTGTAGTTTAGTGGATGTATACTTCCAGTGTACAAGGTAGCGTCTCCTTTTTTGACGCCTGTTAATAATACTCATATTTTACTTATCAAAAAAATGATTAAAAAGATAGTAATGTAGTTGAGTTAAAAGTTGATGGAATGTTTTACTCTGCTTGGGATTAGTTTGGGGCTTCGCATCTATAGATACTTTGAAAAACTAAACAAAACATTTTAGACATAGTATCACATTTAATTTTATAGTCGTAAATATTAAGCATTGAAATAATCATAAAAATCAATATGGAAATTTAGAAGATTTTAGGAACTACTTAATTTGAGATTATAAATAAAAAAATATTTTTAGTTATAATAGATAGACCTAGGTCCACACGAAAAAAAAAAGATAGGTCTAGGTTCAAATCAATGGAGTTTTTTTTATTATTTTTTTCAAAAAAGGTTGGAGGGGACAAATACCTTACCCCAACCCTTATTTTTTTATTATGTTAATACCTTAAAGGTTACAATTATAGATATATGATACATTTGATGTGACTATAACAAATGGTGCCTCTTGTGAGGCTTTGACTCTTGGTTGAGAGTAATGATGTATCAAGGTGTCTATGGTAGGGCTTGAACATTCAACCTCTCCATTAAGATAAGCGAGCAACTAAATGGGACCTTTGGGTAAGGCTTGAACAACAACGTTGTCTCTGAAAATGCTTGAACACCCAACCTTTCTATTGAAAATTATAAAGTCCAAGGTATTTCTAGTGGGACTTGAACACTTCGTTATGAGAGAAGAGCAGTATCAGTTGAGTTAGAGCTCATTGGTAATCTATAGCATCAATGGTCTTGTTGGACTACGTTCAATAATTTTTTCTAGTCAAAGACTACAACTGAGAATTATATATGATAATTTTGGTATAAAGATATTGTTTTCATAAAATTTCATTTGATAATACAATAAAAGAAACAACATTAATTAAATGAACCTATTTTCCTATGAAATTAAATGAATCAAGCATTTAATTCAATCAAGTACAAGTAGGGGAGTGAACCGAATGAGAATCGAAAAGTCCAAGTCAAACGAAACACTTTTTTAATTAAATCCGATAAAATCTATATTTAACTAACAAATTTTGGAAAATAAAAAAACTTTTACCATTTTATAGTAAGTGACACGTGCTAACCGATTTTGGAAAAAATAATTTTTATGTTTTACACGTAAAACTTAGCATTTAATCTAAGTAAAAAAAATATCATTTCACAGGACGATAATACGTGGAATTACATAATTCATAAAACAGTCGTATGGCAACATCAACTTCTGTTTTAGTAATAGTTAATAGATTCGGAAGGGCTTGCAAGAATATTACTCCTATTATTTAATTTTGGAAAAAATATCTAAATAACTATCGTACTATTCGTATAAGTAACCAATTTGATCAACCACATTACAATATATCAAATGTGACCAATGTACTTTTTAATTGGGTGCAATATGGTCCTTGTCGTCAACGCCTCATCCAATTTTGTAACGAATTTGTTGACGTAGATTAATGGATAGACTGTACGAATAATATTTTTGTATTTCAAAAAGAAAAATGTTTGGGGAAGAAAGGGGTACAGTTGAAAGAAAAAAATACCCTTTGTAGAGTCCATTCGTTAGTCCACGTTAACAGGTTCGTTACAAAAATAGATGGCCGTTAACGGTAAGAACCACATCGCACCAAATGACTTAGTACATTCATCACATTTGAGATATTGTAATGTGGATGGTCAAATCGGTTATATAATGTGGTTGGTCAAATCAATTATCTACGAATAATACGATGATTATTTGAATAATTTCCCAATAATTTATGGGTGGACGCTATTGTAACCGATTTTATCTTATTGCTTCTCCTAATAATTAAGAGTTTACAAGAATATCACTTTTAGGTTCAAATAAGTTGTAGTTATTCCATCCTTTTTTTTTTATTACAATGCACCCATTTTTAAGCAATTTTGTTTGATTGAGCCTGTTTGAAGGTTGAAGGATGATGTGTAGTTCGGTCTTCTCTGTTAAGCCATATATAGACCTATTTGATGGCCTTTAGTTTAGTTGGCACACTTGAAGCTTAATTGATTGGCAAAATTTTAGGTAGGACGGTCTTACAGTCATTTTTTGTAAGATGTGTCATCTTTATCCGACCCACCGTGTGTGGGTGGGTTGAGTTATAAGAGAGTGTAGCTATTTCTTACGAATTAAGATCCGTAAGACCGTCTTACAAAAGACTTACTCTAATTGATTTTTGTGTTGAACTCTATAATCCACCTTGAGATCACGTTACCTCTTTGGACTTCTCTTATGGTTGTTGACTTCTTTTCCCACCCTCTTTCTAAGGGTGGCATCGGTATTGATTAGGGGTTTACAGTTGAACCATCAAACCATCGAACCAAACCAAATCATGCAGTTTGGTTCGATTTCGGTACAAGGCGGTTCGGTTTTGGTTTCCAAAATCTAAAAACCGAGTAGTTCGGTTTGTGGTTATTGTCTCCAAACCGAGTCGAGTCGAACCGAACCGAACCAAACCGAGGTTAATATTATTTGATTATTAATTATATATATATATATATATATATATAATATTTTGTTTTATATCCGGTTGTTTAATGGTTTATAAGTTTATTATATATATATTGCTACTATTGTTCCATTCTTAATGTTTTCATTTACCTTGGATTCAAATTTTCAATTACCATGTTTGATGATCTTTGTAAGAAAAGTTTGATTTTTTGTCTATTAATGTTTGATGCTAATTCCGAACTGAACCAAACCGAGTGGTTTGGTTTGGTTTAGTTCCAAGCGTTGGATGGTTCGATTCGGTTTGAGATTTTTACAACCGAGGGGGTATGGTTCGATTCACGGTTTTGGCCTAAACCGAACCAAGCCGAACCATGTACACCCCTAGTATTGATCTTCGGGCATTTGTTTGATGGAGCACTTGAGCAACCCATTGTTTTTCTCATGATCATTAAGAAATTAGATCATTTTATCAACATCAAAGTTATTAGATGTTAGATTTTTGAATGGTCTCATATGTATACATGAACCAAATGGTAACTTTATCCAAAGGAATATCACTATCCTTGATGAGATCAACATTGTTCATGTGTTAGGGATACGTATCAATAAACCATTCATCAACCATGCATTATCAATAACTAGTTTTTTTTAACTCGTGCATTAAACGCACGTCAACTAAATCATACATAAACAAAATAAGGAGGATCGGTTTATTAACAATTACACATAAGTATATCACTAATCATTATAGATTCTAAAAAAATTCCTTATACACAACATTTTTTGTCTTATTAGTTGATTTTTCATCTTCACTGCATATCAATATCTTAAAACCAAAATAATTTGTTACTCTAGAAACTATGACATATAATTGTTCATGACTAAATACTGTTTTTTTTTTCAAATAGAGACATACGTGCAATTATTAACTTTAGCACTTGTTAATTGTCATTGCATATGATATTAGCAATGCAAATTGTCATCTCTAGAACTTAAAACACAGTCTTACATTGGATAGAGCTAATGACAATCTTAGGAAAAAACATTTTCTTCAACATTGCTTCCTTTCAAAAAATTTGTTTCACAATATGATCCCCAAGATTTATGATGATTAGTCTTATTATATTACACAACCCTGCAGCATGGTCAATGTACCTAAATAACATTACTGGAACACTAATTTTAAGTGTCAATTCATTGCCTGACAACCCCAAACACTTTATACAATTCAAAAACTATGTATAATAAATGTTTTCGAACAAACTTGAATGTTTTTCGCCCTTTAAATAGAATATGAACTCAAATAAGTTCTTCCTTTTTGAATGATTACTTTTATTAAATTATATTTGTATTTTATGAATAAATAAATTTATGAGAAGAAAATAAGTTAAAATCAAAATAACGAAATTATTTTTACCATTAACTTTTTTTTTGTTTTGTAAATTATTTTGATTTTAATAACTTCTATTATATTTTTTTGTTTTATTGACTTCATAACTATTATTTTTGTTTTATTTTTAAGAATTAGTTTTACAAAAAAAAATTGTTCCGTAATTTTTTTTTATTATTTTGCTAACCTCAATTTAAATTGTTTTGTTTTACTGACTCTGTAACTACTATTTTTGTTCCATCAAATATTTTTATTTTACTAACATATTTTTGTTTTACATAACTATTTTTAAGAATTTGTTTTAAACTTTTGTTCAGTAAATTATTTTTATAATTTTACTAACATCAGTTTAAATTATTTTTGTTTTATTGACTCCATAACTATTATTTTTGTTCCGTTAAATATTTTTATTTAACTAATGTATTTTTGTTTTACATAGCTATTTTTAATAATTTGTTTTAAAATTTTGTTCCGTAAATTATTTTTATTATTTTAGTAACCTCAGTTTAAATTGTTTTTGTTGACTATGCAACTATTATTTTTGTTCCATCAAATATTTTTATTTTACTAACGTATTTTTGTTTTACATATATATTTTTAAGAATTTGTTTTAAACTTTTGTTCCATAAATTATTTTATTTTACTAACCTCTTATATTTTTGTTTTCTTAACTCGGAACTATTATTTTTGTTTAGTTATTATTTTTTATGTTTAAAGAGAGAAAAATGTTTAAATATAATTAAAAGAGATGAGATGGTGGTGATGAGAGAGAAAATAAGGAGAAGACAAGATAGAGAAAGAGAAATATAATTAGAGAAGATAGAAGAGAGAAAAAGTGAAATGGTAACTGAAAAGATAATAATTCAAATGTGAAAATTTTTAGGGAGAAAAAATATATATATATATATATATATATAGACATCTTTCACAATAACAAATGTGTCCCTCTAATGAGAATCAACTTTCGTCAAATCACAAACGAAGTTTTACACTTGTTCAACTATCAACCATATGGTTATGAATAACCCATCCACAATATTCCATTGAAATACCTATCAAAAAGAATTTTTTAAAAAATATTTCACTGAAATACATCCATTACGCTCTAAAATGTATTTAACAACATATCACCACCGCGTGTGAAGCCACTTCATTAATCCAATGTGATCCCAAATACCTTTGGTCTACTCGAAACATTACATTTCCAAGTTGTCATCTAAGACAAACCTTTCTTAGAGTTGCATCACACACTAATAACAAACTAGTTTTTGTACTCGTACGTTAAACGCATTGCATATATATTTTTCAAATAAACTATACATTTACAAATGAAAAGGTGAGATGTATATATAGAACAAAAATATATCAATAGAAGTGATTTCATCTACCCAATAAATGCTTCAGCTTCTGTGCTCATTTACCATGTATAAAATGTTTTATGTTTTTTTATTAATATGTTTAATTTTATCTAGATTTTGGAGACATAGAAATCCGTGTATATTTTCATATTTCTACATGGCATATAAGACAAAAGTTATGTTCTATTTTTTGGCATATAATTTTAGGCGAAAAACTGTTTTATTTAGCAATATTATGTGCTTCTATCATTAATTTATTTTATATATATATATATATATATATATATATATATATATATATATATATATATATATATATATATAAAGTCAACGCAACAACTAGATGCAATAATCATGGGGTTTTAATCCCCCCCCCACCCAAAAAAAAAGGCTGAAGTCTAAAACAAATCATATCTTACCACGAGAGATAAGTTTATTAAACCTACTTGACAAGATCTTCAAATTGTTGTAGAACTACCATCTAACTACCGTTATTGTTGAAAGTAAAGTACAAGGATTAAAGATGCATTAATTTTTGGGTGAAAAAATAAATATTCCATTAAAAGGGTAAAAATTTTAAGATAAAATTGCAAACTGGTTCACTTTTCAAAGTATTAATTTGCTTCAGTACAATGTTTTTTTTCAACTGGAAAATGATATTTTTGGGGACAAAATGATTGCGATACTCTTAATGAACATGAGGTGTATTACGAAAATGCACCGCGATTCAAAAAATGATGTATTGCGATTCATATAAAAAAATATATACATCACGATTCAAAATTTTAAGTTCTGATCCTAGGTTGTATCTCATTGTTTTGTTCACACGTAAATGCAAGAAAAACAAAGAAAAAAAAACCAAAGTCAAGTGGACTAATCTTCATCCTCAATCTCTGTAATGACTCCACCCATCTCCACCATCGAGGTTACAACTTCTCATTTTCATTTCATCACATTTCTTCTAATCACAAACACCCAATCCCCACACAACTCCACTTCTACCTCCTCTTTTCTCGATCTGCATCTCTTTGCTCTTCTCTCGTCCTCCGATCCAAGCCATGGACAAAAATTGATTGGGAGAAAGAAGAAATTACTTAAAGAGGATATGAGTGATTTCACTATTTCTCTCTATTTTATCTAGATTTTGGAGACATAAAAATCCGTGTACATTTTCATATTTCTACATGGCATATAAGACAAAAGTGATATTCTGTTTTTTGGCAAATAATTTTAGGCGGAAAACTGTTTTATTTAGCAATATTATGTGCTTTTATCATTAATTTATATATATATATATATATATATATATATATATATATATATATATATATATATATATATATATAAAGTCAACGCAACAACTAGATGCAATAATCATGGGGTTTTAATCCCCCCCCATCCAAAAAAAAGGCTGAAGTCTAAAACAAATCATATCTTACCACGAGAGATAAGTTTATCAAACCTACTTGACAAGATCTTCAAATTGTTGTAGAACTACCATCTAACTACCGTTATTGTTGAAAGTAAAGTACAAGGATTAAAGATGCATTGATTTTTGTGTGAAAAAAATAAATATTCCATTAAAAGGGTAAAAATTTTAAGATAAAATTGCAAACTGGTTCACTTTTCAAAGTATTAATTTGCTTCAGTACAATGTTTTTTTTCAATTGGAAAATGATATTTTTGGGGACGAAATGATTGCGATACTCTTAATGAACATGAGGCGTGTTACGAAAATGCACCACGATTCAAAAATTTATGCTTCGCGATTCAAAAAATGATGTATTGCGATTCATTTTAAAAAAAAGATACATCGCGATTCAAAAATTTAAGTTCTAATCCTAGGTTGTCTCTCATTGTTTTGTTCACACGTAAATGCAAGAAAAACAAAGAAAAAAAAAACCAAAGTCAAGTGGACTAATCTTCATCCTCAATCTTTGTAATGCTCCACCCATCTCCACCATCGAGGTTACAACTTCTCATTTTCATTTCATCACATTTCTTCTAATCACAAACGCCCAATCCCCTCTCAACTCCACCTCTACCTCCTCTTTTCTCGATTTGCACCTCTTTGCTCTTCTCTCGTCCTCCGATCCAAGCCATGGACAAAAATTGATTGGGAGAAAGAAGAAATTACTTAAAGAGGATATGAGTGATTTCACTATTTCTCTCTATTTTACTTTCGTATCTGGGTTTCATTGTCTCTTCTCACTTTTTCTCTCTACTCCCTCTCTCTATATTTTAGATTTGGTGGATTTTGATTTCTTAACTTGTTTTTACGATTAGGGCTTTGTGGTACAAATGGTTACACTTGAAATGTGATTAAACCTATGAAACATATATTAATTTTGGTATAGTTGGTGTCTTTTGTAAGGATGTTATTGGTACAGTCCTCACTCTATGCGTTGGTGTCTTTTGTGAACTTCAAAAACAATGTGATTAGTAACTATACATTTTCAGTATGAAATGTAAAGCAATGTGATTACAAATTGTATCCAATGTGCTTGACAATGGCTAATATTGTTATTCTAATTTGTGGGATTATATCCATCTTTATCTAGTAGCTCATTTGGTATTGGCACAAAGGATGCTTGATTTTAAACAGAGTGCTGAAAAATGGAAGTGAAGATGGTGAGGTTATTGACCTTTTATTTGCCCTATCAATAATTGCTTTAGCAACACAACCAACCCTGTTTTGCAACAAAAATTGAAAAAGAACATTCAAACATAGGAACATTCAATGTCATTGCCAAATGAGACGTAACATTCATCACCATTCAACATAAATTCAACATACATGATTGCAAGGATTGCCAAATAGGGCACTTACATGAGAATATTCAAAAACTTGGAACAGATCATTCAACATACATGAGAAACCAATTACATTTCCTCAAAAGTCATCCCTAACCATTAATCAACAAGATTGCAAGGACAAACCAAGACAAAATTAACCCAACCCACATCTACTAAGTCTCATATTTTGCCTTACAACAGTTACTTCGTAACTTTGCAACATGGCCGGCCCTGTAAAATCGGGGGCCCAAGGTCAATTACTTTAAACGGGACCCTTCCTTTGTAGCATAAATTTTTTCCCAATTTTTGAAAAATTAAAGAAACAAAGGTTACGTTTGTCATTTTTTTTCTATTGGTAAATCTTTTGAAAATATGTCGAAAAACATTTCCGAATGTTTGGCAAACACACGGAAAACAATATATGAATAAATACAAAAAATATATTCTAATATTAATGACCATATTGAACATAAATTAATATTTAACTTTAAGTAATTTTCCTTTAGTAATCCTTAATTTATCATTAATGATGTCAAATCAATAAGGTCCATTTTTTTTCAATGTCACAAATACAAACAAAAAAATTGGTAATAATGAAAAAACGTTTTAAAAAAGAAAATTGATAATATTTGGGACATCCCTAAATAATATAGTAGACATTAATTTTATGACGTAATGAGTATTTATTTAAATTATAATTTATAAATAATGTGCACAAACTCTAATTATATTTCTAAACAATGTATTAGTTGAGTAAAACATTGTGTGTTTGTAAATATGTGTAATTGTGGAAGAGGACGAAGGGTGCTCGAACATTTGGAAAATAATCTGTAAGTCATTTTCCATTGATTTGGAAAAGCTTTTATATTGACTACATTTTCCCCTACTTACCAAATATTGGAAAATGATGAAAACATTTTCCAAAAATCATTTTCCGTGAAACAAATAGAGCCTAAGTCTTTTTTAGAAATTAGAATAAGGCATTTATTTCATTTTTTTAATAACGTGTAGAGTTTTTGTGAGATTTGGGGGCCCAAAAAATTAGGTATTTTTAGGGGGCCCAAGGCCATGACCTCACTCTCCTTATGGCTGGGCCGGCCATGCTTTGCAACCTTCTAAGTAGACCGGGGATAATTTGGCTAGATCTTTCACACATAGGTTGGTCATACCACCTAAAGTAGCTACAACCCCTGTTCAACCCAAAAAAAAAAAAATCACGTTAGATTACAGTATAACTGGAAAATGAAGAGTTTGAAGAACCTAAAATTAAATCAAACCGAATGATTGATCTCTTGTGATAAATCACAAAATAAACTTTGTTTTCCTTATCTAATATTAAAAACAAATAAGACAAAACCCCCCATTTGGTCACCAAACTTTTCAAAAACTTGCAATGCGACCACCGAAAGTTAAAAACTTGCAATGTGGCCACCGTACATAAGTTACATTGCAAACGAGCCCATTTATTGGACAAGCGTTAGCTCCATCATTAAATCTAAGTGAAATCTCTATTTTGTCCCTTTAAATAACAATGATTCTTTTTATGTGATATTAAAAACCCAAAGGGGTCCAATTGAAACATAACCAATTCTTAATACATTGATCTAAAGGGGGTAATCGGAGACAGCGTAACCAATCGAGACCATCGTCGAACACCGATGACTTATCCTCGTCGGAGAGAAGGTTGAAATCAAGATTTAGCCATTCATTGTTCTACTGTAAAAGGTTGAAATCAAGATTTAGCCTTTCATTGTTCTACACCATTTTGTTTTTTCCCCTTCCGAAGACTGCATCAATATCGACTAATAAATGCATCTTCTAACAAATTGAGCATAGATGTTAGGAAATGTGTTCAATGTTTGATATTCTCTCCACCTTATGTGCTTAAAAAGGACAGAGAAACTCAAACAACCTGAATCCCGAAAAAAGAGGAATACGTCTTGTCGTGAATATTTTGGTGGATTATGATAACTAAATCGCACACAATTTAAACGTCTTCTCGATCCCTAGTTGAATTGATGCCAAACCCAGTTGAATTGAAAAAAAAATCCCCAATGGAACCCAATTAAAATTAAAAACAAAAATTCAGGTGGAGTGGGGGAGTGAAAATATATGGGGAGAGTGGTTATTGGTGGCAGCGGCGCTTGACCTAAAATCACAGAGAGAGAGAGAGAGAGAGTGAAAAAAAGGAGGGAGGGTCACGATCATTTAGAGTGGTAATTGGTGGTAGCGGCGCACGACCTAGTACCCTACCGTCGTCAATGAAGCCGCTAACACGATAGTCTTTGTCATCCCAACACAGCAGCAGATCCGTCAATTTCGGCTTAATTTTTTTTTTCTTCCCCTTTCTCTAAATCATTTTTCTACCGACTTTCTCTTTTCTTCCCCTTCCCCTTTTTCTTCTTCTTCTTGTTGCTCCATTAGTTCTCTTTCTCTTTCTCACACACACTCTCTTTTTCTTTCTTTCTCTCTTTCTCACCGTTGTCGACGACGTCATTTTTCATGGCAAAGCTCTGTAATGTCTCAAATGGCAGAGTAACCAGAGTTATGTGATATCAAATCTAGATTCTCTGGGTACATTTTGACCCCCTACTGTTTACATAAATGACATGTATAGTTCTGTTTTCAGTTAGACCTCTTTGAGTTTCTAATATCAGAGAATACTTATTATTTAAAAGGGGCAAAATAGGAATTTTACTAAGATTTAATGGTGGAGCTAACGTCTGTCCAATAAATGGGCCCGCTTGCAATGTAACTTATGTACAGTAGTCATATTGCAAGTTTTAAACTTTCGGTGAATGTCTTACAAGTTTTTGAAAAGTTTGGGAGCCAAATGAAGGGTTTTACCAAAAAATGAAAAAAAGAGATAAGGTAAAGAAGCCTACTTCTTGTGAACAAGCAAAAACCTTCTTCCTGGGTTGATATTAGTCCAAGATATTTTGATTGTTACCCTAGAACCACATGAACAATACACGTCTCCCATTTTTCTTCACTGCTATGGCTTGGTTGCTTCAATGGAGGCCTATAGCTTTAATGGAGGCCGATAGGTTATATACATGGTAACCGGGGGCGGGAAGGCTTCCCGTGAAAAGATGGGAGACGACCTAAAGTGGAAATTCCATATTCGCCTTCTCAAATATGCACATGAGTGAGCACGTGATCACTTGACGGCAGCTCCGTTAACGGAGTGAAGGGTAAGGATTTCCGATAAACAAAATCAATATTCTTTGGTCTATAACGTACAATTGCATTGTACTGAGACTGTCAATGGACTTTGTAAAAGTCCAGGGACCGATGGTACATGTAACCCTATAATATAGATGCCATTCGATTGTGGGAAGTACACACAGATTAGTCAACCTTTGTTTGGGTTCGGGTTCGCGTGCTCTGTAACTGCAACTGCCACTGCCACTCCTCAACTCTCGTTTCACTTACTTTTTCTCATATAGGTCTCTGCGCTTAACAATGGCATCGTCGGCGATGGGGGAGAAGGATTTTATGGCGTGCTGCGGCAGCTCTAAATTCGCCCAACTAATGGTCTCATCGGGACCATTTCCCAATCTCGAACAGGCCGCCGCTGCCGCTAGAGATATCTGGTTCAACCAGGTCCTCCCTCTCTGTCCATTTTTATATTGGAATTAAGCACTGGTCTGATTGAGACTTGATTGATCGCAGATAGATGTAAACGGTTGGCTCGAAGCATTCGCTGCTCATCCTCAAATTGGCGAATCCCCTTCTTCTACTCACAAAAGCCCCACCAGTGCTCAGTTATACCCCCTTCTCTCTCTAACACACACACACACACACACTTTGGGATTGGAATTTCTCTAATTAGTCGCTTGAGTTAGCTAAATTTTGCGCCGATCACCTCTAGTTATATAAGCATATGCGGACTTGTCTATGCCCATAATTCTGGGCTTCCAAAGCTCTGTCTTGCTGCTTGTGGTTTTTCTCCTAAACGATAAAGAATAATGCTATTTACTCTCTCAGCTCCAACAAAGAGTCCATTTTTGAAAAGTTTAATAATTAAGTGTATCTAATTAGTATTAGAGTTGGTCTTAATTACAATAACACTTGAGCATAATCAATATGTTAATATCAAATGCATTACGCGGAGATTGTAAATATAGATTTTGAAAGTGGACTTTTAAGGTGAAACATCCAAAATTAATAAAGTGAACTTTTGGACCGGAATAGAGAGAGTATCTCAAAAGAATCTGGACCCTGTCCCGCAAAATGTCAATCCTGAGTTCGTACATACTTACTTGTGCATCTCACAAGCTACTGATCATGTAGTGGACACATCAATCAGAGTCAAAGTTCGATTTTTTTAAGGACCCCTAGCATTACTTGGTGATACTTGTATATAAACTTGTACATATGACATTGACATAGCAACAGGAGAGGTATTTCGGTAGATTTGAGTGTTTGGTTGTACTGATATCTACTTGGTTAGAACTATCGAGCACATGACTCTTCTATCATTGCTTGTATAATTTTATTGTTACCAAAAGTTTGTTTACCAAACAATCTGATTAATTGTTGCATACTAATTGATATGACCTACATTACAATTTCTTAACAATAGAATGTATTTTGGTAAACTTTTGGTAAATTGTTTTCTGTTGAGCCAATAGTATTACCCTTTTTCTTCTTTATCGTATTTTGCTCACAGGATATGAGATCATACTTATTTATGACACTGGAAACTAAGAGGTAGCCTATTGGATTCTCTCACGGAGCTTTTCTTTAGTAGGAAGATTCTTATGAAGTCTCTCAATAGTTATTACAAGGCCTGCGTGGGAAATGTAATACTCCCTCCGTTTGAGGCAAATGATCCACTATTCTATTTTAGAATGTTTCATTGAAATAGTCCACTTCCAAAAATTATGATTACAATTTCCATAACCTTTCATCTTTACCTCCACTTGAGTTGTAAGCATATTGGTTGTGCTCAAGTATTTTTGTAATTATGATCAACTCCAATGACATTAATATATCCCTTTATTATTAGACTTTTCAATTGTGGACTCTTTGGGTGGAACAGAGGGTGTACATAGTAGACACATATCATTAAAAAGTTTTATTTTGCCTTATGCTCTGTTGGATGAGTATACAGTTGTAGGGTTCTGCTCGAATTTTGGAGAATATAGATTCCAAAGTACATTATCTGAACCAGGTTCTGGGGGTCATCTAGTGTCTACTTCTGAATGCATAATGACATCAATGACACCTAAGTTTTGGAAGTGCAGTAAAAATGGAGCTAATTTTCTTAATTCTTAACGAATCGATTCTGGCCAAACCTTTCAATGATCAAACTGGATTCTGCATTCCCAAATCACTGTAAAATGCTATCGCAAGTTACTCCATAGAGTTTTGCATTGAGATTTTTGTGAAAGAATTTGGCTCCAGTTTCTGTTCTAGATTAGGGAACGGAGAGCTTGTCAATATAAAAGTTGAGGTTTGTTTGACTTCCTGGGGCAAGTGAATTAAAATTTTCCATTAAATTATAGGGTTGAGTGGAGAAACCATGAATAGTCAACTATAGGATTTTGAATCAATTGTAATGTAATCTTGAGAATTCTTGTTTATCTTATTTCGAAAAACTCGTAGAAAGACACTAAAGTCAGGGTATGCCCCATAGAAGTACGCAGTCTCATGGAAGGCCATATGTATGATAGTTTCTTTCCAGCGTTCCATTAATTGGTTTGAGATCCACATGTCATTTGTTCTCTTGAGATCGAACGCAAAATCTCTTTTTGGATGTGCAAATTGGGAAATTCTGTGATAACGATTCCACCCTTTCAAGCCATCAACACTAGTGTTGCTCTTAAATCTGCTAGTAAGGTTTTCAAGTATAACTAACATCAAGGTTGTTATTGAGCCTATGTATAATTATCTATGGTTGAACAGTAATTTACAAATCTTTTGTCACTAAAAGGATATCCATTTCTTTTAGTTTGTAGATTCCTTCATTTATTAGATTTTCAAGCATTTCAGGAAAAAATGACACTGTTTTACAGCAAACTGCTAACTATGTTCTGTACCAAAAAAGATTTTCTTCTGCCATTCTGCTATATTTCCTGCTCAATTTTAACTTGTCGTGTAATATATACGCATACATATAATCAACCGTCTGTTTATTATGCTCAGTTTGGCACTACTCCTTGTGAATCTAAAGTATTTTAATGCTCAAAAAAGAAAATTGATAGATGTCTACTGAACCACCTTTCTAGCACTGGCCGATGCCGAACTCTTACTGTGTTCTTTAAGTTTAAGGTGTGCTGTAGTTGGCGATTTTAAACAAGTTCTACGTTAGGCTCAAGAAGAAATTAATTACTCCAAGCGACAAACAAGATGTTCTCTGTTCTTTAAAGTTTGCCCTCTACAGTTCCCACTGATTTGGTTTGTGTTTGGAGAGACTCACCATTTTTAGGTTAGACTTAGACTACTATATGAGGACTATTACTTCTGACATTGATATATGATGCAGAACTCTTGTTGTTCCATCAGTTGCATTTTAGCCGTTTGTTGCCTGTTATTTCCCTCCCCCACCATATTTCTTTTGTTTTTTTTATCTTATGTTTCTTGATGAAATAATAAGGGCCTCCATTGAAAATGATTTTTTTTCTTCTATAGATATCTTAATTTTTGAGCAGTCCCCTCTACTTTAAGCCTTATAAGTTGTCACGTCATGCAAGTACGTATAGTTTTTCTTCCCTTTTATCATGAGAATCCTTCATATTCCACTGGCATTCTAGGCTTTGATCGATGTAAAAACCTCTCCTATTTCCTATGAGTTTTTTATTTTTTTTGATAAGTTACTCCTAGTTCCTATGAGTTGTCAACAAAGTTTTCTTAATCTAGCACTGTGACTCAACTCATAAAGCTAATGTTCATTTGGCTAAAAAAGAAAAATCAAGTTAGCAGAAAGTACATTAAGAAAAAAAAATTCTTCTACCAAAATATGATGAAATCTTAGAGGAAGGTTAAGGTAAGAGGAAACTGAGCAAATTATGCAAGGTCATCAATATGCATGTACGTTGTGAAATATTTAAGCTCTCTTCAAGTACACCCTGACAGAGGGGGTCAGATACTTTTTTTTTTTGATAGGTATGTGTGACCTTTGTTGGTATGGGGATTGGGACCAAGGACCTCAACGTCTTTACCCGAGTGATACTATCATATCCTATAACATAAACGATTTGCTCTTTATACGAACGTGCTCACATGCCCTGGTCTCCGCCAATGCATTAGTGCATTACATTTTAGCTTAGCCTGAAAAACATATAATTTGGAGGCTGCACGAGTCGGTACTTGCACACGCATGACATATCTACACTCTAATCCAAGCAACTAAGTTCTAAATATAGATGGGGGGACTGAAAATAGTCAACATCATTGGGGGGGTTCAATCTAAGAGTAGGTCTCCTGTGAGACCGTCTTACAGATGTTAATTCGTAAGACGGATGTCCACTCTCTCACAATTCAACCAACCAACACACCCATCAGGTCAAGAGGATCCATCTTGCATAAAATACCCGTAAGATCATTTTACCTAAGTTTGTGCTTCAATCTAATCATCTGTCACCTCATACTATTGCCATCTCACGTAACTAGAAAAAAGTGAGGACAAGTAAAAGAAGTTTTCCTTCGGCAAGAAAAGATGGATTTTTTTAGTCTCTTTTTATCCTTAACTTATCATTATATCTTTGTATTTGTATGTTTGTCACAAGTGAAATCTTCTTTCTTTAGGTGGAGTAGAGGGGAGCAGTCAACTGCTCTAGCCACTGCTACTGAGTCTAGCTTACAGGTACCATATATCCTTGCATATTAATTATGAAATTTAGTTCTTGTACTTTATTTTTAAAGGGTGAATATCTCCAACGGTCACTAAACTTTGCTCTAATTTG
Organism: Codonopsis lanceolata; assembly: GCA_013146195.2. Taxonomy (NCBI): domain Eukaryota; kingdom Viridiplantae; phylum Streptophyta; class Magnoliopsida; order Asterales; family Campanulaceae; genus Codonopsis; species Codonopsis lanceolata. The sequence goes on along the minus strand of CM028383.1, from coordinate 25,136,734 downwards.
CAATTGGATCACTAAACAATTTTCTTTTTTGCAATTTGGTTATTGTACTCACATTTTGCTCCCAATTGAGTCATTTTGTTAACGAATGTCCAAACTAGATAACGAGCTAAGGTCATGTGACCGCACGCGATACTACTATAGTGATGCAGTTGCTGACTCGAACAATAACTTGAAAAATGAAGGTCAACCAGTGAGAAAATACCCGCTTAAAAACCCTCAAAATGCCTCGCATGTGACCTCCGGATAAGTGTCTTTAGGCAAGTATTTTTCTCACTTGTTGGCATTCATTTTCCAAGTCATCATCCAAACCAGCACTCGAATTACTAAAGTTATGTCATGTGACCCTGGTCCGTTATCTATTTTTGATGGACATTAACGAAATGACTCAAATGCAACCAAATTAAGAGCACAATGACCCGATTGCAATAGAAAAAAAATTGTTTAGTGACTCAATTGCAAATAAGGACAAAGTTTAGTGACCATTGGAACTATTCACCCATTTTTAAACGATTCATGTTGGTAAAGGTTTAGCTTTTGTCATAGTGATGGTTGAATGAATTTGAATAAAAATTTAGACCGACCAATATTCTAAAATTTTGCTATAGTGCTCTATCTTTGCCCTTGGTTATTGCTGTTCAACTGCATCTGGATTTTATCTGAAGGTCAATTAGCCGACTATGTCTTGCTGCTGACTTTGTTTCTGTGGTTCACAATCACCATTATTTGACGACACACAAAGTATGTCATAGTTATATATGATGGAATCACTACCTGATACTTCACCATTTTGTATTTGCAGGAACTATATGAGTTGAATATTCATTATAGGCAAAAGTTTGGATTTGTTTTCTTGATATGTGCATCTGGAAGGAGTACCCCCGAAATACTAGCTGAGCTGAAGGTAAACTTAACTTATGCTTTATTTCTCAAGCTGACGGTACGAGAGCATACCACTGCTTAATGAGTAATAATAGACTTTTAAAGAGTCCTTATGCTGTTATATTTTCTTCTGATTGGTGATTTTTGTCTATATGCTTTAAAGATTTTGCTCCCTTCACTATAAGAGTTCCACATTCTAGTTTGTCTCCATTATAATAGGAAGTAATTGATTTTGGAGATAATATTGAATGGAAGAATTTTTTAACCCATATAGTTTCCATTGTTCAAAAGAAGATATATTCTAATATATATATTTTTTGGTAAGTAATAAAAATAGGAAGTAATTGATTTTGATATATTAGATATATTGACGAAGTGATCTCTGATTTCCTTCAAGACAAGATGATGAAGTACTCTATTTTACAACTACAGTTATTCTGTTGAAGTACAGCCAATAGCCTATTGAGCGGACTTACGAGTGCTAATAGCGACGAGAAAAGAACCTCAAAATGACTGCCACCTCTGGAAGAAGGGAATAAACTAAGACATACAAGAATAAACCACCCAAAAGTCAGCAATGAATCTTTACTTCCTTGAACTGTAGTATTGTCTTAATCTGTGCATAGTCTGCTTTGTCTTGTATGTCAATAGTGTGTATCTCATGGTACCTGGTCCTTCACATGGCATCTCTGTTGTACTTTCTAAGCAATGGTGGTGTTATAGGTGGACTCTTGAGACTGATGGATTAATGTTGAAATACATTGTAGAAACGCTACGTAAACAGGCCAATTGTTGAGTTCGAGATTGCAGCCCAGGAACAAATGAAAATAACTGAATTACGTCTTTTTAAGCTCTTCTCAGTGAAAGCAGATGCTGCTTCAACAGCCAATGTCCGCTCTACTGCAGATGTTGTCACAAAAGCAGGTGATTTTACCTTGCGTCTTCATGTCACTTTATGTCTCAACCCTTTTCACCTGTGTATACTTATATTCTCATCATTGTTCCTTTATCTTTTATCTCCTGTCCTCAACCCAACCACATCTGCACTTCCCCACTCAGTATACTGGTGAAGTCATTTTCCATGTTTGTTTGTCTGTGATAAAGTGTTCTTTGCCCTTTCAGTTTCAAGGTTCACTTATTTTCCCATGGGTGAGCTTATGGAATGTTTGTCCAGCACTTTGTACTAGTTGTTTGTTTGTCTGTGATAAAGTCTTGGTAGCCCTTTGACTTTCATGGTTCACATATTTTGCCACGGGTAAGCGTATGGTATGTGTGCACCACGATGTACTAGATGCTTGGATCTTTGAATTGTGGTAACCACTCACAAAATAGGAGCTCTTATTTGACAAATAGAGGGTTTAATACAGAAATCCTCTTACACTGGATCCTCTTCAATTTCAAGTTCTTCCCTATTATAATACGTCACATCATTATGTAGGATTTGATATAATGACATGTTTTGGATGTATCCATGCACTGTGGACGTGTCTAAGTTATGGATACATATTCCTGTATCATAAGATCTTTGGAGATCCAACTGCTAGACAGGTATTTATGCACAGTACCTGTCAAGTAACATAGTATTATGTCATATATGCTTGCGGCTATTATTTCAGAGGGTGAATTGCTGCTATTACTTATAATTGATTTAGTATTTCCCCCCAATAATATCCTTCAATCTTGGTTCTGAAATAAAATCTTATTAGTGTTGGTGCTGCTTTGAAAGGGTTTGTAGTTATGGTATGAAAGCCAAAAAGTTCTCTGCATTTCAGCTTTCTTCCTTTTCTGAACTTCAATTCATATATGCCCACTCCTCTTTCTCCTGATGTTGCTTTCAATTAATTCACCAAAATTTTCAGATAAATTCCTTTGATCTAGGCTCTGATTTATAATGAATTATAATTATATTGGAACCAAGGGGTGGGAGAGATGGCAAGGGCGCTCAGGCAAAGACTTTGAGGTCCTTAGACTTTGAGGTCCTTGATTCCAATCCCTATACCAACAAGGGGCCACACTTACCTATAAAAAGAAAATAAAAAATGTATTATAATTATATTATGAGAACCAAAAAGTTGTCTTTCAGGCACTTTATCTTTTTTAACTTCAATTCATTTATCCCCAACCCATCTTTATATCATGTTTTGTTCAGCTTTTCCTTTCCTGTTCTACGTATGACATCCATTTTTCATTTTAGAAGGTCGTGTGAGCATAATTGGATCACATTTAACAGCTGCACCAGAAGCTCCAGCGGGGAAACCATCTCAAATCTCCACGAGGACCCGCCCACCAATCACAACCCATGTGCTTGATATAGCTCGTGGATTTCCAGCTGCTGGAATTGAGGTACGGTTAGACATGTTGGAACCTAGTCAAACCCCTCTTTTGTTTGGCGACTCAGATACAGGCAAGTGGATATATCAAGGCTCTTCAACTACAGATAAAGATGGGCGAAGCGGTCAGCTATTGAGTATAGTCGATGAATTGGGCCCAGGATTGTATCGATTGAGTTTCAATACTGGCAAATACAATGCAGATGGATTTTTCCCCTTTGTCTCCATTGCGTTCCAAGTCAGGGAGTCACAGAAGTTTGAACATTTTCATGTTCCGTTGCTGCTATCTCCATTCTCTTTCTCTACTTACCGGGGCAGCTAGGTATTATTGGTACAGTCATTGGCTTATGGAAATGAAATGTCTTCTGTAGTGTGTCATTTCAATTTAACATATGATCGCTGTTTACATTTTGTGTTGTACAGATATTTGAAATGCTGAATGTAGTTTCAGATTGTGCCATATCGTCAGAATAATTCGGCTATTTTCTAAAAATAAAGTCATTATGTCAAGCTGTCAGGCTTCGGTTCCGTTATGGCACGATTTTACTTTTGGTTTCAATATATACCGTGTACAGTGCGTTACAAATTATGTACAAATAAATAAAATGTTGATGGTGTATTTTAATTAAAAAGTGTAAGTGATAATAGCATTTTCCGACCGTTTTTATCGGTGACCACCTTAGCTCGAAACTATAGTCATTCAAATAAAAACAGACCCTCCTGTATTTACTGATCTTGTCTATGTCCAAACACATGTTAGCTGTTTTAGCCATTTGGTGAAAACAGAGATCTCTTTTATAGGATCAGGTCTATATATATATATATATATATATATATACACACACATATAATACCAATATTGTGAGACACTTTTTCATAGCATCAGCAATTTCAAAGAGCATTCTTTATCTCTCTTTTGAGTTTTTGTTGAAGATCAAACCATGCAGGCTATCAAGGAAAAGTTGAGTGACATGAGTGCCATGCGCCAAGCCAAGGCTGAAGCCAAAGAGGAGGAAAGGGTAAGCTAAGCAAAACAAAATTTTCCAAAACACTATGTAGATTCCACGTTTAGCCAAAAATTTCTAAATGACATCTCACATGTTTGTTGGATGCAAAAACTTGGGTAAGAAGGTCTTACGGACATTTTTTGTAAGACGGATTCTCTTTACCCAACCCAACGTGTGTTGGTGTGTTGAGTTGTGAGAGAGTGATGCTTCGTCTTACGATTAAAAGATCCGTAAGATGGTTTTACATGAGACTTACTCTTCATTGAATTGACATCGAACATGCACTGTACAATGTAGAACCATAATGGCACTGGGGAATTACATATACTATTTTAATACTTTTTGTATTATGTATTTTTCATATGTATATCACTTTGATGTTATTCAAAATCTATATGTAGGAAGAGAAAGAGTTAGCAAAAGCCAGGCTTGAAGTTGCTCACGAGGTTAGACTAGCGAGGGAAGCTGAGGCGGCAATGGATTTGCATGTTAACAAAGCCGCGGAGAAGGCGACACACCATGAGATGAATACTGGCAACTCCAGACATAGTGAAGCTAATGCTACTTCCCTTATGTATGGTGGGGGATCAAAACCCATGCATAGCGGGGATTATGGTAAGGGCTCGAACGAGCCCTTGTTCCGTGGTGTGGGTTAAATGACTGGCTTGCCAGCATATGGTGGCGGCGACCCAGACTATCATGGTGGCAAAGCTCGTAACACTGCCTCTACCATGATCGTTAGTTAATTTGGGTGTTTGGTTAAGGTTTTAATTTTGTCCCTAAAGCTTATTTCATAATTCTCAAAATAAATAAGTGTTTCAGCACATAGTACAACACTAGAGGAGACCATATTTTGAATGAATAGAAATAATGAGGTATGGCCAAATTTTCGGGTGGGTCGAATGCCCTGATGTGTAATTTTTTTACTACTTCTTTGCTATATATGTAATTTCTGAACGTAAATATAATGAACTTATATTTTTGATTGTTTTCTGCCTTTTGCAGCTTCTGTCCGACACTTATTAACCTAGACACTTCATAATTAAATATATATAAAATAAAAATAAAAAAAAATAAAATAAAAGGCTACATGAGTGCCTTGGTTGGATTGTGGAGTAGGAATAATATTTTCTTCATCTTTGCAATTTCTTCTTATTTATTACAAAAAGTAAGGATCATTGATTCAAATCCTATGGGGTATGTTCTGATTGATTAGGGGGAAATTGACGAACCCAAGTTTCCTTGGATGATTGTATTTTCATTTTAGAAAAAGCAAATAATTTATTTGATGAGAATCTAGTGACATCTGTTTCCCTCGTTCCACCCAAAAGTTCACGTTTGAAAAGTGTAATAATTAAGACATAAAGAAGTATAACTAGAGTTAATTAAGTTAATTATAACTATAAAAATGTTTGGATAAATCGAATATGATTTTTGAAAATGAACTAATTAGGTGAAACTTTCCTAAAATAGAATAGTGAATAGTTCCATTAGCATTCCAACTTCCAAGCATGTGATCAAGATGGACATAAAAGAGATGGAAGCAAACTTTACAAGTTGGAAGTAAGGAATTAAACAAACTATTTTAACTCCATTAGTTGTCTCTTTACTCTTTAGGGAGGCTTTTCCATTTTGCAAAAATCTAGATCCATGAATATGATTCTCTCTTTTAAGTCTTCTTCGACCTTAAATAGTACAAACTTTCCTAAAATCTAGCCTACCAACTTAACTAACCTGAATATCCACTAGTCATTAACATGGTCATGAAAACATCCTAGTCCTAGCTAATGAAAAGGCAAGTTTACAACTAATATCGACCTAGTTTTCCTGTTTTGGTGTTGTCCCCTTTAACCACGGCATCCTCACGAGATCATCTGGCTAACCAATACTGTTCATGAACATCAGGTCTTACTACGACCTACTATGGTGGCCTGCTGTTAATGGCTTAGCCGCCACAAAGTGCACAACAACCTACAGTTTCAAACTCCCCTTGGCCCAAATGTCAAATTGCATGGAGTGTGTGTCCACTGTCCACCTCACATTGTGAAGAAAACACACATTCTAAGATGCACCTAGGGAACAACAGAGCTTTAGCATCAGTCATTTTTCCCCATGCAGTTCCAACCTTTTCATTTTTCATTCCCTCTTTTGCCAATTTGCAGTTCCAACCTTTTTCCTTTTAAATTTTTTTAATCTCCATGATTTGCTAATGTTTACTAGGATATTCTTCTCAAACTTGAATTTTGTCTCTAAATCTCCTCGAAAATAGCACATCGCCCCTTCCTCGACTTTTACTCCATTAGTTATGGCCTTTATTTTGCTACTAGCACTTGATGAAACTTGACATAATCATTACAAAACTTCACATTATGGCTAAAAAACTTCTTCGCTAATCAATTTGCATTCTATAATCTTTGCAAGAACTTTTTAGTGTCATAAAGATATAAACATTGTGGGCATCTACATGAAATGACAAGCGTGCTCTTTGCTCTTTAGTTTATCGAGATTTCAGATATTTACTTTTCACAATTTTAGCTTCCTCTCATTCATCCCAAGGCATTGATCAATTAACCAATACATATTGAGGAGGTATTTGAACTCCATTTGTTGCCTCTTTTGCAAAAATCTAATTCCACGATTTTGTGAAAATCTAGTTCTCTTTAAATTCCTCCGTTGAGTCTTCTTCGTCAAAATAGGCCCTTGGCCTTAAATAGTACAAACTTTCCTAAAATCTCGCCAAATAAATTAACTATATATCCGATCCACTTACATAGTAATACACTTGTACAAGTCATGAAAAGGGACATTTACAACTATTATTGACCAAGTCTTCCTGTTTTGGCGTTGTCCCCCTTAACCACGCACGAGCATCTTCACGATCATCTCGGCTAACCAAAAGTTTATTTAGGAACATTGTGGTCAACGGCTTGGCCGCCACCAAAGCGCACAACAACCTACTGATTTGAAGTACCCTAGGCCCAAGTGTCGAATTGGAGAAAACACACATTCTAAGATGCACCTAGGGCAACAAACAAAGTTTTAGCACCTCACATTTTTTCCCTTTGCCATTCATTCTTTTGCCAATTCACATCTTGCAACCCTAGAACATTATCCATGATACTTTTTGCTATCGTTTAGTAAGATCTTCTCAAACTCAACTTTTGTCTCACAAATCTCCTCAAAAGTAGTACCTCGGCCCCCACAACTTTCTCTCTGTTAGTTTTGGCCTTTATTTTGCTCCTTGCACTTGACGAAACTTGACATAATCACTACAAAACTTCACATCAAGGCTCAAAAACTTCCTAGCTAGTCAATTTGCATCCTTAATTAATCTTAGCAAGAACTTTCTTATGAAATCCAAAAATTAGAAAATAAGCACAATAAGCACACTTTCTTGGCTGAAATAAGGAAATAAAAATGTAAAAATAATAAGAAAATACGAGGTTATCAATAATTGACCTCCAGTAACCTTGATAAATGTATTGGTTCTAGGTTGGCAAATTATATTGAACTCCTACGAGATTTTTAGACTGCCAGTATATCAGTTGATGTTGTTCTATTAATTCTTGCTTTGTTAACTAGACCGCATATTCTCCTTAGACAAAGATCTGAATCGTTTGAGATTGAAAGCTTTCGCTCACTTCTTGTTATATGAAGTAGGTGGTCGCTGCCCATAAACGTTCATCTAGTGTCTTCCCTGGTGAATGATGAGTCCTTCTCCTATGTTGCATGCATTTCAATTCCTTTGAGTCCCAATATCTTGAAATAGTGGAGACATAAAGGGCGATGTTAGCAAATAGACATTTTGGTTATCCAATACACAATCGATATTCAAAATCAAAGTTAAAAGTTGATTGTCAAACCTAGAAATAGAATTTTGGTTTATGGGCACTAATCTTGTGTGCTTGATTATTTATGCGTGCATCGATAATTTTATTGGTTGGCAGACCAACATGTATGCATAAGCTTTCGCCTATTGAAGAGATTACAGTATTGTGTACAACACAATCTTTAAGCAGTTGAGGTGATGACGGAAACTTTAACCAATATTATTCTAGGAAAGATTCCTAACGTAGATGCTATATCATTGGTGACGTGAAGCGGAAGTTTTGATGGCCAGTGGTCGTTTTCGGTAATGCGACGGTGGCCTTTAGGGCTTGCAAATTAATGAAGTAACACGGAAAAAGCCTTCTTCATCATAATGCGAAACTTACCATTAGAAATTGCCAACACTCTCCGGCTTGAGCAACAACCGATTCCTTATATTCTCACTAAGTAGCTTTCATGTAAACTCGACGGTATTATATTTTATATGAAAAGGGTAAGCCGCTTTTGGCCGTTTATAAAAAAATTCTATTACTTTTTAGTAATTACACATAGTAGTTTACCTTTGTATATTTTAAGGATGATCGAGTCGTTTCGAGTTGTTATTTTTTGAAGAATTGGGAAAGTTGATACTTAATTTAAAGGTTTTGTTTGAATGTTACAAATCTTGTGTAGGAACGTAGTGCTTAAGAAAAGTGAGTAAGTTTTCTGTAAGACCGTCTTAATTACGGATCTTAATTCGTAAGACGGAGCTCCACTCTTTCACAGCTTAACCCATCAACACACGATGGGTCGGATAAAGATGATATGTCTTACAAAAAATATCCGTAATTAATACCGTCTTAAACAAGTATTTGCCAAGAAAATATAGCAAAAAGGAAAAGAAAATAATTACAATTAGGTTATGTATATATGTTTTGACTTAATTTTCCGCGTAACATAATTATTACAGATATCAACTTTGTGTGCATCATCTAAATACAGACACAAAATGTAAAAAGTTAATAAGAGGGGTCAATATTTAACCGTGTGAATATAATACTTTTAGATATAGATTAAACTTTGTTTTGACCGGACTTGTTTTATAATAGTCATGGTAAATAAGTGGGGTCAACGGTCTCCTGTAAAACTGTCATATGAAACCAGTGGCGGACCCATGCCTTATGGTAGGGGGATAGTTGCCCCCACTTGGGGGTAATTTTGTCAAAGGATTCTTTAAAAAAAAAATTTATTTGTAATATTATACAATTTGTCCCCACCTAGATAAAATTTATACAATTTGCCCCTACCTAGATAAAATTTATACAATTTACCCTTACCTATAAAAGTTTTTTTTTTTTTACTTACCATTGACATTGTCTGAAAATTGAATTTGTGCACCCGGTTGGAAAATTCTCTGCGTCCGCCACTGTATGAAACTCATTTGTATTTTACATCTTAACCTACCAACACACTGTGGGCCAGATAAAAATGATGCATCATATAAAAAATATATGTAAGACCGTATTACATAAATTTTTGCATAAATAGATTGCTAAAATAGCAAAGAGAAATTATTAATATCTCATAGGATAGCAACTCCATGACCAAATCTCCCATATTAATTGCATACCTATCCCTTATTGAAGAACTTCAAATCCACCTTTATTCCTTTGTGTTTGAGAATTGAGATATGCATAATATGAAATCAAAAGTAGAAATGGTTTAATGAATATTAATATATTCACCAATTTACTCAAGCAATTAAGACCATGCATTTTAAAAGGATGAACTATAGAGTTAAACTCAAATTCACCAAATTTATGTCTATCAAGTGCGGGATTATGAATATCATAAGAAATGTTATCGAATTACATTTTGAATTGAATTAATTACTTTATTTGCTCTAGCTTTGTGATAAGGAAATAGTTTTTATTGACTAAAAATAAATATATTTTCTGTCCATTCCGTGCACCAAAAAGTTTTACGCTTGAAAAGTCTATAACTAACGTATATATTAATATAATTGAAGTTGGTCATAAGTACAAAAATGTTTAATCATATCACAACCAATATATTTATAATACAAGTAAATGGTAAAGATAAAACGTTATGCAAATTGAAAACATAGTTTTTGGAAGTGTACTATTTAAGTGAAACATCTCAAAATAAAATAGTGAACTCTTTGCGTAAAATGAGCGGAGTAATTTTGATTACTATATTGTATAAAATGAATTTTTAATTAAATGCAAATTCTCGAATAATTTTTATAAAGCTCTCAAAATGTCATAAGAAAGTAGGATTTCCGAAAAATAGAAAGAAAATAATAAGCTTCATAGGTTTTGATTGGTCCAAACATATTAAATATTACTTTCAAAATATACATAGATAAGTAAATCATATCCTTGTTAATCAGATATTAATCAGAAATATAGTCATTAATTATAACCAATTAATGGCTACTAAGATTTTTGAAATTTAAAAGCACAACGTTCAAGATGTGGAAAAGCCATAGTCAATTTAGTACATTGCACAAATCTAATTTCATGACCTTAAAATAAAATTATTTCTATTTACGAATCTGACCGCAAATTATTTGAGAATATTACTTCCACCCTCACCATTATAAATACCTTACTTTCCTTAAAGAAAAATTCACCATCTAAGCCTACTCGCCCTTTGTATTTCCTTTTGATCATCTTCCCTAACATCGCCGGCCTAGCCATGGTTAGATCCAAAGTGAAGCTTGAATTCATAAAAGAAGATTCGGCTAGGCGAGCAACATACAGGAAAAGATCAAAAGGGGTGCTAAAAAAGGCGAATGAGCTCAGCACCTTATGTGACATTCAGTCATGTGCAATCATATATGGTCCTTACAATCCTGCGCCTGAAGTTTGGCCATCCATCGATGGAGCTCGAGAGGTGTTGGCGAGGTTTAAGGAGATGCCCGAGTATCAGCAATGCGTTAAGAAGGAAAATCAAGAGAGCTTTACTAGAGGAAGGATTAAGAAAGTTGAAGAAAAGTTGTTGAAATTGCAAGTGGAGAATCGCCACAATGACCTCACTCGTCTCATGTTTAAAGGCATGAGGGGTGAAGAAACAACTAAAAATGTGGTGGATTTGATAGATATAGTCTCGGTGGCAGATGAAAAGATTAAGGAAATTGCTTTGGCGATGGAGAAACTTAAGTTGGCTGCTGCTTCGGACAAGGGGAAGGGGAAGCAGTTGGAAGGAAATCCGGATCCCGCTCAAGGAGAAGAAACTTCAAATGGAGCTGATGGAGGAAAGCAGGCTCAAGGGGTGGAAACGGCGAATGTTGTCATCAAAGATACAAGGGTTCCTCAACAGGCGCAGGTGACGACTGCACGGCAGTTGGATCAAGATAAAATGCATCGGATCATGTCGATAGCTAAGGGAAAATCGAAAATGGTCGAAAATCTTCCCCTAGCAGTCACAAACATGGTTCCGGCGGTTGGTAGTATCAGTATCAGGGAGCCAGAAAATGGTGGCTCAAATGTCAACATTGCACCAACAATGCCTAGCAATCCAGTACCGTATTACGAGCTGGGAATGAACACCGATGATTTGATGCCATTTAATTATCAAGGCTTTGGGTGGGAGGACATACCAATGACATTACCAAATACCTATAATTGGTCTTTCCCTTCAAACCCTAACAATCCCAACCCTTAGGAAGTGTCAACCCTGTGTGTTCTTATGCTCTTTTACTCAGCAAGTTTGATTAGTATCTTTTGTTACCCTTTCTTCTTTGTTTTTATTTTCTCATCATTAGTATTTATTTTAATTTATCTTCATTGATCCTAAATGTTTCGTGTAATGTCTTATCTTTTATATTATTTCTTCAATCTTCACATGAATCTTGCTTTATTACTACCAGCTATCGCAAAGATTTAGATAATTGTTAAAAAACAATGTACAATATTGATCTTTTGAACGAAAACCTCGTCGTGTGTTTGCCCAAAATAAATCATGGTAACACTTCTTGTTTTACATTTTATCATCGTGTTTAATGTGTAAGCCCGGCCGGCCCTACTTAAATTTTTGCACACGTATTCAAACTTCAGGCTCCATTTGTTTTAAGAAAAACAATTTTAATACAATATGGTTTTGAAAAACTTTTTCAGGAAAATAAATTAATTTCTCATTGTGCCCATTCTTTGTTTACTGTGTAAGCCCCTAGCTAGTTCAATTTGCACATGTATTCAACCTTAATTAGCTATATTAGATTTGTCTTGTCAACGATATATTGATACTGGCATAATTACTAAAATAGGTGATAAACTTAGACCATACTTGAAAAACAAGTAGAAATAGACACCATAAATGATCTTGGATCCCTCCCCTATATATACACATTCTCTATTCATTTTGGTCATAGTTAGCAGAACCAGCTCCTAATCAATGTCACGACCGGGATATGATAGACACTATCATTCTCTATTCTCAATACCGTTACGCCTCTCAAAATCCATATTGCCGCATCATGATCATTCTCATCAATAAAATCATCAACGAAATGAAAAAAATGTATCCCTCAACTTGTGCGGCAATTTTATAATGAAAGGAAGATAGCAGTTTCTCGCTTGGTAGTTGATCAAATAGGGTTGTCCAAGTCCTATAGAACCTATCACTAATATACAACTGGAAGGAGATGAGGGTACGCGGAGCAAGAAGGGGTTTTGATGAGATGGGACAAGAAAATTAAGGGTTAATCCTAGACGAGGGTTTTGCATAAGTCAGTCGGATAATATGCAAGAATTATATGTTTTCTTGCTAAACAGGATGTATTGAACTCATAATTTAGTAGATCCTTTTTATGAATGCCAGATATGTTTTGTAAGTAAATTTCGTCCGGTTACTCAATACTCAATCATTTGATCATATTTGTTCTTTGATAAATGATCACCACGAGTCATTAGATTCCATAAAATCTTATCAATGCATAGATCTCTTTACTTGTATGACTTAGATATCTCATATTAATCGAAAAAGGGATTTAGGATGGGGATACTTGAGAGATTGATGATCTCGCTGAGATTAATATTCAAAATTTTCTTCTTCATAAGGCGTATTCAAGAAACATTTCCCAATAACATGTTTGCTAGAGCTTAGAAAGATATTAGTTAACCTTGACTAGAAAGTAGTCGATTCAGATGGAGACGGATCCAAAAGTTTTTCCAACTCAATCTGAATCATATATAGATGAATCCATGATCAAAGATTTTAACTTTCAAAGTCGCTAAAGACAAAGAAAAGAGAGAAGGTGAAAGACTTTAGAAACGAGATCTCCAGAACAAGAAGAAGGAAACGGATTGAAGCATGGAATGCCCAATGATTTTTCGAGCTCAGATGTGTTGATATCAATGGTGACTCATTCTTTCAATGAATCATGCCTCAGTACAGAAGAAGATTATGGAAACACTTCCTCGGATTAATCTTACTGATTTGATTCAGTTTTGTCTTCCATCGTAGGAGACACAATTGAACCTTAAGAGTTCATAGATTTTGACTATATTTTAGTCTTTGCAATAGGTCTGAAACAATATGTAAAGATAAAATTTTAGAAAACTGTACGCTTTCAAAGTAAGGGCCCATGGCATATATGTTTTGAATGGATTCCATTTTTAGAGGATATGGTTTGAATAGATTACATCTTAAGCGAGTAAAAAAAATGCACTATCTCATTGAAAGGTTGCCCTTTCCCAATGCAGATGTGCATATGAAAAAAACTATTTCTTCTTCTTTCCGGAAAGACACTCTTTTCCCCATATTTGGATGGTAAATATTTCTTAGAACATGAAGTGTGAATCAAATCAATGTTTGAATTGAGTCACTGAGGCAAGTTCTTACAATATGAATAAGCTAGATTCATATATGGAAGATGAATTATCAGAATTACCATATGGTCCAAATCGAGTGGATCATGTATAATTCTTATTCTCTTCCGTCTTAAAATGGTGTTGAATTTTATTCAAGATTATGAACAAAAAAAATTTACTTTGGGACACATGAAGTACTACCAAGCCTTATTATATATCTAGTCAAGAAACAGTTCACTTTGACAAGTAGGCAATCATGCTATATATATACTTTTTATGCAATCTGGGTCTCTTCTCTTTGGCCAAGGTTGGGAGGGACAATTTTGTATTTACAAATTAAAATGGAGTAGCAGAGAGTTCTTGATTCATCAAGTTAGGCTATAGGTAACAATATGGAACTAAATTATTGTATCATTTCTATAGCATAGTTAGTCATTAGCTTTGATAACAATTTGGCATTGACTATGGTGGAAGCTAAAAATGAGAAGTGTGGGAAAACTGAACATGTTCAAAATTATGGTGGAAAGTTATAGTGAAGGGTATTTTGGAAATAACATCTATGTGACTTGACCTAAATATATATTCTACTACCTAAACTATAATCACACTTTTTTTGGTTGTCCTTTATCTAATTTTTTTCTTTTGTATAATCACATTGGTCTCGCTAAAGACGCTTGCCTCAGAACATACTTGTTCACGAATGGCATGTCACATCTCATCTCGCCACCACACACTTCATAAAACAATGAGTTCTCAGAACGTCGACACCTTCACATTGTTGAAACTAGTCTCTCCATCCTGTCTAAAGCGGCTTTGCCTCTCACCTTTTGGTAATATGCTTTACAAAGAGGTTCTCACAGCACCAAACTTTTTCCCATAGCCATGGAGGGTAACAAAATCAAAAAATTTATATGTATTCCATCCAAAAATCAAAATTTTCATAGAAATTTAGGTGTCAAGTATGTGATGGATTTAAAGGTACCATCACACGCCTACAAATTAGCTAGATTTGTACGAAAAGCTATTATATAATATATTTTTTCTATTCCTACAGTTGCTCTTGAAAATTTGCCTTTGCCAATCACTTAAACAAGTACGAACATATAAGTTGATTTCTCATTTCTCATCACAACTTTAAACATATAAGAACTGAATTCAAACTCAAAACACAATTGGTATTGAAACTAAAGCAAGGCATAACAACAAAAAAGTCCAAAATAAGCAAGTAGATGAGGGAAGAAAAAGGAATTTACTGATCATACCAAAAAATGGTGATCTTATCGAGGTGTGGTGGACTGAAGATGGACGGTGATGATGAGAGGTTATCTGGCTACCTGAAGATAAGAAAAATAACTGTGAGTCGAGTTAAGAAAAAGAATCGTGAGTCCGATTTGAGAATTGTCTCGATTCAAAGTTCAAACCCATAGAGTGAATGAGATTAGGTATCAATGAAAACTCTCTAGTAGTCTTGGATTGGAGAGAGTGTACATATGTCGTGAGGTTTTCAAATGATGAGAGGAATATATACGAGAGTACCTATCAAGGTTTTCTCTAAGCAAAAAAAGAATTTTCGAGAGTGTATAGGGTCTAGAGAAGTAAATGGGATACTTACCTAGAATTTATATATAGCCAAAAACCTAGGTATGGTGCGTGGGAGAGAGTGTTCATTTGATCATCATAATTGTTCTTTGATAAATTATCACCATGAGTCATTAGGTTCCATAAAATCTTATCAATCCTTTCTCCTGTTGTTACGGTGGAGAATTGAGTTAAGACTTCTCTTTTACATCCTCAACCTAATTATTGTTTGCGGCTTAATACGTAGTCTATTTTATCATTAATCAAAAACCCCTTCGTGTTTTTTATTTTTCTTATCAATGAATAGATCTCTTTACTATTATAACTTGGATATCTCATATTAATCAAAAAAGGAATTTAAGTGATGGGGATAATTGAGAGATTGATGATCTCGCTGTGATTAATATTCATAATTTTCTTCTTCATAAGGCGTATTCAAGAAACATTACCTAATAACATGTTTGCTAGAGCACCTAGAAAGAAATTAGTTAACCTTAACTAGAAAGTAGTCGATTCAGATAGAGACGGATCCATAAGTTTTTACAACTCAATCCGAATCATATATAGATGAATCCATGATGAAAGATTTTAACTTTCGAAGTCGATAAAGGCCAAGAAAAGAGAGGAATAGAAAGAATTTACCAATGAGATCTCCAACAACAAGAGAAGAAGGAAACATATTGGAGCGTGGAATGCCCAATAATTTGTCGAGCTCAGATGTGTCGTTATCAATGGTGACGCATGCCTTGGTACATTAGAAGATTATGGAAACACTTCCTTGGATTAATCTTACTTATTTGATTCAATTTTGTCTTTCATCATGGGAGACACGATTGAATCTTAAGAGTTCATAGATTTTGACTATTGTTTAGTCTTTGCAATATGTCTGAAACAATGTGTAAAGATAAAAACTTTAGATAACCATATGCTTTCAAGGGACGATGACATATGTTTTTAATGGATTCCATTTTGAGAGGATATGGTTTTAATAGATTCCATTTTAAGCAAGTTGAAAAGGCACCATCTCATTGAAAGGTTGCCCTTTCTCAATGCAGATGTGCTTATAAAAACACTATTTTCTTCTTTTTGGAAAGACGCTCTTTTCTCCATATTTGGATGGTACGTATTTCTCATAACATGGATGTGAATCAAATTGATGTTTGAATTGAGCTACCGAGGCACGTTCTTTCATTCCGAATAAGCTAGATTCATATTAGAAAGATGAATTATCATAATTACCACTATTGTCCAAATCGAGTGGATCATGTGTAATTCTTATTCTCTCTGTCCCAAAATGGTGTCGACTTTGATTCATGATTATGAACAAAAAAATTACTTTGGACACATGAAGTACTACCAAGTCTTATTATCCAATCAAGAAACAATTCACTTTGACGAGTAGGCAATATATATATATATATATATATTCCTTCCGTCCCTAAATTATCGTCTTGATGAATTTGACACACAGTTTAAGAAAATACATTTGATTGGATTATTAATATTAGTTTGATGTGTAGTTTACTTTAAAGCTCATGTGTATGTGGCTCATAATTAAAGTATGATGAAAAATACGGGTAAAGTGGTAAAAGTGTTGTCCTAAAAATGAAAGTTTCAAGCAAAACAATTATTTTGGGACTGACGAAAAAGAAAAATAAGACAATAATTTAGGAACGGAGAGAGTACTTTTTTATGCAATCTAGGTACTAAATTCTTGTGTCATTTTTATACCTTATTTAGTCATTAGCTTTGATAACAATTTGGCATTGACTACCGTGGAAGCTGAAAATGAGAAGTGTGGGCAAACTAAACATGCAAAATTATGGTGGAAAGCTGCTTGTGGTCGTAGAAGAAAGTCAAGCTATGGAGTTTGTTAACCACACTTAGAGATTTCTTTTCATAGTTATAGTGAAGGGCAAGTCAAGCTATGGTGGTTGTTAACCACAATTAGGGATTTCTTTTCATAGTTATAGTGAAGGGTATTTTGGGAATAACATCTATGTGACTTGACCTAAATAGAAATTCTACTACCTAAACTATAATCACACTTTTTTTTTATTGTCATTTACCTATTTATTTTTCTTTTGTATATTCACATCTTGTCTCGCTAAAGACATTGGCCTCACCACATATCTGTTCATGAATGACATTGCCACCACACAATCTAGAACACAAACGTCGACAACGTCACATTGTTGAAACCGGTCTCTCCATCGTGTCTAAAGTGTCTCTGTCTCTCATCTTTTGGTCATATGCTTTTCAAAGAGGTTCTCACAGTACCAAACTTTTTAATTCTCATAGCTAAAGAGGGTAGCAAAATCAAATTTCCTAATTGTATTCCATCCAAAAATTAAAAAAAAATCATAGAAATCTAGGTGCCATGTCAAGCTAGTGGAAAAAATCATCTTTTGAGCTCATCGTTCTCGTTCACTGCGCGAGGCAACTACCAGCTCGAGTTGTCCAGAAGGCAGGTTGGTCTCAGGTTGACCTCACTTAAGTAGCACACTCGCTCTCCGGCTAGGTCGATAGATAAAGCAGGTTGGCTTCTTGAAGGTCGACTCTCTAAGACATGCTCCAAGGTCGATCTCATGATTATGCACCCTCTCATGTTGGGTGAGCTCGACCGGGATCAATAAAATGAATTACTTAGGACTCCATCGGTTAAAAACAAGATGGTGCATCACTTTTAAAACCACTCTTACCTATGCTAAGATCAAATATAAACATGTTCATATCGTGCTTCAAACTTAAGATCATGGAGAAACAAATAGAGGATTTTATCATGGTATAGGAAAGTGAATAAATGCATAAAAGAGGAAAGAAAATGGTTTATCAATTGTTTCCACCCTAAAAAATAATAATAATAATAATAATAATAATAATAATTGATGCGTCCAAGATAATTTAGGCGCACTAGATAAGCCTAATCCAAACACCTGGCTTTCAACGTGTTTGTAAATCCTCCGAGCCCAACTCTGAAATAAAGAAGAACAACGTGAAGGGCGGCGTCCCCTGAGCCCTCCTGTAAATCGATGCATAAGTAGGCAATTGAATAAACAATTTGACGAGTTTTGGCTAGAGAATCAGATTGCGCATACCTTTCTCCAAATTCTGCCAAGCTTTTATATGTGCCGGAGGCATAACTGCCCGTAATTATGAATAACTGCCCATGATCAGCATTAACTGCCCATGATTGGCATTAACTGTCCACGATTGGCATTAACTGCCCATGATTAGCATTAACTCCCTTGCAAACGGTCATGGCTTATGGTCAGGATTATTGCTCGGGTGTAACCACCCTCAACTGTTATCTTGATCTTTACCGGACATGAGTGTCCTCAACTATTTGTAACTCTTACTGGTGCAATCGAGAAATGATGCTCGCTCATCGATGTTGCTCGCGTAGCTAAGCCCCCATCTCGCAAGTAAGTAGCCTGACCAAAACAGAGATTTTACCCGGTTACTCGTGTAACATCTTTGCTCGCTTGCTCGGAAGATACACATGCCTGACACGTGGCTCCTGGCTTGGGCCTAATTGGGCCGGGCAGCTCAGTAGCCCCCAACTCCTCGTCTTACCGAGTATTCATGCTCATGACGAGGAGGAAGCCAAAAAATTTCAAAGCACCTCCCTTCGAAATTTTAAAGCCGAAAAGTTGAATAAGCGGCGATTCACGAAGCGTCTTGAACAAGCGTTTCTTAAGAGTACGAAACGTCAGCCGTCAGCCGCCAGTCTGAAAAAGCAGGTCCAACTCCCTATGCCCATTAAATGCGGCCTCGTTCACCGCGCCTCGTGCTTCGGGCCCAATGATTCGATTCCCCAACCGGCGGCTTCGTTGGATATAAAAGGCAGGATTCAACTCTTTCACAACTTTACGCCTCACCACAATTCAGAGCAACTCTCAAACAAATAGACGAAGCAGACGAAACTTTCTGCAGATCTCCATCAAGAACCGCTTCCCGGGTTGCATCCTTGCCGTATTTCAAAAGCAGAATCAAGATCTTCCCCAAGTTTTCCAGGTATTTCGCCGCCCCTTCTTCATTGTCCCATTGCATTATATTTTCTTAATTTCTGGATTAGGGTTTACGCTGTGTAAACCCCCTTTTCGTTTTTCTGTAAACTGTTCGTCCAAAGTTCAATTGCCTTTGCCTTTTACGAATTAGCAACCCAGACCAATGGAATCGAGAAATCCATGGTCAGTACCCCGTTTACTGATCTCACAACCCATGTACCATAGCCAACTTCTTTTTCGCCATACTTCACCCGATCAATATCTAACCTGCAATTCTCGATTCCTTTTCCTGTAGGATGTCTAGCGAAGGAACTGTCTCTGAAATTGAAGGCAGGAGCTACGACCACGGAGCTCCAAGAGAGATGCCTCCGTCTTCGCCTCATCTTCCGAGGAGAGCGAGCAAGATGTGATTCCCTTGATTACTCGCCGAAGAAAACCCCCACAATTGAGCGAGCAACAAACCAACAGCGAACAAACAAGTGGTCTTCCTCGCCCAAACGAACAATTACCCGGACCAAGCCAACCCTCGTTTGTTCCTGCCTCCGCTTACTCTTCTCCCTCAATCGATGGGAAGATTTGAACTCCGAGGACGAGGTTAGTACCTGGTTCTATTCACTAGGAATGGACCCCAAACTTTACCGTGTCCGCGCCTTTGATTTAGACATAGAGAAAGAAGGCCATAATTTTCAAGGAGACAAAATGGTGTTTTATTTCGATTTTTTCCAAGTTGGACTCCGTCTTCCCCTCGACCCATTCATTGTCGAGCTGATGAATGCTTCTAACACCCTTCCCTGCGACCTGACTTTAACCACTGTTAGGTTCTTAGTGTCATTTACCGTAGCTTGCCGGTCACTCGGGTTTGAGCCCGACATGACTTTATTCCGCAAGTTTTTCCTTCTTTCCCTTGATAAGAAAACTGGTCGTATCAATAGTCGCTCAAACCATGGCTTCTTCAAGCTTCTTACTGACAGCCCCAACAAAGTCGATAGCTGGGATGGTAAGGCCTTGCTTATTGAATCGAGCATTGGCTGGCCCTTTGCGCCCTACATCAGCGACTACGGTCTTCCCGAAAACGACAAACACGCTTACCGAGGGGAACCCGTAATAGTCAAGGCGTTTAGGAATCTGTTGGGAGCAAAAGAAGGACAAGCCGGCAAGATTTCGTGGCCGGATCGGCGAAGTTCTTACTTCGACTCTTCATGATCCGGCTGATCTCCTACCTCCCCATTGAAGGAGTTGAACCCCGAGTTACAATCGACCAAGAGAACTCCTCATCCATATCGGGTTCCATGCCATGGGAATAAATTCCCAAGTGAGTGCGAGGATTGTGCTCGTACTGGAACTCTTTGCCGACCTGATTTCTCACTCTCTGGTTATTCTTCAACTGTTTACCTTGTCATCTTTTTCTTCGATAATTTTACATATTTTCGCTTTTCTCAGTACTAACATTCTCTTATCCTTGTGCAGATATGAGGCAGTTGACCGACGTCTCCAAGTTTATGCAAGCTGCTAAAAAGAGCTCGAGCAAGCGAGCTAAACACCTGTCCACCCAGCCAGCCATCAATCTTCCCACTGTCCCGGCCACTACTTCCAGCCGGGGAACAAAACGCCAACAACCTGAACCCTGCCAATCTGCAGCAACCTTCATTCCTGCTCCCCTGGTGCGAGAACCAGTAAATGTCTCACCCCCTATCATCAATGTTGAACCAACTGAAAGCCCGAGGAGGAACAGGCGGCGGGCAGATAAAGCTGTAATCGAAGAAAGCACTCCCCAACTTCCTACTTGGCAACAGGAAGATTTCGCCATGCCCGACGATCAACCAAAGGCCGCCGCCCTCATTAGGGAACTTGCCAACGCACTGCACTCAACAACATCGCTGCACAAGCGAAGTGGTTTCCAGCCACCACTGACTCGGCCCGATGAAGCGCCTACACCATAGCGGGATCCGTAAGAAGTATGCCGACCAAGCGAGTTCGGTCTTGAATTGGAGAAATGGGCATGTGCATGACCGAGGTAATTCCGCTCTCCTCTTATCCTTTGCTTTTTTCCTTTTCCCTTACTCTAAACCACAATTTTTAAACAGATCGCCAATAAGTCCATTCTGATGTATGAGCGTTTAATCACCAATCTCAACAAGAACAACACCCTTACCACCGAGAAAGACACCCTAGCTGCCGAGAAGAATGCTCTAGAAGAGAAGATCAACTGCATCAGAGCCGACCTCAAAAATACCGAGGAATCCCTTACCAAAGAAAGTGACCGAAGCCAAAGGTCGAAGCCGAGAAAGCCGCCTTAGAATCCCAATTAAATCCGAGCCTTTCCAAAAGTCGAAGAAGCCGCTCAACAATATAAGCAGGAGAGCGAGCTTGCCAAAGTGACTTGAAGGTCGCTAACGCCACCGTCACCAAGCTCGAGCAAATGATGTCTGAGGTCGGTTTTGTCAAGTGACGAGCAAAAGCAAATTATTGAAAATTATAAGAGTTCAAGCGACTTCGCCAACAGCGTGGAAAGTGAAGCCTATCCATTCTTCGTACAAGGCATGAACCACGTCTTGAGGCAAATCGCTTGCAGCGGATTGGACATTCGCCCCGAGCAACTGGCTGAATGGGGAGCTAACCCCCTCTTTTGCTCATCTGCTCGGGCCGGCCACTCCCACGTGCCTTTTAATGAAGATGAGTTGGAAGCCTTGGCCGAGGCCGATACTGCGAAGGGCTTGTCACCGTGGAACCCTCCCCGCCACCGATCCTCGCCACCGACCTCATGACGGAAATTTGAGGTCTCAAGCTCCTTCAACCACCGCCGATCGCCCAAGATCAAGCTGATGATGAAGTTACTATCCTGAATCCCACCGGAAGTACCGAGGAACCTGCCCCTGCTTCAACCGAGAACAACACGCCTCGCGTGAACTCTTTGGCCTTCGTGCCTTGTCCAAAACAATTTTACTTTTTGTTTGTAATATTTTAACTTGCTTCCCTTATCTCTGAATGACTTCATAGCATAAGTTTTTGTCAAACAAAATAACTTTTTACTCGCTCTAAAGCGATCACCACGTAACTAAATTTTTACTCGCTCGAAAGCGATCACCATTTAGCTAAGCTTTTACTCGCTCGAAAGCGATCACCATTTAACTAAGTCCCACTCGAATATCCTCCCCTTACGAGCATAAAGCCCTCTATGCTCGAAACAAGAGACTAATTCGAGAACCGGGAAATATCTTTTCAAATTTTCTCAAACATAAAGCCCTTTATGCTCGACCAAATACTTGAAAAAATATTCAACTCAAACCCTTTAACCGGGTTGAAAAAGCTCATGCTCGATAAAAGGAAATGATCGAAAAACAATAAAAGCCAACTCGAAGATCCGCTTTCCAAACACAGTTGAAAAGACAATCGAGTTTCACCACTGATAATTATCATGAAAGAAAAAGATAAAAGAATTACATATTGTAAATCAATTACCAATAGTATTTCTTCAAATGATCCGCATGCCAGGGATGCTTTAACTCATCCCCATCCTCTGTTCGCAACATGTAGGTGCCCTCTTTAACGACTCGAGAAACTTGAAAAGGACCTTCCCAGTTTGGTGACAACTTTCCCCACTCAGCTCGATGGCCCGTAGCCTCAATCTTACGAAGGACCCAATCCCCCACAGCAAATGATCGACCACGAACTCTCTTATCGTGGTGAGCCTTTGCTCGTTGCTTATAGTTGGCCATTCTCATTTTGGCTTCCAGCCGTTTTTCTTCCAATAAATCCAAATCTGCTGCTCGAGCTGTGTGATTAGACCCGGCATTGTAGTTTAAGACCCTATGAGTGGGCAAATACATCTCTACTGGAGCCATAGCATCGCACCCATAAGCCGCAGAAAAGGCGCCTCCCTGTTGACCCCTTATCGCTGCTCGACGCCCACAAGGCAGAAGGCAACTCGTCTACCCATCTTCCAGCTTTTTCTTCCAAATTCCTCTTCAACACGTGCAAGATTTGCTTATTTGCAGCTTCAGCCTGCCCATTACCTTGTGGATACGCCACAGATGATTGCCAATGTTTTACCCTCATCTGCTCGCATGCCTTAGTAAACTTTTCCGAAAACTGGGTCCCATGATCAGACACAATTGCTCGCGGGACCCCAAACCGGCACCATATGTGCTCGTGTACAAAGTCAATGACGTTTACCTCACTTATGGTCGCCAATGGCTTCGCTTCCACCCATTTCGTAAAGTAATCCACCGCGACCACTGCATACTTGAATTTCGAACGAGCAACGGGAAAAGGACCAATCAAGTCTATTCCCCACATATCGAACGGCCACGATGCTATAACAGAGTCCGCTCTAGATGGCAATCGTGGAATGTCCGCATAACGCCGACACTTGTCACACCGACGAACATACATCTCAGCATCCCGACGCAAGGTTATCCAATAAAATCCAGCTGCTAACACTTTCTCAGCTAATGATCGTTGGCCAGGGTGACCTCCACACTTGCCTTCATGCACTTCGCCCAAGATCCCTTCCGTCATCTCTGGACGAACACACCTCAATAAAGGTCGGGTATAAGATCTGCGATACAAAATGTTGTCCAAGATAATGTAACGGCATGACCGTTTCTGGATGGTTCTAGCTTCCTTTTTGTCTTCAGGCAACACCCGCGCCGATGTAAGCTCGAAGATCATCTATCCAACATTTGGCGCCGGCTCTATGTCCATAACCACTTCTTTCTCGATGACAGGAACCTCCAAATGCTCGATCATGACTCCAGGATGTAAAGACTGGATTTCATCCTCAGCCATCTTTGACAGGTAATCTGCTCGCATGTTATCCTCCCGAGCAATTCTTACTAATTCCCAGTAATCAAAATCTTTCAAAATTTCTCTCACCATCGCACAATAGCGAACCAAGATCGGGTGATGTACTCCGTAGTCGCCTTGACTTGATTTACCACCAACTGAGAATCACAATATATCACCACTGCCTCGCACTCCAATGTCTTGTGCGAGCTCGAGACCAGCAATTAAAGCTTCGTATTCAGCCTGGTTGTTTGAAGCTGGGAATTTGAAACGCAATGCCTTCTCAAATTCTACATCTTGCTGTGGAACTAACACTAAACCAAAGACCACTCCCAAATCGACTAGCCGAACCATCAACATGAAGTTCCCAAAGAATATTCCGCCTCGGCTTTGACTTGCATTACTTGTTGCTTTTACTCTCTACTTCTTCCTCGACAGATCCTTGAAGCTTGTCTCACCCACAAAGTCGCTATAGCTTGCGCCTTGATTGCTCGCCGTGGTCGATAATCGATGTCAAACTCGCTTAACTCAATTGACCAAGTAAGTAACCGACTGAGGTATCCGCTTGTGCAAAATCTTTCGCAAAGGCGAATCCGTGTACACAACAATTGAATGAGCGTAAAAATAAGCTCGAAGTTTCCGAGCAAAGAACAACAAGCGAGTAAGCCAATTTCTCTCGCATTAAAATATCTTCCTCTACATCGTTGAGGGCTTTTGATACATAGTAAATGTGCTTTTGTACATTGCCTTCCTCCCTAATCAAAACAATGGCTACCGCCTCTAGCCGCCAGATAAACATATAGCTTTTTCCCCAAAGACCGGCTACTCAACAAGGGTGGACTTCCCAAATACTTCACCAATTCCTCGAAAGCTTTCTCGCATTCAGAGTCCATTCAAACCCTTTATTACCCCGTAACCTTGAAAAAGGCAAGCACCGCCTCCCGACCTCGAGATGAACCTTCCTAAAGCAATCACCCCGCCATTAAGCCTCTCGCACATCCTTAACACAACGAGGAAGCTTCATAGTGACTAATGCCTTTATTTTCTCAGATTAGCCTCAATTCCCCCTCTCAAGAACCATGAAACCGAGGAACTTGCCAGCCTTTTACCCCGAACACACATTTGCTCGGATTCAACTTCATGTTGTTCCTTCCCGAGATTAGCAAAAGTCTCACCCAGTCCTCTCAGATGCTCGCGCCTTTAGTCTTGACCACCATATCATCAATATAAGCCTCCACATTTCTCCCGAGCCGCGAGCTAAACACCCCGTTGACCATCCTTTGATAAGTGGCCCCGATTCTTCAAACCAAAGGGCATCATCTTATAACAATACAGCCGCTCTGAAAGTCATAGAGCCTTATCTTGTTCACCATCTTCACTTGATGATACCCGAGTAAGCATCTATAAAGCCGAGGAGCTCGAACCCCGCAATGGCGCCGACCAACTTGTCAATTCTCTAGAGGATAACAATCTTTCTGACAAGCCTTATTCAAATCCGTGAAGTCAACACACATCCGCCACTTGCCGCTTGACTTCTTCACCATAACCACATTAGCCAACCAAGTTGGATAATGTATCTCCTCAATAATATCCGCTTGAGTAACTCGACTTCCTCCTTGATCGCTTGATCCTTTCTACCGAGTAAACCCGTGGTCGCCGCCGATTGGCCTAAGGATCAACATTCAACCGATGCAAAGCCACGCCTCGCCACCCCTTGCATGTCCTCCGTCGCCAAGCAAAAACATCCGCATCCTTGCGCTTGCTTAATTGCTTTCTTTGCCTCTCCCAAAGCCCGACCAATCTTGATCTTCGCCGGATAATTTGGATTGATGACCACCTCCTCAAGCTCGCCTCGAGCCGTAGAACTCGGCTCGCTCGCATTTGGAGCGTGTCACACTCCACTTTTTCATCTTTCTGGCCGATCCTCAACTTTATCAAGCCGGTCTACCTCCATAGCCTCAACTGCTCCTCGATATGTCTGGCAAAGATTCACCCATAAGGTCAACGACCTCATTCGGCTCCTTAAATCCCCCCGACGCCGTTGTCGGCAAAGGATTGCTAGCACCTTCCTCGGCCACCTCTTCTCGCCATGCAAAGATGGAACCTCAATATCCGCTCGAGCAAAGACCACCGCTATATCCTCTTCATTTTGACCTTGCTCCCCCGACTTCAATGTCGGCACGGAGCTTGCTTCCATTTCCATACCCTCTTGTACCATCGCTACCACTGATGGTCCTACACATGAGAAGTTTCCTTGGTGCCGATAGTAACCTTCGCCGCCATCCTCCAAGGTCAACTTCGCTTCTTTCTCGCAGATCCCTAACATATTCGAAGCACCGGTACTCCTACTCCCCGAGATAAAATTTTGCTCTCTCGATGCGGGATTGACGCTACCATCCGAAACTTGGCCATGCTCTACGCCCAAGATAATGTTGTAAGGATTTCAAGTCAATTACCACCATGAAGGTAATCTTTTCGCCCGGTCTTGAGTCCTCACCGATGAACACCTCCAAATCTTAACCTGACCTTGTGATTTGTGAAACCCTCTAAAGCCCCAAAGATATGGCTTCAAACGATCATCACTCAACTCCAAACCCCGAAACAAGAGTAATACATCACATCCCGGCATGCTCCAGTATCCACTAAGATTCGTGCACAACCCAACCATCAACTAACGCTGAGACAATCAACGATTGCTCGCCTGCTACATTACTCGCCAACTCACTGCGAGTAAACCAGATGGCCTGTTCTCCATCCCGCAGTTGTTGGTCGATCCACCACTTTTGACAAGGAGTAGATTTGCTTGCCAAGCTGCGCTGAGTAAGCTCCTCATCCATTATTACATTGATTACCCCCCGACGGTGGGGCTTCGCCTAGAGCATTCCTCTATTGCTCGTGATCTCGCTTAAAGCGATCTAACCGCCTCGTTGATCAACTTCGAATGGCCTTCTTCAATGGCCAAGATTCTCCGTGGTATGCCCATAATCGCCATGATAGGCACACCTCTTCGCCTCGATCCTCTCACCCGCAGTAGTCGGATTCATACGAGGAGGATTAGGAAGCTCGCCCGCATCTCGCACATAATGTCCTCGCAACGTGTTGAGCGGGGTCAAGTCTGACTCACGAAGGAATTCCTTAGGCCGATCATACCGAGATTTGCTCTTATTGTAGCCGCCACTTCCTGCCTGACCATTTCCCTTAGCATTCCCGCAGCCTTCGCTTACTCTCCTTTTTCTTCTCCTTTTTGCCGCCTCCCCAAGACACCATTTTTGTGCTCGCATGAGCATCTCTCGCCTCGTGTCTTTGGTTCACGATACTTAATTCTCGATCGCAAACCACCCTCACCTTCGAGCAAGCCTGCCTCAAAACATAATGTCACCTCTGCTCTGGCCGACCAGAACTTGCTCCAATACCTTGGTAAACCTCTTCTAGGTAGCTCGCCGTGACTCATGCGCACCTTGTTTAACCTTAGACAAATCGGCCCTTGTCTTTGCCAACGAACCACCGGCCCCAAAATCGGCTAAGAACTTTGCTCGCAAATCGCCCAATAATTGTTGATCGAGCCGTGGCAACGCCTCCCATCCAAGCCGAGCTTTTCCTTGCAAGGCACCAACCAAGGCCCCTAATCTTCAACGCCTCGTCTGAAGTTACCAAGCCAATTTGGGACTCAAAAGACATCAACCAGTCCCTAGCCTTGGTCTTGCCCGTGTACTCTTTAATGTTGGGAAAAATCAACCCCTGTGCTGGCGGAGCATTCTCGATCCAGGGTGCCAATGGGCTAGCAGATGTACCCAGAAAATTCCCATCGAGAGCCTTGCCTTGTTCCCAAGCCTCCATCCGACGCTTCAACTCCTCGAAATCTTGCATGTTAATGGTTGCAGGCAAACCACCCCCAAGCTGAGGCTGTACCACAGGCAGAGGAGGGGCCTGTGGGGGTCCCATAGCCGCAACGGCTTGCGGAGCCCCCACGGCCTGCGCCACCTGTCCCTGAGGTGCCCCAACGAGCTGTGCAATAGGTGCAGCTGACTGATGAGACCGCCTAGGAGAGGGAGTCCTACGCCTCCGAGCATAAGAACCCCTGGGTGATCGTGAACGGCGACTATAAGCACGAGATCGCCGTGGTGATGGTGAACGAAGTCTGGTGAAGGCGAACGAACGACGACGACGTGATCGAGCCGAATCTCGCCAACTCTAGGTCCCAATCTTGAATGGACACTAGGGACAACCCTATGACTGGCCTTACTTCCCTCTGGTTGCTCATGACGCTTGGAACCATGCACGCGTGGTTGTGAATGAACGACCAAAGGATTCATCTGATTTCCCCCTGTGCGTGAAATGCCAGCGGCCTGACTCGGTGCCGACAGAGCTGGCAGTGGATCCAACTCGATGGGTAATGGTGGTTTGCCCATAGCAATCAGCTGTAGGTTGAGTTGATGCATCTGACCCAGATAAATGGCTCTCTGACGTAAAGCTTCTTCACGAAACTCATGGGCTAACCCAACTGCAGCTTCAGCGCTTCTGGCCATTGAATCAACCCCACGCCTTTGATTTAACTGGTGACGTGCATCATGGGGTGGAGGGTCATTATTCCCAGCAGCCTGATTGAGGCTGGGATTCTGGTGTGCCTCCTCTCTGCGACTGCTGCCACCACCATTTACTCCGTTCTCCGCCATGAATAAAACTTGCAAAATAATCTAACCGAACGTTGATGCCGTAAAAAACGTTTCCCGGCAACGGAACCAACTGATGCGTCCAAGATAATTTAGGCGCACTAGATAAGCCCAATCCAAACACCTGGCTTTCAACGTGTTTGTAGATCCTCCGAGCCCAACTCAAATAAAGAAGAACAACGTGAACCGAAGGCGCCCCTCGCAGCGCCCTCCTGTAAATCAATACGCAAGTAGGCAATTGAATAAACAATTTGACAGAGTTTTGGCTAGAGAATCAGATTGCGCATACCTTTCTCCAAATTCTGCCAAGCTTTTATATGTGCCGAGGCATAACTGCCCATAATCATGAATAACTGCCCATGATTAGCATTAACCGCCCATGATTGACATTAACTGCCCACGATTGGCATTAATTGCCCATGATTAGCATTAACTCCCTTGCAAACGGTCATGGCTTATGGTCAGGATTATTGCTCGGGTGTAACCACCCTCAACTGTTATCTTGATCTTTACCGGACATGAGTGTCCTCAACTATTTGTAACTCTTGTAAGTGCAATCGAGCAATCGAGCAATGATGCTCGCTCATCGATGTTGCTCGCGTAGCTAAGCCCCCATCTCGCAAGTAAGTAGCCTGACCAAAACAGAGATTTTACCCGGTTACTCGTGTAACATCTTTGCTCGCTTGCTCGGAAGATACACATGCCTGACACGTGGCTCCTGGCTTGGGCCTAATTGGGCCGGGCAGCTCAATAATAATAATAATAATATTTTGTTCAACAATCTTAATAGTTTTTTAGAATGAAAATCAAAAGTATCTATTTGATAAATGCAATCTGTAGGGAAACAAGGCATTTCCCATGCTTTATATATGTTTTTCTTTTGTTTCTGCAAATTCTACTTCAGACATATTTTTTTAGCATTTTCCTTATTTTCTCCTAATCCTGAATGTTTAAACATTAAGCAAAACAAGTTTAGTACTTAATAAACTAGTTTCTAAATCTTTACTGCCAAGGTTTTATAGATTTTGTTGGAAAATATTTAATAAATTTGACAATAATTAAATCAGATTTTGACTAACACAAAATCGAGGAGAGTTTGAATTTTTTTTAACAAAATTAAAAGAAAGTTACTGAGGCGTGTTGGCAGTGTCCTTAAGGATTTTATCTCTAAATCCCCTAGATTCAACAAGGATGATATGGCAAATAAACTTTAAAACTCAGCTTAAGAAAAAACTTAAGAACGGTTTATTAATGGCTAATAAGCAAAGGCAAAAGAGAGAACGAAGAAGAAGTTAAATGTCGAATTTTAAGAGAGAAAAGAGAGATTATTTCAGTGTTTAAAATGAAGAGAATGTGACCTCTATTTATTCTAGCTGAACAACTAATCTTAGCTAAAATAAATGAGTCTCATTTGATTTTTAAATCACAAAATAATATGGGATAGAATATTATAAACTCGACTAATTAAACTAATTTAACCTCTCCAAATGAAGAGATACAGATAGCATTTGTTACTTTCAAAATATGGCAGACTTAGTCTTTCCTTACTAAGGGAGACCAAGTCATCCAAGTTTCATGCAAAGCCCATGTAGGATAAATGTTGAACTATATATATATATATATATATATATAATAGAAATATCCCGTCAAAAGTGACTTCCCAAATTTATAAACATTTATAATTTGTAAAGTTGTCATATTTTTTTTGGAAATTGAAAAGAAAATCAATTAATGAAGTTGAGAACAACTTTTCAGATTCAAATGACTTTACAAATATCTTTAGTGTATTTAATGTAAACAATAATATTTAATATAGTTCAATATGATTTACGAAATGACAAGAAATACAATATCAAAATAATATTAAATATTGAATAATTTTTTCTATATCCGATTTCACATTTCTTTTTTTAATTAATTTTTTTTGCATTTGTAATTGGCATATTGGCTTCTAAATCTTCACAACGGGAATATAAACTCTCAAAAATAAGATTAAATAATGAAACAGTCGATTCAATATAAACTATTTGCCACCATTATTAATAATAGTCTTGAAAAATAATTACAATACAGTATTATTCAAACCAGTTTAAAACCATAAATCAAAGTAACATAGTTACTTCCCATCAGTAATTAATTAGTTAATGATTTACTAAAGAAATATTTTTGGTAAACGTCCAAAAGAATGATAATATTTTTTTTCGTTTAGTAAAAAACGAATTATATTATCAGGTTTACTAAATAATGTATTGTTCAACATAGAATATTATCATTACCTCATGAAAGCTTTAATATTTTAACTAACTTTATTTAAAATTATTCATCGATGTAATAAGAAATATAAAAGATGGATGTCAGATAAATTTGTTAATAGACAAAGATAAATTAGTAAGAGAACACATGCATTAAATTAATGTTTCTCCAAGGAGTATATAAAATAATTGTCAACCATAGTTATTTGCAACCGTATGAAGTGTATAAACTAAATGCAATAAATATTTTGAAACAAATTATTTTTTTAGATGTTTTGAAGCTTAATTTATGAGTAATATGAATAGTTTTATGAAAAGTTTAATTCTTCTTCATTCTTATAAATTTTAGATTATTATAGTTATAAAATTTAAATACTTTTAGAACCAGTTTGTTGTTCGAGGTGTTTAGGTATTTTCATTATTCTAAAAAATGTTTTCTATATTTCATAACAAGTTTATATATCAATAATACCAATAAATTATATAACAACCAGATTTTAAATAATTTAATCCATGCAATAGTAATATAAACATACATAATTATAACATATTATGAAATTTACAGATAATTTAATATAAATTAGTAAATAGAAAAGACAAATTAGTAACCGAGTATCTACAATAAATTTACTCTTAACATTTACTTGCCACCGATAATGGTAATAGTCCAGAAAAATAATTATTGTATAAAGTATCAGCATATGCACTACTACTATTGTCATTCAAATATTTTGTGTTTAACCGTCGAATATTTATAAAAATTCAAGCAATTTTATATGTGAAATCTATAGATCAGATATAGGCAAAAGTTAGATTGAACAAATAATTGATAAATTTATAAGAAAATACATATATATCTGACCCAAGAGGTGGGAGAGATGACAAGACTAGGGGCCACACTTACCTATTAAAAACTAGATAAATAAATAAATATATACATATATATGATATTTTTTCTACTCCATTTTAATCAAATTTGAAGCTAAAAAATAAAATTCTTAATATATTTGTCTAGCCTACATGTTTAAAAATCAATGTCTAATAGATGCACACAAAAAAAAAAAAACCTAAATTAACAAATAAAAATCTTAGTATATTTGTTCAGCCTACATGTTTAAAAATTCAGGTCTAATATTTGTAAAAAACTTTACCCTATTAAAGTTAGTTTACAAAATATATATATTTATTCAACTTAATCGGTAATAGGCCAATGTTAATTTGAACTTTAATTTTACAAATATTTACCAAAATATGCAGATTTATGATGTTTTTCTCCATTTTCATCAGATCCGAAATCAAAAAGTGCATAACTGATGTTTATTTTTCCATTTTTGTCAAAATTAAATTTATAAAACAAATGTCCAACATAAAAAGTTGGGATCATAATTTTTTTTAATCCATTTTGAAAAACAAATTGAAAAAGAAAATCACATGCTTAAAAAATTACTCAGATATGATAGATTTAAGTTTCTATTTTTATAAACGATTTTTTAAAGTAAAGATGCATATTGATATGCACTTGGATATAATTAATTAACTATAAGATCTGTATATTTTCAATACTTAGTTACATTAAACTCTCAATTTTTTTAATAATAATCGAAATTCAAATTTGTATCATACAAATTTCTCTCCGAATTTTATTTAAAAAAAATAAAAATGAAATCTAAGAAATCTAGCTGTGAAATGGTTTGAAGGTATTCAATGTTAGGGTTTATTCGGAGATGATGTGGCTACATATTTTGATTTGATTTTATTTTTTGTCTAATTCTTTACTAATTTGTTCAAATTAAGCTATATGCAAAACTCATCATTTATAAACCAACCACCACCACAACCTTAAATTTCACTATTTACAAATACAAATTAATTTTTTTTTAATTTTCAAATTTGAAGATTGAAACTCAACCCATATGAAGATTTGAAAAATTGATGATTTGAAAATCTAAAATGTCATATTCCACCTAAATCACCATTGTCATGCTTATAATCACCCCAAACACCACTCCTAACCACCACCACCAGCATCGCTACAAACGCTACCACCGCCATCACCAGTCACCACCACACAAAAAAAAAAAAAAAAACACTTTCACCTTGCTTTGCAAAAACTGAAAAATAAAATATCTTTAACTTCCGTTAAGTCACCGTTAAAATTGGATGACAGTTAGGGATCGTGACGAAATTGCATATATCTTTAAAAGTATAATGACAATTTCACTCGAAAAATAGTACAATGGCAAAATGTAACAATTAATCAAAGTACAGTGACAAAATTAACAATTTTTCCCTCAAAAAGTTAAATTTTTATTTGATTTGATTTTTTTTAATTCTTTACTCCTTCCTTCAAAATAACTAATTTGAAAAACTCATCATTTATAGACACATCACCACATAGCTTTGAATTTCACTTTTTACAAACTCAAATTCAATTTTTTGAATTTTCAAATATTCAAATTGAAACCAAAACCCATGTGGATATTTGAAAATATAATGACTTGGAAAACTCACAATGTTGTATTTCATCTAAACCACAACTTTCATCCGTACAATTGCTGCCACCACCGCCCCTAACACTAGGGGTGAGCTTGGTCCGATTCGATCCAGTTTTTTGGAAAAAAAGAAAAAATCGGAACAAGATCAATAGTCTGGTTCTCAAAAAATTTATAATCGGAACCAACCCAATATCTATGAGAACCAAAACATTGGTTCGGTCCAAAACCAATCAAAGATGTATGAGAATCCAGGACCGGACCAATACTATGATTTTTTACTTTTTAACGGTTTAATACAAATACATAATAAAAATTTAAGATCGAAACTTCATTAAAAAAATTTAAAAACCTTCGATAAAAGTACATTCAACAATTAAAATTGTCGAACTCATAAACGCATAGCATAACAAACCGGTGGAAACAAAATAATAAAAGAGTACCAATTAAAAAGTAGAACAAAAAAAGTATTATGAATTAATATATATACTTATATAATAATATTATATATAATAATAAAATAAATAAATAAATAACTTATTGGGTTGGTTCAGTCTGGTTCCGTGTTTTTTTAGTTCAAGAAACGGGGTCAACCCAAATGTCCAATTTTATGAAAATTCAGATCCATGACCAAACCAAAGTATTGGTCCGGTCCAGTTTTGATTGGTTCGGCCCGGTTTCAAAAAAATCCTACACACCCCTACCTAACACCATCATCCCTACAGTCGTCAGTATTACTATCACCACCACCAAGAAATGCATTCACCTCGGCTTGTTCAAATGGAGACATATAATCTTTTTAGCTTCCGATTAGTCGGACTTTTTTCTTAGAACGTCTCACATTTCTTAGTTCCTATCCACTTTCGGTGTCAAATTACTAAGCAAGGAGATAATCTAATTAATTTTAGGATATACTACTTGAAAGGATGTCGATTGGTGGGATTATCTTCCAATAAAATAAGAGTTGTGGTAGAAAAAAAGAAAGTTAATAGCCAAGGGAGGGGAATATAGAGATTCTTATATATAACTACATCGGGTCCTATGAAGAAGAGCAAGCAAGTTAAGAGCAAAAGATGTTTGAGGTTTGAGGTTTGGAACGCAATTATGGAGAGAAGTAAAATATTTGAACCCAGTTATTTCTGATTACTACAATTGGTTTTGTTTGTAATATCTACAAGTTTGGGAACAGTATGATAGTTTTTAAGGCTGCTTGTAGTAGTCTGAAAATTCAAAAAAGTAAACTGTAGATTTTAGTTTTTTTTTAAACAAAACGCACATATTCATCAAATGGTTCTTCATTTTTTTTCATCTTCTTGACATTATAACACATTTTCTTAACTCATTTATCTTATTTTATTCATGGGTATAACTAAACATGCTACAAATTTACTTAATATCTCGATACTCGCCAACAATTCTATTATTATAGATACAATTTTTCATATAAATCTAATAATGTCTTTCCCAAACATATTTAGGAAAGTAAAACCATATTATTTTTTAGTTTCGAATAAAGTTTTAGTGTCTCGACTAAGTAAGGGTATTTTTGTCATTTTAGAAAATATTGGGCGACATTTGTAAATTGTAACGATAATGGTAGGCGGGGGAAACTGATAAGAAAATAAAAATACAAGACGAAATGAATATAATTAAAAAATGTAGGACCTAACCTTAAAATAGGTACAAGTCAAGGGATCAAATTATTATTTAATTATTCATGAAATTAATTAACCTATAACAAATTTACTCTTTTGGTCTTAATTAATGGTGAGTGATTTATTATATTTATGATTTTTTTTTCCAATCATTATTGTTTGGAATGATAAATTTACGTGTTGATGCGTCCAAAATAATCCAAGGACGCACTGGGCTTAATTGTCACGAATATCTGGCTTTCAATCTATCCAAAATCTTCAAGGTCCAACCCTGAAAAACAAACAATAATTGTAAACTAGGCATGGGCTTACCCTGCAAATGCACTCCGGTGTGAGAATTAGTTATCGATCAACTGTGTAAACAATTCGACAGAGTTTAGCCTTAGTATATGAATCACGTACCTCTCTCCTTTGTTTCGAGGGGTTTTTATAGCTTGTACGGGAAACTGAATAACTCCCCATTAAATGTTGGGGCATGCATGGCGGGTGTATTAACTGCCATGTTTACCGCAACAGTCTGGTCATGAATGTGGGAGCAAGTTCTTCGGGAATAACTGCCCACGTTCGAGATGACCGTTACTTTCATAACTGAGCATAGTAAACCTTGCTCGATAAACACTTGCCCGTTGGACGGTGCTCCCAGCTCGCTGATGACTTGCGAGCTGGGTGAGCCCCCAACTCGCTGTAACCTTGGCATCTAGCCCCCAGATCCTGAGCACATTATAATGAACAATGTATGGCCGCAACCCGCTCCGTAAACGGGTTTTGGAATACCCGTGCTCTGCTCGTGATTGTAGGAAATGTGCCGGGCACGTGACTTAGGCTTGGGCCTATTGGGCCAGGCAGTTCAGTAGCCCCCTGCTCCTTGTCTGGCGAGCCTTGATGCTCGAAGCGAGGAGAAGTATCATGTATTTCCTAAGTCTGATCGTTTATAAGATGAATCTTTTCACGAATTCCTCAAGGATTGTCTTTAGCCAAATGTTATGAGTGGATGCCATTATGAATGGATGCCAGCCCAAAGGTTTTTTTTTTTGAATGGAAGGGCCGCCATTAGCCGCCTTATATCCTCACACGGGCTCATTACCCAAGGATCCATTAAATGCAACGCCTCGGCTTCCATGCCTTGATGATGACAGTTCTCGGGACAGCTTCCAAACGACAGCTTTTCTTGGTATAAAAGAATAGGTTCACCCACATTTTAAACTTTCCCAAATTAACTCAGAGCCAAGAACTCTTCTCATTTCTGCATTCAACGGTGCGCAAATAGGATTCTCAAGATCTTCTTCAACTCGATCCCTTCCCATCAACAGGCATTCTTCTGTCCACATTTTTAACTGTTATAATTTCAAACTGTGTTTCGCTGCTAGAACCCCCATTTTCAGGGTTCAATGATGTCGGCTGGGTATATGATGAGTTCTGCTACGATCTGAAAATCAATTTGTCGTAAACTAGGGCGTCTGATACCCGTTCCTTCTCTTCATCTTGAATTGTCTACCCCCAATGTTTTAAAAATCATGACCCCTTCAACCCATGAGGATCCGGGTCTAACCATTTCCTTAGACTATTTACAAAAATCCAAGCTATAAATGGGAATCGAGGAATACTTGACTGGTGCCCTGTTCATCGGTCTTGAAATAATCCTTAATCAAGGGTTCTTGCTTGCCCGCTCTTTGCTAACTTTCACAAGAAAGGATTAACATGCATTCCTCGATTCCTGTTTCCTGTAGGATGTCTTCCAGTGGCGAAACACATTCTGAAATCGAAGGTCGTAGCTATGACCACGGTGCCTCAACTGAAACCGAAGAGAGCTTCGAGACTGAATATTCGAGCTCGAGGGAACCGAGCAGGAAGATCCTTCATTAAACCCACGAAGACCCATCATCCTCGCAGAAGCAACTTTAGAATCCCAGATTGAGCTAGACGAT
Source organism: Codonopsis lanceolata (assembly GCA_013146195.2). Taxonomy (NCBI): domain Eukaryota; kingdom Viridiplantae; phylum Streptophyta; class Magnoliopsida; order Asterales; family Campanulaceae; genus Codonopsis; species Codonopsis lanceolata. The sequence goes on along the minus strand of CM028383.1, from coordinate 25,099,507 downwards.
AAGCTAACCGAGAACGAGCAAGCCAATTTTAAGGAAGATGATCGACCTGAAAGTATCCTTCCGAGCACGAGCAGCCCTCGATCCAAAAAGAAAAAACTTGACACTCATAAGGGCAAACAAGTCGCGACCAATGCTCCCGCCCAAATTAAATGGGACGATTTGATTTGTAAAGACGACATATCCCGTGGTTCTATTCACTGGGTATAGACCCCAAAAACTACCGTGTCAAGGCCTTCGACCTGAACATCGAGAAAGACGGGCATAATTTCCAAGGAGACTGCATGGTCTTCTACTTTGATTTTTTCCTCGTCGGCCTAAGGCTTCCCCTAGACCTTTTTTTCTCAGAATTCCTGAACCAAAACCACGCCCTTCCTTGTGATCTGACCCTTACAACTGTAAGATTCCTGGTCGCCTATACCGTTGCCTGCAGGTTGCTCGGGTTTAAACCCAGCATGGCCCTATTCAGAAAATTCTTTATGTTTTCCTTGGACAAAAAGAGTGGCCGTATAACTGGCCGATCCAACACCAACTACTTCAAACTCCTCACTGATGGACCCAACAAGGTTGATGCCTGGGATGGAAAGGCTTTGCTCGTTGAATCTCGGGTCGGATGGCCTTTTGCTCCGTATTTGGAGGATTTAGAGATCGCCAAGTATGACAAAAACGCATTTCGAGCAGGAGAACCCCAACTTGCTAAGGCCTTTAGAAAGCTGCTTAATGTTAGGGAAGGGAAAAACGGACAAGACTGGGTGCTCGATTGGGTGGCCCTCACCTCTGAACTTCCCCTACTTCGCTTGGCTGGTATATTGAGCTGGCCGGTAGAAGGAGTGGAACCTAGGGTGACCATTGATGCTGAGGAACCCCACCCTTACCAGGGAGGTTGTCACGGAGGGAGATTCCCTAGGGAGTGTCTCGACTGCGAGCAGGATGAGACCAACTGCACCCCCTCTTTCTCATTGAATGGTTTACATATTAATTTTTCAATCTAGCTTTCCTTTGCATTTTACTTCAACCCCGAATATTCATAAAATCTTTGTAACTCTTTTGCAAATATGAGGCAACTGGAAGATTCCAACAGATTCCTTCAAGCTATGAAGAGGAATGCCACGAGGAGGAATACCCAGATGGCCACCCTGGAGCATGCTCGTCTTCCCACCGTCCCTGCTGCAAACACAGGACGGGGAACGAGTCGAGGACACTCCAAGCCAAGTCGAGCTGCCACTCATGTCCCTACTGCTGCTCCTTCCACTACAACTTCTGCTGCTTCCAATCCAACTATTCCTGCTATTCAAACATCAAAGCGGCTTGCCCCTGAACTTCCTACCAACAGAAGAACCATATCGCGAACAGAACAAGGCGATCGGGCTGAAGCATCGAGCTCTCAAGCACCCTTATGGCAAAGGGACAACTTTGTGATGCCAGAAACCCAGGAGCTCACTGCCAAGATAATTGCTGAGGTAGCCAATGTGCCTGACCTAGCCAACCTCAACACCAACAGACGGGGCGGGCATGCTGCCACTGTTGGACTAGGCATTATGAAGAGGCTCCGCCACACTGGCATTCGGAAGAGGAGTACTGAACATTCCAGCTCGGTTCTTATTGGCGAGATAGGAATGTGCATGGTCGAGGTAAGTAACTACCTGCCTATTAAGGAAAGTAGCCAAATACTATGTTCTCTGTGTAACTTCATATTGTATTTTTAGGCGGCCACCAAAACTGAACTTTTGTACGACCAACTGCTTGAAAACCTTAAATCCTCCAGCTCCCTGTCCTCGGAAAAGAATAATCTTAAAGAACAAATCAACTGCCTCCGTGCTGAGCTGAAAGAGAGAGAAGAAGTCGTGACTACAAAAGTTACCGAGCTCTCCAAGCTGGAGGAAGAAAAGAAGACCTTGGAAGCTCATCTTAGCTTTTCCAAGAAATCTGAGGAGACTATTCTAAATAACATCAGTCAAGTGAGGAAAGAGCTCAAGGAGGCACTCAACCAGCTGGAGAAAAACAAGGAAGAAGCAGTCGAGAAAGAGAGGTGATTGAGGGAAGAGCTATCCCAACCAAATTAGGGGCAAAAACAAGCAATCATTGCTGACTATAAGAGCTCGAATACTTCCAGGCGAATGTTGAGGAGAAAGCCTATCCATTCTTCCTTCAAGGAGTGAACCACGTCCTCAAGCAACTGGCGTGCAACAAGATGGATGTTCGGCCAGAACAGCTTGCGGAATGGGGAACTAACACCCCCTTCTGCCTTTCTGCTCGCCCGGGCCATGCGTTGGTGCCCTTCACTGAAGATGAGTTGATTTCCCTGGCTCAATCAGACGCTCGAAAAGGGCTCGCTGCTTGGACCCTCCACAACCATTACGATCGATGACCCAGATCTGGATGGCTAAGTCACAGGAGGCTTCAACCTTGGCTGCTCATGCTGCTGGTGACGATGAGGACGTGATCGTAATTGAAGAGACCACCCCAAATGAAATGGTCGATCCTGGCCAAAGCACCGCTCAAGACGCTCATGCCGATCCTTAAATTTCTCCTGGCCTGCGTGCCAAAACTGAATTTTCCATTACTTTTTCCCTGGAAGACAATTTATACTACCCTTGGGCCTGTAATATTAACATTTCTGCTCCTAATATCAATGCTTGTATTTCCTAAAAAATGCTTCAACTGTTTTAACAACCCATCTTTTAAATCGAGCAAGCTCATTTCGGACTTGTCGAGATAAAAAATGCATAAGTTTCAACTGTTTTAAAAACCCATCTTTTAAATCGAGCAAGCTCATTCCGGGCTTGTCGAGATAGAAAATGTATAGCCTTCGAACAACAACCCCTTCACCCGAGCTGAGATAGCTTGTTCTCATGAAGGAGAATAATCGAAACAACTGGCTCAAACATCAACCCTTTTTTCACAAGTAGAGATACCCCGTACTTGTGAAAGAGAATAATTGAGATAGCCTTTGACCACACTCGAACACCAACTTTTAAAACAAGCAGGAAAAAACCCATGCTTGCCAAAAGCATAATCGAGTTCGCACCAAACGCTATAAGTAGGATACTTTTTAAAAAATAAGACCCAATGCGTGCTTATTCATTTCATCCCCACTTACATCAAATCAAGAAAAAGTGCAAAATTCCAATCAACGATAATGTTTCTTCAAGTGATCTGCATGCCATATGCATGGGTACTTAAGCTCGATACCTTCCTCTGTTCGCAACATATAGGTCCCCTCCTTGACAATTCCAACTATTTGAAAAGGACCTTCCCAATTAGGAGAAAGCTTCCCTCATTCTGCTCGATGGCCTGTTTGCCTCAATTTTACGGAGAACCCAATCGCCCACAGCAAATGACCGACCACGAACCCTTTTGTCGTGATGGGCCTTTGCTCGTTGCTTATAGTTGGCCATTCACATCTTAGATTCCAACCGTTTCTCCTCCACAAAATCAAGATCAACCGCCCGAGCTACATCATTTTATTCAATATCATAGTGAGATACTCTATGATTTGGCAAATACATCTCCACCGGTGCCATAGCCTCAGATCCGAAGGCAAGAGAAAAAGTTGTTTCACCCGTGGACCCTCTAACTGTTGTTCTGACCGCCCATAAAGCTGATGGTAACTCATCCGCCAATCTTCATGCCTTATTTTTGAGATTTCTCTTAAGGGCGTGCAGGACTTGCTTATTAGCAGCTTCAGCTTGTCCATTACCTTGAGGATATGCGATAGAAGACTGCCAATGTCTCACGCGCATCTGCTCGCAAGCTTATGTAAACTTTTATGAGAACTGAGTCCCATGATCAGAAACTATTGCCCGCGGTACCCCAAAACGACACCATATATGCTCATGCACAAAGTCAATCACATTAATCTCACTGATAGTTGTCAAAGGCTTGGCCTCTACCCATTTAGTGAAGTAATCCACAACAACTACTGCATATTTAAACTTGGAGCGAGCCAACGGGAAATGACCGATTAAGTCTATACCCCACATATCAAACGGCCATGATGCCACCACAGGAGTCTGCTCGGTAGAAGGTAACCGAGGTATATCGGCGTAACGTTGACACTTATCACATCGCCGAACATACATTTTTATATCTCGCCTCAAAGTAATCCAATAGAACCCTACACCAAAACCTTTTCTGCCAATGACCGTTGACCCGGATGCCCTCCACATTTTCTCTCATGAACTTCACCCAGTATGCCCTCGGTCATCTCTGGCCGCACACACCTAAGCAAAGGCCTAGTATATGACCGCCTATAAAGAATTTTATCCAGAATAACATACCGGGATACTCGCTTTTGAATAGTCCGAGCTTCCGACTTGTCCTCGGGCAACGTTCCCTGCTCGATGTAAGCCTTCAGATCATCTATCCAACACTTTGCAGCAGGCTCAATGTCCATGATGACTTCTTTCTCTATTACTGGGGCCTCCAAGTACTTAATCATGACCCCTAGATGCAAAGATTGAATTTCATCCTCATACATCTTGGAAAGGTAATTTGCACACATATTATCCTCACGGCCAATTCGAACCAGCTCCTAGTAATCAAAATCCTTCAAAACCTCCTTCACCATGGTACAGTAGCGAACCAAAACTGGATGATGGATAGCATAATCACCCTTGACTTGGTTCACGGCCAATTGTGAATCACAGTAGATTATTATCTTGCGCACTCCTACGTCTTGCACGAGCTCCAGTCCCGCGATCAAAGCCTCATATTCTGCTTGGTTATTTGATGCTAGAAACTTGAAACGCAAAGCCTTTTCAAACTCAACATCCTGCTCGGGTGGGACTAATACAAGACCTGCTCCACTCCCAAACCTGCTAGCCGAGCCATCCACATGTAACTCCCAACAATAATCTGGACGAGGCTGCTGGATAGGAACATTCGTTGATGCGGTCTGGGTAGAAACTTATTCCTCGCATGAATCCTTGAAACTAGTCTCAGCCATAAAGTCTGCTAAAGCTTGTGCCTTAATAGCTCGCCGAGGCTGATAATCGATGTCAAACTCGGTCAATTCAATTGACCAGGTGAGCAAGCAACCAGAAGAGTCTGACTTGTACAGAATTTTCCTAAGAGGTGTGTCTGTATACACAATGATGGGGTGTGCAGAAAAATAAGCTCGAAGTTTCCGAGCAGCTACAACAAGCGAATATGCCAATTTTTCTGCATTAAAATAACACTCCTCCACCACGGTGAGGGCCTTAGAAACATAGTACACATGCTTTTGAAGATTACATTCTTCCCTAACTAATACAACGGCTACAGCCTGCTCTGTAGCCGCGAGATACACAAACAAATTTTCTCCAAGGACCGGGCTGCTTAGCAATGGAGGTTGTCCCAAATATTCTACCAGTTGCTTGAAAGCTTCTTGACATTCCTTTTGTCCATTCAAACCCTTTATTTCCTCGAAGCACTTTGAAAAATGGCAGGCACTTTTCTGCCGATTTGGAAATAAAGCGACCAAGGGCTATAACTCAACCATTAAGCTTTTGGACGTCCTTGATGCAACGAGGAGGCTTCATTGTGACCAACGCTTTAATTTTTTCTGGGTTGGCCTCAATACCTCTTTCATTCACCATGAATCCCAGGAATTTGCCCGCCTTCACCCCGAACACACACTTGCTCGGGTTAAGCTTCATGTTGTTCTTCCTGAGATTGTCAAAGGTTTATTCCAAATCAACAGTATAATCATGCCCTTTGGTCTTCACCACCATATCATCAATGTATGCCTCCATATTTCTGTCGATCTGTGAGCTGAAGACCTTGTCCACCATCTGCTGATAAGTAGCACCTACATTCTTTAAGTTGAATGGCATCATCTTATAGCATTAGAGCTTGCCCGCTGCCTGGAAGGCTGTGAAAGCTTTATCTTTTTCATTCATCTTCACCTGGTGATACCCCGAATATGCATCAATGAAGCTCAAGAATTCAAAACCCGCTATAGCATCCACCAACTTGTCAATGCGAGGAAGAGGATAGCAATCCTTCGGACAAGCTTTATTAAGGTCGGTGAAGTCCACACACATCCTTCATTTCCTATTCGACTTTTTAACCATGACTACATTAGCCAGCCAAGTCGGATAGTGTATCTCCTCAATAATATCTGCACTGAGCAACTTTTTCACCTCCTCCTTGATTGCCTTGTCCTTTTCTGCAGAATACACTCTGGGCCTCTGTTGAATTGGCCTGAAAGCTGGGTCCACGCTAAGGCAGTGAACTGCAACGTCCTCGCTAACCCCTTGCATATCTTCTGGTTTCCACGCGAACACATCCAAGCTACTCTCAAGCTGCTTGACCAGGTTAGCCCGAGCTTCTGCTAATAGCGCTCTACCAATCTTTACTTTTTGCTCGGGATAAGCAGAGTTAATAACCACCTCTTCAAGCTCGTCTTGAGCTGTAAATTCTGGTTCATCCCGCATTTAGAGTGTATCACATTCCACTTTTTCCTCTTCTTCAGCCTAGGTTCCCACCGCGTCAAGCTGGTCTAGTTCCATATCCACAGCCTGCTCAACTTGTCCCCCCGATCCCACCATCGGTAAAGGACAATTGACCTTCCTCCAGACCATGTTGCTTGATCGATGTATTTTATACGTCGATATCAGGTACTTTTATGACTTAAATTGAGCAATTCCATGAGGCTTTTGGCTACTGATATGTGTTTTTAAGTTGTTTTATGAGTTTCAGGGTTTTAGGTGGAATTATATGAATTATGAGGCTTTTAGTGAAGATTTCGAGGAAGGGGTCAAAGTGTAAAATTGAAGAAAAACGGCAAAGGAACATTCTGGCCACCTTGCGGCCGCAAGGTATTTTGACCTTGCCTTCGCAAGGTAGGCAGAAAGAGGCTCCCGAAATCAAGACCCTTGCGGACGTAAGGGGTAATGACCTTGCGACCACAAGGTGCCCAGAACCGCCTTTTTGAGGTCTTCGAGCTGAATTGAACCTCCTATTCCCCTACAACTCCATGGTATAAATAAAGGATGGTAGCCAAAGCCAAAGACATCCAAGAGGTAGTTTTAAACAGTCATAGCGTAGGATTTAGCTTGTATAACGTAGTTTAATTGTTGTAATTACAGTTTTGAAGATCGATCCATGTATTCATTCATCTCCGTGTGCAATTGTTGGTCCACAATAATGCTCAAATCGGCTAGAGGGGCGGTGAATAGCCTATGATGCCAATAAAAAAACTTTTCTTTTAGTGATATATAAAGCATGTCTGCCGGTCTATCGAGTTGAGCATGTCTGCCGGTAGAGGCTAACGGTAGACTTGCTCTAAGCAGAAATATCAACTCTGCCGGTAAACTGCTAGTCAAATCAAAAGCCTGTTAAAAAGGGTTGGACAGCGGAAGGTAAAGAGGCTATGATTTGGAGAAGTCATAAGTGGCTGTACACGAATATATGTTCAGAACAACAGCACACTTGTTTCTTCTATCAAATGCAGGTTTAGGAAATCAACTAGAGAATGACTTTTCTGAAGATAAATTCATTTACAAGAAGCTCATAGATATATAATGACTGAGAGATAAAGTATTTAAGAACATATGAATTTATTCAAAGATAAATTGCTTATTACATCAGCCTAAATAATCTATGTACAGTTTCTGGTTTGTCTACCCAAGCCTCAATCCTTACTTAATTATTCATTCATGAATCATTAAGCAGCAAAGGACAATAGGAGACAAGAACGAGAAACTGTTATGAGAAGAGGATTTTCAAGGTCGTTCAAATATAAAAATATATCTGAACGATTGAGTGCAAAGCACTCGTCCTTCCATGATGAATGATTATTGCACAATCAACAGCATTTGTATTGGAATACAAATCTGAAGATATGAATGCAATATCTACAGATAGCTCTTCATATTCGTCAGACATTATCTAACATCAATCTTTAGATCTTGATCTCTGTCTATTGAAGTTTTTGATCAATCTCTTCTCTTCTCCAAGCTTTTCTTCCTAGCAGTCCACTGAAAGTGTTTTGCTAAGATCTGGATGAGTTCGTTGCAATATGTGTCAAGATCAGAGATACGTTGGTGAAGACGATTTCGTTGATGATCTCTTTTCTTTGAAGTTCTTGAGTAAGTTGAGTTACTCGTTGCTCATCATCTTTATGTTTGATCATCTTAGATGTCGCTCTTTTTGTATTTGGGTAAGAGAAAGGATTTATATAGACGGGAGTCAATGTGATCGTTGAGAGATGAAGATATAAAGTTTTTATCCGTTTAGAGATGTAATGGTTGAAGTCTATCGGATAGAGATCTTTGTCCCTAAGATCTGTGACTGTTTGGAGCAGAGTTTAGTCCTATAGATCTTGGAACTTTATGACTGTCAGACCGTGTTGATAAGTCTCTGAAGAGTAGGTCTGATGTCTGTTGCACTGTCAGGTGGTATGTTCAATAAAGTAATTTTTTTTGACTTTATCAGACTACTTGAGTGAGAGAAAGTCTTGTAACTTTAAGTATGTCAGGCTTTTTGAGGCTTGAACATATTTGTCTTGATTTGAGCTGCTTCTTGACTTTTCTCTATAGCACGTGCAGATTTTAAAGTCTGCCGGTGGAGTGCTTCGAGCCAGTGGAAACAAGTCTTCCGATTCATGAGAACTGATGTCTGCTGGTGCGAGCAGTTTAACTTGTAGCATGTCTGCCGGTGGTGAGTCTTAAGGATGTTCTGATCTTTATCACTGAAGGCTTTTGACATAGCTGCAAGTCTTCCGGTGTTGAGTGCATCTGAAGTGCTGGTCTGTTTCAATCATCATGTAGGAAGGTAGGACTTGATCAGGTTGCACCTAATCTAAGACCTATGTGATGTCAACACGAGTTGCCACGCTAACCGGTACGCAGACCTTTTAGCCACTCATGATGACTCACTTGTAATGGGGGCAAGCAAATCTATATATATATATATATAATATGCAAAGTGATAACTAAATTATCAGGAAGCATATTCCAACAGCAGTTCATCTTCAAGGATGAACTAAACATCCATTAATCTAGGAGTTGGGAGGTAACTTGTATCGAATCTATGCTTTAATCTATTTTTATTCATTCAATTCTTGTTGATCATGGTGTTTATTAACCCATTTATTATCTTGCTTTGAACAAATAAATGTAATCGTGAGTAATAAAGGCCTAGAGGTGGGGATTGCTGCATGACCAGTATGCATATGTTGTACACTGGCTCACCATCATGATTAATTGAACCTATCGATGCTCGAGAGTGATAAGTTAGGGTCAGGTTCCATATATGACCTAAGTGACAGTTAGGATCCATATGTTCTTGTGCATAGGATATAGAATGGACGAATTATTTGGAGATGGAGACTAATGGTAATTCGACAGGCTATATCTATCTTTTGTGAACGAACCCAAGAAATTGAATGATACTTTATCAAAATAAGTTATAGAGGAGATGCAAGTGAAACCCTAATCCTAGATTTCCCTCCCCCATCAGATCTTCCCTACTGTAATGGCTGCTAATTTAGGTAAAGTAATTGTTTTAGTATAATAATTAGTTTAGATAAAATCAATATAAAAACCCCCTTAGTTTAAGAATTGCTATCGATAATCTTGCTATTTGTGATCTTCTTGTCTCTATGGTTCGACCCTTACTGCTGATCGATGTATTTTATATGTCGATTTTATATGCTTCTATGACTTAAATTATGCTATTTTACGAGGCTTTTGGCTACTAATAAATGTTTTCAGTGAGTTTTGTAAGTTTCATGGTTATTAGTGAAAATATGCAAAACTCCAGGGTTTTAAGTGCAAATTTCAAGAAGGGCCAAAAAGGAAAAATGAAGAAAGAACGGAAGTCGTCAACACGGACACCTCTTGCCTCCTCGCACTTGCGACCGCAAGGTAGGCAGTACGGATCATAAAGCAGAAACCAAGAATTCCAAAGGCCGGACATACTGGAGACCTTACGGACGCAAGGTACTCAACACCTTGCGACCGCAAGGTGGTCAGAATACGACTATTTCGGATTTTCACACAGTCATTCGATTGAATTACAACTCCCGAGTATATATAGAAGTCAGATGCCGAGCAAAAGAGGGGGGAGACGGCTGGAAGCTCTCTTAGATAGATTTTAGGTAGTTTTTAGATTGTATAACATAGTTAGATTTTGTAATTTCAAGTATTGAAGATCAAATCATGTATCCGATCATCTCCATGTGTTGTTCATTGTCTATGATGAACTAAATCATCCATAATCTAGGAGGTGGGAGGTAACTTGTATCAAATTTATGCTTTAATTCTTATATATGTTCATTCAATGCTTGTTGATTGTGTTGTTTATCAATCCCTATACTATTTTGCTTTGAACAAATGAATGTGATCGCAAATAATAAAGGCTTAGAGGTGCGGATAACTGCATGACCAATGTGCATATGTCGCATTAATCGCTCACCAACACAATAAATTGGACCTATCGATGCACGAGAGTGATAAGTTAGGACCGTGTTCATACATGATCTAGGTGACAGATAGATCATAAATCTAGGTGACAGCTAGATTGACCTCACTTAGGATATAGAATGGATGAATTTTATGGGATGGAGGCTGAACCAATTGTTCAACAGACTATATCTATCTTTAGTGAACGAACCCAAGACATTGAATGATAATTATTATGAATTGAACATAAAAGAGATACAAGTGAAACCCAGAATCCTAGATTGCCACCCACCATAAGATCTTCATACCTGTTATTACTGTCTAATTAGTTAAACATCTATAAATAGTAGTTTAGAATAGAATTAAATATAAAAACCCCCTTTAGATTAATAATTTGCTATCAATAAATTGTACTGTTCGTGATCACTTATCTCTGTGGGTTCGACCCTTGCTTCCAATATTATTCTATAATAGTCTTGTCCACTTGCAAGGAAAAAGATTAAATAAAACATCGATCAAGTTTTTGGCGCCGTTGCCGGGGACAAGCTAGTTCACGTAGTTAGTTTGTTGGTAGCGTAGTTTTTAATTTAATTTAGTTTTTAGTTTAATTTTCAGTTTTTATAAAAAAATTAAAAATACAAAAAGATTTTATTTTATTTTATTTTAGTTAGTTGTTTTTAAATTGCTTTAAATTATTTTTATGCACGGTCGTCGATCTTTGAACCCTAAATTGGTAGACTTAAATCAAGATATAAATATTGTTAGAAGAGATCAAGAAGTCCTTGAAAATCTAGCTCACGAGTTTGATAATCAAGACCAATTGAATCGAGATGATCCTCTGGTTGATCCTCCAATGGAAGAGAATAACAATAATCGTAATCCTGAAAACCTAGTTGACCCAGTCAATAGGAATCAAAGAGAAGAAGAACCTGCAAGAAGAAATATGGAAGTAGTGATAAATCAAAGAACTATTAATGACTTTAGTAGACCTTCATTAAATGTTGTGACATCATGTTTAGTCTTGCCAGATGCTGTAAGGAATTTTGAGTTAAAAGGTCATTATTTTAATGCCATACCATCTTTTCATGGGATGCCTCATGAAGATCCTGTCAATTTCTTAAGAGAATATGAATACATGATGAGTACTTTTCCTTTAGGAGGGTTGACTGAAGATCAAATTAAAATGAAATATTTTCCCAGTTCATTAAAAGAATTGGCAAAGAGATGGTTTATGAACCTAACACCTAATAGTGTTTATACTTGGGCTCAACTATATGATTTGTTTATGAGTAAATTTTACAAACATGCATCTCTTATCGAGTATAGAAAACAAATCATGTCATTCCAAAATGAACTGTGAAACATTCCATGAGTCATGGGATAGATTTAAAAATCGCTCATTATGTGTCCTCATCATAATTTGGCTCAACATGTGTTAGTGCTTCAATTTTATCATGGTCTTTCGCCGAGCTTACAAACTATGGTTGATAGTGCAAATTGGTGGTTCTATTAATAGAATGACACCGTAAGCACTAGAAGAATTATTTGAGATGTTAAGTATTAATTCCCAACGTAAAAGTGCTAGAGGTAAAAATAGGAGCCTATATCAATTGCAAGATAATTCAAATACACAAGCTCAATTTGAAAATTGGCAAATTCAAGAAGCATGTGCTTTATGTGGATTATATTCTCATGCTACTAATTTTTGTCCATCAAGTGCTATGTATTCGAACAAAGCTAATGCTATGAATATGTACCTCAAAGGCCAAGGAATGATCCCTATTCAAACACATATAATCCGGTTGGAGGAATCATCCTAACTTTTCTTGGGAGGAAATAAGCCTTTGCAACCTCAACAATTCCAACCTCAACCACCACAACCTCCACAGCTTGCCAAATCAAAATCGCTTGAGAATTGAAGAAGTTCCCAAACAAGATGTAGCTAGTAAAGGTCAAGCAACATTGATGAAATACATGCTTGAAGAGATTGAAAATCTAAAGAAGCACATTGCAAATTCTCAAGAAGTTGATAAAAGAGAAGAAGGAAGTTCCCTAGTCAAACCGAGCAAGCCAAGTCAATCACCGTCTTGCGAAGCGGTAAGGTAATAGGTGAAGAGGTAAGTGATCTGATCCTCCTTCTAAAGTGTTCAAGCATAGAAAATTTTGAAAAGGAAATTGAAAAGAAATCGAAAAAGATAGTGATAGTAATAAAGAGAATGATGAATTAAATAATCAAGAAGTAGAAGTAGAAGTAGAAGTAGAAGTTCCAAATAAGGAACAAGAAAAAGAGGTTCAAAATAAAGATAATACAATTGAAGTTGAAAAGAGTTGGATCAAGAAGAAGAGGAACCTTATGTGGCTCCACCACCTTATGTTCCTCCAATTCCTTTCCAAGAAGACTTATGAAAAACCGAATGGACAAACAATTTACGGAAATTTATAATATGTTATCCAAAGTGAATGTTAATCTTCCTTTGCTTAATGTTATTAAAAATATTCCAGCTTATGCAAAGTTTTTCAAAGATCTTCACTCTAAGAAACACAAGTTTGAAAACAATGAAAAGATTGTTGTTTCTGAATACGTAAGTTCTGTTTTACAACCCGAATTACCACCTAAGTTGAAAGACTCCAGTAGCTTTAATATCCAAGTTTCCTGGGAAGCTCTAAAAAGATGAAAGCAATGCTAGATTTAGGAGCAAGTATTAATTTGATGCCTTTTGCGGTCTATAAACGCTTAGGGTTAGGAGAACTAAAACCCACTACTATGCAATTACAATTAGCCGATCGTTCGCTTAAATATCCTTTGGGTATAGGGGAAGATATCCTAGTTCAGGTTGATAAACTAATCATTCCAGTTGACTTTGTGGTTCTAGAGATGGAAAGGAAGATATGCACTAATAATGAAGTCCCAATATTGTTAGGCAGACCATTTATGGCAACTGCCAATACAATGATTAATATGAAAAATGGTAAACTCACAATGTCAGTCATAGGTGAAATTGTTGAAATCTCGGTGTTTGATGCCATGAATAGACCTAGTGACATAAGTGCTTGTTTTTCAATAGATGAGATTGAAAAGTTATCAACCGAAACCTTTGAAGAAGAGGAAGACTATGAGAGAGATAGATTCATAGTTTATGATGATAGTCCTATCCCTCCCATAAAAATTGACATTGATGAGATTGAAAGAGAAATAGAAGAAGAGGAAAGATTAGAGAGAGAAAAGTTAGAAGTTAGTAAAAATAAAGATAAAGAAGAAATAAAGAAAGAATCAGAAAATAATTCTAATAAGCATGAAAAAGTCGTAAAAGAAGAAAGTTATGAAATTAAAGATGATGAAGTAGAGATTCTGAAATCTCTCTTTGAAGAAATTGAGATAGAAAACATTGAGGAAGAAATTAAAGATGATAAAGTAGAGAATGAGGAGGCTAAAATAAAAGAAACAATTAAAGCAGAAAATTCTGAATTTATGCCATCCATTAATTCTCCTAAAGTCGAAGAATTAAAGCCATTACCACCCCATTTAAAATATGCATTTTTAGGGAAGGTAACACTTTGTCGTTATTATAGCAAATTGACTTAACGGAAAAGCAAGAAGCTAGTTTGTTAAAAGTTTTATGGACACATAGAGAAGCTTTAGGATGGTCCTTAGCTGATTTAAAAGGAATTAGTCCATCTATGTGCATGCATAAAATACATCTAGAAGAAGGTAGTAAACCTTCAAGAGAAAGGCAAAGACTTAACCCACACATGGAAGAAGCCGTTAGGGAAAGAAGTTCTTAAGCTCTTAGATGCGGGTATAATTTACCTATATCAGATAGTAAATGGGTTAGTCTGTCAAGTAGTTCCTAAAAAGTCGAGGAATTACGTTGTTAAAAATGAGAAAGATGAATTAGTCCCTACAAGAACAATAACTGGTTATAGAATGTGCATTGATTTGAGAAAACTTAATGCGGCAACTAGGAAAGATCACTTTCCTTTGCCATTTATTGACCAAATCCTTGAAAGACTAGCCGGTCATGAATATTATTGCTTTCTTGATGGTTTTTCTGGTTACAATCAGATCCCTGTTGCACCCGAAGACCAAGAGAAAACAACCTTTACATGTCCCTTTGGTACTTTTGCTTTTAGGAGAATGCCTTTTGGATTATGTAATGCACCAGCTACTTTTCAAAGATGCATGATTTCTATATTTTCAGATTTAGTTGAAAGATGCGTAGAAGTTTTCATGGACGATTTTTCAGTTTTTGGAAATTCTTTTGATCACTGTTTAGAAAACCTTACATCAGTCCTGAAAAGATGCTGTGAAACTAATTTAACTTTAAGTTGGGAGAAAAGTCACTTCATGGTAAAACATGGAATTGTCTTAGGGCATGTTGTTTCAAATAAAGGCATTGAAGTTGATAAAGCTAAAATTGAAGTTATTTCACAACTACCCCCTCCCACTTCAGTTAAAGGAGTTAGAAGTTTTCTTGGGCATGCTGGTTTTTATCGAAGATTTATAAAAGATTTTTCCAAAATCTGTAAACCTCTATGTAATTTGCTAGCAAAAGATACATAATTTATTTTTGATAAAGAATGTTTAGAAGCTTTTAATTTATTAAAAGAAAAATTAACTACTGCCCCTATTTTATCCGGCCCTGATTGGTCACTTCCTTTTGAAATCATGTGTGATTTCGCAATTGGAGCCGTGTTAGGACAAAGGGTAGATAGAAAGCCTCATGTGATCCACTATGCTAGTAGAACTCTAAATGATGCACAATTGAATTATACAACTACTGAAAAGGAATTTTTAGCAGTAGTATATGCTTTAGAAAAATTTAGATCATATCTGCTAGGATCAAAGGTGATAATTTTTCTCGATCATTCGCATTGAAATATATGTTAAGTAAGAAAGATGCTAAACCAAGATTAATTAGATGGATGTTATTGTTACAAGAATTTGACATTACTATCAAAGATAAAAAGGGAACCGAGAATGTTGTAGCCGACCACTTGTCTAGGTTAGAATTTTCACCCTTGCTTGAACGTCAATTTCTTGATGATCCTGTCCCCATAAATGATAATTTTCCTGATGAACAACTATTGGCCATTAAAGATTCTGACCCTTGGTATGCTGATTTTGTCAACTACTATGTGTCTGATATCATTAATCCGGATTTTGATCATTATGAAAAGAAGAAATTTTTGGCGGAAACTAAAAATTATTTTTGGGAAGCACCTCATTTATACAAAATTTGCTCTGATTCTTTAATAAGAAGATGTATTCCAGAAAAAGACCAACAAGGTATTATGGAATTCTGCCATGGATATTCTTGTGGAGGTCATTTTAGTGGAAACAAACTGCTAGGAAAATTTTGCAATCAGTTTATATTGGCCAACTGTTTTAGAGATTGTGAATTGTTTTATAGAACATGTGATAAGTGTCAAAGAACAGTGGAATAGGAAAGAGAAATGAGATGCCCTTGCATATTAATTTAGTTGTTGAAATTTTGATGTTTGGGGTATTGATTTTATGGGTCCTTTTCCAGTGTCAAATAATTGTGAGTATATTCTAGTAGCGTTATTATTATGTATCTAAATGGATTGAAGCAGTAGCAACCAAGACTAATGATGGAAAACAAGTGGTTAAATTTGTAGAAGATTTATTTGCTAGATATGGAGTGCCTAAGGCCATAATAAGTGACCAAGGAACTCATTTTACCAATAAGTTGTTGAATAATGTTCTTAGAAAGCATGGTGTAACTCACAAGTTAGCTACACCTTATCATCCACAAACATCCGACAAGTAGAAGTTAGCAATAGGCAAATAAAAGCAGATAGAAAAGACCGTTAGGCCTAATCGCAAAGATTGGGAATCTAAACTTAAGGATGCTTTATGGGCATACGAATCGCTTTTAAGACACCCATGAATGAGTCCATATAGAATGGTATATGGCAAAGCTTGCCATTTACCGCTTGAAATTGAGCATAAAGCCTATTGGGCTGTTAAAGAGTTAAATTTAGATTTAACATTGGCCGGAGAAGAAAGATTGTTTCAATTAAATGAGTTAGAAGAACATAGGTTGAATTGTATGAGAATGCGACATATAAAAAAAGACCAAAAGTATCATGACATGGGTTAGCCAACAAAATGTTTCATCCGTATGAAAGTATTACTTTTTAATTCTAGATTAAGGTTATTCCCCTGAAAGTTAAAATCTAAATGGTCCGGTCCCTTTAGAATCGCATTTAATTTATCCTCATGGAGTCGTTGATATTCAAAACCCTAAAATAATGAAGTTTTTAAAGTGAATGGACACCGACTCAAGCCATATTTAGAGCCGATGTCGCTTGAACGAACAATTGAGTTAATTCGCTTGGCCGACAATGAACCACCCCGAGATTAGGCTTTGCGGCTTGGTCGAGCCAAAGACGTTAAACAAAGGCGCTGTGGAAGGCAACCCACTATTTTGAATGTTATTTGCTTTTATAGTTAGTTTAAATATGTTTTCTCCATTAAATTTAATTTTGGACATTTAATTTTAATTAAATATGCCAAAATTCAAGTTTGGGGAGAAAACATCTTAGTGTTGTATTTATATGTTACTAATAATTTTTGTTTAGAATTTTTGTTTAGTTTTGCATACGTGAAAGATTCAAGACATAACGGAAGTTAACTGGCTAAACCGCAAACCGTTGAAAAGGAAGAAAGAAAACAAGAAGGAAATTTCGCCCACCTTGCAAGGGTGGAGACCTTGCGACCGCAAGGTCCCTCAAGAATGCGACCGGCAACGCATCGCCGACATGGGGAATGAACGAGAATCGTCGGTTTGATCGCCCACCTGCGGACGCAGTGTGGCGCACCTGCGAACGAAGGTCCTTATATATAAACAAAGGCCTTTTTTCAAAAATCACGTATTCCTCCTCCTTCAAGAAGACAAACAGCCAGCCGCCCTTCCTCTCAAATTCCGGCAGTCGGCTCCAAATCCCAAGACACACTCCAAGATACTCTCTCCTCCTTCACTATTCTTCATCCCCTACCTCCATCCATCCACCATTGCACCCCATCAAGGTTGAAGTTTTGAAGAAGAAGAAGAACTCCATTGCCGACGCCATCGAGCTCTACTTCGGCCGACTTTCCATTTAGGCCGCAAACAAGTAACACTATCACCCTCTTTAATTTTACACGTAAAATATTTGCATGCTAGGGTGCTAGACAATTTTAACGTAGATAAATTTTTGCATGCTTAGATTAAATTTTTTAATTTTAAACTTAAATTTTTAAACTTTAGTTTTTAATTTTATAAAATCAAACAAAATGTTCCGTAAGCGTAGAAATACGGCAGCTTCATCCTCCGGCCCCCAGAGGAAGAACAAAATTTTGACATCACCGATTGTATCCTACGAGGCATCGAAGGTATACGCCAACTCCAAGTCCTCGTGCCCGAAAGGGATTCAAGGTCAAGAATTTGGCCTCCGTCCCAACTGATAGCTCGTAGGTGGGGGCTTTTGATAGATTCTCCGCCAAGCGCACCATAGTGCCCATGTCCGAGAATTCTATGCCAATGGCAACATTGGCATAGATGGGGTGTTAGACACCTAATGTTAGGGACATAGTCAGACTTTTCGCCCCAAAGCATTAACACCTATTTCTGCACCTCCAACTTTGCGGTTGGTGCCGATGACTTTAGCACACCTCAACCCCCATCCCCTGCCGAGGTGGTCAATGCGACCATCGCCCCCTCGGTGTGGTGGTGGACCTATAACCGTAACCCACCTTGGACCACGCACTACGGGGAGTCCTTCTTCAAGACACGGCCAAGCGTGTGTAAATTTGTTTGCGGACGCTCATGCCTCTCAGCCACCAAACAAAGTGACTTGGGAGAGGGCCGCCTTGACCTACACCATTATGAGACTGTGGGTTCTGTTGATGTTGGCCGCCATCAACGGCCAAATCAAGACCCTTATTAGAGTGTGGACGACGCGGGTTCGCGTTCCCGCATTTGATTACCGAGTTGGTAGGGGCGTGAGAATGCCCAAACACGCGAGAGGTTAAGGCCGTCCTACCAT